>JAPSGF010000001.1:40524408-40637687 GCA_035772895.1 Perdix hodgsoniae | reverse complement strand
TTCTTTCTTTCTTTCTTTCTTTCTTTCTTTCTTTCTTTCTTTCTTTCCTTTTTACCTTCTTTTTTTCTTTTCTTTTTATGCAAATCATAACCTTAAGAAAAAAAATATTTTGCTTTGTGCCTCAAAGTGATGTAAAATGTGACCATAGCATTTGCTGTGTTTAATGAAAAAGATGTGGACTGTGTCACTTTTGTTGCTGCAAAAAGTGTTAATAAAATGCTCTATTTATCCTTTTATATAAAAAGGAGTGCTGCAGTTTCTTGTGATTTTTTTTTTAGATACTCTATAATATAGTTGGCTCGTGTTCTACGCACTACAAAATCAATTCTGCTATTAACACAGAGATGATATCTGAGTCTCAGCTAGAAGCTGTGCTGGATACCTAGTGTCCTGCATTGCTTGCTCTCTCCTGTGCCCCAGCACAGAAGTGGGGTGGGACAGGCCCCTGTCACTGGGCGCTTGTTCCTCCTCCCATAAAGATTCTTTGAGCAGGCGTGAGGGAGGAAAGAGCAGGAGAATCAGTCTGCCAACCAATGACACAAACTGGGAAAAATGTGTAAGCCTAAGGGCTGGTGTGGATTAGCATTCTCTACATCAAATGAAAGTCTATCACAGACTGCTGCCCTTGCGATTTGTTTCCTTTCTTGCTCCTGCAGCAAAACTCCTTAACTGAAACATAATACTTTTTGTCCATCTTACAGGAATCAGTGAAATTCAAAAAAACCTTCATTAAAAACATCTTCTTCTAAAAATAGTCTCTGTTCAGTAATTCTCCTGAATCCAGCAGAAGAAGCTAGAAGCATCAAAGTGAACAAAAGGCCACAAAGAGCAGCTAGAACAGCAATGAGCCCTGTCCTTCTCACCAGTATGCTACTAGCCGTGAGATGCTGGGTCAGGGACTCACCAGGTTCCTGCTCATTGTCTTGATGGACTAGAGTGATGTTGTCATGGAAACATCCTAGAAAATCCACAAGTGGGATAAATAGGGTCTGTGGATGTACTGCTGTGTTTATTAAACCAAGAGAACAGCTCAGAAAATGAAAACTAATTAAGAAAATTAAAACTATTAATCTTAATTTTTAGATTGATCTTACAGATTCTTTATCTTACGGAATTGTTCCAATCATTTCCTTTCATTAAGCACAGGTAATCTTTTTTCCTCATTAGTCTGACACCTTTTTATTACTTAGAACAAAGGGAAGGCTTTAATTCAGGCACTACATGCTGCCCTGTTCAGCTGTGCACTGTTCCACAGTAATTCAACAACCGCTTTACTTGATAGAACAGAAAGGCTGAGGAAAAGTATCAGTTGGAATGCTCAGAAAATTGCATCTAGTAATGAGGAAGGTGTTTTTCAATGTATTTTTATAATGCTTTCATGAAAATCATTCATGTCATAACTGTGTAGCTACCTGGCTCTTCCGTCTTCTGAAAACATTGTTTGTTTTCTTTTTCCCTTCTCTTCAAATGCTAAACCACTCTTAAGGTTTTCCAAATTCTCTTTCTAGCTGCCTGCTTCTGCTTTGACTCTTTTATTTCCTCTTTAAAATGGATTAAGGAAGGAAGAGAAGCACGCCAGATTTTAAGGGTTTTTCTTCACAGAGTCCTATACATAAAAAAAATACAGGAAGCAATTATCAGAAACATGACTGAGAAAGAAGGAAGGAAAATGGAGAAAACAACTGGCTCCTTGCCAAGACTGTTTAAGCGAAGACATGCAGTAAAAGTTGGATCTATTTGAAGGGAAAAGAAGAATTGAGGAGGCATGACCCTTCATCTTGACTCCTACATTTTTTCTCAACAAATATGCTTATGCTTCTCCCTTACTACTTCCTAGTTATAGAGATCATGGCTAAACTATTCCGTCTTGCTGTCCAACAGTGCTCTTCCTGTCCAAAGGCATCTCCTCTGCACTCAGGTTCAAATACTAGCTCTGCAGATGCACTGCACTGGTATGATACAGTGTTCCTCTTTTGGAACTCTCTCAGTCAGGATTCACAGTCCCTTGATCGTCTTGTTCTGTCAGCTATTTCTTCTTTTCGTCTTGTTCTGTCAGCTATTTCTCTTCCCCTACCTGATACCCTGTCCTTGTACACTCTCACTATGCTGAATAAAAGCAAAGCACTTTTTACTCACACATTTATTTATTGATCAATTATTTTCTAAATGAAGAAGAGGGCAGAATCCAGGCTCATTAGAGAGATCATTAGAAAATCTGAGTTTAGATGGGGTTAGAATGTACTTCAAATGTTCATCTTTGTGTCCTCAAACAATCTCATATAATATTATTAGTCAATATTGAAATATTTGCATTCACATCGGTAAGATCCCCTCTGTTAATGTATATTCTTTCTTGCAGAGATAAAGCTATCTTAAAATGCTCTTTGCTTTCAGATGTGATCATGAAATTCAATTCACCCAATTTCATAAAAACACATTCCTGTGGGGAAAAAGAAATCCTCAAGGTAAAGGTTGAATTGCAGTGACAAAAGAATATCTGCAAATTTGAATGAAGACCTCTTTCATGAAGAGCTAAGCATAGGAATGAATGTGGAAGTCAGAATAAATGTCACAGTTCAAAACCGTACTGCTGGAAAGATAACATCACAGTCTTTGTTGCTGCCTCTGAAAGACAAAATACTCTGCTTCTTTTAGAATAAGCTGTGCAAGAGTGTGAAGGCTAGTCTAGATTAACTGTTTAACAGCAACTGCTTTTGCCCATTTTATGAATTTGTCTGCACTTATTTGCTTGAACAATTTTGTTTCACTGGAAGTTTTAAAGGTATTTTAATTGTATATCAGTGTATATCCAATCTGATCTAATTAATGTGTTTGATTTTGTTATTCTAGATTTGCTTAGCACTCTTTCACCCCGTTGTAGAGCAAATCAAGGCAGTGAATGAAATGTGTTATGTACATGTGTTCACATGTACAACTACTGAAGTCTACATAATGAGTTATATTGAGGTCAAGTGCTTTGACAGGATCTTCAGTATTTGATGTTAAAAAATGATTGTTGAGAAATGCATATTTGGAAGTATTTTACACTAGAAATATATAATCTTTACAATTTTTGCTTTAGATAAAGTTGCGTTCTCTTATTCTTCCAAATGCTATGGATAAGGAATAAGAGAACAACACAAAATATGTTTCTGAGCAACACTCCAGTCTCTGGCAGGCTCTTGTCTATAAGAAAGTATGAACACAAGAGTATACTTCTATTTCTCCATAAGAGAAGCAATAAGAAAGGTAGATTTGGTATTGAACATCAAACACAAATTACAGGAAATAACCTTCAGAGTCAGCTTATAGAACAGCTGCCAAATTTCCTAGCTTTTGCTTATGACAATTGTGAGTAGAAGATGAAGTCACAGAATCACAGACTGGTTGAGGTTAGAAGGGACCTGTGGAAATCATTGAGTCCAACACGCTTTCTTCAAGCAGGATCACATAGAGTACATTGCCCAGGGTCACATCCAGGCAGGTTTTGAATATCTCCAGAGAAGGAGAATCCACAGCCTCTCTGGGCAGCTTGTTCCAGTGCTCTGTAATCTTCACAGTGAAGAAATTACTTCTCACATGTAGATGGAACTTCCTGTGTTTCACTTTGAGACCATTGCCTCTTGCCCTTTTGCCAGGCAACACAGAGAACAGACTGCACTCTGTTGATTCCCTTCCTAGCTATAGATAGTCCTACCTAGCTGGAAAAGTCCATGCTATCCCGTGTCTAAGGTATGATTGCCTAAGCTGATTACTATCTTCTGTGAAGATCTATCCTATCCTAATACTGTTCTGAACACACATTAGGACCTTGAGAGCACTTACAGGCCTTAAGAGCACTGAACAGCCTCCTCTGAGATCCTGGCCAGCACCTCCATCCATGGCCCAGCATTTTTTGCTTTTCTGCTCAAGCCTGAACTTCCCTCTCTCTAGTTTGTCTCCTAAGTAGGGTCTGGATCTCAACTGTGTTCTTGGCTCCAGTTCCACCTCTGCTTCACGTCTTGAGAGCAGTTCCTGGGAGAGCTCCCTTATCCAGAAAGAGATGTTTCATCTGTCACAGTGTTCTTATGGGACCAAATCAAGTTTTCATCCTTGAACCTACTGCAGGCTTTCTTAGCTGCATACAGGAAGCTGCTGTTTTCATTCCCGGTCCTCCTGTTAGAGATGATCAGCTTTATTTGTACTGCAAGAAGCTTTTCAGTACTGGCATATCTTTACACTTACTTCTGTCTGGGCATCATTGCACAAGGGCATGGGGTCTGTTCACAAATGTATGCAAGCAAATGATGCTCTTGATCTTTGCACTATCCGGGGTCAGCAACTAAAAGCAATGATTCTCTGCAAAACTGGCGATCAAGGCATCATAAAGAGGAACGCTACCTTGTACTACTGACAAGGAGTTGATGACGAGGTGTTGCTTGTACCCTGAGGATCAAATGGCAGGTTCTGTGCATAAGGAATAGCAAATGAGATGAGCATTCAACATAGGCAAACAGTACGGCTATATTTAGTTTAACAAGATCCCACTTCATGGTAAGGAGTACAGATTTCTTCACGTCTGCTCTGAGTGTGACACTATGAGCTTTTAATATAAAATTTATATAGGTGTAGATTTGCTTCCTGTACCAGTTTTCTTTCAGAAGATACAGAGATTAGGCATTATATTAGCAACATAACAAAATAAACTGGCTAACCATGTCAGCAGCAGGAAGAAATTTACTTCAAGTATTAACTATTTTATATCAGTAAAATAGCAGCAATACACAAAAATATGGTTATAACATTAATGTAATTGTAAAACTTTACTTAGAATTGAATGTGAACCATATGGGGTTTATATACACATACAAAATCATATCATATGTATATATGTATATAATATAACATAGAGAAATTTAGAGATAATAAGAGAAATAAGAAATAATAAGACTAATAAGAGAAAAATTTTTTCATACAGAATAATTTTCTTTCTACTGAATTGATCAAAATCGTAACACACCCTTATCAAATTAAAATAACACTTAGTAAGTTTCTTCTCAAAACCTCTATAATCTACAATAAGCAAGGATGTAAACATCAAGAAGAAGAAAAAATATATATATATCTAAGAAGTTTAGTTGATCTTGTTCTCTTTGAGAAGATGTTGAAGTATGAGAGCTTGGGGAACTTCGAAACAACAACCTAACTTTTTCAGGGCTGTAAGACTGACCTGAAAACAAATTTGCAGGATGTTTGTGTTGTACCTCATATCTTGTACCACTGCTATGTTTTCCAAGTCACAAAGGTAGGAAAACCAGTAATTTTTTTCTCTCAATGCAGGAAGTTGGTCCTTGGTATTTACTCCATTCTTAAGGTGATATAGTTAAGGTTCATAACATTTCTAGAGGAATGAATGACCTAAAAATATTCCTCAACTTCAGGGATGTCCTTGAATTCAGAATGCACTCCTTCAGAGCATCTATAATTGTTCCCTATTGAAAAAGAAATGTTAAGAAGAGTTTCCCTGAAGAATGGAACTTCCTTCAGTCATTCAAACAGTTGCAATCTTCCTGTGAGAGTTTTCAAGATTCCTGTGTTTAGTCTTACCATTTACACAGTAAAAATGATATTTTTCAGGAAATGTTGAACAGAGTAGAGTAGAATAATAAAGTTCAGATGGAAGGCACAGTGCAAGGATCTTCTTGTTCAACTTCCTGACTACTTCAGAGCTAACCAAAAGTTACAGAATGTTATTGATGGCATTATCTGTATGTCTCTTGGACATTGACAGGCATGGGGCATCAGCCACTTCTCTACCTAGCCAGTTTTAGTTCTTGACTTAACATTTCTATGCAGCACAGATGAATATCACATGCACTAATGTGATGTGTGCATCATCCTCTAGAAATGTTATGAACCTTAACTATATCACCTTAAGAATGGAGTAATTACCAAGGACCAACTTCCTGCATTGAGAGAAAAAAATTACTGGTTTTCCTCCCTTTGTGACTTGGAAAATGTAGCAGTGGTACAAGGTAAGAGGTACAACACAAAATGATGCACTAATGTAAAAATGCGTTAAGAAGAACAGTGTATGGTTTAAATTGGTGTTCAGACAATGAAAGTGGATGGATGGATATGCAAGGATCAAGAGAAAGGCAAAAAATCCACATACTTTGAAAAATTTTTTGAGTGATACAAGCCACATTTAGGAGAATGTTGATGCATGCATGATGATCCTTCTTATTTATCTCTCTCTACACTGCAGTAGCACCTGGGAAGTTCAGCAATTCAAAGGTCACTATAATACCAAAAACATGTCAAAAAAAGCAAAATCAGGATTGGAAGGAGAAAATGAACCATATAAGAAAGCATTCCAAAAATAAATGATAGCATTGTTGAAATTGGAAGGCTGCCATTTAATTAGAGTTTTTTCTTGCATAATCAATTTCATGTGCCAAGGTGGTATAATTGCCATAGATGGCCATGAACTACACACATTTATGAAGAGGTTATGATAATCTTCAAGATAAGCACCAGAACAAGCAATGGAACTGCTTGCAGCTTTAATCTGGAAATTTACAACTCAACTTTTTTCTCTGCTATGTTTTCCCATGTAGTTATGTCTGCCTACAAGATCAATAAAGCACAAACAGTTTACCCTGAGTAGATAAAGCAACAAATTAAATTCTATTTCTGGAAAGTTGCTTGTCTGCATATACAAGCCTTACACAGAACATCAGTGGTAGCACTGCAAGTTGAATCCCAGCCATCTACTCTGCTTTAAGAATCCTGAAGGCAGTGGTCCACTGATTTTTCTCAGTTGGTAATATGGTGGTGTACAATAGGATGGGACTATGAAGAATAGGATAGGACTGTGGTTAGACATTGGCACATCAGCTCTGCTTCATGAATCAGTACTCCACACCAAATGAACATGCAAATACCAATTACTGTTGACATAAACCACTCAATAATAAAAATAAAAATAATCACTTCACTCTGAGTTATAAAATTGGAGCTAATTTGTATGATCTGTCTATACGTAACCTCCAAAAACTTTTCAGTTTGTTTTAAGCAATCTGAAAATCAAATACACTAAAAATTAACTATGTTAAATATTTTAAACAAAAATTGCATACCAGAAAATATCATTTTGGTGATTTTTGTTCCTATCCTTATGTCTCAATCACATGTAGCCAATTAAAACCTGATCTCTTTTTCTTGTTCAGATATGGTCTGGGTCATGCTGACAAGCTCAAATTTGACTTTTTCATAAATCAATACACCTTTCTTGTCAAATAAAACAATCATTTTTGTGCACTGAACACATTCAACAGACAGAAATGAAGATGTAGAAAAGCAGAATTATCTCTTTGAGCCTGTAATTTCACAGGAGATTATATTTTTTTTTGGTCTGTGCTACACGTGAATGAAAACAAAGGAAATGCATTTAGAAAAAGTATTTTCTAATTCATTTATTTCCTTGTATTTGAGTATCTTTATTAGCCTAGAAACTTGTTCATACAATGACAGCTTTACTGCAAACATCATTTATTGTTTATATAGCTAGATGTAATTACTCGGTGTTCTATTTAGAATAAAATCCTCTGGGCCGTGAGTGGCTTGTTTGTCCTTGCACATTCATTTAATGTAAAAGGACACAAAAAGTGCTCAGCAGAAAACACGCAAGCCGAAATAACTGGAATACCAATAATATTCATCAAACCTTCTGAACATTTAACAATCAGAATTTATTTAAGATCTATTCCCTAACTGATGCTTTAATGCACAGAATCTGAAATTTTTGGGAAGTGGGACCTCCTGTCTGTCAAAATAACCAGATCTGCTCCTTATGGAAGCAATGTGATTTGAAGACACCAACTTCAACACAAGGAAGATAAACTAGTTTATCTTCTCAGGATTTCAGAGGAAGAGCAGATCAGCTCCAGAGCAGCTCCTGGCTATGGCTGCTGGTACAATTGCTCAGACAAAAGCTCGTATCCTAGGTGTTCAGGCACTTCAATTACTGAACTTTCTGCAATCTCCTGACTACTTAGCGTGAAGTATAGAGCATTTGAAGCAAAGAGAAGTTACATCCTTACAGCAAGGAAGAGAACTAGGAAAGGGAAGAGCCCTGATCATGCTGTGCACAGGCACATGTCATATCCCCCAAGCAAGGGATGTCCCACGTGCTCTGGGGCTAGTACCAGTTAAGCGAGGCGTCTTAACACACCTGCATTTCTACCACCTGAGAAGGCAGTGCCACACAAGAAGGACAATTCCATATAGCAATAAAAGACATATAGCCTAGAAGCATTATGTCATCAGAAAAAATGCTCAGACCAACAGGTGAACCTGGAGGTACTGCTTGGAAATGCTTATTTTCTTTTTGATATTTATTCCTCTAATCTTGTGAATCTATTGCTATCAAGTATATTATGAAAATGAAGTAGCAAATCATCTGTAGGTTGATTAACAGCAACATCTTGGCAGTATAACTTAATCATTCTCTGTCAGACTGCTATTTCTTTTCTCATTCCTTTCAATTCAAGCGACATCGACTTTCTTTTTCTGCAATGAAATCACAAATTCATGTCATTCCTTCTGGAAGAACCACATAAAATAATTTAAAAAGCATACAGGAAAAGGAAAGTGTGAGAAATAGAGAGATAGACGAGAGTCCTCCAGATGAATGAAAGCGAATTAAAGGTAAAATGCACTGCAAACCGAATGTCATGAAAGGCAATGAAATCTATTAACAAAATCATATCACTGATAATTGAAAGTTAACTCTATCAGCAAAAGTATATATTTATGTTATGCATTCAAAGACTTGGGAGAAACCTCCATCACCTCCAAAATGAGAGATCTGGATAATTTTTATTAAGTGGTAATTTTCTTTTAAAAGCTTTTTTGATGTGGACACGTTAGAGCTCATATGGACAAAAAGCGTTTATGGAGTAGCTTGAAACCTGACATCCCACTATGTGTGATTTTGCTTTTGTTACCTGGATAAATAGGGTAGGATTTACATGAGACTCTTTGTCATCTGTAGTGAAATAGTGTATATCTCCCAGGGAAAAGTGCTGGAGTCAGTCTTTTCATTTGTTGTGCCTGGCCATTAATTTAATTTGCGACGATTAGCAAAGTTCAGGGCGATATATGCAGATGAATTATTGATCTGCTTTTGGGCACTAATTAGAACAAGTTTCCAGTTCATATCTGAAGCACTCTTTATCTTGTATGTAATAAGAATAAAAACAAACTTGATTTGTCCTCTGTTGTTCTTGTGATTAATTGAATGTATGAAAATAAATCAGCATTATATTCCTAATAGGCCATTTGCAAATGAACTCTTCAGTTTGCAGGCACTATTCTCCCTGCATACATGCAAAACCAACAGAATTGTCAGTAAGTGACGATGGCAGGCTGAGCCTTGTGGTAAATTTAGCTGCATGCTAATATTTGATTTGCAGTAGATAAAACGCTTCACAAAGAAAATATAGCAAAAATGAAATGGATGGCATTTTGTATAGCAACCCTTGATGACATGGCTATATGCTGACAATATCTGTCTCCTTCTTCTTTCTCCCCTTCCCTTGCTGAGCCCATGATATGCCAGGTGCTGCTGCAGCTCCACTGGCAGCTCCCCTGCGCCTGGGCTGGGCCAGCTGTGTGCTCGGTGCTGTTGCACTGTGCATCTCAGCTCTTTATCTTCAGGCTGTGGTCACATCAGAATTAAATTGTCTAAGCACAACACAAGCCATCTCCTTTTCCAGATTTATTCTGAAACAGTGCATTAAAGCATTTTCTTTCAAGACCTCTGTGTCACTTGGTACATGAATAACAGATGCAATTAGCAGCTATCAGATCTGTTTTTTATCTTCCTTGTTCAACATTATCACCCCATTTAAATCCTGATTTGGAGTCAGAATGATTAATTTCCTTATCTGTTTTCAACAATACTCATCACTACTGTGTCCTAGTGCTTCAGACATTGATTCACATCTCCTCAAGCACCTATGTTAAGAAGACGGCTCTGATTGTATGTGTAGGTAGAGAACAAAGTACAAAAAAATGAAGATGATAACCAATTAAGGGTACTGAATTGAGGCAGATTCATTCTGATTTTTCAGAATAATTGGCAATGAATAAAACTACTTAGGTTTACAATAGAATCTCCCATGTCCATTGCAGTTCTAAATCTACCAATGCCATCAAATCAGATCATAACATCTCATGGCATCCACCTAAAAACAAGAATTTTTGAATATCTAGGAGAAGTTTCGCTTGTTTTGATGAATAACCGAGCAACAATTTAGAAGTTTTGGAGTACTTAAAAAGGAGATCAGTTTATTGGGATGGCATTCAACAATCTTGACTAAAACATCACCCTCCTTCATTAGCAATTCTGTGACTCAGTTACCATACTGTTTCCTATCTAATGAATTAATTGATCTTATGAGAATGGTAGTGCCCAATCCCCAAACCTCTGTTTCTTGCCTCATTCTCTGTCAATCCAAACTTGGCTGCAATTTCCAGCCCCAGTCATTAGTCTCAATTCCTTGTCCCCTCTCCAGCAGCCGGTTTGTCCTCCTCCAATCTTGTCCTTCCCCAGCCCAGGCTCCAGACCTCCCCTAATTCCAACCTGGCCTCACTTCCCAATACTATTTGCCAAACTAGCTCTCTCATGCCCAGGGCTCCTGGTGAGGAATCAAAGAAGAGAGGAGACCTGGTTCTGTACCAGGTACTAGTTATTGATTCCGAATGCTCCTTATAATACTGAAATGGAATTTGGCACAGGTAGAAGACTCTTTACCAATCAATAGGAAAAGCAAAACCAAAATGGTGGAGTCCAAAAAACCAAACAGACAAGTAATTTAAATCCATGGCATATTGCTGTAGCCTCTGGTTCCTTTGTCTCAGTTAGTTCTCCCCTAGTAAGTGGTAATTTAATGGCCACCAAAGAAAAGAAAGCTCCCTCCTTCAGTGGTATTCCCAGGATTCAGCATTTCAGATACTGTCTGCATCTCTGTATTTAAGATAGCTTAGTGAAATGGGAGCAAAGGCAGCTTCATTGGAGTAGCACAAATCTCCATCCATACTCAGAGCTTTAATGGGGCTGTGAGAGCAGCCATAAGAGGCTGCATTACCCACAGAATCTTTTATCACAGGGATTCTCTGCTAGCTAAACTGCATGGGGAGTCTGCCTTGGTGCATGCAGATAAATAGTTGTGCATTTGAAGGTAATGATGTAGTGCATTTTTTACTAAATTTCAGTGGACAAATATGACAAATTTAAGTGCAATACTTGAGTTCAAAGTTGTGCTTTCAGGTATTTCACAGCTTAAATGTGTTAAACTATTCAATATTGCTTCAATTTTACAGTAATTTTCAATTTCCAAAAGATATTCTTCCTGCTGTGGGAAACAGAATTTTCACTTTTTTCATGCAGATGGACAGAGACAGGTTGGCTGTTGGCAGTAACAAAGCAAAAGGTTTGCAAGGAGAGTCATTCAGCTTTTTTTAGTGCAGCTCTCCTGTCTTCTGATGACTCAAGACAGGTTGACAAGAATAAGAATGGTCCTAATACCTCTGAAATTTTTGAGGACTACAGTACGTGCATTTTTTCACGAGTCAACACATATTGAAGAAAATCCAGGCAAAACTCCAAGATACAAATCAGCTTGAAATTGAAAATGAATATAACTAAACTGGTAAGCTCAAGGGAATTTTGTCCTCTAATATCTTGGTTGTTTTTCTTAGCTATTTACTTGAGAATCAAAAAACTCTATGCAGATTAAAGCAAATGCAGAATGAAAACCTTCGCAACCTGTGAATCTTGTGCAGGAGCTCAGTCTGAAAAAGGCAACTCCACAAGGAGCCACTAGAGTATAAGAAATTTCACTTATTTTAAGATTCATCAGAAAAATAGTTTGTAAAATCCAGACAATGAAAAATGAATGGTTCTCAGCAAAGGGGAAAAACTACGTATTGTACAGCTAACAAAGAACATTTTGGCACCCAAATAATGATAAAAATACTGAATATAAAATAAATAGTAAGTGACACTAACACTTGTGTATCTCAAAGATGCCAAATGTAGTGGTAAAGTATACATTTTGAGGATGTTGTTCTTTACTTATATGAAGAATGAAAGGCTGGAAGCAGAAATTATGTCAGTATCAGGTAATTCTGAGTTGCCTTAACATGCTGTAGTTATTAACATCAACTTTTCTAAACTGTTATTGTGAAAGTGAAAAGCTATCTATTAGCTACACTTAAAATATATAAATAAAAGCCATTATGGCTACTAGATATATAGTACCAAAGAGCTGTCAATGTGATGTGCTGCAGTTCAAACTCTACGCACACCATTTTATATTTATAGCTACTCTTACTTTTTCAGGTCCCACAAATGAGAGAGGGGTCTGCCTCTGGTGTCATTCAGTTCCAATTCCTGGATGCTACCAGGCTACTGCTCACTCTCTTCTAGGGAAGTTGATCACATCTAGCATCTTACACACCAAGGACAGGATTTTGATGTGACAACTGTTGCCATTTTCCTTTTGGCAAGCTGAGTTTCTTTCAGCAACAGTTTCACATAGACTGCACTACTACGGAGAGAAATACTGGCTCAAACTAAAATTTTAGCACAATTCAACATCAGATGAGGCAACTGTTGAGTTTTAATTGGACTCCCGCATCAGCACAGTTTTCCTTATGTTGAAAGCTTACTAAATCAAGTCTTTCTCCCTTTTCAGCTTTCAAATTTGAAGTTTCAAATTCTTACTGTCAGGACTCTGGCATAAAAGATCTTGCAAATTCACAGCAATGTAGTTTGTAACCTCAACCACCGAAAATAAGTGCACATGCATCCTCCCCTCCCTGGATCATGCACTGCACTGACACATTCAGCAGTGTAAGGCCAGAGCCCAGCCACAAGTGCGGCCAGGGAGTGCTGAGGATTCCTTGCAACAGAAGTGCCTTAGAATTGGGTGTCTGCTACTCATCACACTGGTCACATGAGGATTCAAAAACACTTGGAATGTTTTGTGGCAGGTCGTCTTGTTAAAGGAAAAAACGATAATAATGGGAGCTCTGTGACAGCTGCTCTGTGGTGTGAATGTAAATGCTCATCCCAGTGGAGGCAGAGTAGACAGCAACGTGCAGATGAAATAGGAAAAGGTGAAGGGTCATTCACCTCTGACATGGTTCTCCAGAACATATCTTAATGATCTTCAACACACAGTGATGCTGGTTCATTTATTACACTTTTTTAGTTTTGCTTGAGCACTCAATAAAACTGAAAACATGGGAAAATATAGATTACATAAATCAATATACACATAATTTACCCGAACTAACATTTAGCACTCTAGAAACCTTTATGAATAATTTGTATTTTAATTGGACAGGGCATTAATTACATGCAGAGGAAAACTCTTAGGTCATTTCTCTTCCTTTTGTTGATCAATTATATTTGCCCAAAGCACAGTGGATAAATTATATCTGCCCAAAGACAGTTACCAAATCTTAGTATTTCTGTTGTAATGCTTACTATTCAGGAATCAACACTGGCAACTAACAGTGACAGACAGCCAACCAATTTCTCTACATGGGCAGTCCAGGAATAGATACACGCTGTATTCCCAGCAGCGTACTGTACAGAGAGCCACCTGAAACTGCTGGCAGCTTCTACAAAGTCTGTGAAACAGGATATTTTATGAGGTCATTGTGGAATGTTTTTAGTGTGTCACCCTCTGATGTAGCACGCTGTCAGTGCAGCTTCTTACCTCACCTGGCAGAAGGCACTTGGTTCCTTTGCAAGAGAAAAAGAAAGTGAAATACCTCATGCCCAGTCTCTTTCAGTGTAACAACAGATACTACAGTCTGCCACAGAATTCTTAGTGGCAACTATGTCCTTTTAAAGATACACCCCCTAGTAACACTGCCTACCTATAGGTCTGGTAAAATCTTAATCATACCATTTAGTTTCACATTTTAAAGTTCCCTGAGAGAATGTATATGTGTCTATACACAAAATATGTCCTAAAAGAGCATCTTAATTAAGCACTGATGTTTTGGAAACAGAAGAATTACTGCTGCCTCTGAAATCTCCATTTATGTATCTTTGTGTGCATGTACAATAACATTTTTCAAGGGTCATTTGGTAGATTTTGCATCTGTCTTACACAGTGTGCAGAAGAAGAACAACAGGATGAACTCTCAAGCCATTTTATATTATTGTTTTTCAAATATTTGAAGTCCTAAATTATTTTCAATCTAAACAGAACCTTTTAATGTATTTTTTTTTTGCACGAATTTTTGCAGAATTTTGTATCAATTTTCCACTCAGAGAAGCATTCTTTTGTCTCCATGAAACTGCCAAGAGGTCTCTGCAGCACTCAGAGAGTGGTCAACACAGGAGAAAACACCAAACACATCCAAGGTTCTTTTTCCTGATAAAGCACTAACATGGACTGTATGTAACTTGATGCTCTATAACTTTGCACCTGACAATTCAGTGTCACATTTGGCAGCTTTCAGATGCTACAGGAATGGCTACTTGACTGGGAGGAGAAGACAGATATAAGCAGACTAACAGCAGTATCTTTTTCTCTAATCAGAATGCAATGGCGGGCATGGTGGTGTTGGGTTGATGGCTGGACTAGTTGTTCATAGTATCTTTTCCAACCTTAATGATTCTGTGCTCTTTAGGTTCAAAGCTAGTTTGGAAAAAGAAATTAATGCTGGTAATAATAGAGATGTTCAAGTGGAGCTAGTTACTATGTACAGCAGACACTGTCACTGTAATTAATTTATTCACTAGAACTAAATCAAGGAGAAACTCCTCTAGTTGTTATCTTGTATAAGGAATGACTTGAGTCTGTGTCTCAGTGTCAGAAACTAATGTAGTCTTGTGGGGACTTGAAATCTGGCAGCTGGTAAACTGATGGTGGATAAGGGAAAGACTAAAAGCAAGAGCAATTTTATTTTTTAAAGTCAGACCTCTCTATTCAAAGCTGGAAGATTTAATATTTTTTCTCTTACCCTTTCTTTGCCCTCTGCGTTTAGAATTTACACTGAAGCAAATGTGAAGGTAGAAGCTCAGTGATCAGGAGACTGGGATTTAAATTTTATGATTATCATTTATCTCATTCAAATTGCATCATGATTATCTTAATACAAAATGCTAACAGAAGCACTGATTGCTGTGAGTACAGCACTTATCACAACGTTTTACCTCAAAGGAATATTTAACAAAAAATATAAGTGTTCCAAGGTGCTGGTCCAGCATGCCATCATTCAGTCTCATTTCTATGACCAAAAGCAGAATGCCTAACTCGCTTGTCTGGGTCCAGGATAGGAAGAAGGGTAGACAGCAAAGGAGAAAAGTGTAGATATGCTACAGCTGAACTACTATTTTGTCTTGTGTTTATGATAACAATGCTAAAGGTTGCCTATATGTTACCTGAGAGAACTCAAAGAGATCTTCACAGAGAAAAGAAAGCACTGTGCTCTCTTACAGGTATATGCATATACATCCATTTGGTCTAATTGGATTGGACTTGGATTAATTTAAGCATAATGTCATTCTTGACCTTAACAGATCATTGGCTCATCATAGTCTAAAAATTTGGCTGAATGGCTGGGAATGTGTCTTTCCAGTTCTTTACTTATCCGGATATGGGCATTGAAGATATTCAGTATCTCACTGAATCGAGAACTAAGCCATCACAGTGAGCTCTGAATAACTGGATGGGGTAAAAAAAGCCCTCTATTTCCTTTCAGAGGTTGCCTTCAAGAGCGCAGACACATTTTTCTACTAATAAAAATTCTATTATTCTCCTTTAAGGAATGATTTTCTAGAAGCAAAATAATACTGGGCACTCCAGTAAACTGCTTTGAGCTGCTTGGCTTTGCAGACATATAATGAATGCTCCTTGAAGAATCAGAGAAATTAGCAGTGAATGAGATTACATGCTACATCTTCTCTTGCCCACTCTGAGTCCCACCCGCAGAAAGGAACTCTAGAAAATAAGATTAGAAATACTAAAAATATTGAAGGAATATTATTAGGGCATAAGCATTTCTGAATGCAATTATTATCTCCATGTCTCTTAAAATACAGCATTGCAAGGAAAGTAGCATGAGCAAGCACTGCAATTCTATGTGAGGAAATTAAATTTTAGTGAATTTTCTGCACTCATTTTTCTGAAAAAAATTAAAACACTGTTTATGATTTCTGTCAAGGAATATAACTCTTTGAATTCCTTTCCGTGAGGAATAAGTTTGTTTCTGCACAAATATCCCAGAAAAATATAGAATGCCTAGAAGATTATCTTTGAGATAAATGAGCAGAAGAGCTCTCCTTTTTCTCATTCCTAAGTATAAGCAAATATATTTCTCCATGCCAGAAATCACAAATACACAAGAATTCGGGCCAATAAGTTAATCAAATATGCCTTCTTAGGATTTAATGTGTAAGATCAACATTCGATCCTAAAACAATGACAATGCCTTTATCACAATAGTGACAGAGCTACAAAAACCAAGGAGAGGTGTAACTTCTGTTGCCAATAACTTATGCAGCTCTTCTTACCCTCTCATTGTGCTGTTAAGTAAAAAATGCACACAGGTAGTTACCATGGTAATACCTGCATCACATGGTGATCTTAAACTCTTGCAGAGATACAGAGCATCTTCTTAAAGAAGCAAGCACAAATGCACATTGGTAACTTGTGCTATACATTACATAGATTTCTTTATTCTGTACATATTAAATTACATAAGGTATGAAAACATCACCACAGAAAAGACCTATTTGTTCATACCTAGCTCAGCAGGCACAAATGATTCATCAGATTTTAGAGCCCGGAGTTAGAAGTTGCATTAATTTCTTGTGCCATGCAAATATATACCCTTAATAAATTCAATACCCTTAATAAAGAATTATAACAAAAATAGCTGATTATTTCCTTTGTAATATGGTCTTAAAGGCGTTTGTTGGGTGGAAAAGGCATCTGTATATATTCAATTAAACTCAGACAGTCATACAGCAACAGCAGAATAAAATGGATTTTGAATTTCTAAATCTTTTTCAAAAATGGAAATAACAAATTCCACTGGCAAAGCATGGGCTTTGGTCCCTTTTTGTCAAAGCCTGAAGAAAATGTCCCAGTTGATCAGACAGTAAAAATGCATTTCAAGCTTAGGAGTATGTCCTTAGCTTCTGCATCTGAGAACTCTTCCTTTTTGTTGTTTTTTCCTCTTTGAAGCAGTCATCATTCAGTTTGTTCCAAATCAATGTGAGCGTGTGACCAGAGATCGATGTGAAAGAACGAAAGAAACACAAAAATACTTCATTAAAAGGTGTTTGCTTACACTTGTGAGAGTAGAATAAAGAAGAGAGGGGAACGAGGACATAGCGAACCTATTTAATCCCTTTTCCCATTTCTCTGATGCGACCACTGAGCTTTTGTATGGCTCACAACACAAAGCCATAGGCAACCTTGCAAAATGAAGGCAAACCAGAATTCCTTTTTTTCCTGCTCCACATCACTTACAAACACCACTTACCATCTGCTACAGTGATTTTTCAAAGAATCTTCCTGCACACTGGGCCAGATCTACTAGAGAGAGCAGAGGAATACGAATGTTGCAAAAGCCTGGTCTCACCTCTCATAGCAACAAAACAGAGAAAATTCATCACAGAAAAGGATGTGATGTTGCCACTGCTGTCTACCATCAGGATTTGTCACAAATTTAAAAGTAATAAAAACTGAATCTGTCGAATTTCTCCAGGTGGTCTGGTGGCTTTATTTTTATCCCCAGAACACTGCCCCCTCAGCCAAATTGGCTAAATTTACCTCATGTCTCTGTATCTGACATTGGAATCCTCCGAGACCTGCATTTTAGGTCTTTCAAGGTTTACCAGTAATCTTGAATGTATTTAAAAAAGCAAAATTACGACATTTTGAAAGCTACCAAAGTCTTACCCAGTCAATTACAATGGCATCCAACATGGACCTGCTGCTATTGTCTGTGCTTACCTACACCACCTGGCAATGCAATGGTGATGAGATTTTATCACCAGGAAAGCCTACGAACATTTTATTTTCCTCTCTATTTGAAATCCCTATTCCACAAATGGCCTGTAAGACACCCTGCTTTTGACTGTTCAAGGCCACAGAAGTGAAAACTAGTGTTTAGATTTAAGCCAGTATGCATGGTAAGCACCGGTATAATAGTGTAAGCATGAAAATATCTCTGAAAAACCGAGTGACTTCTTTTTTCACTTTTCTCAATATTCTAGCAATTTTTAAGGAAAAACAAATATACAAAATGGATTATAGAGGTAGCAGTGGAGACCAACTGAGAGGGCTGTGTATAATTCTAACTTGAAAACCATGACTAGTGATTTTTTAACAAGCGAAGGTAAAGAGGAAAAATTAGGGGAAGAAATGAGTCACATTTGATTAGGTGTATAAGCATTTCCGAAAGGAATGGAGCACTTTGGCTTCTATCAGTATCTGAAGACAAGAAGTGATTATAAGCACTTACAAATGATATTTTCAATGTTGAAAGCTTTTTCCCTCCCATGTTTTCTTTGTCTACTTTCCGTATCAGAGCCCTACTTTCCATATCCCCTGTTCTCTGCCATGAGCTACCTGCAGTTAACAAAACTTAGCCTCTGGAAAATGTCAAATATAATGAAAAAGAAAGAGTAAAAGTTATAAAAGAAAGAGAAAGTTGGCAACAAGTCCTCCTATGGGTCACATTCTCACAGATTCTGCAAGTTCTTCTTTTTCATTCACTAAAAAACCTGCTACCACTTCAGCCTCTACTGCTGCCACCACTGCTGTTTGGGTTTGTGCCACAAAAAAAACAAACAAAAACACCCCCTAAAGCAGTGCAGAGTGTCAGTGGTGGCTGACAAGGTGGAAAAACAGCTTTATGCTTGAAAAATATAAAATATGAACCAGTGGGATTTCCTTTCTTTACCATGAACCAGATAGCGAAAGAAACAAGGGAGTATAATAATATTGTCAAAGAAAGAATAATCTACATATTATTTTAACATGACATTCAAGGACAACTTGAGAATCATTTGGACATATGTTGGATCAAAATCTTCAGTAATGTCTGGAAAAGAAGGGTTTGAGGTCCTGTAATCTGAAATCCAACACCAAGAACCACAAAGAAAGAGGAATTTACACCAGTTTGTCACTGATGTAATCAACACAGTGGTATTTGTTCTAGCTCTCAGAAGAGATAAATAGAGCTATGATTTACAAGAGCAAAAGTGAAGGTTGAGATTAAACAAGGAGGAAGTGAGCAAGTGGTAAAAAACAATAGGAGGCATGACAGAACGTTTAAAATATGTTTTGCTATGTTTCCTATTGTTTCTTTATGTTGACAGCTATCAGTTTACACCTATAGTAAAATTCAGTCTTAGAAGAATGGAAAAAACCTACCTGTCATCCAGATACCTACAGATATCTATACCTGAGAATATCCTAAGAGACTTCAAAGACGTCTTTGATAATAATTATTTTATGGAGATTTCAAAAAGAACCATAGTGAAACATAAAGACAATAACAACCATGGGGAGAAAATTATGAAAGATCTGTGTTAGAAATAAGGGTCCATCATTTCATAAAAATAAGGTTTCATTCACCCATCACTTATCATTTTTTTTTGTGAATATATTACATAGTTGTAGAAATTAGTAAATCTAAATTACTTCAGCATCTGCCAGTTGGAACAGGAATAGGGGGAGTGGATGAAATTTGTGACTATGTGATATAGGAACCAAAGTACAAACTCATATATAAATTATAGAAGTCTGGATTCCAATTGTCTAGCCATCAGATCAATGGGATCCTGGAAGACCTTTCTACAAAGATGCTGAGGACAAGAAAAATAAGTACTTTCAAGATTGATCATTTTCTGGAAGTGTGAATACATTGTGGTTATACATGTGGACTCAGGTTTATCTCTAGTTCCTCTAAGATGTAGAGTTATTCTTAAAGAAAGAAAAAGTAACCATGGGAAATATTCTTAAGGCAAGCATCTCAACATTGCTTCATATCCACTGTTCTGTCAAACTAATAAATGTTTCGTCTTCAGAAAACAATATGTGATTCTTTTTAATAGTAAATTAGATTCTTTGGTTTCATTTCACGGTGAATTCCTGAGGTAGAATTACAATGCACAAGTTATAAAGTCAAATATGGGTTGCTCCTCCTGTTACTGACAAACTGAATATAAAAACACTATTAACTGCACCTCTTATTATTTCATAGCTGGCATGGATGTCTCTATTTGGTTTTTAGGCTTACACCTCCCAGGTATCACTGTATCACTCAGTTCTCCAGAAGTGCTGCTTTAGTCTGATAGGTAGAACGTTGGCTGTTCTCTTTTCCTGTGTGTTTTTGGTTGCTGAAGAAAAGAAATTTTAATTCTCTAAATAACCAAATACATCTTCTAGTTTTTAAGAACATAAAAAATTATGTGAAGACCAGTATGAAGCAATTGGCACGTACATATTTCAATGAACATGTGAGTGGATGTTAGAATGCTTTATCTTCACTGCTATTAACTTTCATGCTACAGTTTTTCATCAAATTTATCTCATTGATTCCGCAGAATCCTCGCTAACAAAATTAGTCACATTTGTTCCATATCACAAGGAAGGACCAAAGGACACAAAAATAGTCACACTCGTTCAGCCCAAATAGCTTTGAGTCCAGCAGTAAAGAAAACTAAGCACCTATGGAACAGTAGAAACAAAGCAGGCACACGTGATATTTCCCGTTAATACTCTCTCAGACTCCAGCAATTTTCAGCTTGGAAAATTTCCAAAGTCTACTGGCATTTGTCCACGGAGTACTCCTCAATTAATCTCTCTTCCACATAGTTTTCTTGTCTCCTCTTAGCACAATGTATGGCAGCTGCCCTGAAAGTAATGCCTCCTATTTTATTGTGTTGCCCCATGGTATCAGAGGAGGATGCTGGTGGTATGGCATTAAAGGCTGAACCTTCCCACCAATATCCTGATAGATTTTGTTGCCATGTGAAAAGTGGCAGACAGACAGAATTTGTGACATGGAAGTACATATGAAAGAAAAGTGGCACTGAATTCTTCTTCAAGTCAAAAATTGCACCCATTGAAATTCAACAGTTGCTGAACATCTGTGGAGACCAAGCAGTGAATGTGAGCACAGCGAGGTGTTGGTTGGGGCATGTCAGAAGTGGTGACAGTGATGGTGGTTTCCATCTGTTGGTGCAGATTTTTATGAGGGTGGCATGCAGGCTTTTGTTCATTGCTGGTGAAAATGCATAGCTAATGTTGATGACTATGTTGGAAAAAAAGTGCTGAGAATTTGGTCTATCAAATAGTGCTATTGTGCTCTTTGTATCTGTTGTAGGAAATCTCTTTCAGAGATAAAATACCAAGGTATTTTATTATCAAAAATGTCCTAAAGCAAAGGAAATTTACAGGTCTAGAACAACTTCCCTCTAAGCTTTCTTTCTTTTTCTTTCTTTTTTTTTTTCTTTCTTTTTTTTTTTTTTTGTCAGTCCTACCTGCCTAATTTGATGGTCCTGATATTTTTTTGCTGTTGGAAATGACAAGTGGCCATGCTATTCACAATTTTGAAGACTTCTGTTGTCTTTATTCCCGTGTTGAAGATTTCGTCCTCCATCAGTGGCATATGGAAAATGGAGATCAGATTCTTAATGCTTACTCCAATAAATAATTTATTTTTCATATTACTTACTGATTGAAAATAAGAAATATATCGTGCCCTTCCTAATCTAATACTGTAATTAGGCTGCAAGCTCTTTCACATGTCTCAAACATGCACTTGCTCTTGTAGCCCTACATAAATATTTAATTCCTCAATTCAGTGTGGGACAGCTTCAGGCAGAAATGACAGACAACATATTATTCCATGCTGTTTTATTGGCTATGACTGAACGAAGAAGAAAGGAAGCAAGGGAGATACAGAAGGAAGGATGGAAAGAGAAAGGGGAAGAGGGAGAGAAGAGAGAAAGAGGGAAGGAAGAAGTTAAGATCTGTTAGACAAAATAAGGAAATATAGCCCACCTTAGTCTTTGTTTTACTGAGCTATTGGATCTTGGAGCATCTACTTCTGCTATCTGTTGAAAGAGGATTGGTCTCACCTCAGAAGATAGACTGACATGCTTAATTCTAAGGAAAACTTCAGGACTGAACCGAGAAAAGTGTCTCTGATCAGTACTCAGATCAGACTCAGCCTTTTCATTCCTGGATAGATGAGTTCTCACAATTTCCTATTCACATTTTACAGCTCCCTGTTCAGTTTTTTTTATCTTTGCACGGCATGTCATTGCTAAACCTTACTTCTTATGTGCTGTGCTGGGCTAAGGGACTTTGGCAGTAAATTCCACATGGCAGCAAACGATCAAGAAATGATCTGCCAGGGCAGGCATTACAATATGCAAAACCCACTTGCCACTGTAGTCTCTAAGTGCAACTGAAAATCAAATGCGTTTAAGATCGTCAAGCCCGAAGTCTGACCTTGAAAATCATTACACTTTTCTTAAATAGGAATACAGTGGCTAATATTTTTAAAGATTTTGGCGTAATATAAAAGACACTTCAGTTCCTAGAAGAACTAGAAATTGAAACAAAGGATGAAACCATAATAAGGTTTCTTTAATATTTTAAGACATTTTAAGAGCCTTCTCAATGGTTCATTCAGTTTCCCCCATGTAAGGCTATTATAGTAATGCTTTTATTCCTGCTTCATTTCTTCATGGACTTTATGCTTTTTAGGAATATGTATTATTTTATACTGCAACATTTGGTATAGCAAGGTCTGAATAGCAGTTATGGGCTATAGTATCTTTGGCAATATCCTGATCACACATTTCACTGATAAATGAGCCTTTTTTTGTGACTGACTTTTGTCACTACTGTTATAATGTCGTTTCCTCTTGCAGAAAGAAAAAAAGCTTCTAGAATGGTGGTACTTGTAAATACCATGGCCAGCATATCAATAAAATGTTTGGCTTCTTATCTGTGAAGAAATCTGCAAAAAATCAGCAGCCTTTAAGGTGCTTTGAAAATCTAGGTCTATAGGGTGTATGTGCTCAATTCACATTGATATAAAAAATAGTTGAATATCTTGTGCAGCTCTGAAAGCCATATCTTAAGACTTATGACCATGTCTAGAAAGCTAAAAAAAAAAAAATGTCTTCATCAAGCATGTATTTTATCTCCATTTCAAGCTGTATTTTCATTCTTTAACAAAGAAGAGAATGGTGGTAAGCCTCTTTTTTTTTTTTTTTTCCAAAATACAATACACAATTGTTTTCATTAGTAGCAAAATGAGTTGTATTCCACCTTCTATATTAAGCTATATAATACAAACCAAAAGCTTTTATTGGCTATGCAAAATAGTTTATTACTAATAGCTACACATAGCCAGGTTTAGTTAAAAAAAAATATGGCTTGATTTAAAGAGCATACACCCTCCAAAGACCTAAAAATAATCAATTCTTTAAGAGGTTCTGGAGCTTAAAAGTATGTTTTTTTTTAGAGCAGAAATCTGATGCGGATTATAAAAAGAAAACAGTACTCTAATAGCTTCCAGGATTATTTTACATCACAAAATTACACAACCCCATGTGTAGATTGCATAATACAGTCAAAATCTCTGCTTCCACATGTCCCTATTGATTTCAGTATGACTTGAAGTGTTCATAATAGAGATAAAACTATTCTTAAAAAATGTTAGGCTATAATATCACTGCAATTAGATGCATAACATTAGTGTACTCTGTGCAACACTGCAGAGTTTTCGCTTTGGCCAAGTCTTCCTCTTTGTCCAAAGGTGCTAGAGGCCTCCTGGGGCGATCCAGGGCAGGTCTACTAAATGTGAGCATTCGTACAAAATGAAGGGATCACTACCTTTCAGTGCAGTGTTTGAGGATATGAAATCTGAGGATCGCGAATTTAACATTTTTAATCAAGACTAAAAACTAAGGGATTACGGTAAAAAAATTTGAATGCATTAAAATTTAGTTCAGTCAGTTGTTCTCTGGGGCTGGTTTCTCTTTGCTTTTAGCTTTCTGGACACTAAGACATTGGATCATAACAATGCCATCACACTATACTTCCTAATTTTTTTCCATTTCTAGGGACCAGAAATTGGCTTTAAAAAAAATTGAAGGCTTGTGATTTTTGTGAAAGTGGCTGAATTAAGAAGCTAGTTCTTGAACAAAACCATGAAACATGGTTACACAGAATCACAGAATGTTCAGGGCTGGAAGGAACCTCAAGGATCATGAAGATCCAACCCCCCTGCCACATGCAGGGCCACCAACCTCCACATTTAATACTAGAACAGGTTGTCCAGGGCCCCATCCAACCTGGCCTTGAACACCTTCAGGGATGGGGTATCCACAACCTCTCTGGGCAGCCTGTTCAGCATCTCACCACTCACAGAGTAAAGAATTACAATTCTGCTGAAATGTTGACGGTTCAATTAAAGACAGTTACCTCAATGTTGCTGTTTTCAGTTTCCAAGGGGGAATGTGCTCAGGCCATACTGGCTACATACATCAGGGTTTCTCCTCTCCTTAGCTACCTGTAATGCTGTCATCTGTAGAACAACTGGGACTAGGAAAATATTTTTACAAAAGAGAAGTTTACTATTTGCAAGGAGTTATGCACAAACCTGTCAGAGCATTAGCTTTGTATATGCAGTGAAGAAGAAGCAATTCAGATAATATAATGCATGATATCACCTATCCAGGACACCAGCCTTGGAGTTAGAGCTAAAGGCTTTTCAGTGTGTTTCCAATTGCTAAGTTCTGACATTAAAGAGAAGGGAACTTTTGGCAAGGAGAATTAAACTAAACAAAAATGAAGCTGTTGTTTAGGGAATATTTCACTGAAGTATTGTGCATAACAATACAATCCTCTGACAAAAGTTGAAATATTCTGATTTCACTGAGGAATCATTTATCTGAAGAATTCAAGGGCATTTCAAGAATAGAACATCCAGCTTTGGCAAGCCTACTCTGAAAGCTTGTAGTTTTTCTTATACAGATAAATGAAGCAAAAGATCTTTCAGCATATCGTTGTTTTTTTTTTGTCTGTTTGTTTTTTTTTTTTAATTCTCATTTTAGCCATTCCAAAACTTAGATGATTTTCTCCTAAATAGAACAGAAAAAAATGCTGGAATCTCAAGCTTTCTACAGGCTGTATTTCCTGTCTTCTGTGCAGCATTTGTTCCAGTTTGTCAGAAAAGAAAGACCATATTTGGCTTAGACTCCCAATGGTGATGGGAACTAAACAGTATCCTGGGAAGTGATTTAAAACTATATTGTTGAGCTGCACTTCCAGCACTCCCAGGAGAATGAAAAAAGTACCATGAAGGCAATAATGTCCATACTATAACTCTAAGTTTCTAAGTGTCTCAGTAACACTAAAAAATGCTGTCACAGAATGCTGTGGTATATTAGATAAATGTTTTGTTTGGGATTCCCAAGCTCAGAGAACGAAAACAAATAAACAAGAAAATAAATAATGTCTTGAGCTATACGAAAATAAAAAAGACCTACTCAGCAACCTAAAGAAAGCCTATTGATAGCTTTGTAGTTCTTGGATGTCTCCAGCTTGCTCCCATAACTAAGAGCAGGTAGCACAAGGTCACAAAAGAGAATATTTCTTGATATATAAAAAAATTACTGATTATATACACAGCTATTAAATCAGCCTGTCTGATCACAGCCATGAGTTTGCACAGTTTGCTTAAATGATAAACACATATAATGAGAACGAAGACATATAGATCTCTATGCATCGCACCGTTGTACACCAAACACAGACAAGTTTGTGGTTAAACAGAGTTGCCAGACATTAAAAAAAATAAAATAGATTATTCTACTTTATAGATTTGCTAGATCTATAAGTAATTGCAGATGTTCCACCAACCATGTATCCCTTTCTAGGTAAACTGTTCACTAATTGTGCTAGCACATAATGGCAAATGAGTATTAAAAAACCTTTCTGGAAAATGGTGGGAAAGTACCATTTCTTTTCCATTATGTAGAGAGTTTTTATCAATATTTACTCTCCTAAGTTTTCTGTTTCTATGGGGGAAGGGTAAGTACAATGTATTCAAGCCCTTATCTTTTGCCTGCCTAACTAAATTCATAGATGCTGGCAGGCTTTGCTCATTTATAAGAACACTTTGCTCTGCTTGGTTTCACAGTAGCTGTGAAACGGAGCACCAAAGCCGATGCACACCACAGTTATTAACACATATAAAGAGATGGAGGCGAGAGAGATCTTTCAAAGAGAGGGCTGGAGGTTCCCATCTGGAGCTGTAAATGAGAAGCTTTAGCCTCACACCACCCCACAGGGGACACGTGCACCAGTGCAATAACGTTTCCTATACATCTGGTTAAGCCAGCATTAGATTGAAAAATGCCAGTTTTCATCCACATGCCACCATCTCCTGAGCCCTCAAGCTTGTTCTCGGGTCTCATAAAATACTTGTTTCCACCTGTTTCCACCAGTATCCCCTAGAGTTTACCATGAATTTAATTGCCTGCCAGTTTTTATGTCTGCTTAAACTACAAGACCTTTAAATAATTTATATCCTAATTACTGTTCATCATTTTTTAACTAGAAGGCTCAGTTCCATTCACACAAAAGAAAATTCATGACATTTGTTCTAAGGAAATACTTTCAAGGAGCCACATAAAAATAGCAAGTGTGACCATGGTTTTGAAGAATGAACTTAGACTTACTTTAATAAAATATCATAAAAATATTAACCATTCCCTCCTGATGTGGATCATAGACATTTTAGCACTGTTTCTATTAAATAAGTTCATAGTTCATGTGAAATCTAATATCTCTGATTTCTAGGAGAGGTTATTTATTGATCATCTCATTCAGGGTTACTGTTCTGCTTGCCATTTTTTATTCCTTTTTCCCAGTCAGCAGGATTAAACCCAACTGATGTTTCAATCAATCTCTGCTAACACAACCTCAGGCTGTCAAATTCGTCTATGATAATTTGGAGCAGAAGCCAGCAGTGCCTCTGGGCCACAGTTCAGAATTAAACCTTCTTCAGAAGAAGAAAGGGGAGGGAAAGTGATTTTTTTTTTTTTTTCTTCAAGACTATAGTATTTCCAGGTACAAGTTAGCAATGCTTAAAGTTGCTCTATGATTTGTAGCTGGGCACTGTAGGGAGAGGGGAAATCATTCTAATGGAGTGTTATAAGTTTCTCGAGTTCAACAAGTTAATAGAAGACATACGTCTGGAATGATTTTGCTGTTAGCATTTTGTCTGAGAAATATACACAAAGGAAAAACAGAAGATGAAATTATAGGACAAGGGCAGACTGAAGGCTTTTGAAGTTTTACTGCTGCTACCAGGAATAGCTGTAACTCTTTTACAGGTTTATGGCATTTCTGTTAAGGGTATCCTAGCCAATATTTTAAAAATCTGATTGTGCATCCACGCACAATTGCTTCTCTGCTTTTGCCCAACTGGGCCTATTTAAGAGAATAGAGGCCAAAAAAAAAATTAAATAAATCAAGTGCTCTAAGCATTCAGAAGCTCCAAAAATGAATTCATTGTGAATTTGAAACATACGTGATTTTGTAGGCAGAACTATCTGTTACAGGAGACACGGGTTGTTAAAAGATCTGCTTGAGAAACGCAAAGGAATTGAGCACTCGAGAAAAAAAGAACAAAAATAATCTGACTTTGAAGATATTTTTTGCATAATTTTACTCAAAGGAGCAATGTTATGTTTATGAGTAAATGTTTTTAAGAGATAGGTCTTAATTCGCCAATAAATTCATATTCTGCCTCAACTCCAGTTCATTAATTAAATTCAATGCCGGACTCTCTCCAAGTCCTCTTCACAGGAAGCTCTCCAAGCATGACCTATCAGACAAGCTTTCTGATCTGCAATGTTCAGAAATGCAACATCCATGATGAGAACAGGTGCTGAGCGTCCTCACATTAAAATATTTTCTCATGTGCATTCATGAAAATGGTGCTGTTTGCTTCAAGCCTCCATGAATGTGTGTTGAATGCTGGTGATGCTGCATTTGGTCATATGAGAAGTGCCCCTGTAGCTGGGCAACTGGGTGAAAGAGTGTATACAGCCCTAAAGTAGTTTCAAAAAAGACTATTGGCATTTCTCTTTCCTCAAAAATTGCAGCACTTGGAGAAAAATACAAGGAGAACTACTAAAAAATAAAAAGAAAAAATGAACTCACCCCAATACCCAGTAAATTCCATGATTAAATACTTAGATTTCCAGAAGTCATTTCTCAATCTACCATATTTATCTTGTTTTACTTGAATACCTCATCACATTTGAGCTTTGGCTATCCTCAGCTCAGGAAGCATGATTACATTTTTTATATAATACTGAAAGATGTGGGAAAGATTTCTGAGCTGTCTTTGTTCCTCAGCCTTCACCGAAGGCCTAGCAGATACTCTGTTTTTCCCCCTCAGGAAAAGCAACATATGGAAATAATATGGGGCAGATCTCACTCCAAGATACTTTTATGGTCTTGGAAATCTGTCTGTTCGGGAGGCAAAAGTATTTCTTGACAGAACCACTGTCAGCTACTAGGATCTTGTTATGGCGACCAATTGTGTTCAGTCCAGCGTGAATATAGTGACCTCTTTGGCATGACAGATCTCTCTTCCTATCTCCATTCAAAGTATATTGTGCTCCTCTTGGTGTCTGTCAATAATCTGCGGCAGCTTACTGTTGTCCAAACTCTCAGCACAGCACTTTTAAAGACAGCTGATTTTCCACTTGATTTTGGAGAGCTGGATGTGTGACAAAGATACAGCAAGAAACCCGCTTTCACGTCTGCCCCTGCTTGGAAGCATCTTGCCTGCAGAAGAATGCTTTGCCTGGCTTCAGTGGGATTACAGGGCCACTGTTTAAAGCTGAATGTAGAAAGAAGCTTGCACCTAGTTCAGGCATGCAGGAGATTTCTGGATCATGAAGGGTAACAGGAAAGATTTTAACTGTCAAGTGGTATCAAATATGACTTCCTCTTTCACTGCACCTCTGCTTTAAAATGAGATTGCTGTACTCTGTGAAAGGTTTCATTAATGAGAATGTTGATGTGAATTCATAAAAAGGAAGGGACCATATGCAATCTGCTTAGCAATGCTAATATTTCTTTGCCAAATGCTTCATCCCAATGAGTTCTGTAGTAATAAGGGAATTTTGGAGGAAGTTGCTGCAATAAATTACTCCTCCTGAGAGAGATTAGAGTCCTCTGATAGTGCCCATGTGTTGTAATATCTGTGGTCTACAACCATTTCATCATTCTGTGGTATCCTTTGTTGATTTATTGCTTAGCTAAGTCACCAGAGGAGAAACTTGCTAATATTCCATAATTCACTTCACATGCAGTTGAAAACAGTATTATGTGTAACATCACATTGCAAGTTTATTATAGGCCAAAAGACATGCCAAGCAGCAGGCCTCATTCACAAGGAATTAAGCAGTATTTAAGCCCAAATGTCCTGTTCAGACAGCATAATAACCATCAGGATACAAGCCTTCTATCACTAGAGGAGACAGAAACCCTGAAAATGATTTCATAGTTATTTTACAAGATAGAAGATCGTATCCTATTTCTTACAAGTTACAATAAAAACCTAGTTTAAAAGACAGCTGAATTTAACTTCAAAAATACATGGCATATGATGAGAAAAAAAAAAAAGCAGTTACTTACTTTTTTTTTGTGCATGCAATGTCTTTTTCTTGTATGCAAAATTGTCCATGGAATATAAGCTGTAGAACCCAGAATTCTGTCGATATAGAAAAAACAAAAAGAAAAACAAAAAACGAACAATCAGGAAAACAATTTAGCTACATGAGAAACACAGTTTATTGAAAAATAAAATCACTTAATTTGTGTACTGCATTCACAGTGTAAATGTTTTTAGCTTTCTTTAGCAGAATTGTGTTTAATCAGTGAATAAAAATTAGACTAACTCACTAGGAAAAGGAATCCATACATTTTCTAGGGGGTAATTAATCCAGTCCATTTTGGAAGTAAAACTTTATTTATGTGTTTAAAATCAGGAAAAAAAAGAATGATGAGTAGATGATCCTATGGATTTTCATTGGAGATAGATTGCTGACATAACTGGTTTGCTTCTGCCCTGAAATTTTATTCTCTCAAAGACCATTTTCTTTAATGCAAGTCTCATTGTCTCTCTCTAAAGAGTCTAATAACAAGGAAGCAATTATTTGTGCCTTTGCTTATTTGCTGTAGATGACTGCCTTAAAAGAATAGGACGAAAACAACAATTCACCTATGTTTCTTAACGATGCTCTAATGCGAATACTTGTTTGAAAGTTGTACAAATAATATTTCTAACTGGTGTTTATAATTAGCTTTGTAATGTAAAACAATAGCAAAGCCTTTCCATCCACCTAATTGTAGTGCTTAAGGACCATATATCTTCTATTTTCTCTCCTCATCTTCAAATCTCTCATGCACCAGGTACCCAAAATTGCTATGTGTGTTTCACTGGTATAATATATTCATGCTCTGAATACTCTCTACTCACCCAAAAAAAAAAAGTAGTTACATAACTGCAACACATATCAGAAATGAAAAGAATGACCAAGATTCCCTTCCTTTTCTTTATTTTGTCTGCAGAACTCACTCTACTGCATAAGTAGATGCAGACCTAAAATTTAGACATATATTCTAAAACATCCATTTAATAATGGTTTCAAAGTGTTTTTCATCATTGATCAAACAGCTGTTAGTGACTTTGTAGACTGGTTTTGCTCACTGTTACATAAAGAATACTTTCCCTTTAAACAGATGGAACCAAGTGAAATAAAGGACAGAGAGGTGGAACATTTTATTACTGAAGAGATATTTCATAATTGTCTTAAGGATTCCAGTTTAATCAAATTCGCTTAATGTTATTGGTAGACCAATGTAGCATGGATTTAATCAAACTGATACAGAGTAGTTGAAATCAGTGCTGGGCTTTCCCGGCTTAATACATTTTCATTGAAGTTGGATGTATTGGTTCCACACACGCTGACACTTCTGAAAATGAAAACATCAATAGCGTGGTAGAGTTGTAATGAAAATACACAGAGAAGCTCCAGAATCAGCCTCATCATCTGCTACTGATACTTGGGGAGTCTGGGCCACTTCTGAGAGTGACACCTGACGGCAATGCAAAGCTCAGCACCTGCGATGGAATAACTCTGTGCAGTCTGGACTGGGCACTGGTTGGCTAGGAACCACTTTGCACACGGAAAGAGGGAGGCTCTGGTGGGTAAGCAGAATGTGAGCTAGCTGTATGCCCATCTGGAGATACAGGCCACTGGGCTTCATTAGAAAGAGTGCAGCCAAAAAGGGAGGAAAGAAGTTTGCTCCCTTCATTCAGCATTTGTGAGATGGTATTTGAAGGAAAGTCCAGTTCTGGCTTTCCCAGTGAGAAATATGTTGACATATTAGGGCGTATTATATTGGTGAAAGTGAGAAAATAAAGTGATGAAAAATTAAGGCAACGGGTGAAACGAGGAACAGACTGCAAACAGTTTCTCAATGGGCAATTATTGTCAACTGCACTTAATCTCTCATTATTGTCAACTGCACTTAATCTCTCAATTGTCATGGAAGCAGGTTGTAATTTTCTAAGAATACATCCTTACATATCTGATCTAAGGCAGTTCACTGAGGTGAACAGAAAGACATTCATTAACAGGGATAGGATAATTTTTTCTGGGAAGTAGCTTTGGCTCAATGGATTTGCCAAAAGGAAATCTCTGAATTTAATAACGTTGACAGAAAAAAGGTGGAAGGATTATTTTATAAGGATAATTCAATACTACTGTGTCTCAGAATAGCATATCATAATAAATATTAATTTATGTTAATATGTGGTTCTGCATTGCATTGCATCCAGTGCTTCCTGCAGTTTCTCTGTTTTTTTTTTGTTTTTTACTGTGGTGCAAATGCCTCCTTGTATAATTTTGAACTTTGGTTTCTTCTAAATCATCTTAAGAGCCTGAAAAACTTTGTGTCAAGAAAGCTCAGCTCTAAATTTACTAAACAGAAGGTCTGAGCTTGGCTAAATGCAATCACTTACGGACCATAGAGGACATTAATGTAAAGAGTTCTTACATTGTTATTGCTAGATTTATCTAGCAATAGAGTTTATCTAGCTTTCTCATTTAAATCTCTGCTATGTGATCATGACGCTCAGAGTAAAGCTGTAGAACTTAAACTACTTTTATGCTCATTCATTCATCTTAAGTATTTTTTCAATCTGAAATACAACGTTCAGAAAGTTGTTTAAAGTGACATCTCACGGTAATTCCAGAGGTGAAATGAATCCTCAGGAGTCAATGTCATAAACATGAGCGCCTACCATCCATTCTTCAAGATTGGGAAACGGGGTCCTCATGTTTCTCAATGCAGACAGGCTCTTTCCAGACCTGTTCTCCAAGTGCATCACAGCACAGGCACAAAATTGTTTGAATTAACAGCTCAAACGGTTAACAGGTTAATTGCTGAATAACAGTTAATCACTGAAATAACAGGTTAATTGCTAGGACACTCCTTAACATGGATTTGTTCTCCACCAGCCACATCCACAAAATGCTTGGGCATGGTACGGGATGCAGTGTTAGATGAGGGTTACTTTCAGCAGGCATTACAAGACAAGGCCACCTCTGGAGGGATGAGCATGATCTAATCCTACAGATGTGAATCCTGCTGTGCTAGGGAAAGAGTCTTTTTTGATTACATTTGCTTTGACAAAGTCAAATAGAATTCCTTTGTTATGAACCTACCAAAGGTTTTCCTAAGATCTCAATGTCTAAATAATGCTCTAACACTGCAATTTCAGTATAAATGAAAGTAGTCATTTTGCATCTCTTTACTAATGAAGTAAAATGCTAATTTTACCAGGGAGGTGCAGCTGAGCACTGCTCTAAAATTTCCCAATGAAATATTCATCAGAATTCAACAATATAGTGAAAAGAGAAGAATAATATTGACTAGACACAACTGAATGTTAATTACTTGTCACATAGTGATTAATGTTTTTCTTTATATATACAATTATATGTAGGTACTACACTGCAGTATTACTATTCCGTACCAAAATTGACAATTTTCTGGGGTAATATGTTTACCATTCAACTGAATGAAAAAGTGATGTATTGATTATTTTAAATTTGCAGCAGAGATCTCCCCTATGACTAATTGTGCATTCTGCTATGCTTCCCATCTCTGATCCCTCTGCAGAACTCCCATGAATCTTTAATTCCCTTCCAACTCAGAGATGCCAGAACCACTTTTCATCATTCAGTCCACTCTGCTGAATTCCAATGATTGCTGCAAAACAGAGTGTTAGAATATGTTTTTGAAACTGATTGTTTCACAAGTTACATTGTTTCACAAGCTATAATAAAAGAGCATTGTTTTATTAAACCATGTATTTGTCTTAAAGGGTTTACAAACACTCTTTTCTCTGGAAATTTCAAATATTTGGAAGCAATGTGGGAAAATAAAGGACCTTTCAGTATCAAAACTGGTGATTTGGAAACAATCTTTCCATGGAACTGATCATTTTTAATAAGTCATTTCATTGCAGAAGCATTTCATTAAAATTTTAAGGATAAAGTTTTCTATACATAGCGTGCTTTTATTCTTTTTTGATTAGCCCTTTCTTTTGCTGGTTGCAGCTCGTCATTTATTATTTAGTTGTGCTTCTTTTTCTTCCCCATTTTTTGCAGAATCTTTCAAACAGTACCGTTTATATTGTACATGAATGCATCGTGTCCACAAACTTTCTTTTCTGTATTCAGATAAACTTCATTGCTTCTTTCCTCTCTGCTGCATTGCTTCTTTCTTTGTGATGAAGTGCAAGAGTAATGTAATGCAATTTTTCTTACAGTCCATCTGCTATATTTTTGATAATTTTTAATAGGACAATTAATTTTGATAATGCTGTAATGGAGCTATCATCTCCTTGGTACTGTTTCTGGAAACAGTCAAGCTGGGAAAATGCAGTGAAACAGAGTTGGTGGAATTCTCTTTCTGACAGACAGCAGGAAAAATGAACAAATCCTTTCCAGCCCTATGAGTCTATGATTCTACTGCGAGCTTGGACTCACAGCAGGAAAAATAAACCCAACAGCACATGTGTTAAAATCTGTGCATGGCACAAGCAATGAGGAGAAACTTGCAGGAAGAAAATGTAGCAAGCTGAATCTTTACATTGCAAGGTATCCTGCTCTCAGAGATAGGTACAAACCTCCCTTCATCTTTTCTTTCTTTCCTTTAGTATCTTTATTTCTTGGTTGTCTTGGAGATGACCCATTCAAAACATCGTACATAACATTATCAAGAGCACACAAAAGTAATGCACTGAATTTAGCATCTACTGAATTACTCCATACTTGAGATTAAAACCAGAAGCAAATTTCATCATTTCTTCAACATTTCCTTAAACATTTTTATTATAGCTGCAGCAATTAAGCAGATTTTTAGATATAGGGCAGTAGACCCTGAAAGTGTGGTCTGACCAGATGGGCACAAGCATAGAGACAAATAAATAATTGGCAGTAAATAAGGCTTCGTGGTCCCTGCAGGAGATGAGTGACAGACCTCATGCTCAGAGCATTAACATGACAGGAATTCTAAAGGCTCGAAATTTATGTGTGCTGCTAACACGGCACACATGTGCACAAACACATGCAATTTCTTAATCAGTCCTGGCTCAATTTTCATGTACCAGCCCCAGGTCAGAAAGGGTGAATGCTTCCAATCAATATCCTGTTGTTAGAGTAACAGCCATGTCCGTTCTGGATGGCTGAGTGGGTGAAAACATGTTTGTTCTACTTAATGTGACACAGTCCCATCAAATTAACAACCACGATGGCAGGAGCAGGCTTGCTTAATGGGTTGAAGTCAGTTCCACAGAGAATTTATTATCAACACTCAACCAATAGATCTGAAACCTCATTACTAGAGGTTTATTTGCCGATAATAACTGGAAGCACACTTTATGTACATAGGCGTTGTCTGATTTTGAAGATACAGAGTGCTACGCTGCTTAGTAAACGGATTGCCTTTAAATTGACATGACCTTAAGATAACATAACATCTGTGTGTCATCCAAGCAGTAGAGTTATTTAGTCAAGTCCCTGTTTACACTACAAGAGGTGCTATCTTTGTATGTGCAAAGGTTTTATTTTTCCTGCTACATGTCCGAGGTAACAGTAGAAACATCAAATCATAGGATGGCTTGGACTGGAAAGGACCTCAAAGGTTATCTAATTCCAACCCCCCTGATGCATGTAGGGTTGCCAACTACTAAATTAAGCACCAGAGCAGGTTGCCCAGGGTCCCATCCAACCTGGCCTTAGACACTTCCAGGGATGAGGCACACACAGCTCCACTGGGCAGTAGTGGCAGGGCCTCACCACCTGAACACCAAGCAGCAGCAAATCCATACAAAGTATGCAAGAAAGCAGACCCTCAAAATGTGGAGGTGAGGTCTTAACTGCAAATTCTAGAAACCATTCAGAAAAACTGTTTTTAACCAGATATGGCTGGAATTTATTATCCCTGATAAATTTATCTCACCAGAAGCACAGTTCTCAGCTATGGGAGTATAAACTTTACCTAGCTTCTCAGTTAATCTAACTGTACACACAAAAGGCTTTTTCTTCACTTAAAGCCTCAGTGGTGGATAGAAAATTTTGAGTAGGGATTTCACACTTAGTACTCAGAATGAATGGAAAGCAATGTGCTGCTGAAGCAGTACTGCAGAATGAAAGGGCATGTGAGTTGGCATGAGAAGAGCCTGACCTCACCATGACAGCACGAGCCAGGCTGTGTAGTGTTGGCAGATGGAGTGCTACTGCTGCAAGAATGAGGTGCTGTCATCTGGTGCTCCTGCTGCACGGAACAGGGAGGAAGGAGAAAGGTTGCCTTTCCTATGGGAATGGAAAGAGAGGATGGCAAATGATGCTTGTGGGATGAGTATTTTCTTCCCAAAGGACTGCAGCGTTCTGCTGTCCTTGGATGCCTGCAGCCAAATGCTCACCTCACCTTGCCCTGAGCACTCACTGGTGCAAAAGGCAACAACACATAGCTTATAACCTTGTCAATTCCTTCCTGATTTCCTAAGGGAAATCAAAATTCAACAGACTGCGAGATGAAATCCCTGCCACATTTCAAAACCATACTGTTAACTACAGAAAGACTTAAAAATTCACAGGGGAAAATTTCACATTAGTGTACCCCCACTTTCTCTCAGCTGTTTTCATTTTCTGCTACTAAAAATTGTAGAACAAAGTGGTGATCCAACACTAAAAAATCAACCACAATGAAATTTTAATGAAATAATTATTTTGTGAGAAGATCTAGTAAAGGAAAATGTTATTCCCACATATTACGTTATCCTGTAAATAGATGAAGGGCTTCATTGAAATCATTTAACAGAAATCTATCCAAATCATTTCACAAAAAAGTTTATTTATTAATTAAAAATACTTATTCTAAATTGCTGTTTTTCTAGCAAAGGAATCTGCTTTGCTCAGAGCAGTCAAAGTTATGGCTGAAACTTCAGAAGGTAGAAAACTGACCAATTGTGGCTTCAGCTGAACGGCCTTAGGTTATGAGATGCTGCCACCAGAGAGTCACAGGATCTGCAGTGTTGTTGTCTGGTTGGTGTGGAAGAGAGGAAGATGAGGCAGAAAGACACAGCTCAGCTGTATAGAGGTCTGTTTATCCACCTGGCAAGCTTTATTTAAGAAATAAAGATGATTATTCTAACATTTGTCAGAACTCTCTAAGGATTTTTCCTTAATTTTTTCCTATTGAAAGTTCTCCTAACTCCTAAATCCCAAATTAATTATATCTTTGCTTGCCAGACCCTGGATGACATGCTTGAGTCTGATTTATTCGATTTGTATTTGTTGCTGAGTTTTTTCAGCAACACATGTCTCCTATCCATGTCCTGGAGAGCTACCAGTATTGCCTATCATATGCCAAAAAAGTCAGACAGAATAAAAAGGAAAGAAAAAACATCAACCCCTAATCTCTCTGATTTGGGTCTGACTGTGTGAACATATGGAGGTGGGCACATTTCGTGTCTGCATTTTAGAGTTAGCTTTCATCCACATCTAACAGCTTGTGACTTTATTCATCTCACACTATACTCTCACTTTATCAGGAATGCTTCTAAGTTGGCTAGAGACCTAGAAAGGTGAACATGGCAGGACAACATCCCAGCTTTCTGAGCTCAGACAGCTTTTGTTCCTGGTAAAGGAACCCCCCAGACTGCCATTCCCTCTTGTTGTGACTGCTCTGGCAGTGGCCTCAGCTGCATCCATTGCCAGGCAGCACAGCAACAAGAGTCTGTGATCAGGAATGGAAAAACTGAGCCAGAGCCTTCGAGCAGCTTTGCCAGCAGGTGAGAAAAGAACACCTTGAAACTTCGTCTTGAAAATTTAGCTCAAAGCATTATGAAATGGGCTGTGGGGGTATCTGTTTTGGAGACTAGGGAGCAAAAATCTTACTGTTCTGTGACATGTGCCAGTCAAGAAGCAGAAGTTTTCTTGAAGAGATGACAGATACTTGGATACCTCTGCCTGGATAATAAAACTTCTGAGTGTAGCAATGCCAGTGAATCAGCTACAGCAAGACAGAGCTTCAACTTCTTAAAAAAGAAGGCAGGGGGAAGAGTGTAAGAAAAGAGTTTGTAGGATGGGGGAATAAAAAGCATAAATATCCTTGATACTTAACTGAAAAATATCCACCAGCCCAGAACAACTAGTAAACACATCAATTGAAATTCATTTTAATATAGATAGGAGTGGCCATGCCTTCTTTTTTGCAACTTGTTGGTTTATACCTCTTCAGTGTTCTTTCATATCTCTTTCTAAAGGTTCACTTCCCCTCTCTGCTGCTTCAAATCACAGTGAGGTTAAAATAGTGACAGCTGTTTATTACATGCTGAGAGCACAGGTGTGTTTCAGTTCCAGCAGTGACACAGGGTAACATCCCAGCCTGAAAGAAATGGATTTGCTGAGTGCTGGCAGGAGATTGAAAGGGGAGGTGGGGGCTGTACATATGTAAAAGAGGGTGATCAAACAGACATCTGCCGTTTTTGTATAGATGCACAGCATCTGAGAAAAACAAGATAATGCAATTTATCATAGGTATCAGTTCTTAAGAGCAAGAGCTCTTAAGAACTCCCATCTTAAACAAGAAATGCAAACAGTGCTCTCCAAAAAAAACAAAACAAAACAAAAAAACAACAACCTACTTTTGCATCCCTTACTGCCACAACTTGTGCCCTGGAAAGGTAAAAAGCAAGGATGGTAGCCAAGCAACAATAAATAATCTTTAAGACTCCTTCTGTCTTCAAAGCAAAATACAGCCTCATCCCACTCCATACCACTCCTCCTTTGTCAGCACAGGCAGCACACACACAAGCATGAGCCTCTGTGGATTTCTTCACCTCCAAAGCAAGTAAACAAGATTTATGAACAGATTAAACTCCTCTAGCGTGTTTTAGAAATTCTTCCTTTCATCAGAACACAGCAAGGATGACAAGTGAACTGCTAGAAAACAGTCTGCTCACAATTTTAAATAATTGTAGACAAAATTTTGGGGTGGATTTGTGCATATTTCCCCTGTGCAACAAAGCTAGATTGTACAATTAATTGACTTGGTGGTTTACTAGAAATAAACACATTTCAATATATACAGAAAGATTAGACTCTCGATAGAGAAAGGTCCTGACACAGTGAAACTTTGAGTTTTAGACTTGAAGGCTACTAAGTAATTAAAACAAGAAGGCATGGTGGTAAGTCTTCAGAAAAGCCAGGTACATTCCCTCCTTAATTTTTCTGTTCTTTTCATCTGGAAGAGTGAAACCAAGGTACAAGCAAAGGTACAAAGCATTTCAGATGCTCATTTTTCAGAAATCAATATTTTTTTTGCTCAGCTCTGGTGTAGTCTCACTCCTGCTTATCCACACAGGAGTGCTTGGCTTTCCTAGCAGGCTCTGGTCCTGGCACTGATTTAAAAAACAGCCTAACTGAAATAGCTGCAGAGAGGTTATGGAGTATTATCCATTAGCTCTCGGTTTGCCAAACAGAAACACAAGTTATTTCCTATGTAACCAACTGCCCTAAGCCATTAGTGCTGTTGGCAAGCTGCTGCTCTTTCCTTCCCTTTGTGACCATAGCACCTTGATCACACAGCTCAAGCTAACGTTTTAGGAACAGAGAGTTGTCTTCTCCTGCCTGAGCTTCTCCATTTGCAGCTTGGAAAGCCACAAAGATCTGAATTGCAAATGGCATTGAGAACTGCGTTGAAGAGAAGCATGTTCCTGTAAATAAGTGCGTGCTCACACAAAAGTATAACTGCTAAGCTCTTCACATACTATAAATATTATTTTGCCACTGCAGATGTGGAAACACTAAGTTGCTTAATTACACCTTGACATCTGCTGCTCTGTAATAAAGTAAGAAAGGATGGAATTCTGTTAATTGCTGTACAGTCTGGGTTATGCTTGGCTCAACAGTTTGCCACAAAGACTTTATCAATTACTGTTTGGCATTTTCCTTCTCCCACAATTCCCATTTATGTCAAAACATAATCAGTAGGCAATTATAATAGGAACATCAAAAGAAAAACACCTAAGATGAATGTGTTGTTCACACGATTTTAGTCAATCCAAATAAACGTTGGGAGAAATCTAACACAACAGACATTTTTTCTTACTTAAATCCTCTTCCAAACGGCTGATGCATCTTTTTGCAGGAAGTGAGTGGAGACAGTGTTGATGAATGGCAAGTCAGCAACTGAATTTAACTAGAGATGTATAATTTGTTATTGTCAGATAAGCAGCTTTTCTGAAGTCATATCACAGAATCACACAGAATCACAGAATGGCCAGGGTTGGAACGGACCTCAAGGATCATGAAGATCCAACCCCCTGCCACATTCAGGGCCACCAACCTCCACATTTAATACTAGACCAGGCTGCCCAGGACCCCAGTCCTGACCTCCAGGGATAGACAGGGCACCCACAACCTCTCAGGGCAGCTGGTCCAACACCTTACCACTCTCTCTGTAAAGAACTTCCCCTGACATCCAACCTAAATCTTCCCTCGCTCAACTTAAAACCATTTCCCCTTGTCCTGCTGTTATCTACCCTTTCAACAGCAGGACGGTGGCCATATCCAACCTAAAGATTATGTCAGATCATCACTTGTAAGATATTTCAGATGAAATATCACTTAACCTTCAGAGATGAGAAAAAAATTACAACTAGTTGATATTGCTGTAGATTCTATGGTGCAGATTCCACAAGACATAACCTGCTGGTACTGTGCCTCAATCCATCTAAATTGATTTTACAAAAGCTGTGTGTCAAGCTCCTGGCACATAGCAGTTCTCTCTGATTAGATACAGTCTACCATGGTATTGTTTCTTATTCTTTTGCAGTTGTCTTTTTGTAACATTTTGCAATTGGAAAATAACTCATGGTGAATAATTTACTTGCAAAATTGAGGCAATACAAACAACACAGGGACACAAGAGTGTCTTTTGGGATCAAATAGGAGAACTGGGGCATAAATATATCTCCTTGCAGCAAATCTGTTCACAGACCTGTAAGTGTGCTCATTATTTGAAAGTATACAATGTTCAATGCTTTTTGTTATGATTTAACATTAAAAACTTTGAAAAATCAGAGAAGTGAGAAAGTTGACTATATGCATTCATTGAGAGAAATTATTCCGGTCTCTGGAATAAATGTGTATCACCTCAAAATGTAGACAGGACTCTAAAAGTCTGTGTAATGATGCGTAAACACATGCTGATGCCAAACAAGCATTTAAGGATTTTGTAGGCAGTCCTGTGCTAACTTTGAACCTGCTGCTGTAAGAGTGCAAGGAGCGGCTGAGGGAACTGGGATGATTCAGTCTGGAAAAGAGGATGCTCTGAGGAGACTTCATGGTTCTCCACAAGTGACTGACAGGAGGTTGTGGTGAGGTGGGGGGGTCAGCCTCTTGCCCAAGGTAACAGTGATAGGATGAGAGGGAATGGCTTCAAGTTGCTCCAGGGGAGGTTTAGGTTGGGTATTAAGAAATAATTTCTTCTCAGAAAGAGCAGTGATGCAGTGGCACAGGCTGCCCAGGGAGATGGTAGAGTCATCAGCCCTGGGGCTGTTCCAGGACCATGGAGATGTGGGACTGAGGGATGTGGTCAAAGGGCACAGTAGGGGTGGGCTGGGGTTGGACTGTATGATTATGGTAGTCTTATCCAGCCTCAGTGATTCTGTAATTCTGTGACAGCATGGCTGAGGATGTGCTGAGCACAGAATGTGCTGGAGCTCATTGTAAATACTTGCTTAGCCCAAATTTGCTCATGTACATGGTAGCCTCTCATTACCAGTACTCAGGCCAAAGCTTTGGAAATTGCTGAGCATAGTATGAGTTTTAGTCAGAAGAAAGCAGCAATTTTGTGAGAATAAGGAGATTGGAGGATATGACTAACTTTTCATACTCTCTAAGAGGTAATTTCTTTTTTTTTTTTGGATGGTGAAATACATCTCAGACTCAGGCAATTTTATCCGATTGCAGTGCTTCCCCTTTCCTTTACTGCCATAGTCATGGTAGCTGTGGGAGCTGACAGTGAGTCATTCTCTAGGCTGCAATGAGCAGAGGAATTCTTTCATTTTTCTTTGTATGACTAATACAGAAGAAAAAGGCCATTAGTGCAATTAATACCCATTCCTATCTACTACCCTTAAAAAAGTCTTCCTAAAATACTGAGGAGACAGTCTTTGAGTCAAATGTTATCTTCAGCTCCAAAGTGTCTGTCTGGTATCTGCAGTGGAAGACTTTTACCCAAATTCTGAAATCTGAAGGTGTTACTTGCTCAGACTTAAACATCAGTGGGTGAGTAAGCTATACATTTTAGTTTTCATGGTTACCTACAAGCACACACTCACATATATTATCTTTTTTATAACCAGGAATAATATATAGTGACTGCAGTTTAAATATAGGGACAAAAGTACCTGGGCAGAGTGGCTGATCGGGAGAGCACTCGCAGAGGAAGGTACTTGCAACAAAATAGAAGATGACCCTCCACTTGTGAGCATCTTAAGCCATCCTTTTTCTTGTCTTTGGAGTTCATTTTGGAGGTGTGAAGATGACTAAGAAATATCCCTTTTAAGTGTAACAGACGGTACAGATTTTTTGTAAGATGTCTGAAAATGATGATACAGTGATACAGAAAATAAGACGACTAAATGTTTTTGTACTCATATCACCAGATAATGATCTCCATGGGTGTAAAAGATCATGAAAATTCAGATGGTATACATGCACGAATATCACCAGATATTCGGCTTCGTGCTAGATCTTATACTTTTTTAAGGCACTACAGACATGAAAAATTACACATTTGGCTCTGGTGAACAAGAATCTATGTATAGAGAAATGTAGTATATCAGGGGATGCTTGTCACTGTAGTAACAAACAGTATCTGTTGTACTCTGAGCATCCCAGGATTTCCCAAGACCACACGATACCAGGAGGAAGAATCAGGCTGATAAATGCCAGAGACACTTCATCCCATCCTACTGCAAAGTGGTCTGAGCAGCTCAGCTTTGACTTAAAGCCATAAAGCTTAAAACACATTCCCAATTTGAAAAAATACACTACAGTTTAAGTGAAGAAAGAGCCTAGCTCTCTGGCAGAGCTGGCTGCAAGCACCTTTCCACCCTCGTACATCATCCTTTCATTTTCATGCAGGAGTAATGAAAGCACCAGACCCCAGTATCATTTCTATGTGTACTCTCAACAATGTAGGTTGCTCTGAAAGTAGTGCCTCCTATTTATTTCCAAAGAAACTACAATAGATGTAAAATGCATAGCTAATAGTGGTGACCATGCTGAAAAACAGCGCTGTGTAGCTGAGAATTTGCTCTATCAAATGGTGTTATTGTGCTCTTGATCTCTGTTGTCATTTCCATGGAAATAAATAGGTGGTATTAGTTGCTCACTTTCTGGGTGACCAACATAAATGCATAGAATAGAATCATAGAATATCCCTAGTTGGAAGGGACCCATAAGGACATCGAGTCTAACTCCTGGCTCCACACAGGACTACCCAAAATTCAAACCATATGTCTGAAAGTGTTGTCCAAAACCTCCTTAAACTTCAGCAAGCTCAGTGCCATGCCAACTGCTCTGGGGAGGGTGTTCAAGCACCCAGCATCCCTCTTGGTGAAGAACCTTTTCCCAATATCCAACCTAAACCTCCCCTGAACATTGTGACATGATAGGTAATTTAATTTAGCTATTAGGGAAAAAATATCTTATTTTAATTAACTATTTTGTGAAATCTAGAGGTGGATTCCACTGTTTTTTGCTGTGAGATTTTAACATGAGTAAAATGATTAGGAAGAAATCACATTGTTAATCTCCTTGGATCAAAATTTAATAATTTTTTGACCAATGGATACCAACAGGATGAAGAAATCCAGGTTAAAAAAAAAAAGAAAAAGAAAAAGAAAAAAAGGCAAACTAAAACAAGTCTGAAATTGAGTAAGTCCTGAAACAGACAGTAGTGTTCACACTAACTACAGATGTTACGTGGCAGTTATGAAAAGGCTTAATCTTGTGACTCCTCACATGTATGTATGGAATATGAGTAGTTTCATTCTGTTAAGACTCTAGAAACAGTAGTGAATATTGGAACTAGCATTTTATGTGGTATCGTTAAGTGAAATCCCATTTCCACTTGAATGCTCTAAGCATTGCCACTCCGAAAAACACCGTTATGATCAAAAGCACAGGCAATGCTTGGTAAATTGGTTCACTCATTCAATAGGTTCGTGGACCTGTACTGTGGATGCTACAGAATCAATAAGTTTCCATTGTTTAAGTAAGATAGTGGGAGAGCTGAACTTCAAGTATCCAAAGAGCTGTTTGAAGAAGGTGATGTATTTTCCCACCAAGTAGCAGAGACAGAAAAGGGAAATCATTAATGACATAATCCACATGAAATTTGACTTATGTGAAAATGACTGCTCGGCTTCTCAAAAGCTATAACACATGTTTCAAGGCCAGTGAAAAGCTGATTCAAAATCCCAATTCCGTCTCTCAGAAAGTACCTTTCTTTTCTGAGATCGCCTGATTTAATTTTTATAATATCTTGGAGATGATGATCTTCCTAATCTAGAGCTAATACATGAATACTGAAAGGTAAATGTATTTTCAGTATTCTAGTTTTCATTCACTCATTCATTCAACAACAAAAAAGGGATGGAGTTTCATTATATCTTTTTATATCACCTTATCACTATGCCATCCTGTGTCTTCCTTTAGATAAGTTATATGATGGTAGAAAAAAGTCTTAAACTATCACTTCTATATTAATAACAACAAGTAGTCAAAAAGCATAGTCTTATATGCTGTAAACCACATTATTCCACGTATACAATTTCTCAGGATGTGAGCAATCAGAATAACTTACAAAAAGTAAGCACTTTTGTATACATTATCCAGTGGCTACGATCAGGTGAAAGTACATAGGAGCTGAAATTAATTAAAAAAAAAAAGACACACTATTAAAAAAAGCCAAGTTGAAAAGAGGTTATATTTCCAACTAATGATTCAGTCATATGAAACTAACATTCAGGAAAGCAACAACAACAACAACAACAAAAAACACAGAAATCAATATGAAGCGCTGCACTGGTTGCTTGAAATGCTCTAAGGCAGAAAAAAGAATCAACACAAAAACATCCACATCCTTTCAGTGATGGTCACTTGAAGAAGAAACTCAAGTTGCAAAATGAGAACAGAATGTACAGAGAAAGCCAATTCAGGATTTTTTTTAAGTAATACAAAGAAATGATGTATAGAATTATTTAACTTATTTACTCCACTTTGGTACCTAGCACAGTCTGAAGCAGCTATTTGTTAAAAGAGGAGAAATGCAGTAGTGTTCATTTCGCACTTCATATTACATCATGCTATTTCGGAGTAAAACCAAGCAAGCAGAAGAATAACAAAAACTATTTTTCCAAAGTATGCAGAACTAATGGAGAGAGTTATGAAAGCTTTTGAAGTGCTTTCCTTTTGTAGGGTTTCTGAAAAGAATAAAATATTTTTTTTTTCACCATTTAACCATTGATTAACAATTTTTCACTCAAAATATCATATCTGTGGTGGTCTCAAGCTCCCAGTGATTTCTAAGAGAAGAGAGAAAAACTTTACTCTTTAGTTCTTGCCAACACTGCTCATGATGTTGGCCCAACAGGTGACACCATGATTGAATGAGCACTTCTCTTTAGACTAAGAAGAGGATTTTGTAAGTTGACACCACCGGCAAATGCCCCTACCAGCTCCCTTCCAGAGCTTTGCAGAAGAGAACACGAACAGAAGAGCAGTGCCTAAAAGTCTGGGCTGAAGTGCAGGCAGAGGTGCCCAGCTACCATCCTGAATCACAACACTGCAGCAGAAAACAGAGCCACCCCGCAAGCAGCAAGCCTGTGTTTTCACGACATCCTGTTCTCTGCCTTGTCTGCCAAGACTATGAATAACCTTTAAGGCCAATGCAATTAAGCCATTTCTTGGAAAGCCTTGCTGCGCTTTGCTGCGCTAAGCCAAGTTTAGGCTATATCTGAGCTGCATTTGGGAGCACATGTGTTGTAGTAATCTGTCAGGGTAATGCATTGGCAGCAGTGGGAGACATTTTATTTTATACAATTTCTGGTGCAGTAGAGGCATATTCGTCTGCACATAAGTACACTTTATAGTTATTCACATTAGGGGCAAATTTTCAAAGAGTTGCTAAGGTTTTTGGCCAGGTACGACACGGCTTTTATTGAGAACTGCATGTGTTAAACTAAGCAATGTGCCGTGAGAAACATTCATATGCTTTCTTTTTCTGAACATTCGGGAACGTCTCTTTTTCCCCCCTGTTTTTAAGGCAGTGAGTGCAACTGACAGACTGAAAGCTGTGCCAAGAGCTGTGAAAGCTCTGTGCCCCTGAGGATGCACTCAGCCCAGGGGTGCTCTGACTGTGGGCGTTGGGTCGCCCAGCACTGGGACAAGGCCAGCGGTGGAGGAGCCAGGGCTGAGAAGGGATGCTCACAGCTAATCCACCTCCCCCCTCTCCAAGTGTGCTAAATTCACCCCCCAAAAAATCATATTTTTGGATCATTTTCCTTTCAAATATGTATGCTTGAAAAGTCTAAGCTGATATTGAAATGTTTTTTTTCCAAGCTGGATGGCTCAGCATCAACAAAACAAGAGTATCTTTCATGCAAGGCCCTTTGGTACTCCTGCTGGCTTCAGTGCTGCAGCAACCCTTGCAGCTTCAATATCCTGTCGCAGTCTAAGCCAGAAAAGGACTGGAGGACAGGCTATGTCCTCTTCAACCACATACAGCAGAACAGCCACCAGCACAAGCTCAGGAAGCTTATACTGCTTCCCAGCATTCAGAGTTTTCCCTGATTATTGGCACACTGTAAATTAATAAATTCAATTTTTTTTTTCTTGTGACTTTTCCTTTAATAACAACCAGAAAATATTTTAATGAAATATTTATAAAAGCAGTAAGTGTAACCAGCATTATTACCTGTAATTAAATGCACATTTTGCAATTCGGAATTCAAATTGTTCTCCTTAACATATGAAAGCCTTCTCATAACAGAAAAAATATTGGTTAGAAGACGTTTAACAAATTTTTGCACTTTTAAAAAGAAAGTGCTCATTACTTGATGTATTGGGGTGGAAGCTGTATTTGCAGAAAAAGGACAATACATCGTCTAAGGAGCTAACTGCATGTGTTAATTACTGTTTAACATGAGTAAAGACTCTGCTCCAGGCAATTTTCACCCAGCATTTGGAAGAACAGTTCAGTTTCAATCATAATCAAATGAGGCATTATGTAAAATCACATCACAGCAACTGCACGCTCAGCGCAGCATGCATGCTGCCTTTAAAAATAGGTTGGGACATGGGTAGGAAAACTATTTTTCTTACTGAAATCATATACAGAAGAGAAATTGAAGCCTCTATACCCTTGTAAAGTAGTTTTGCCATCGGAAAGCTAGATAACTGTGTGAAAACATCAATAGAGAGTTCGATATAGCTGGACTGCTGGAAGAAATAAATGAATGTAATCCACTTTTAAAAGGGCACTGCTGTAAAGAAATATCACAGATTTAAAAATAAAGTTTTGCTGGCACTGGATTTGATCTGTACTCTAGTCTTGAGAAGTCAGTAGCTTTCGTAATGACCTCAACCTGGAAGAAAGTTTGCTCCTTCCTCTCCTGTATCCTAACAGCAAAGAGCTGGCAACAGAAGTGATCGACAGACTTAGTTCCTTATGTTAGTATACTTTATTTCAACATTTATTTTTCTTTGTCCCTGAACTGTTCTACTTGGTATGTGCTATCCTATGCCAATTGGTTTTTTTTGTTTTTTTATCATTTCAGATCCAGCTGAAAGGCTGTCTTGACCATTCCTATGCAGCACTGCATACTTTGTTCATGAAGGCTCTGGTTTTGTGTTGATTTCTCCTCTTTTGAGCCCCTCATCATGCAGGCAGTGCTCACTTTGCTCTGAGTGGCAGCATCCCACTCCTCACCTGTGACATCCGTGACCCTGGTCCCCACCTACCTCAGCAACAAAAGGAGTGCCTGTTCCTTCCCCCTGGGGCTTGTACAGAGCACTGCAGTGCTGAGAAATCTCCATCTCCTCTCAGCAGTGAAGAATGGCAAGAAAAAAAGCTTGTTTCCCTCCAGGAGCAGACTGTTGTTGAGAAGGAGAGGCAAGGCTGCGGCACTGTCTTTCATTTGCTGCAAAGCTATTGTTGCTTACTTCCAAACACAGAGGGGTTTTTCTAAGTAGCTGCATTTAGAGAATGTTGGCCATGATGTAGGATATCAAACCTGTCAGGCAGGACACAGGATTTTAGAATTATGTTAAGTGTGTGACTAAAAGAAAACATTTGGTTGGTTAGGTTTTTCTTAGAAAGATTTTGGTGTATGTACAAATACATGTGATGTATAAAGCAAAGCAGGCCTTTGCTAAGGTCGTCTATTCTCTCACACACCATTTCACAAGAGCTAGACCACTCTGGGTTTGGGAGTCTAGATATGCTCTGCACCCAAATAATGGCTCCAACAGCCTATAGTTAAGACATACCTACAGTAATAAAGCAACTGGATGAAAAAAAATAAAATAGGGTCTGCAAGCACAGCTTCAGGCCAAACGGTTGTGTTGTATCCCATCTCCTCATTTCAATTCAATACTAACCAAAGCACGACAATGTTTACCTTTGTCTGATCTTTAATTCCCTACATTTATGTGGAATCATGTGCAGACGCTCTGGAAACAAGCCTGGAAAAGCCTGGCATTTTAATTGATCCCAGAGCCTGGCAGCCCCTGCTGCTGCGGGCTGTGCGGCCGGCCCTAGAGCAGCCACGCGGTTGCCTAGCCACGGCTGCACAAGCTGGATCAGTCCAGGGAGGAACTAACCAATCAATTTTTTAATTTCCCTGTGTAAACAGCAGCAAATCAGAACGGGTTTTGAAATCTCATTAGTGGTAAGAGAGATGCATTGTGCGCATTTTAACATGTGTCTTAACTGTACGCGGTGGCTTGCAGCCAGAAATTAGAGTGGTGTGCTTCACAGCTCGCTTCAGAAAACAAGATGAATATGTCATGTTGAATTCTGAGTGTTTTCTGAAAATATAAAAACATGCAATGCTTTGTACTCCCCTATCAATTCTATCTACACACCTTGCAGGAAAATGATTCTTGGGCTTTTAACAGGAAAATATGAATTTGCTTCGCTAGTTCCCTAAAGAACTCCCTTTGGCACAATGAAAATATGAACCATAGATATCAGAATTCAGAAATGAATTAATATTTTCAGTCATCACAAAAAGACAGAAGTTCTAGCAACCATGCAAGTTTTGCTGTGAGAGGAGAAGAAGAGAGGGGGAAAAAAAACAAGTAAGAGTTGGGTGAATAGCATTCACAAAATTCTAAGCCTGTCACCAAGAGTGAGGCAAATCTGCCCTGAATATTTTGGGCCCAGCAGTGCTCTTGGGAGGTAATACAGATCTAACTCTGTTTAAAATTGTTTAAAATACAAACATGGTCTATGGGCTCTGACCCATTCTGGCCATTACCACGTCCCATCTCGCATGTTCAAACACTGCTGCACTTCAAAATATTGTGTTTTTTAATTTTTTTTTTATTTTTTATTTTATCAGAATAGACAAAATACTCTCTGTTAGGGCCTTTGGAATGCTGGGAGTCACATCTGTGAAACCTCCTCATGAACTCCTTTCCTGTAAGGGTCAAGCAAGAATCACTTTCGTCTGAAGGCTGGCAATAGAAAAGGACAGGAAAGGGCCAAACAACTTCACTGGAGCACCAAATATCTCACTGCCCTTCCTCACACACAGGCAAGCTCACAGCATATTACAGCTCATCCAATGACTTCACCTCACACTCCATCACGAGCCTCAGTGCAGATGTCTCCAGATGAAAAGAAAACACATAAAAAAACCACTCATGAGCCAGCAAGAATTCAAAGAATTCCAGGAGCTAAGAGCCAATGCAGAAGTTGAGGTGCAAGGCAAATCATCTGTTTCTGCATTGCTAGAAGTTCTGTTTTATTAATATCCAATGCCAGCCAAAAACGCAAGTTTTTCAAGTCTTTCAGAAGTAAGGATGGATTTGATTAAAAAAATACAAATGAAAGTCATTTTAAATAATGACCCACAGGGTGTGAATTTTAATTATAAAACACAATCTCAAGCTTTTTTCTTGAAAATTGATGTATTAAAGGCCTTAAACTATTTATTCTTACAAATAGAGATTTGTACTCATCTAACTGAAAATTAAATGTGGCCTAACAAGAACAAATAATAGATAAGAAATGGACCCAAAAGTCTTCTCTGTAAATTACTGTTTTTGTAGAAAGAATACTGCTTATCACAGACTCAAATTTTTTGCTGAATCTGACAGACAAGCCTCATTAGTTTACAAGTAGTTGTGCACATCTGATTTTTATATCAAAAAAGTAAACGAAACCAGTTGTTGTCAGAACCTTTGTTGTTATCAGCATGCCCAATGCGTACTAGCATTTGTATATTGCAAATTGTAAAAGAGAAAATATAGAAAGATGGTATTCTCCATGAACCACCAAGGTCTGCTGTCTCCAGAAGACCTACCTAAGGCTGAATATGAGCTGTGCAATTGCAGAGTTTATTAAAGGGAAGTTCTCAAATCCAGCACAGTGGCACAAAATCCCAACAGCACAACCCGTGAGTCCCAGATGAAAGGCCATCAGGGACAAAATATTGCTTCCTTGAGTGCTTCTTTTCTCATTTTGGCAAGTGGGAATAATCCATCAAGACCATAGGGCCCTGGAAGATTTTGATAAAAGATAAAACTTTTGCTCCCTGTCCCTATGTGACATTTTGGGACTTCTTTTCCATTTACAGACCTGCACTCTGTGCCGTGAAGCTCTAAGACCCTTCAAAGGAATTAGAGATCAAGCCAGAATTTATTCACTCTTTTCTAGACCTCAGCTAAAATCTGTTATCCAACAGACTTCTCTTTGTCCAACACAGGATATGATGGCAAAGTAGAACTTAATTAATTTTGCTTTCTAAAATGAAAGTGCGACGATAACAATTGACATAAAATGCACTAAATGTCATGTTGACCTCCTCAGCCTAATTAAGGAATTCAGAAGACATACCCATGTTAACCTGGGCAGCAAGGAGTTCCTTCCATGGAGACTCCCCCTCTGCTTGGCCGTTGCCCCTTTCAGTCACATGGAACAACACATGTCTTAGTCTGAAGTACTTTAAACTGAGTTAGAGAATCTAACAAGTCTCTGACATTCATAGTTTTATTTTGCGTTTAAAGTAGTGATCTGAATAAAGTAAAATTATCATGATAATCATGTCCTGCTTCTCATAATGAAAAACAAACAAACAAACAAAAAAACACTAGAGCCTAAAGGTAAAAAGCATATTGTTTACAAGTTGGCATAATTTTTCACTAACTTTTCACTAATTGTCATGGAAAAATGTGAAGTTTAAATAATATTTCATAATATGTACTATTTTTTACTTCATTTTAAATAAAAATGCTTTTTGGTGTCTTATGCCATTACAGAACAAAAAGTATTTGCTTTACTTACCCAGCAGCAGTGAAAATAAATTAAAATACCCTGAGTAAAATTCCTTTGGAAAGAAAGAAAAGAAAAATTACTAAGCATTAGCAATAATCAGCAAAATTCTTTTGTCTCCAGGATTTAGCTTTGATTCAGCCTACACAGAAACAGATTTGGCTATGAAGGTCATCAAACAGTTCTTTATCCAATGTAATGTAAAAATAGCATGTTTATAAACACAACCCGTTCTTCTATCTCAGCCATTGCTCATAGAGAATGGGAAAAGCAAAGAATGAAAGGATACTTTAGTCACAGTAGTCTGCTATGTCCTTGACCTCTTTGTTCTGGCCTCCATTCAGGTCTCCAACTTGGAGACAAAATGGCATCAATTCCCTTTTAGAGATTAACATCCTGTAGGAAAAAATAGACTTGTTCTTCTATTGTTTAGAAGATGTATGACTTCTACAGTCTTCAATCACTATCAACTTAAACTGGTTTTCCATTACTAATTCAGGTGAGAACAGTTTCCTAGGAAGGCCAGGAAAAATATTTCCTTTTTTCAGATAGCTTTCTTGGAATACTGGGAGTTGCTGATAAAATTAAAATTGAAACTTTTAGGTTGAAAATTATTTCAAAGAAAATAAGTACCCACATGCTAGCACTTTTTTTTTTTTTTTTTCCCCTTTAGAAGTGTTCTTTTAGAATGAGTGAAAGAGGAGATAAAAATATCTTTTACTCAGAGATCACATAGATGTCACAGTTCAGACATCTATCACCGTTTAAATAGTACAAAAATTGCCAGTAGTCTTAATCAGTTCTAAAACTTACAATCGAATACCTACTAAGAATATTAAAGCAGAATTTTTCTTTTTAAAGATTTTTTTTTTTTCAAACATTCATCTTGTTAGATCTGAGGAGTTATAATGAGGGGCAGTCCAAAATAATTTTCTTAAGAATTCAAACCTTTGCAGCAGATTGAAGGACTCTAAAATAGACTTATCTTTCCTATTGCAAATGCAGCCATCTTTCTTCTCTCCATCACCACTTCTTCACACCAAATGGATTTTCCACTTCTTTACCTTTTTGTCTCTACTTAAACATTCATTTTCCTCCCATTTCATTGTGTGCAACGAGAGAGGTGAAATAATTGTGGATGTTCCCCTTTTTTCACTCTAGTAAATAAGAGGATTCTTTTCATGCTGACAACATACTCTCAAAAAGCCAGACTTTACTTGTTTTAGCAGACATTTGCTTTTTAAAACTCTCAGAGGGCCTGACCATATGTTCAGCTCACAGTCATACAGCCTGGTTAATTTAACCCTTTAGGGCCTCATTACTAGCTTGAGAAAATACGTTTCATAAGTATATCAGGATTGTAAATGTAATTCCATAAAACAAATTTTCAGTATTAGGACACTCGATCTAGGTTTTCTGTTTAAAATACATTTTATTTTATAGAAATCACACAGTAACTCAGGCCAGAGACAAAGAAGAAATCCATTTAAGTCATCTCTCAAAAACAATGGAGATCCCTTCCAGCTTTGACAAGGCGACACTGGAAAATGAACACTCAAAGTATTTTAATTGATCTTTCGGTAAAAGTTGTCTCCCTCATAATGATGTATTAGATTAGCATTTACAGATGTTCTCAATAGCAGCTTTTCTTGTTCCTCCCCAGACCATTCATATGCTCTGGAGCAGCCAGACTCTCCAGAGACAAGGAAGGAAAGTGGTGATTCCTGTTAAAAGTGCAGGGAAAACAATGGCAGTAAGGCTGTCTCTACTTTTATGGTTCTGAGACAAAAGAATGACTTGGCTAATGAACAATACTAAAGTATTTGGCATTTCCTGAGCTTCTCTTTTCTACATGGAAAACTTTTTGGGCTCCATTTGGACAATGGAGAGTTGGGACAATGTGGACTGGAGGAAGGCCATATAGAACATCCATGTCAGATTCAGCATAGACTGAATTAGACAGTGCAGTTACTTCCCACTGCATGACTGCCATATTGCCAAAAGTGGGATTCTCCACTTGTGACAATATGTTGATGGGCACAAGCTTCATATGATGCTGAAGTTGATGACTCTGGAGCTGAGTGTTCCCAATGTACTCAGCCTTCTCCTTCAGCTTTTTCTTTCTGCATGCAACTGGAAAAAAGATATAGCTAACAGCAAATGCTTGAAAAATCCTCTCCTTTTGTAATTTTAGTTGTTCATAAGCAAAAGACATTGTCATATGCAGTTAAAGATAATCGCTACTTGTTACTACTTTCAGCAGCAACTGCAGTACAACAGGCTCCAGAAGACATTGCTCCCCAGAAGGGTGAAGGTGCACAGGTAGAGAAAGTGTTGACCTCAGCAAGAATGCAGATTGGGCATGGATAGACCTGAACAATATCAGTCCTGATAAAAGACTGGAACCAGCAAAAAAAATTGTGTTAACATCATGCTCCAAATTACAGAGACAAAAGTTAATCTGTAAACACCTAAAGCAGTTGTTCAATAAAAATGCAATTCCTATTCCTTAGTAGGGAAAGTAGCATGTGCTGCTGTATCAATTTCTGGAAAATGCTTCTACATGCTGTTTTGTTAGACAATTCTTCTGCGAAATTAGAAAAAGTAAAAAGAAAATATTCTTAACTCTCTCAATGTCACTACTAAGCGGAAAGGAGAGAGCTTAATCCATAGAAATTTCTACTCTCAGAAATCAAACTTCATCTGAAAGATTCATTTTCTGGTCTGTTTCCTGCCTTTCTAGCAACCAGGTGACAAACACCAGGAATGCGTGCAGGTTGCATTTCTGTTTCTTGCACATTTCTATTCACTGACTTAATCCTCAACACAGCTATGTAATCAGGAAAGCATACTGGTTTCCAGATTATTTTCACAGTGATTGCAAAAACGCATGACAAAGATCTGACCCCAGCAGCTCAAACAGAAGTCCAAGTGCTCTAATTACAAAATGTTCAGCTTTCTTCCGTGTTCCCCTCCCCCACCAGCCATAGGAGAAATGAGATGAGATGGCATTTAGGTCTCTATTACTATCACAATTTGGGAGACTTCACTCCCTCTCCTCCTAAATTGCTATACTGGTGGGAGTACACATACACACTTTGAAACCAAATCAACTCAGTACTTCTTTCCTCACTAGTGAGGCAAAGGGCCAAGGAAGGCTAGGCTCCTAATTGAAATGCTGTGTACAGCTTCTTAAAATTCTGTAGCAGAAATACCACCCCAAATTTTCCCTGTGGTCAGGAACATTCTGGAGTGCTTTGCACCTACATTGGAGGCAGAATTCACAGGGTGCTCAGACAACAGGGAGAGAAAGTGCAAGAGAATGCTCAAAGCATTTCAATATCATTTTCATGGTATGTGTGAACAAAGGAAAAAGATGGAAACGAGATGCTAGCTTGGTCAAGACAGTTTATAAAGACAGTAGCTCTTTCAAAACTCTGGTACAAAAATAATACAGTTATTTTCATGTTCACTCATTTCAAAGTGTCATTGTTCTTTAATGGAGTCTAGATTAATAACAATTGCATTGGAAATTTATGTCTGAAACAATAAAATATGCTCAGTATTGCAACATAACCACGTTTAGTAATCGTGGATAAGTTAAGATAAAGTTTATTCATGAAGTCATGCTTTTTTTTTCATTCTACAAAAGTAAAATGGCAACAAAAATTAATTCCGGTTGATTTGGGAGCATGCATTAATAGAGATGTTGGGATGGGTACAAATTGTTGCTATAAAATGCACTCCAAAGACTCATGTATCTGTATGTTTCTGCCTATGTCAAACTACAGCACCATTAACATTTTGGATCGTCCAATAATTCTGATCTCCCTGTGGACAAGGGCTGTGCAGAAATAATTACTTGGCAATCACATGCACTTCATCACTTCCAAATTAGATTTTAGTAATCCACTGCTTTATTTCCAGCGTAATCAAATTACCACAATGGAGTTTCCTTCACTTTTTTTTCCACTCTTTCATTTGATATTTATTGCCACAGATGCAAACGGAGTTAAGCAGTCAGGAGATAAACATGATTTGTAGAGAAACAGTTGTATAACGTGTTTCAAAACAAAAATGGAAACAATCCTCCACATCTTCTCTATTCCAGTGTAAACACATTCCATGAACCAGCAGTACAAAAAAAGAACGAGAAAGCATTTTGCATGGCATGCATGCATGGAATACTCTGAGGAGATTTAGATTTTGGAGGAGAAAAAAATATATATTTATTACATAGGAATTGCTCTTTTACTTTTAAATGGTGCTCCTACAGTGAAATTCTGTTAAAAATTTCACTTAGTCACCTTGGAAAACTTTGAGTGACTCCATTTTAATTCTGTGATATCAGCTCAATCTTTTAGTAGACAACTGGATAGTTCTGGAACAGGGAGTTGGCCCACATTTATCAGGTCATATCTATTAATTACAGTGTCTAATAAAGTTTTTAAATTTAAGCTCTAGCCCTTCCCTGTTGTTGGATAAGGTCTAAGGAGTTGTTTACACAAAAATTATATCTGCTTTAGCAAATTCATCATTCAACTTGAGTTGTCTCTTCCATTTGTCTTTCATTTATTTGTTTTCTTTATTTTCTGGACCAAGGACTTACTGCTGAACCAAACCTCCTGAAATTAATGTCAAGTCTTGTGGACACTCGTGATCCACACAGCAAGATTGATTTTTATTTTTTCCTCCTTTATGGACCCTTTGACAGATTTTATTTTCTATATGTGCAGTTCTGAAATCCATCAGGACTGTCTGAGTTATTTCTTAGATCATAATGGACCTCCAGGCAATTCGGTATCTACATCTTACTGAAGTGATAGTATGCCTTGTTATGAATGAATGAGAAACTCTAATGCTAAAATTAAGGTTTTTGGCTCAGGATCAACTAGTGTATATTGGAGCTTAGAATTACATAAAATATTCTTAGTTACTGATATATTCACAAATTGCTAAAAAAGTAGATAGTTCCAAATACTACTATGTAAGTTATTATGAATTCAATGACACATCTAAAAGCAGAGCACTCTCTTGCTGGCTGCTGTGATATAAATTCATAAAATATTATTATTTTTTTACTTGTAGACATACTGAAAGATGTACCAAGGTAAAATGAAATTCCAAAAAGGAGTTTCCTTGATAGGCTAATGTACTTTATTTCTGTAGTAATCAAAAACTGGTGTTTCAAGTAAGAACTACATCTCATTGGCTATCGTAGTAGAACCCTTAAATCTCTTTCAGATTTTTTACAGTATTGCAGAATACTTTATATGGACTTCTTTCTTAAGACAATCAGTATTCCTACAGTTTCACTAATCAGGACTGGGGGAATAGTATTTCATATTATTCTCCCATCACAGCATTGGATATTTAGCCTACTGGCTAGCCCATCTTAAATCACCCAAAGCCACTTTCCGAGATGCTGTGATACAGCTCCTTTTGAACATGTACTTGCCAACACTGCTAGGAGCACAGCTTGCTCTAGTTCTCCTGCGTTAGAGGCGACAGAATGAAGCTTGTAATACTGCAGTCCCTGGGGTCAGCCCTGCCACTAAGTGAGAGTATCAGATACCCATTTAGTGAGGATCTGGAGAATCCTTCTGCTGAGTAAAGAGACGAGATAGCTCCTTCTGAACCACAAGCTCCCTCTGCGCAGCATTAGTTTTATGCTGAAGATATTTCTTCCCCTTGACACTAAGGAGAAAAGCTTGGATTCACTGAAATCAATGCAAATTTGCTATTGCTTTAAATGGGGTCATGATTTCGTGCTGTTGTGAGCTTTCACTTTCAAGCACAGATATGTCAGCACTCCTATACAAATTTAGCTTGCAGCTTTACCACTGTGAATGCAGAAAGAAGAAAGTAAGCAAATAAGGTCCATCCTAAAATCCTCACTCATCTTCTCAGTCAGCGTCTCTTGCTTCTGGTAGTGATAGCTCTGATCAGATTTTCATCCCTGAACTCTAATACTGATAGAATTGCCTTCATTGCCAGTCTGACCAGGAAGAGCTGTCAAAATCATCCCTGTTCATATTGATTTCCACCTTGCACTTGCTAAAGAAATTTTTGTGCTACAAACAGGGGAGTTCAAAACCTCTATTGGCAGAATGAGCAAGTGCATGGAGCTAATGTGGGAGAAAATGGGAAAAAATTGGAATGACGTGTAAAAGCTTAAGCTCTACATTCAGTCTGATATACCTAGAAACAAACAGAGATTTTCTTTCTAGACATGGATATTAAAATGGGTTAAAAGCATGCAGAGATTCGTGCAGCATGTAATAATACTATTTTAAGGTGAGGGAGACTGCCACCATTTGCCTGCTACAACTAAACCTTCTGGTGCACTCTAGTGGCTGACCACTGACATGTATAATAATTCTGCTATCTGCTTCGAAAAAATCCTAGAAAAGAGGACTTTTTGTTGGGATGCAAAAGCAAGTAAAGGCTCCTGTTCTGCATCTAGCTCCCATTCCCAGGCAGCAGAAATGAAGAGCTCTTCAATAACAACAGCAGGGAAAGAATCCTGCAAACTCATGTCCAGTAAAGCCCAAGGCTCATCCCAGCAAAGGACCGTCTGCATCCACATCTAATTTTTTCAGCTTCTAAATCTTTCTCTGCTCCAGCTTGGAGCTTGCAGCCTTTCAGTTTCCCTTTTATTACCCGCATACTAACATATGGTCAGTATACAGGCACATATAGGTGCATGCATGATTATGTGCATACTGCATTTACCAAAACGCACCAAATGTTATCTCATCCAAAGAACTGTAACTCTGGAGAGAGAAAGAAACCCTGTGCACAACCTCATAATTTCCCCAAAATTCAGAAATAAAACTGCAAGGAGGAAATTCCAGATATTATGAGAAGGTGCTTATGCCTCACATAGCACTAGGCCTATGCATGTTGCTCCTACACACAGAAACCAAAATGCAGCAAGATGAAGTGCATTGACCAAGCTCATTTCACTGCCTAATGGCAAAGTTGAACTAGATCTTCAGTCTCTTGAGCTCCTCTCCAGTGTTTATCGAATAAAGGGCTGTTCTTAGTGAAAGCATAAATCCTAGGTCGAAAATCTAATGGAAAGATATTTGCATTCATGTAAACTATATTTACCATAATTGCTGCAGTCCTCTCAATCCAAACAGTTCTGAGGTGAGTTTAATTAGAAATTACCATGCAGCACAAGATAGATGCTGGTGACTGGGGAGATTATATGACTATATAGTGTAGTTACATTAGGAAAAAATAAACAGCATTGCCTATCCCAAGCCTTCAGGAGTCAGAGAATTGATTTTCCCAATAAGTTCATTGTTCATTTGTATTCTAGCCACTGAGCTAGGTACCATTTTTCTTCAAAGCACACAGGTTTCTATAAACAGAAAATTAATCAAGATGTTGTCAGTAACCAAACCTCAAGAAAAGGTCTATGGAAGGTGTGGTTGAACCTTTGGGTAAATCAAGGCCTCCCCAATTTTAAAACAACCACTCGCATGTACCCAGCTGAGGTTCATCTGTGGTACTCTTAAATATCACAAATGCAATTCCATACCATCAATGAATCCACTGAAATCAAAGAGGTTTTTCAAGGCCAAAGTGCTATTTAAACATGGGGAAAAAAATCCCCATACTCTCGATTGAACGCACTATTTCCACTGGTTCCTTTTTCAGAATGCTCATGCATAATCACCAATAGATTTTTCTCATGTATAACTAATACTGAAATCATTTATCAGATGCTGAGAAGCTAAGAGTCATTTACTAGAAGAAAGAATCATAAACCCTAATAAATTCATATTGATCTACAGAATTCTCTAGCTTCAGACCATTCAAGAATTATGGCAACAGCGATCCTACCGTGGTCTGAAGAGTCAGATTTGTTACTTCTTGTGTGGGGTTAAAATACTCTTCTTTATTAATGATCAAAGCATTCCTTACAAAAAAATTTTTTTTTAAATAAAACTACTTAAAAAAAAATAAATCAAATGAACCAAAAAAAACCACCCCACTGTGCTCTCAACCTACAGGAAGGTACAATGTATTTCTATCTAGGTCAAAGGAATTTTTTTTTTTCCCCTTAGAAGAGCAAAGACACAAAGTAAGTTAGTTGTCACAGTGTTCCATCAGAGTATCATCACCTGGCATATCAGCATAAGGCTGAAAAAGGAAAAAAAAAAGCTTATCATTCATCAATCAGATGAAAGCCTCCACTCTTGAATTATTCTACTAAATTGCAGTTATCTGAAATTGCTTATCTACCCCAAGTTCTCTGAATATATGCAGAGATAAAAATTTCAAAGCAGTTTATTTCGGATGACTCTTGAATTTAGAAGAGAAAAAAACCTGTAAAAAATAACTCAAAGCCTTCAAGTACGAATTGATAATTATTTGCAAAATACCTGCCCATGCAACCTATTGTGCTCTGTTGGATAAACAGAGCAAAAACGAACAGTCTTCAACAGTAGGAATTGCATTGCTTTCTATACTAATATGTTGTCTCCTGTCATCCACATAGCTTGTTACTAGGGAACAGGAAGAGCTGCCTGTGGAGCTTGCTTCACATTCCAATTCTGAAATATAGCTCTGTGCCATCTGGATTTTGCCTACAGATTGGTAGCTATCCAGACTGGTGGGAGAAAGTCAGTTGCTGGTGGTATGCCCACAGCGGCATGAGACAAGCAGCAAGCGCTCTATGCACAGAGAATGAGTAACAGGATGAGTAACTAATATGCCTAAAATCCACTGCTTTTAGGGGATGGGTTTCCAAAGCTGCATCACAGGCTCTGCAAACATTCGTATTCTGATAACTTGACAGCTAAAGGACACAGAAGTATGTCTTGCTCATGAAGGACATGCCTTCATCCTTAGGTATTGTCAAATAAGTAGCTCACAGATTGTACCAAGAAAGGTCAGGACAGTAGCCGTTGCAAAGCACTTAAACATACTCAGCCAGTTTTCAGGGGATAGGCAGAAGAAAACAGCCCAAGTTCTGTTGCCTGGTTACCATAATGTCTTTTTACACCATTTCAGGCCAGGGAATGCTCACAGGATACTACTTTGTAGAAGGAGCCAGAGTGGGCTAGTACATCAGCTACATAAAGGAAATATTCTTTGCTTGGTATTTGAACAGTGTCAGAGAGAAACTGTAAACTGCATGGACAACCTTTGGCTGCAGGCCCTAACCATGACTGCCTTGAGCTTCTCCTGTGTGGAAAATGCCTCACCATCCATACGTGACAGAATATGCAAGTAAATACTGAAAAAATTATTCCCTTTGCTTGGATGACTTAAGGCTTTGAAGTACAGGAGGGAAAAAGCTGAAGACAACAGATTCCAATTTTTACACTTAAGCAACTTAAGGAAATAGGTTCCAAGAAGCAGTTTATCTATGGCAGCAATGAATGAAGATAGTTTGTTTTGTTATTCTGAAAACACACAAATGTTTTCATTAAAATATACTTTGACTGTGAGGGTAAGGCTGTGGTGACAGATTCAATGCACTGAATTAATACAAATAGATTAAATCATCTAATGTAGATACAGACATCTGGTGAGCAACCACAGCCATAAAGGCAAGGTGCAAATAGCTACATTTGTCTGGGAATACTGAATCAGAATACAGAAAGAACATTTATTCTGAAATAAGATAAAACAATTTCAGAAGACACCATGCCATCTCCAACAAAAATGAAGTTAAATTCATCATCTATGCATACTCTTCGGCAACAGAAACATGCTTATTACATGATAATATTGAGATGGTTATTCTTCCCTTTTTAAAACATGAGTTCAACAGAGGTGTAAGACTCTGTTTAGCAGAGTAACACTGGCTAGCATGATTTCTGATTTAGTAACCACTGCTTCACCTCACTCCTCCAAATCCTCAGGACTCCATTATTTTCCATTTCATAATGTGCTATCTTTTGATTACTTTTTCATTCCTGAAGTGTTTTCCTTTTGGATTCTGAGTCACAAATTGATAACCTGGATTATTTTCCATTGCAGGTGCTTGCAATAGAAAATGAGACTCAGCACAGGATAAAGTTATCCTACTAGATGGGTGACAGGGGAGCATCCTTCTACTCCTGTGAGAGGAGCAGTGCTGTGGAATGGGCCAGCAGGGAAAGTGTAGGTGAAGGATCAGATGAACTGAGCTGCTCTGAGATTTCCTGTCTGTGCTTATCTCAAGATCTCTCAGAATGCAGAATAAAAATCAGGAGTGACAGAGAAGAACTGTTTTCTTGGCAAATGTGGAGTAATTTTAACTAGAAACAATAGAAGTCTATTACAAATATGTTAAGATCTAGGTCAATTCATTTAATTACAAAGATACTCAAAGATACACTCGTATCTCAGCATAAGCATGGTAAGAAATGCAGAATCGAGAAATTAACAGGGAAGAAGACAATAACAATTCATTTAATAGTGAAAATACATCAGTATGCAAAATCAAGCCCTCAAGCTCTGGGGTAGTTGGATCTTAATGTTTGTTATAGAGTTACTACCTCTTCTTTTCTCCCTTCTCCTATCTCAGAGTATTTTTTTTCATCCTGGGGCAGTTCTAAACACTTGAAAATACGTTTTAAATGAGAAATGTAAGACAAGTGCTACAGAAAGCAGTGTAAGAACTGCTTATAAACTTACATTTCCCAGATAAAAGAATGTAATCATCAATCACACAAAACCATACACGCTGTTCAGACTGATATTGATTAGATAAAATAGGCAACATAATAGCAAAATATGGCTGCATGGTTTGTGAGAAGCACTGATAAGAAAAACAGAAGGGTTTATTTCTAGCTCTGCCAAGCAGTACCATGTTTTACCTAGGTCAAAATGTTCTGGACAATGTCATTGGACTATCAACTTTTCAGGAAATTTCATCTAAGTCTAAACTTAATGAGTCAAGGCAATCAGTCATCTCCAGTCCAGAATGTCCAGAGAGCCTTACATTGTTAGTAAACCTTATTTTAGATTGAATTTATACACAGAGAGTCCCCTCTGAGGTTTATGGGAGGCTCTGATAACCACAGAGGAATGAGAAAATCCCATGTGACCTTGCAAAACCTTCCCCAGAGTTGTGCTGGGATTTCATATCTCCACGCGAAACAGCTTTGACAGCAGAGGTTCATTTTGCTCCTTTTCCGGTTTCCTAATCATAGGCTCTGGTGCCTTCACCAAGGTGCCATTTTCCTGCTCTACAGCATGGCCACCCAGGGTAACAGAGAAGGCAGCAACCTGTGCAAGCCTTGTCCCTTAAGCACACAAGATCCTCAACAGAACATTTTGTTCTGATTAAAATGTAAAAGTTACAGATATAAAACCCAAGGGAAATATTCTGAACACATTTATCTTCTCTGCCCTTTCGATTTACTTCCCTCCTTCCCAAAATTCCCTATTTTGGTGTCCCAACTTCCACACACTTTTTATCTTAACTTTCTCTGATTTTTGCTTGTTACAGATTCCACAAAACAATTTATATTGTGTTTATTGTCGGTATTTCATGATTTCTATTGCATATCTTTACTTTCCATTTATACATGGTTATACTTTTCAACTTGGATTTTCCACGGTCCAGTTTCTCAGATCATTGTCTCTTCCTCTTGAACACTGTTCAACAATGAAGTATATCATTATCATTGAAAATGTTTTTGACTACTTTATTCAATAGCTAAATGTTTCCACTAATGGAAATACAGATTTTGTTCGCTAACTTCCTTGCCCTTTGCGAGTAATTCATTAAATTCTCCATTTTAACTAATGTGCCTTATGGGAATCTATTAACTGAATCTTATAAAACAATTCTCAGTAGAAATCCTTAATGATAAATTCTTTGTCTAAAGTATATTTTAGATGTTTAGTAATTACCTACATGCCTAAATTATGTCTGCGGATCACAGAAGTGACATTTATTTTCATTGACATGATGATCATGTTCCTAAAACAAATTCCTTACCTTTATAAATTCAAAAGCCATATCCCACATCCTGTAATATTCTCTTAAGATTTCCCATGCTAGTGAATAGCCATGTTATTAAACTCTTCTACACTATTCACAGAAAACAAAACCAAACTATAAGCATAAGAAAACAATTTGATTTTTGGTCACTGGATGTGCTTTACCTTGCTTGCATTCGCTTTAGTAAAACCATTTATTTCCTAAGCTATGATATAGTCAGAACCTAGAAGAGTAAATTCATCTTGATTTTGTGCTCAGTAAGTTTTGCAAACTGTCCCAACTAAATTCAGACATGGGTAGCCCACAGTTCCCAAGTTTCACAGGTGAGTATATGCAAACAGTGGAGACAGTTCCCTCAGGAAACAATAATCACCCTCGCAAATGATACAGCACCAATTAGTGCACTTTGTTACTGAAAACTAATTGGAAAAACAGTGCAATTGGAAGATCTGTAAGGAATAAAAGAAATAAATTTAAAGAATTTACAACAATTCCTACTGGATCCAAGTGATCTATTCATATTTTATCACAACATCATTAAGTGATTACTATCAAAATTACAGCATCAGGACGACAAAATATTCTGGAAGTTACATACATATGTGCACTACAACCAACTTTCAAATTGATATATTTTAGCCATTTCAAACCTTTAACAGCTATCTTTTGAGGTGTGTTGCTCAAAATCGTAGATATCTTCAACAAGCAAGCAGACAATGACAAACAATCTGACATGAAATTACCTTTCTGTACTGTTCAGTAACTACAACATAGCTTAAGATATTAAAACTATTTGGGGCTTTAAAAAAAATTCCTTCACTCTAAAGAGCCAACAAGTAAATTTTTAATCTCATACAACCTGAAGCAGCTGAGGCAGGAACTTCACAAAATCAGGTTTTGCAATGAGAGAAGCATACCAGTTTCCAAGATAAGTGGCATTTCTAGAGAAATAATTGCTTTTCAGGGTGTGCCACCTGGTTACACAAGTGACTTTTATGAAAAGTCTTTGAAAAAAAAAAACAACAGTAGAAAATGTATATATTCATGTATGTGTACACATTCCAGTTCCAATGACAATGAGCAAAAATCCTTACTCAGTGTGTTCAGCAGAAATTCTGAAAGCTACTGGTCATATACAAAAACCCTTGGATTTAAGATCTCTGCCTGAAGTCTCCTTAAATTCCATGCTTTGCTGCTGGAGTGAGATTGAGGACTGTGAAAAATTATCCTTTTTTCAGGCAAGGACAAGATGTGCTGTGTGTATGGATCACCATGGAAAGGAGCCATATAGAAAAGAAAGCTTCACTAATTTACACTAGTACCACCTTATGTCATACAGCTATGACTCTGCATGGTCACGAAACCATAAAACTCTCAAAATTGTTGTGGCTTCCCCAGTCCCTAGGAGCTGCTCAAAGAGGGCTGCAAACTATGAACAAGACTATGTTTTGCTCTGACCTTTGAGGTCGCACAGCATCACCAAGACACTGCTGTGCCAGCAGCTGTCTGCAACAGTGAAACAAATCCTCCCTGCCCATGAGTCAAGTCCAAGGAATTCCCACAAAGTGAGCAACACTTGTGTCAGTCTACAAGCAGTCACAGAAATCCTCAGAAAACAGCATCAAGTGGAGGAGTGGCTCCTGGAGATGCTGCATGGTTACAGATTGCTCTGGAGTCGGGTATTAGTGCAGGTATTATGCAGCTCTGGGGAAGCCTCCTGTTACCTGGAGCCAAAGTACAGCCAGCAAGAGCACAAACAGCTACTCCTGTGCCAACAACTGCAAGTGTAGCCACTCAACGTGTGACTGTTCCCTTTCATTTCCTCCAGCACTTATGCCCAGCACAGCAGCAGTGTCCCACTCTGCAGGACTCCATTGCACGTGATTTGCCTACTTGCAGCTCAGAGCAGAAAGCTATCAGGGCAGTTCGGAGAGGCCCAAAGCCAGATGTGGTCCTGGTGTATTGCAAGAATACACCATGATAGAAGTGCTGTGCAAAGCAGCACAGCATTACCCAGAGCCCAAGCACAGAAATCTTGCAACTAGGATTTCATATATCCATCTCAAGGAATCACTGTGATTTAAAACCTTTCAAAGATGTAGTAGTGAGAGTGCAATTAGCAGAAAGCCAGTTTATTTTTTAAGTGGCAACAATAAACTAGTGAACTGGCTGGAGTCATCATTAGTGAGCCTAAAACAGATGGTATCTCATTTTCAGCTATAGGCAAAATGCCAAATGACTAAATAGAAAAAAATCCCTATAGTATTGCATTTTTGTGCCTGTTGAGTATGGAGACTGAAAAGCAGGAACATTTTTAATAACCTTTCTTTGACAAGCTTAAAGCCATTTAATGCTGAAGCCTTTACTCAACAAAAACCAAGAGAATAGGCCTCCAGAGAAAGCTCGCTGCTTGCACAGCTTCACCTCCCAGCAAAACACATTATGCAGCAAAGCCACACAATACTTACTTTCCATTAAAAAAACAGACCCTCATCAGCTATTGCAGTAGTGACCTTTCAGTCCAGGCTTCCATAGCATTTATTGGCTGAAAAGTTGTTTCTATGAATAGCAACTGTCTGGTTTAAAAACTGAAAATCTCTTTTCTGTTTCAGGGAATAGCATTTGTAAAGACAACAGAGTTCAATAAAAAAGCAAAGGTACCTAAAAGTAATCCAAACGCCACGTGCTCAATGGCCTAAGCAAACAACTGGCAGTGCTTTTGCCGACACAGCAATTTTCATCGGAGGACCTGAAAGTAATTCCAAACACAAAACTCTTCAACATGAAGGCATTCCAGATACGAAAGCTTCACAGAACCCTTGGAGGAATACTCACATGACAGATGGGTAGATTAATTAAATAGCGGGCCAGGCTCTGGACTTGAGTCTGGACTGGTTTTTGCTCCTTTGATCATAGAGTCACAGAATTGCCTGGGTTGGAAAGGACCACAATGATCATCTAGTTTCAACCCCCTGCTGTGTGCAGGGTCACCAACCACCAGACCAGGCTGCCCAGAGCCACATCCAGCCTGGCCTTGAATGCCTCCAGGGATGGGGCATCCACAGCCTCCTTGGGCAACCTGCTCCAGTGCTTCATCACCCTCTGTGTGAAAAAGTTCTCCATAACATCTAACCTAAACCTCCTGTGTCTCAGTTTAAACCATTCACCCTTGTTCTATCACTATCCATCCTCATAAACAGCCATTCCCCCTCCTGTTCATATGCTCTCTTCAAGTACTGGAAAGCCACAGTGAGGTCTCCCCAGATTCTTCTCTTCTCCTTTCTCTTCTCCTTTCCTTTAGCTTTCTCTAGCTAAACAAGCTAATTCCCTCAACCTTTCCTCACAGGAGAGGTGCTCCAGCCCTCCGTCCTACCTCTTTATCTCTTATGTGTCTTAACATAGCTTCTAGGAGGATCTGCTCCATGATCTTCCCAAGCACAGAGGTGGGCTCACCGGCCTGTAGTTCCCCGGGTCTTCCTTTCTCCCTTTCTTAAAAATAGGAGTAACATTTCCCTTTTTCCATTCACTGGACAGCACTGATGTCAGGATGAGGTCAAAATGCATCTCCATTTTTCTGTCTTTGAGTTCACCTGGCACTGAGCAGTCTCCAGCTAGTCCAACTGGCCCTTCCTTAACACTCCCCTGGAGCACAGTACCCAGAGCTCTGGGCACATGGCAACAGTATTACTGCACAACAGTGATTCCCAGCTGGCAGGCTGGCATCCATGCAGCAAGCAGAAAGGGCAGATGAGAGCAGCAGTGAGGCCATGATGACTTCTGCCAGTACTTAGATTAGGACAGACAGCGCTTGCTCCAAAACCTGAGGAGCACAGGTTTTGTGACTTCCCTCCTCGTAAAGATCATCGTTGCAGAGACAGGCAGGGATTAGAGGTTAAGGCCCAAGAGGCAATGTCTTATCCAGGTGACACACAGTGCTCATTTGGTGGAGCTAAATGACCTCAGCACTTTTCAGTCCTATTTGAGCACCTGACTCTCAAAAATGAATGCTGTAAAAAAGAGGAAAAACAAAGGTATTTATGGTTAAAAAGCTATACGAATACTATTATCAAAAAAGGATGATGTTATAGATCAGAGTCAGAATTACATTTCTTCCAGCTTGCAAGCTTTCTCTAATACAGGTCAAAGAAGCAGCAGTACATGCTGGATTAATTTAATTTTATGGGTTTTTTGTTGCAACTCTTCAGTTATTTTGTGATTTTTTTTCAATCCAAGCTAACAAAGTCATTATATTGTCTAAGAATCATTTCATGCTGTGCATTTTAGACAGATTGTGAGTTATTAATCATTCTCCAAATGTGGAAGAGGGAATTCTCAAAAATCGTCTGTTCAAACATTTCCCAGTACAGGTTGCAGTTTCACTCAGAACTTGATTAGTCATTTAGTCATGAGTTTTTTGAACCCCAGATATTGGCCTCTATTTTGCCAGCAGATATATTTGTTTTTCAAAGGCTTTGTTAAGAAACAACATTTATTTAGTAGATTTTAGGTATTTTCCACTTGCATTATGGATTTCATCTCAGTTCAGCTGTTTCATTTTCATTTCAGCAACCGATAGTATTCCCACTATAATAACTATGAGCTCCCAGTTCCCTTTGCTTCTTTTTGTAAGGACACAAGGGCACCAAGGCTAGTTTCATTCAGAGCTCACTGATCTCAGTGTTTCATTTAACCATTGCTGTGTAAGATAATAGGAAACCCAAACAACCTACTCCATCCACTCCACCAAAAAGGAAAACCCTGCAAGCTATCAGTTGCTTTCAAAATGTAGTCTACACAATGAGTGTTCTCAGTTCTGCCACGTTAATTCAGAAAGAGCAATATATATTTTACTTTTTAGTGAGACTAAAAGGGATTTAAAATATCATTAGAGAAAGGCACCAAAATCCAATATAGTCCAGTTCATTGAAGCGTACATGCAAAGCATGTTGGAACAGTTTTTCCACTTCAGTATACATTATTGATCAAGGTTTTTTTTTCATCCACTGCCAAAATTGTAGTGGAAGACACTTTGATTCAAAGCAGACTAGAAACTCTTTTACTACTAATTTGCTTTTTAATTACTTATGCATATTGCATTGCACAGGGTCATTTTCCAAAGAGCTATTTGAAGATACCTTTAAAGACAGAAAATTGCATCTTTTAAAAGAAGGCTTAGTACTAAGCAGTACTTTTTTTCCCAAAAATATACATCATGCCATGCATGTTTATATTTAAATTTCCTAATAATACTATGCCAACTAAGGTGTTAATGGCTAATTGCATTCAGATACTGCTGCACCTTCTTGATAGATAACTTAATACAACTGAAAATCTATGACCAGATCAATCCTTCTTAGCCTGATTTGAGATACTACAGACTTCATGGGGTGCAGAATAAGAATATTCTTCCCTAAGTTGTGCACTATGAGAACAAACAGTGATAGCAATGAAACTTACCACTGACCTCTTTGTAACTAAACACAAGCTATTGGCCTCCAGCATTACTAGTATTTAAACCTCTAAAATGCAGTTGTGCTGCATTCCCATTCATATTTGGAAGTTTTAAGAAAGAGCGCATACCCAGAAGTCTTAAGAAAAAATAACTAGGAATTCTTGTACCCAGCAGAACTGGCAAGAACGCAAAAGGGAACAGAAGCATGCCAGTGAACAGTAGTTTGTAGAGAAGAAATGGGATGAAAGATGGGCTAGGCTTGCATCCACCCTAAAAGCTGATGAAATAACTTGGCAAGTACGAGGCAGCATGACACAGAGTCTACTAGCACTTGACTGTTTGCATACAGGCAATAAAAGAATTTTATTTCATGGGGAATACGTTTGAGTGTGATCCGCTTGCCCTCCCTTCTAACAGAAGGAAAGGATAACAGGGGCACAATCTTGCCTCTAACAGCTAATCAGGACACCACCAGGATTAGTTTGGCATTTTATCTGTTTTTCCACACCCCGGGCACTGAAAAAACTTTCTAATAGTAAAGGCACTGCAGTTATTATTTTTTTTTTTCCTCATGAAACATTATAGCCAATATGTTTATCCTACTACTTTGATATCTCTATTTTGATGTATTGAAGTTCTGAAGCTGCAAAGCTTTCACAGTAAATGGTAATAATATTTTTTTCCACTTCCCCGTTAATTAGAAGGGTTCCTTTCAAATTATTTTACTCTGTTGCTTTTGGGTTTGCATTTCCTGTTGTTTTACTCAAAAACAAAAACTTGTTGCACTTTAATTGCACAAGTAGTGCTACAGCAGTGGAAAAGGCTGTTCTACAGAGGTTCCTAGGAAGGTGCTCTACCTCTTCCCTGTTATTTTGGAGGCTCTAAAGATTCCCATTGAAAAACATAATAATATTGAAATATCTTCTGGAATAGGAATTCAAGCTGAATATCTTTGCATTGTTGAACAGTGATGCAATTTGTATCTAGTGGATTTCTTCATTTCTTTTCAAAAAGAATAGCAGTAGCATGGTCATAAACTGTCTAATCCACAATGGAAAAGAGGTATAACATAAGTTCTGTTATCCACACCCTACAATATAAAAGCGCACATTAAAAGTTAATCTGCTCACTCAACATAAGGTACCTAACAAAGCGTTCAGGAATCCACTTGACACGTATCTTAGATAAATTCCACACAAATGGCCTCTTTGCCAGTGTATCTGGTTATGAATCTAGGAATGAAAAACACAGAGCTAGGTTCAGATCAAGTCTGAACACTATGTTGATCTCAAATCCATCACGTCCGATTATGTATTGTACTAAACAGAAAAAAGATTAAGAATCTTGGATCAAAATTTTAACTGCAGGCTTTCCTTGCAGAAAAGTCCACAGATGAGATCAAATATATCCAGTGCTTTCCTGAATTCAGCTATCTTATAGTTCCACTCTTGGACTAATCTCTCTACTATTTGAAAGCAAACGCTGAAGCATTCATTTTGGTCACTTGTACATTCTCCTGGTGGGAAAGACTCAACTACACATTTTAGCAATCAGCACACAAGATAAATTGGAAATAGCCAGAATGAAGATAAGTTTTTAAGCTCAACAGATTTTGAAGTGAGAAGTAAAAAAAAAATAATCATAAGAATAAATGTTAATTTTCATGTATTACTGTAAAGATGTACCGGACCTAAAAAGAGACAAACAAACACTGTTTTCCTCAGTACTTCACCCAACAGGACTGTTTCATTAATTGATACTATTTTTGTTACTTTTAAGGACGATCAATTTTTCCCCCCCAAAAAATTAGTTTGGTTTCAAAGGTCTCTAGGAAACAAGGAAAGCAATATCCACATTTCCTAGCTAAAGAAAGTAAGGAACGAACAAGCATTAACTGGCCTATGATCTCACATAAACCCTACAAAACAGCACGAAACAAACACTCATCATCTGTATTTCAGGCAGTTACAATAATGTCATTTCAACACTGGTAGAAATGGCCTAGTGGCTGCCATGTGGGCTAAATCTTTGTTCCACAATTCTACCAGCCATTGAACAGGACTGCAGCAAAGGTGCTTTTTACTGCGAATCCTCACACAGCTACTGGAAACTGAAGCCTCAGACAAAGAAAGAGGTGCTTGTATGAAAGATCCCTGAACAGTTACAGTTAATAAATTGTCCTGAAACCATGAGGGCACAGCATGAACAAGAAACGTACAGGTGTGGAACAAATCCTACCACGGCCGGAGGATCAAGCAAGTGGTGAGTGGAATTTCTTTACATTTGGCAGAATGTTTATACAGAAAATATCATGGGAAACAAGAAAAAAAATCAGAATACCGAATGTATTTTCCAAGTACCTGTGCCAAGAGTGGTAAAATGTTGATTATTTACAGCATAAATACTTGTCGTGTAAAAAACCAAAGGATGATTACATGGCAAGCACGAACCATTATTCTTTCCTGTTTACTGCAGTCTCTGAAACATAATTAATCAGTTGCATTTATTGACAGATAAATAAATCTATTAATGAGCCAATTAATGAAATAAATGTATGCATTAATAAACATTAAGTGCTAAACATATGGAAGTGTAAACAAAGTAAATCAACTCAAGTCAATAAGTTTTTAATATGATGTTTTAACCTGAATAGTTAAGATAGAATTTTTCAATTTTCCAAACTTGGTTTTCAGAGTGAATAGCAAACTAAACGAGGATCTGCTTCCTTGTGCTGTCTTTAGGCAATAGGTACCATATGGTGATGAAGCCAGAAGTGAGCAATGACTCTTTCACAAAAAGGCTGGATATCTGTTAGTCAAAAGGGATGTTAGACTATCATGTTTCCAAAGGAAAACAAAATCAATACAGTATGAACTAAATCATATTCTGTCCAGCTCAGAAAACTGACTACCTGATAGGTTTCCATACCTATATTGTCCATAATTCATTTTTGTAATTGTATGGATCAGCATATTATTGAGATCAAGAGTTATGAACTCGTGTTAAAGCTAGAGATGAACGCTGAATGGAGGAATACTCTTCAAGAGAGATGGGGAAGTGTATTTTGCTAGCAGATAGCTCAAGTCTCCCAGATGTCTGAAAAGAAAGAATACATCATCAGTCAAAACAAAAGCTGGTTCATGAACTGCTAAACCATAGACTGAACACACTTGACTGCGTGCCAGAGAGGATGCAGTTCATCACAGTTCCACATAGTTAATCTCTATCACTGCTCTCAATACCATGAAACTTTAGAATGACTATTCTGCCCGAAGGAGTTGATCATTAAAACTAACAAAAGCAAGATCATGTAGACAACACAGTTCAAAAATAACACACCATATTTTACGTTACAGATGCACAAAAAGCATGCACTGTAATTTGATATCTGAACTAAGCACTAAGCTGTAAGGAGACTTAAATCTGCAGAAGATGAGAATGCTAAATATTCTCAAATAGAGAAACATTTCAGCAGTCAACTTTGACAGCGGTAATAAGACAATCACTGTTGACAACAGCTATACAAATAAAACATGTCTGCTTTTCAGGTATCCATGCTCAAAGTAGCTTTGCTGTGCTCTTACCAGGAACAGATGCTGTAGAAACAAGATTCTTTATTTCCTAGCCAAGGTGTCCGCACCAAAGGGTACTTGGACCATTCAGTAAGAACACATATGCGGCATATTCTACAACATGCAGTTAACCTAAAAATTTCAGTGAACACTAACTGGACAACAACAACTGTGGTATAACATAGACTACAGCTATCATTTTCAAGTTCTTCCATTGTTCCCTAAAAAGCAGCAAAAATGCATTTTACATACATGCTTATACAAAGCAAAGTGCTTGTACAAGCTGGTTGCAAAGATCACAGATCACCAGATCAAAGGACAAAATTGCTACCAATGATGAAAAATTATCAGCAGGTCTTGCATCTCTTAAAGTTTACTTCAACAAATGACAAGTCCTGATGTTAGCTGCAGATTTTCCTTGGGTATAAAGTATTCCTAACTGTGTATTCACTCAGTTGCATGCCAGTGAGCTTAACTTTAAGATGTTTGTACAATATAGTACAGCTGAGAATCTTTGTTCTTTGCACTGCAGCTGAGCAACCAGGAAGGGATATTTGTAAAGCTGTAGCCTATCCAGAGTGATGCCAAATAGCACCCTAGCCCTGGCTGCAAAAGGAACCAGTGCAGTGTTCGATTTATGGAAGATGAGAGATTATTCATCTTTTTTTTAAAAAAAAGAACCCTCACGCATGGAAAATGCTGTGCAGTGGTACCCAAATACTTAAGAACTTCAATGACACTTCTGTCCTTTAACATTGTTCTTCAAAGAGAAACCACAGAAGTTGGCTGAAATAGTTCTATCTATAATATTCTATAATACTTAAATATTTTTTTTAAAGATCAACATAAACTAGAAGAAAAATAGGTTGGAAAAGCTAAAGGAAATAGAAATATGACTGTAGCAAGATTATAAATACCTTTACTTCTAGTGACACATCTATGGAGCCAAAAATTCCCATCCTAACTTAAACTGGTGTCATAGAAGTGGAATCCTAAATAAGCTACTAGCATCAATTGCTATAGTGCCTAGAAGGCACTCCACAGTAATTGCTTATATCTTACTCTATAACAAATGGCTTCTCTTATCCCTTAATGAGGGTGAGCTTGTTTACCTCAGAGAAGGAAGTGACAAGGGCAGTGAAGAAGCACCTACCATCAATACTTGTCATTCTCTAGATCAACAGTAGCTTGCTAAGATGCCAGTATCCCAACTCCTGTCTGTGACAAGTGACATGACTTTTTAAAGTATAACTATTACAACTAAGAGAAGAGCTTTTGAGGTGAAGGTGATCCCTTCTTCATTCTCAGTAGGACTGTTTGTATTGTAATGAATATACAACATAAAAGGTTCTTTAGTCTGGCCCTTTTAATGGTGCCAACTTACGATCTTAATATATTTCCTTATTATGTTGCATGTAAGGTAAGATTTGCTCCTATCACAAGTATGATTCATGCAAACAAAAGACATTTTATAAAGCCCTTATGGCTTCCTTTGCACTACAGTGCCTGCCCAGTACGTAACAGACCAGTTCTGTTCCTTACTTCCACAGGTGGAGAAAGATGAGTTCATCATTCACAAATAAAATCAGACAAAATTATACATTAAAAATTTGCATGATATGAGAAAAATAAATAAAATAAAATAAAATAAATAAAATAAAATAAATAAAAAACTGCTCTAAACCTTTACTAGGCTAAATAGCTAGCTATCATTTCTGTAGCCTAGCTGGGTTTGCCACAGCAGGGACTGTTTTACAGCAGGTGAAGGCCTCTTTCTTCCTGTAGCTGTAATATATGGCTTGCCCACAGTGGGCTTTGTGGAGCTGAAGCTCCTGCTAAACTTAATTCATCTGCACTGAAGTAAGCAACATCTGCACAGCACATCTCCTGTGACAATGTGCATTCTATTATCAATATTGATAGCATATAAAGTTCAATGCTCATTAGGTCTTTGTTTCTAACATTCTTACAGACACGTCTCTACTCCATATTGGTTTGGAAGTTCTCCAATCGTTTCACACTGGTTTGCATCCCAGCAGGACAGGCCCTTGTGAAGCACTCCAAAATTCTGATCTCAAGCCCATTTACAACAGCTGCCTATTGCCAAAGCCTTCTCATCAAGGCTGCCCATAAACAGAGCAGAGAAAACATTCCAGGAGCACCCAAAAGGCTTGTTACATTATGGCACCCGGATACAAAGGCAGCAACGTGGAAAGAAATAACAAAGCCTCCCATTCTGCCAGCAGCAGTGGGAAGCTAAGTGTTTGGATCAGAATAGGGGAAATGCTTTATTTCTCTTTTGCAGACATGAAATAATCTTGAGTCCCACAACTCAATTGATAAAATCCATAAGAATAGAATCTCATGATCTACCATTTAAGAAATTTGAGAGGAATTCAAAAAGTATAAAACACCAACTAAACATGCATTTAGAGAGCTTCAGAAAAGCAAAGACAGATGGCTCAAAAATGCAGAGGATTCCACTGGTGTGAGTAAGAGGAATCAGCCACTCTGAACTGGTTCTCACTTTGCTCAGGAATGATCACCACCAGGCACTCTGGTTTCCTCAACAGTGCAGTAAAGCACTCTTCCAGGACTGCAGAGCTGCTTATCTGACACAGGAGCAGAGCATGCTGATGGCACAGCTTCTTGCTCAGCTCCAGCTGCTGCAGGACCAGCTGCTCCAGCACTACCACACCAGCATTTCCAGCCTGCAGGTTATCCTGGATGCTCACGCAGCAATTGCAACAGTCCTTGTGAGTAGAAATTCAGACATTAAGAAACTCTTAAATGCTCCTAAAGACTGGGCAAGTTTGTTTCAAACCATTATGTTGTTACATTTGCCCTGCTAGCAGTTAAATGCCTTGCAAATTGAAAAACATTTTTCAAGCATAGAACACTTCAGATTATTAATTAATATTACAATTCTATATACATCCCAATCTCTACGTAAATATGTACAGAAAGTATTCGCTGACATATTGCAATTTAAGGAAAATATAACTCGAATAAGAAGCACACCTAAAATAACCTGTGTCCCTCTAGGCAGGTGAGGATCCAAGATGTTCTCACCATGTGGATCCTCCCCTGCTCCAGGGCATCTTGCAGCCTTCCAGCAGCCTTTCTGCCTCCTCATCACTGCTGAATGCCTCTTGGCTCTCCACAAACAGGGAAACAACTTGCTTTTCTAGAGCATCTAAACAAGGGCATGCATCTTCATTAGTTTGAAAAGCCATGCCAATTTTCAAATCACTATTTTAAAAAATGCAAACTTTTCAAATGCAGATCTCAAAACCAACATTTTCATGTATGCTCATGAGAGCAGACCTCCAGAGAGCTCCTGCCAGCAAAGCAGGAGGATTTAAAACAGGGCAGTGCTCCCCACTGTTACTATATCTCTTCCACATTGCGCCCTACTACTGCCCAGCTTCATCCATCACTACTGACAGGAAAGCGTGCAAACTGCAGGCTTTTTTCCTGCCTCCACCTTCTTGTTATGTTACAGAGAGAGCCTACCTATTGCAAAGGCTTTTTTTTTCCCTCCCATTTTTTATTAAGCTTACAATAGAATGATACTTTAGAAGCAAGACTTTGACACTGAAATCATTTTAGAGAATATCCTTTCAAAAGCTGAACAATTAATCTTCCAAAACATGTTCAGGCAAAAGGTAATCAAGGCTGTGTGTCATGTTAAAATAAGCAGAGAGAGAAACATATTAATTAATGAACGTGAACATCTGAATTCATCATGGGGTTTACAGAAATAAAAGGGAAAAAGAGACAAATTACTGTTCTTGGTGAAGACCCCAAGGAAACAGAATGACATTTAACAGAGCTCAATTTTCATTTTTCACCAAAATAACGAATACTAAAATAATAATTAAATGCCCTAAAGATTTCTATGGTGGCTGGTAATAACTACATCATGAGCCACCTAGTAAATTTCCACTTTAAGACTCCTTAGCTGTAGGTATGTTGGTGTAGGGGACTGAAATTATTATGGTACAAACCCTCATTTATTTTCTTGCTTTCATACTCACCGTACATGGCTTCCTCAGGGTCTGACAAGTGAGTCAGCAGGTCTGACCCTGTGACCCACGGTGGCTCTGCCACCACAGCATCTTTACCTGAAGCTGCAGTTTGCTTCTCAGGGGACAGGCACCACTGCCACTAGCCTGGTGCTCAGGCTGAGCTGATACATCTTACCAAAAGGCTGCTAAGCTCATGGTCATGCTTCTAAAAGATGATCGAGAATATCCACAGTTACCAAAAGAAAAGCATTTTGAAAAATGGTGCTTCTTTCATCTCCCATTGCAAAACAGCTGGGACCTCTAGGCTGGCTAGGAGATACCAATGCTGTTGCAACTCAAATGACATGAATGGAAAGATTAAAACATTAAGGAAGGAAAAAAGGATAATCTAAAGTAATTTTTTGTTGAGTTCATTGTTTTGGTTTTATGGGGCTGACAAAGATTTTTGCTTATGATATCTGCTGAGTATCTCAATCACTAAAGAACAGCTTCTCTTATGGCACAACGACTTTCAGTAAGATGACTTTGCCACTCACTTATGCTACATAATCATGGCCCTCCTAAAGATTAGAACAGAAACCTTGCTTTCATGTTCTGTCCTACTTAACTCAATAACTTCACCCCATTTTTTTTTTCTTGGATGAAATATATCCTGAATTGGCTATGTTCCTAACTATAAATGCAGAAAATTGACTCTTGGTCACAGTGTACCAACTGCGGATACAGAAGTTTATGAAAAGCAATGAAGATATTTTATTCCATATTATGCATATTTTGTGTGCAGCAAGTGTATTTGAATCACATAATGCCTTGGGTTGGAAAAGACCTTAAAGACCATCCAATTCCAGCTCCCCCTGCCGTGGTCAGGGTTGCCTCTCATCAGCTCAAGCTGCCCAAGGCTCCATCCCACATGGCCTTGAACAACTCTCTCAATGACTTCTTCTCTCAGTCTGTACACATAGCTGGGATTGCACTGGCCCAAGTGCAGCACCTCACACTTGGACTTGTTAAACCTCTTTAGCTTCTCATGTGCCAACTTTCTGAGCCTATCCATCTATCTCGCTAGATGGTGGTGTCCCTTCCTTCTATTGCATCAACTACACCACTTACGTTGATGTCATCAGCAAACCTGATAAAAATAGACAAGATACTACTGCCTAAGTAATTGATAAAGATGTTGAAGAGCACTAGTCCCAAGGCTAGAGAGATATACCATTTGTGAGCAGTCTTCACCTGGACATAAAACCATTGACCACAACCCATTGGCTGCAACCATCCAACCATTTTTTTTTTATCCATCCAGCCTTCCAATTCATATTTCTCCAAATTAAAGATAAGGATGTGGTGCAAGATCATGTGAAAGGCCTTGCACAGTTCAGGTAGATGACATCAGTTGCCCTTTCTTTGTCCATCAATGCATTTACTCCATCATCAAAGGCCAACAGATTTGTCAGGCACAATCTGCCTTTGGTGTGCTGGCTATTTCAGATCACATTTGCATGCATGCATGCTCAACAAATACTGTGCCAATAACTGCTTTCTATGTAAAGAGCAGAATAGCAAGAAAGTGAAAACATTTGGAGTCTGATTTATATGCTGCCTTATTCTTAATTTAAATAGATGGAAGTCCATTCTGGGAAGAAACAGCAAAGAAAGAAAATAGAGAAATATTGATTATAGTGACTAACGTCAACATAAAATAGAAGAAAGCTCAGTTACAATATTAAAGGAGGATATATTCAAATATGTGAAAGAACCTAAATAATTTAAGTGTGAAAAGCTAAAAGCACACAACAAAATCTATGCATTTGTTAAATAATTAAACTGGTCTTTTAAGAATGGGTTAATACTAAGCTGCCACATAAAATCCTGCTTTAATTATAGCTTAAATGCTTTTAACCAAGAATGAAGTGTGAATATAATACCTTGTCTTTTGCAAGAGATTAATTTCAGCCACCTGACAACAAATCTTGCTTCCGAAATAGCCCTGCATCTACTCACAGGTATTTTCATCAACACATTACACTTGCCATACCTAATAACAAACACTTTTGTTAGTGGGACTGTAAAATTAAATTTCATTAGTGAAACTGCAAAATTAACTAGATGGGATAGTCCTGTGCTTGTGCCTCTGATTTCAGAGAGCACAGTTACTTCAATCAAGGTATTTTAGAACAGAATTTGAGGTAGGAATGCAACTTGGCTCCAAATAAATCCGGTCTCGTTGAGATGTTCTGACCTGGGCAGTTCCTCATTTGTTGTGGCAGAAAGAGTACAGTAATACCCCAGAACACAGAGCATGGAAAGAAAACCCAAACCTGCAATACACTCAGGTTTAGATAACACCTGGGCAGCCCTATTCTCTTGCACAGCTTCTTGCTGCCTTGAGCTCAGAAGCAACTAAGTTCCTGCTGCACTGCTGTACACCTAGAGATGGCAGAGAAGCAAGGTTCATACACTGTATTTCCTTTCATTAAAGCATCAGTTATTCAGGAATTACTTTCTTCAGAATCAATATTTATGAGATATTCCCTATAAGTAAAGATCTATAACACAAGAAGAAGGAAAGTCTCCACCTCCTCACTTCAGAAGATTCACTAGCACTCAGGGCAGCACACAAATAGTCAACATGAAAATACAAAAAATAACCAACAACCTGGGGCTGTTTTTATGAAGGAATAGTCAAGAAGCTGAAGCACAGAAATCAATGAAGAGGCCCCTATGTTTCTGCAGGGACTTTCATATATCAGCAAAATGACATTATATTCCTACAGCATTGCCCTCACATCTTTACCTCTAATAATTCCTGGTATTAAGAATGCAGGTGATAGGAAGGCAAAACATGCATCAGTTACAGCAAATGCTAAAAGTAAATTAATAAATCTGTAATTTAATGGTCAGGTACTTCAGATAATCAAGTAGTGTGAGTTGTTGAATACAGCACTGGTTTGATGCCTTGTAGATATTTGATGTAAAATAATGAAACTACTCTTTTTTGTTTGTGTTGTTTGTGCAGAATTGATTTTAACCTTTTTGTCAGATATCTCTTCTGAAGAACAATGGCTGTTGTAGAAGCATGCAGAATAAATATGCTGTTGCTGACAGCAACTACCAACTGATTCTACAGCATGGAAAATGTTTCCAATTCCAGCTACTTAAGAATTGTGAACGTGTGTAGGTGTGATGGAAAGCTTAATCAGTTGGACATTTATCAGCAGGCATCTAGTGCTATTGAACTCTACAATAGATTCACAATAATAAAGGCAGGAAGCCTTCACTTGCATCAAGTTATGACTAGCAGAATTTCAGTCATATAATACAAATGGACTTGATGATCTTGAAGGTCTTTTCCAAACTGAACAATTCTTTGATTCTATGATTCTAAATCTGATCAGAAATCAAATCAGAAGTGTATTAATTTGCCAGTTCTGAGAGTATCAGCAGATGAGTGCATTGGGTCCCAAGCAGTTCCACTGCTCAAATTATGGGAAATAAAAGTAGATCTTTGCTGGATTAGGATGTCTTCTTTTATTTATCTCATCTTTTATTTTATCTCTCGCACTGAACAAGTAATCTCATATACTAAGAATTTATTCTAAATGGAAGATAAATGATTTTCTAAATTAATAAATAGTATTTAGAAAAGGACTCAACTGAACTGAAAGCAGTAACATACTTTTTCCAATGATTCTGTTTGAAATCTGTTTAGTTTTTCAGCTTATCACATTTGAAACAACTACATGAATAACTAAAATAGCTCTGTTTGTGTACTTTTGCAGCATGACAGAATTAAGGAAAACTCCATTTCTCTCCAACACTTTTCACCAAAGCAAAGATGCTTAGCCATTTCTTAACTGCTTGGTTTGAAATAAGAAGAAACACACCAAAGAATGCTCTTAAAAAAAAAGCAAGGAATACTAACACCATCAGAAGTAACAGTTGCATTTATTTCCTACCCCAGCCGTGTGCCCTTACATATTTATCCCCTGCCTTTTCTCCAGCACACACAGACTCAAGCAATAAGGTGAACCAGAATGGGAAATGATTCAAGTTAAAGCTCTCATGTGCTGGGCTAGCAGGGCCTCACCCACGTAAAATGACCAAACACCTCCTCCAAGGGAGAGACCAGGTCCCTTGTTTTTAATCCTTCCTTCCTTCCTTCCTTCCTTCCTTCCTTCCTTCCTTCCTTCCTTCCTTCCTTCCTTCCTTCCTTCCTTCCTGCAGTATTGACAAGCCCATGGAAGCAAAGCCTTCCTGTACTGGAAGCAAAGCCAATGGCCAGCACCAACCACGTCCTCAGGAGCAGGAGGGGAGCCAGGCTACACATGCAGCCTCCCCACCACCATAGCCCTGCCTGTGGCTCCCCAGGGACAGGCACAGACAGCCCCAGCACTGCAGAAACAATCAGCTCTCTTTTCCTCTTCTACAGAGCCTTGCGGAGATTTATAGCTCTTGGTTACATGCTTCCAAGAATTCAAATAGTGGCAGTGATTTTGGACAAGCAAGTCTCTCAAACAAAGAAAGAAAACCAAAGAAAACCAAAAGAAAGAAATAAAGCATTGACAGAATGAAATGACCCGGTAATTGTTTTGGAAGTGAAGCAGTGAAGGTATTTGGAAAAGACTAGGTTGTCAATATAGAGAAAAAAATGATGGAATAATAACATGCCATCACAGGAAATATATCTAAAATGATCATCTTTTCTTGCTTTCAAGCCTGATGCTGAGCAGCTGCAGCTTGCATTGCTCTGCAGCTATATTAAAGCAGATCCATTGAAAAATCTGCCCTTAAGTTCTCAAGTGCGAGTTTTTAGGATAGGACATAAAAGAATGGAATTCCATATATGCCTGAGAGCACTGGCATTTTTGCTAGTAATTGAGTTGGTTTCTAATGCTGTGTTTCATTAGTAAAGCTAAGGGGGACAAAAGTGAAATTCAATGACTGCCCCATGAAAAATTAGGAGAGATGTATTTTAAAACCATTTGTTAGTTTAGCTGTTATGAGGCCATTGCATAATCACTCCCATACTAATTTTATTGGCTCACAGAAAATATAATTTGAAAGTATTATGTTACCTGCATAAACCATACGTATGGTTCAGACGGTCAGTGCAATCTGTTTGTGGGAACCATAATGTATGGTTTTGGAATAGAGATGGTGTACATAAATTAAGCAAGGTATTTTCTAATCCCCACAATATTTCAAGGAATGGGACAGCCATTATGTAACAAGAAATGTCTCCTACACCTTCCTGACAGATGGGACACAAGCATTATTACTTTCCCCCGCTCCTGCAGGGCAGGTCACTCTCTCAGTTCACTGGAGTAATGCGCCACTAATTCTAAAGGCTTCATCATTCATTCAGATTTCAGCATCTCACCGTGGTTAAAAAAAAAAAAAAAAAAAAAAAAAGCTACTATTTTCCACTTGCTACATATGAAGTCAATTACTTTTTATCATAGAAGTACCAGACGAATAAGAAATTGGTCTGTGTGAAATTTACAACAGCGCACATAACAAACGATTTTGTAGGTAAGGCAAAATGGCTATTTGCTTTTGCTTAAAAGTTGCCTTAGAACTGAAGTGAAACCTTCAGAGCAGCCTGCTTTCATAATTAAATAAGGGCAGATTTGTGATGAGACCGCAGAATATAAACAGCTGCAGAGCTGCCAGCTGCCACTGACTCACCACAGCACTCTGCACAAGCCATCTGATCCCTCTGTATTTGTCCTCCTCCCTCACTAGATCTACAGACCTGTAACGCTAACCCTTTTATTTAGAACCGAATTTCATTAAGAGATTTGCAAGTTACCAGATAGATTTTGCATGAATATATTAAAATCTTCAAACTACAAATGCAGTAATACTACTTTTGCCATTATGTTTCAGGGAGACCTCCCCCCGCCCTCCACCCCCCTTCAGGACACTTGCTTAGTGGGACCCAGCCACTGCAGTTCTGAATAAGCCCTGCAGTTTCACACAGCAGATGTGGAGGAAGAGAAAAAGAATCAGAAACTTCCCAGCCTCTGAAGAGACAATTTCCCCTACAGAATGTGTCATGAAGTGAAGCACAGAGAAAAATGAAGACCAAAGGGTTCTTCTAATCTTGTTGAGGAAAAAAAAAAAAAGTAGTTCCTTTCAGATCTTGAGCAGAAGTTGAACTTTGTACCTCAAATACTTGTGCAGCGTTCACCAAGCACTGAAGATCTTCAGTAGAAAGAGCAAAACTCCACGGTTCCTAAGGCTTTTGTAGTGACTTGGATTCATCAGGTGTCGGGGCTGCATGTCACAGTTGCTAAGATGAAAAACTTTGCATTTTAAGAGCCTTTGCATTTTAGATTTATTTGGATGTGCCTTCATGAAGACTAAAGGAGAAAAACCTTCATCCAGTATTTGGGTTGTTTTCCTGTAACTAAAGTATAGCAAGTCTTTCACCTTTAATGCTTTTTATCTGTTAGAAGGAAATGATAGATGAATGTTTAGACTTAGTCCCCACAGCACACAGTAGTTGTAATTAGCCTTTAGATATAGAGTACTTTAGAAGTACCTCTTCTGCAAACATACACGTATTTCAAAATAATATCAGATTCAGCTAACTCCTTTCCTGGGTCAACTGCATACAATACAGTTTTAGGCCCCACCTCACGTGTTTTATAAAACAAGTAATGCTTTAGTGACTCATGTTGCTCCTGCTCAAAACTGTCACAGATATTATTCACATTGTCATTTCTTGCAAATTATAATGCAAACATCAAAAGCTATGTGACATAAATCATTATCTTAAACTTCTACTCCATTTTTCATTTTCTCACTCACTGTGAGCTAGTAATAACCACAGTGCTGCTGTTATGTCAGATAGCTCTGCTATTTCGTGTTTGTTTTGCAAAGGTATAAAGGAATAAGTCCCACAGCAAAAGATGATGGGATTCCAAGAGCCTGAAGAGTTCAAATCATCTCACCAGCACAACGACAGTAGAACAGAACCACATGCAAGTGTTTGGAGCCTGCACTGTAGCACAGTATCCACACATAATAGATGCCCATTTTACCAGAACATCACTGTCTAGTACTCTACCAGGAACTGAAAGGTTAATGAGCAAGGTGGCTTTAATTGCTTTTTTTTTTTTCCTAAATACCTGGCCCATAAACAAAACAACTGCCTTTAAAAGCTCCATATTCCAAAATTTCTGCAGCAAATGTACTTCTGTTGGAATTTTCTATTCGTGGAACTGGACTATAAATAGGGATATATCTTTAATAAGTTGCAGAGACCATACTCTTTTCAAATATCCTGCTTTTGCTAGAAGCTGTAATGACAACAGTGAAATAGCTTAGAGACCACTGGGAGCAATTTGTCAGTGCAGTGCAAAGGGTCCAGTGTTTTCCTGTTGTAATTAGTGGATAGTGCATGCTCACTCTTGGCTTAAGTTACTGCAGTAACTCAAAAAACAACCATATGTCCAATGGCTAGCAGAGCCTGTATGTGTATGTTTGCACAATGCACTTTCTGTGAATTGTTCCTGTTGGTCTTCTGCAATTTATTTCACGCTTTCAGCCACAGACTTCAACTGACAGTGTCACCAAAATGTGTTTTTGACATTACCAAGAATACAGACAAGAATGATTTGTGCCATTTTTCCCCTTTCCAAATTAAAAAGGTACAAAACATGTCATATCCAGAAAGTCATGGGACAAAGAAAGTTCCAGAAAATTTGACCAAGATGGAAAGTGTGAAGATAAGAATTCAGTGTTACCAGCATTACAGCTTACGAAGCTTTTCTCCGTTACCTAACAGAAGCAATTATTTTTTCACATATTCACATATTCTCCACATAGCAGCTCCTACCCTACATACTTATCTGTGCAGGCATTCACAAGGGCAGAATTTCTTTCTGCTTTGCTGGTTGTTATGTCTGTTACATTTATCACAAAAATTTGGGCTAGGTCTTGCATAATTACAGTCAGCAGCAGGAGTCCAGTTGCATGGAAAGTAAAACTGCACTAAGCTGCATTAAGACAAAACTCATTTTCTCAGTTTCAGTGGATCAACGCCAGTAGTAATAAGCAGCCCTTCAAAAATATCAGAACAGCAGCTCTAGTCATTATGAGCCACATGCACTGCTTCAAGATGAGCACACGGTGTAACAAATAGCAGGCCATAGAATTCTATAGGGGGAAAAAGCATGCAGCAGCACAATGCCTACAAGTACAGAGAGATGCTCTGCTGTGAGAATTAACCAGGTTTTGGACAAGTAACAGGGAACATGAATTAAGTAAAAAAGCCAAAGCAGAAAAGCCAAAAGGATAATAGTTCACATCACATGGCACTGTTACAGTGCAGTGAATGATATGCCAAATGCAGTGAGACCTAGTGTGTCATTCACATAGCAATGTCCATCCATCAGCAGTATCACGCCATAGTGCATTTCAGGGTGTTAGTTAATTCAGAAACAAAGAATTGAGAACAGCCATACAAACCCTACTTCAGCAAGGTGCAGAGTATCCAGAATCCCACCCATAACCAGTGTAATGAGTTATTCCTTCTTTTGTATCTCTCATCTATTTTACCATCTACTTTTTCCCCCAGATGCAAGCCACAGGATTTCGCTTTCCTATTTTTAGATAGAAATCATTCATTGAAAGAAAAACATATATATATATATTTTAGGAAGACATGAAGAAACTGAATCTCTGTGAAAGATAGAAGACAAGAAAGGAAAGGCAGAAAAAGCGTTGATAACTTAACTGCTGCCAGACCTCATCCACATTTTTTTGCTGACAAGACAAAAAAAGACCCATTTGATAGGTATGTTTAAGTTTTGTCTCACACAATAAATAATTATTATAAATTAATTTTAAAATAGGGGGAAGTATTTACTGGACTACTCTAGCAGAGGCAAGGAATTTTATCTCTACATTATACAAATCATTTTCTGCACCATGGTTGACATCTTGGTTGTAGGACTAGAAACTATTCTGAATAACTTTGCTGACAGTACAAAACTGGGAGGAGCTGATGAGTCCATCAAAGGTGGAAAGGCCTTGCAGAAAGATCTAGGCAAATTAGAAGGCTGGGCAATCATCACCCACATGAAGCTTAACAAGAATGAGTGCCAGACTCTGCATCTGGGAAATCACACACACAAAAGGATGAAGTGCTAGAGAGTAGCCCTGCTGAAAGAGATTTGGGGCACTGATTGACAGAAACATGAGTCGACAGTGTGCCCAAAATACAAGGAAGGCCAACTGTACATTGGACCACATCAAGCAAGGCATTGCTAACCGGTTAAAGGAAGTGTTTATGTTGCTTTAGAACGACAAGGTCAGGTTGGATGGGGCCCTGGGCAGCCTGGTCAAGTGTTAAATGAGGAGATTGGTGGCTCCCCTGTGGCAGAGGGGTTGGAGATTTGTCATCCTTGAGGTCCCATCCATCCCAGGCCATTCTGTGATTCTGTGACACTGAAGACCCCTAGATACAGATTAAATCATGCCATTTTCTTGCTTATCACTTCCAACCCCTCAACATACCTTCATAGTTTGAGACTGTTAGCTTCATGAAGAACATTTTCTCCAATCCCACCAAATTTTTCAACTCAGCAGAATGTTAAGCGTGTTATCAGGAGCACAGCCAACACTTCCATTACAAAAATAACTGCTTTGGTAGGAAAACAAACAAACTAACCAAAAAACCCCACTGGTGTTATATTCCGTAGATGGAAGAGAGCTTCACATATTTGTCTGGATTTTTTTTTTGAAAGCCTGGGCCAGACCTAGCAGGTGACTAAGTCCTAGATTATCAACAAATTCAGTTCTTCTTACACTGCTTCTAGCTCAAATAAATAAATAAATAAATAAATCCAAGCTTGCAGAGAGATACCATTTACAAGGCAAATTATAAAACAATGAACATCCCACCTAAGGAGATTTCACTTCAAAGTTAAGAGCAATGAGGCCATGTGAGACAACAGTACACAATTTACTGACAATTGCATAATTTAAAATCCTGTTCCCTAGGATACTGCATCATTTCCTAGCTCAAAGGACAACACTACAACAGTAAGCAGCAGGTGTATGACCACACTGCCACACTTATCTCAGAGTTTGATCACATTCCATTAATTTCTAGAAGAGATCAATAGCTAATTTACATTCATAAGAAAATATTAATAACTTTACTGCCTGTAAGTACTGGGAGCAGAAGTTGCATTAACACTCCAGTGTGCTAGTATTTCAAAAGAACTCACTACCTTCTGTGATAAAAGAATGAAACCATGGAACACTCCCAATTGTTCTGCATTTAAAAAAAAATAAAATAAAAAATCAAGCATTTCCCTGTGCATTTTACTGACAATGGGGTCACATAACAAATAGTTTTGGATTACTCATTTCCATGGGTGCCATTTTGACCACATGCAAAAGAAAGCAGTCATTTTCTTCCATTGTTAATTGAAAGTTGAGAGAAGCACTGTGTACAGGAAGTCAAGACCATCATTACACCTTCCTTTTCAGATTGTCATTAAGGCCAGCACACCAGAAGAATGATACAAACATGCAGGTAAAAGCAGTTCACACCATCTCATTCTTGGAAAGCCAGCCTTAGAAAAGCATTCAAATAGAACCTTTGACTCACATCAACTGCCAAAAAACTGAAATAACACTTTATCAGATGCTGGGATTAGCCTCTTTGTGAGCCATACACTATGTATAGCACATGTCTGAGTATTCAGCCTGGACTTGCTTCCCAGGAGAGAAATATAATAGGAAGGTACATTTCAAGACTAAATTCAGAATTTGATTGCTATACTCCTCTGTTCAGCACATACTCCTATCATTTCTGGTAAAATATCCTAGTTAAGGGTTACAGTAAATTGATCACATGATGCTAAAGGAATTTATCATGTAAGAGAAAAGGAATTTAAGAGCTGAATACCTAATATTATTAATAAAACAGGTCTGTGAATAGAGACAGCCGAGGGATATAATTTATATTATTACCTAATCCTACATTAAATTAAAGCTGGTAAAATAAGAATTACAAAGACAAAATAGACTTGCAGAGGGTTTTTCAACTGCAAACTCCTGCTGGGCGCTGTAGGAGTGGGGATTTACTCCCTGTTTATCTGCTGCCTTTAACAAGTAGCCCACAAATTTAGCTTCTTTGGGATTGAGAATCCCAGCCCATCTATGCAGAGAGGCTCTGCTACCCCCCTCTGTGGTAGCTGAGAAGATTCCATAGCAAATGCCAGTCACTCAAAGGATGCACAGAAAAAGATGCCTAGCTGAGAAAGAAGAGAGCTGGCAACTAAAAGCCATTGGGATATAAGCAAACCTGGAAAATAATCCCAGTATCTTAAGGTAATGGCACACAAAGAATTGAAATTGTGTAAGCACATGAATGACAACAGTACTACAGTACATATATTAACTAGCTTAAAATTTTTGCTGGTGCACTCAACAGCAATAGAAGAAAACACACCTCATATATGTTTACTTCTGCTCCAGCTTGTTGCTACAGAAAGGTTTTCAGTAAGATGTATAGGTAAGGGAGAACAAAAAGTCTTCAAGCTGCCAACCATCTCTTCATTTCAAACTCAGCACAGGCACAGACTAAAAGAAAATGATGTGTTTTGTCAAAATACCATTTAACTTCTCTTGAAAAAGATACAATACCAAGAGCAAACCTGTTTATTAACTGATAAAAACCTATTATTTCTGCCCATACCTGTGATGATTCAAGTCTATTTCATCCCAAGGCAGATAGGATATTGTCCTTTCTCACTCATCTCTGTGAGTGCAAACCTCATTTAAATACTGCTTCTAAGTGCACATACTCTTCCCTGTCGTCCCCCCCCCCCCCATTCACTACTGTAATACTCCTTCCTGTTAAACCACTGACCCACAGCAGTCATGAGGGAAGGCAGAAGCTGAGTGCTTTACCAGAGCAGCCAACACTGAATCAAGTGACTTCTATTTTATTTGAATCATGATATTCACAGACTGCATGCTGTTCCCAGAGGTAGTAAAGCCACTCCATTTTAGTGAAGGGCAAATTTACCATTTCTCCAGGATCTTCACAAGGGAACACTTCTCTTCCTTCTCTCAGCATCTTCACTTGCATTTTACTTTTTTCCCCATTGCTCTGCCTAAAAATATATAAGAACCTCAACATCATGATTCCCACGCTAGCAGTGCCTCTTTGCTCCGTTCCGTGTACACACTTGCACTATGTGATGGGTCATCCAAACTCTTAATGAAAAATAAAGAATAGATTTAAATTTTCCATTTGGCAGAAATAAAAAGTTTGCAATCTGATTTTGATTTCTCTTGTTATTGCAAGTTTCTTCTGCCACTTTAATATAGACAATAGTACAGGCCTGTTTCTCTTCATTAGTAAAAAGAGGAAAGGAGGTGGCTAGGAAGACTGCTGTCTGTCATTTCTAATATCTTACTTCCCATAACAGCTCAGATTGTTTAGTGTTGTATATTACTAGGTCTCGGTGCAGTATTTAGCAGCTCTCTGAAGACTGTGGCGACACAGTTGAGCTGTATCTGCCAGGCTCGCTTCGTGACGTACAGCCACTCCCTGAACTTCTCCTTACAGTTTTGCAAGATTTTGGGGGAATGATTACGTATTCAGATTCCCTACCTACCTTTGACTTAGCCAAATCACTGAACATATCCTTGCAGGTTCAAGTTCAGACGTCCCCCCTAGAGGGGCCCATGTTATTCACAGATGCATCCTCTAGGATGGGTCAGGGGGCGGTGGTATGGCAAGGTTCTAGCAATACCTGGCAGACTGCGGTTTTTACAAACCGGGAAGTCAGCATGCAGATACTTGAAGTACTGGCAGTAGTGGCTGCCATACGCCTTTGGCGAGAGATACTCTGCAGCGTCGTTACTGATTCTGCTTTTGCTGCCAGACTGCTAGCTTGAATGGGGCAGAAAGGTCTCCCAAGTACAGAAGCCACCAGAATCTTAGAGGAGGCTTTAGCCTGGCGCACAGCTCCAGTTGCCATCCTACATGTGCGTAGCCACTCTGATGTACCAGGTTTTTTCAGTACGGGCAATGCAGTAGCAGACAAAGCTGCAGGTACACAGGTGTCCACCGTTCATGAAGCCTGTGGCCTTCATTCCACTCTTCACATAGGTGCTTGTGCACTATCAAGAGCATGTTCCATTCCTTTGTCCATTGCCCGTGATGTTGTGCAGGCATGTCCTCATTGTAATTCTGCACCTGTGATAGGGGTTGGGATTAACCCCTGTGGTCTTGGACCATTGCAGATTTGGCAGACAGACTTCAAGGAAAATGCGATTGATTGCTTTTCAGGTCTAAATGATAAACAAGACAAGAGCTCTTTCTTTTCAGAAGCTGCTGGTGGGCACACTGAAACCAGTACCAGAACAATCAAAAGACGCGCTGCTGGATAAGGAGCCACTGCTGAAAGTCAGAATGAATCTGCGTAATATGTTTGTTGTATTCTTTCTCTTACTAGCATTAGGAGACCTTGGAGAAAAAGTCTACCTCCTATAATCTTTATGTAACTTGGGCAAATTGGACAGAGGAGCAGGATTTCTATCTAAACCTGCAATCTGCCTCATTGCCTTTTTGCATGTGCCTTGTAGGGTCGAGGGTGGGCGCCTGCCAGGGGGTTCACTCAACACAGCCTGATATCGCCAACTTCACCACGTGCCTTTTGCAAGAATTGAACACCATCCCCCCGTGTTGGACTGGCTGAAGGAACACACCAAGAAGGTTGGAATGGACAACCACCCATTTGGAGACTGGTTGCGAGGACTTTTTGGGTTCTGTAGTAGTTTATCCGGATGCTTAACAATGTAGGAGTAGTGCTCTTGATGTTTGCTTGCATTATGATCTGTGCACATTGTTTTACAGGTTGCTTTCAATGCTACTTAATTTGCATAATAGACAAGGCATTTGACCAATGATTTAAGTATCGTAGGCTTTGCGAGAAATTGTAACCCGGGATAGGGATTAGGTAAATTGCGTTCGTGCTGTAACGGGGCAAGGCTTTTCCAAACATGGGGAGGGGGGAAAGATGTTGTATTAGGCGATAGCGAGGAGTCGGGATGTGACAGGTCAGGTCCTCCCCTGCTCTGTGATTGATTTATGATGTGTGCTTAAGGGGTGTAAACGAAGCATGGCATACATATAAGCAACCTACACCCCACATTAAACACCATTTTGCTGCTCACCATATCAGTGTGTCTTGGCAGTTCTTGGCCCTTAGCCAGGTATTTGACTAGGCAGGCTGGGGCTAATGCAGTGAGGTTAAAATGAATGACAACAGTTTAGGTCAAGATTTTGCAAATTTTTGGCCACAAGCCTCAGCCTATAAGTATGAGACGCAAACACAGAGGGAGGAGATCACAAACATCACACTTTCTCCTTTCCTGTTTAGGCTGTTATTAAAAAAGGAGCTCCCCCAGAAATTTAATTATGTGGCTTTTGTTGCATGGTCAGCTGGCAAACTCAACAAGCATGCTGAAGTAATAGGGGATGTGAACTGATGTATTTATTTCAATAAGTGCCATATGGATTTTGGAACTCAGTAATCGTGGATCTGGCACCTCTTTATAGTGTATCTGGGACAGATTGGAACATTTCTGTGAAATTGCTATACCCAGGTGCTTCAGCCTCACTGAAGGTAGACTACCTTTTACTATTCAAGTTTCCTGTAAGGACAGAATTTAAAATCAGCTATGGTCTAAAACAGTCAATAAAGGCATAAATCAAAGCGATGCTGCCAGTTGTTCAGTTAAATCTCTTGCCGCCCCCTCCAAAATTATTTTCTCTATGGTATCACCAAAGTATCTGTTACCACTATTTTAGCTATTAAGAGCTGCTGCAGTGCTAAATTATTCTGAAGGAAGATACTTGCCTTTACAAACTGCACTTTATAAGAGAAGTTTTACAAAGAACAAGAGTTGAAACAGAGCAAAAACTCCCCATCAGCATTTGAATTAGCCTTGAAATAGCTAAAAGTCACTAGAAGTCTCAACTTCTGGCCAACGTCCTGAAGATCCTAATATATATTGACCAGCAAAAACAAGATGCTCCTCAGTCATAGAGACTTAGGTACCTGGGAACAAGTAGTTAAAGAACAATTTTCCTGCAGTAAGAAAGGGAATACCAGGAGTTCCTTACCCAACTTTTCCTATTAATCCTTATGAAGAAGGAACACTGTTTTTGTTTTGTTACTATAACACTTATAACATTAGCACAACATTTTATTTTCATATTTGACATATATCAGGGCAAAAGGGAATGACTGACCAGTATCTTTGGGTATATCATTCACTAGGAACGTCTGATAGCAAGAAGCACTTTAACAGACAGAAAGCCCTATGCCTGTTAAAAGCGTTACGAGTAATGCTCAAGTGCAGAGTTTCCATACAAAATGCCAAAACTACATAACACAGGGACCTGTGGCTAGACAAGTTCAAACTTCATACTTTATATTCTGAGCAGTTTAAAATGCTTGTAGTTCATATTCCTTTCATTACTACAGAAATACTGACTCAGCCCTGAGGTCCCCTAACATGGTGCTCTCTTTTGAGACTGACCAGCATCACAAGTGCCAGAACATCCCCAATTAAGACAGCAAAATAACAACTGCCACGGCTGCAACTGTTAGAATAACTTCACCTTCAGATCCCTACAACTTCATAGCTTCTCTGACATGCTGTAGCAAGGAATCCAAAGAAAAGTTATACTTTTGATAGAAGAGCAATGTATCCTTCTAAGTGCGTTACTCTTGAGTAATGAACGATTTTGCTTCATAGAGAGGTCTAAGAACTCATAACCCATGTCTTTATGCCCATACAAATCAGAATAGGCACTATTTCCTCTTCCAAGTAAACAACGTTGATCTCCTTGTATTCTTTGTTTCTATTTCAAAGTCACCAGATCACTCCTCCTTGAATTTTACCACCCTTGTACGTTTTTACTTCGTAGCACAGAATGTTACTCAACTTAGTGCCAATCAGTTAATAGCTTAAGCTTGCAATCAGAATCAAATCACCCTCTAACCCTTCCCCAAAAGGCATTTTAGCAACTCATCTCAAATGTATCTAAATACACACTGCACTCTTTGACAGATCCTCCACATATGAGGGTAAAGATGAACTTTCTGTGCTATTTGCATTTCCCACCTTCACTGAGTTTTATTTCTTATTACACTGCTTACATTGGTAATTCTAGCTTACAGAGCTAAGTAGACAAGACCTCATTAATTCTGCAGTACAGTACTTGGTTTTAAATCATGGTGGCCCAGTACTTTTTTACCCATTTGAGTTTTGTCAACAGAAACGGATTCAACAAAAGATAATTCTTGGACTTCATTTTAAAAGTTTGTTATACCACTCACTTTTGTTTCACATAATGAATATATTTAATGTAGCAGATGGGGAACGGGAAGAAAAACACAGCAAGCAGAATATCCTACATCTTACTAATGTTTTAATAAACATTTAAATTTAATGATGTTAATATTTGCATATTAGTATATAACACAGTAACTAATAAAGCCTTCAAGCTTTAAAACTTTTCAGTAAACTTTCAAGTTTTTTCCCCACCTTCACTTTAGGCCTAGAGGCTAAATCACAGACAAGATCAGAAAAAGCCAACAGAACAGACAGCCTAATGAAGGTAATCACTACCAAATCAACCCTGCATTCGGGATTTTTAGGTTTGAATCTCCATCGTTCCCTTTGAACAACTAAAAAAAAAAAAACCCAATAAAACAACAAAACAAAACACAAAAGGAAACAAACAAACAAAAAAAAACAGAAGTACCATGACCATATCTCATCTGTTATTTGCAGCCAACAAAAAATGAAAGCTTATTAAAAAAAATAAAATTAAATTAAAAAAATAACAACACGTTATTTGTTTTATTAGCTGAGCAGCAAGTATTGCAAAGACATTAATTGCCAGTCACCAAAAGACTTAATAGTACAGATGTAAGGAAGTAACAGGCCTTCCCAAGAGTTCATGTGCAATCAGAAACAGTGTGATCAGCAGTCCTTTGGTTTTCAACCCAAAGCAGGGTACAGTTTTCTCACCCTTCGAGTAAATATCAGTCAGATTTGCTAGATTTCATAAGGTTTTGTGTTGCTTTGGTGTTCACACGTTTGGGCTGTGCTTCTTCCTCAAGTCTTCCTCCACTTCCAGCAGCAAGTCAGTCCACACACTTAGGCCACGGACTTGAAAGTCTCCATCTCGGGCCTTCAGCAGCTTCAGAGCCGCTCGGGTTTGCTCCCTGAGTTGCACAGACCCCCGACAGAGGCAGCCAAATCGCTCCCTCAGCTCCTCCCAGCACAACTCAGCCTCATCGGGACGACTTCTAACCCACCGTCCCCGCAGCGAGTCATACAGCCACCGACTTCCCCACTCGGCTAAAAGATCCAAATAACGCCCGCAGAACCGGGCATAACGATCGGCCAGAGAGGCGAGAAGAGCAGCCGGGAGGAGCAGGCAGCAGGCAGCAAAGCGGTGCGGATCGTCCAGCAGCCAAGACAGCAGGTGGTCAGCAACGCTTCCAGCTCCTGCTCCACCCTCCTGCCCCCCAGCCGGGCATCCCCCATCCCCCTGCAGCTGCGACAGCGCCTCCGCCAGCACAGCAAAAGCCCGAGGCTGGGGGAGCTGCTCCAGAACAGGTCCAAGCCAGCCCATGGCCGCCCCAGCCTCCCGCCCAGCCTCCCTCAGCCGGCACAGCAGCAGCCCCGCTTCCACGCACACGCTCGGGGACAGCGCGCAGTCCTCCAGAAGGTGGGAGGCGGCCTTCCTGCGGGCCAGCAGAACCATTCGGCCCGGTTCGGGGCCGGCTTCCGCCTGCAGGAGGCGCTGCAGGAGGCGGCGGCGGGCGGCGGGAGGCAGAGCGCGGTTCTCCAACAGCGCCAGGCCCAGCAGCTCCCAGCAGCCGCCCAGGTGGTGGAAGGAGAGCGGGACGCCCGTCTGGATTCGCCGCAACCGACGACACAAAGCGTCCCGGAGCCGGGGCCGGCCGCGGAAACGGTCGTGGAGATGCTGGAAGTAACGCGCCCAATCCAGAGCCCTGTCCAGGGTCGGGGGGTCCCAGTCCCGCACCTGAGCAGAACGCGACACGGCAAGTAGCGCAGGCAACTCCGCCACCTGCCCCAGTACGGCCTCCATGGCGCCGCCGATTTGAGCGCAAGCCCCGCCTCGCGCCCTGAGCGTCAACCAATCGGAGCCAAGACGGGCGGGGATTTGTAATTCTATTGGCTGAGCTGGGTATCAATCTGTTGCGGATTGATTCTGCTTTGGGTTGACCGTTACCCCTCAAGAAGGGGTGAGGCAACTTGCAGCGTCAAACAGGAAACGTGACGCGAGTAAATGAAAAGAAAAACCTAAATTAAAAAAAAATAGTTAAAAAATATACCACAACACCTTTGATTCCAGAGCGTTATTTACAGAAACAGCTCCTCACAAGCACTCCACACCCCAATATGGTGTATTTCCCATCTCCAGGAGCTGAAGTGTGAAGGACAAACTTACTATGAGGTTTTCCTTGCCCACACACACCAGTCCTAAAGGAAAGCTCTTTAGTCAGTAATTCAGCCTTATTTAACGTAATATTTAAAAACAAAGCAGAAAGAATCGCTTAGCTAATGCTCTAGTCAGGCCTTTGCTAGGACTGTGCAGGCTGGTGGTTCAGGAACCTTCTTTCTGAAATAACCTCAAGGAAAGAGGTTATTCTAAGCTGCATATCAGAAGCTAATAAACATCTAATGAAGATAGAGCATGTGAACTTCAGTTAAATATTTGAACTAAATACAGAACTTTGGGGTATTCTACTTAATGGAAGAGAGGTAGAAACCTGAGGCGGCTCAATTTTTTATCTGCTTGGTAATTTTGTGTTTTGGTTAGGTTTGATGCAAGCATTTCTTGATCTATGTGCTATGGCAAAAAAGAAAGACAACAATTTCAATGTATTCCAGACCAAATTCTATTTTAGTGAGAGATGCGTTTGGAGATGCTTATGTTTTGTGTCATAAAGAAATTTCCCTTCAGATCAGATATCTTTTCTCAGGTAATCTTTCATATTAATATTTTTGTTTTGTTTTATTTTCCTGTATTAGGTTTGTATCCCATGAAAGTATCTTTATAGCCCAGTTGAAAGAGATCAAATAATCACATCTGCAGCATCAGGAAACAGTCAAAAACAGGCTATTCAGAGTAGAAAAAACAAACAAATAAACAAAAGACCACTGACACGGTATCTGGAATCTTATTTCTGAAGGGAGATGGCATATGTGTTCTAATAGGTCTCTGCAGAACTGCTTGAAAAATGGAATTTTTGTTTTATGAAAAGCTCTGACTACTTTACACCCAGTTCTGTCTCAAATTAGGATGAAAACACCAAATACCAGCATTCTGTTTCTATTAGCACAATAGAGTTTACCAGCTCTGTACGTGACACAATGGAAAACACAGTAATGACATCAGAGCAGCAAGATCCTAGGCTATAGTAAGTAAAAATTTACTCAGAAGCAACAGCTACAAGCACAGAAGCAAGGGGAAGATGTTGTTTTCTTTTCAAAAGCCTCAGTTATACAGGGATCTCCAGCAAAACTCCTTCGCCCCCACTGCCAACACATTATGAGGTCTGGGAAGGGGTAGATCCTGTCTGCACCCCCATTGCTTGCACCTGAACTCCCTGGGGTCCCTGGCCCACCAGGTGCTCAGTCACTGGTTCAGGCTAAGATTTAGAATTTCCACTACATTGTAATAAAAGGTTTGTGGAAAAAAATAAATGCTTATGTACTTCCAGGTATTGTAGTTGCATTCAGCCTCCATTCATGAGGGGACACAGTTGATATATATAAATATATAATAAAATGCGATCCTAAGATCTAGCAGAGTTCTCCATAAGACGGTATCAGAAGATAAATTCAAGGAACAGCAACAAAACAAACAAACAAACAAACAAACAAATAAATAAATAAATGCCAAGATAAGCCATACTGAGATAGCCAAGATAGCCAACTGAGATAGTTATGATTAATGTACTTAAATGGTTATGCCATAGCAGCATTTAGAAGTATTAATTATTTCTCTGCTCTCTATAGAAGGAAATATTTTTCTACTACAAATCTTATGTTATTTTTGAGAGTCTGATCGGTGTATGCTCTGAAGTAATCCACTGCAAAGCTGGAGCCTATTGATCTGTTGATGCTGATACTAGTAATCAAATTGGAAAACGTTGGTTTCTTTCCCACAGGTGAATTATTTTCCTCTCATTTTAAAAAGCTAACAAGTTAAAGCTCTCTCCTGTACTTCGCTTTTGTTCTAGCAAAGTAGTAGCTGGAGTAGATTTAGGGCTCTTTAGATCAACAGAAAAACTATGAATTATCAAGTCTTCTGTAGTCACTATCTGTCAATTTATTCTAAATTGGTTGTTACTCAGAAACAGTGCTCAGCAGCTTTTTAGAGGTTAGTTGTAAAGGACTATATGGTGCTGAGCTGAGTTTTCTCAAGAAGAAGGCCTGGGGGAAAATGAGGAGATGCTTAAAAAGTAAGCCTTACTAGACAGAGGAGGGGAAGTGTAACATGGAGTGATGTTATGGAGGAGGAGGGGAAATGGTGGGGCTGTACTAGATTAGGTTATGGAAGATAGAGCAGGACAACATACATAGTGGCATAGAATGTTGAGAGAATTTTCAGGTGCTGGGTATGATCCTGCTCAGCATCAATAATTTTCAAAGAAAAACTGAAGATGTACTTCTGGGTCTTGCATAAGTGATCACATAAAATCAGTTTGCTTCTGCTGATGAATTTGATGATTGCTACAGTAGTTATCTTGTACTGATTTAAGCTATGTTTGGCTGCGTACTTCATTCAGGATAAACTATGAAGTCTCCTTTTGCCTGACAAGAAATGAAATCCATTAAGATATCTTAAAGGGAATCTGTATGTATGAGTACATGGGGCTTTCTTCAAAGGAGGTAGGGGAAATATGCAATAGTAGCACTTGTCAACAGCTGTGGAAAATCATCACTTCACAGGCTGAAAAGTAACCTTGCTTTGTCTGCTTTTAAGAAAGCAAACAAGTGCAACAACAAGTGGGCAAAACAAACAAACAAACAAACACAAGACAGTAGAAAAGAAAATGGTAAGAAAAAAAGTATATATATTTTTTTATAAGCTCAAATACAGATTTACAGTTGCAACACAGGAGGCTAAGCTCTTCAGGTAGATGGATTTCACTAGAAGCTGTGATGATGTGAATAGGGGATAGACTTTATTTTTTTTTTTAAATGTGAAGTTTATCCTTTCATGTCTAAAATTAGTGTTAAAATAAAAATAGATTATTTGGGAATGTTTGTCTACTATTTTGTTAGGCTGCAGTAAATGTAGCTCTATTTGAGCTTGTGGTTGACAATATGTATGCATTATTTAAAACAAGTGTTGCTGAGCACTAAGAAGTGTCTGTCTACTCCAGGATCGGTGGAGAAGTTTCCACAGCTCCTTGCAAATGAACCCACATTTCCAGGAAACACTGAGAAAGTTTCAAAAGCCCTATACTTTTTGTGCTCAGTGTTGTTTTCTCTAAGCTGAAAAGTAAATGTTTAATGAGAAGGTTTTGTGAAAATAATGAGTTTCCTTACTCTGGTTATGGAGCCAGTAAAATTCATTCTGGCAACAAATACCAGTTATGAAACAATATTGGTCAACCTTTCAGCCAGAGGTCTGGAGAACATTGTTATATTTATCTTCCTGTTAAAGCTCATATTAGCTGTAACGTAGTTATACTGTTTCTCCTAAAAATAAAATGGAAAGGTAGTCTTGTTACAGTCATTTTTCCTAGTCTTAGTCCTAGATATCTAGTCTTAGAAAAATTCAGAATGGTATTTCCTTAGATATAAGACTTAATTTTAGACTACAAAAGTGATTAAAAGTGATTGACTAAATTAAGATAGGTGTATGACTATCTCATACATTTGTTGCGTGAAGATACTTAAAAAAATAACATAAACAGAATAAGGAAATAAATAAACAGAAACAAACAGTGAGGAAGGCTACCTACATAAGATTCCATGCTAGCCATCAGGTTGCACCAAGCATTGTATAGTAACCTGTGTGTATTGATTGTGAGCTCACTGAGAGCACTTGCAGATTATCTTGCTATTTCTGTCACAATGTTTATGGAAATCTGAGGTTATGTACCTACAGCTGGTAGAACACACAACCCCCACCATAAGTTCTGGTGAAGACCTTAGAGATTCTGTGTCAGTTTCAAAATCTAGCAAGGCTGTGATCAGCTTTTGAAATGAGAACAAAATGAGTATAAGAAGGGCATTGAATGTTGCAATTTCTAAACCAGTGTGAGCCTTAGTTTGTGCAGACAACATATATACCAGTAGGGGAATTCCCCCTGGAATCCTCTGCAGTATGGCAAGTCCTGTGTATGTTGGTTGTAGTGCTTTGATGTATTAACTGAGAAGCCTGACTGGGATGTGTTAGATTTGAGTAACTGATGTCAATGATTGAGAAGCACTTGTGTAATGCTCTGGAGTGTGGGAAGAAAATTCGTGCATTGAGAAAGCGTTGGATCTAGCATGTTACTTAGCATAAATAACACTTCAATTAGGAACTATACCTGGCTATTCCAAAATAGACTTTTTAGGAAATTCCTACAAATAAACAGACTAAACTTAGCCCTATTTCTTATTTAGATATTATTAGTCAGGACTATACTAGCAAAGCTAGTTAATAACTTGCATGTAACACTTCCATATGCTGGAAATGGAAATAAGTGGCAAATTGTGCTACCTCTCCTGATCACAAATAGTTAATTAGAAGTGGGAGGAAAATATAGACACTGCAGAAGCTCTCTCTTAGCAGGTGAGACACATCAGATGATTGCTTGTGCCCAATGGAGTTAGAGGTGTATTAGTCATTACTAGTTTTGCCTAAGGTAGTTTGAGATTTAGTTCAGAGTAAGGCCTTTGGTTTTGGACATTCTCTCACTTTAATTGAAGAGTTCAGGCTGCTTCTGATGCAGTTGGTACTGAAACACAGCTCCTTCTAGCACCTCATATGGCAGTGTTGAACTGGATGTTTAAAGGAAAGGTCCCCTCCACTCATCATACTACTGATTGGAGTAAGTGGATTGAACTGATTACACAATGAGCTTGGATGGGGGACATCAGTTCTCCAGGAATCCTAGGGATGATTATGGACTGACCTGAAGGTGAAAAGTTTGAAATATCACCAGGAGAAGATATGTTGTGTGGGGCTAAAGAGGCCCCACCATACAATAAACTACCAGAAAATGAAAAGAAAGATGCCCTGTTCACAGATGGATCGTGTTGTATTGTGGGGAAGCATTGCAGATGGAAATGGAGCCCTACACAAGTTGTGCAGGCCACTGAAGTTAAAGGAGAATCAAGCCAATTTGCAGAGGTAAAGGCTGTCCAGCTGGCCTTAGATGCTGCTGAAAGGGAGAGGTGGTCAATACTTTAACTTTAAACTGACTTGTGGATGGTGGCAAATGCCTTATGGGGTAGGTTACAGCAGTGGGAACAAAAAAAACTGGCAACAAAGAGGTAAACCTATTTGGGCTGCTGAACTGTGGAAAGACATTGCTGCACAAACAAAAAATATGGTTGTAAAGGTGTGTCATGTAGATACTCATGTGCCCAAGAATTGGGTGACTGAAGAACACAAAATAATCAGGTAGGTTGAGCTGCCAAAATTGAGGTGGCTCAAATAGACCTGGACTAGCAGAACAAGGGTGAATTATTTCTAGCTCAGTGGGCCCATGAGACCTCAGACCATTGAGGAAGAGATGCAACATATAAGTGGGCTAGAGACTAAGGGGTGTACTAAACTATTGATGCTGTTGCACAAGCTATTCATGATTGTGAAAATGCACCATAATTAAACAAGCTGAGAGGATGAAACCTCTCTGGGGGGAAGGGCGATGGCAAAAGTATAAATGCAGAGAGGCGTGGCAGGTTGATTATATATCACCTTGCCACACACCTGTGTTGGTAAGTATTATGTGATAGTAGGTATGTGATATGTAGACCCGCCTGGACACCTACCTGTGCTACCTGGTATAGGGAACCTGCTTTGGCAGGGGGGTTGGACTCGATGATCTCTAGAGGTCCCTTCCAACCCTTACAATTCTGTGATTCTTTGATTCTGTGATGTGCTTGCTGTGGTGGAGACAATCACTGGATGGCTTGAAAATGTCGTACCCCATGCTACTGCCCAAAACACCACATTAGGTCTTGAGGAACAAGACCTACGGTGACGTGGCACTCCAGAAGAAATTGAGTCAGATAATGGACTTATTTCAAAAATTCTCTTGTAAATATATGGGCCAAAGATCATGCTATTGAGTGGATTTATCGTATCCCCTATCATGCACCACTTCTGGTAAAAATGGAACGATACAGTGTTAAATATTTTCACAGATCATAGCATGTGTTGATTAGACTAGTTCTCTATCACTCCCTTTTCCATTTTTTTTCCCCTTAAAGCTAAAAAAAGATGCTAATTAATTGTTAACTACTTTTCTTATAGGATCAGTTGTACACATTCAGCTTTTCGAGGCACTCAGAACCTTTTCCATCCCTGTCTTGCCCCCAACATCTCCCAGCTCTTTTAGCATACTTAATAAGAAGTATCTTAAGGAGCTATCTGTTTCAGAGGGCTTCTTTTTTGGAATCACCTAAAAATAACAGTTTTCTAAAGCTTGAAACATAAATCACTGACTACTGTAGCTAAAGGTTTGTAGCTTGGATATATAATGCTGTGGTACTTGTATGAAGTCAAGCATATGAGGACGAAGCTAAGTCTAGTATTACTATACTGGGTTTAGTATCTCAATGAAATCTCTTTAATGGAACAAAAGCCTGTGCACTTAAGAATTGGGGCTGAAAAATTCTTTCCTACCTGTATATTCAATGTGTTTCCATGACAGTTAAATTGCTGTCATTCACAAGAGTATAGGGAGATCTTATAAACACTCTTTCTCGTTGGAGTTGGTCTTATTTTTCACTTAGAAATACATATAAAACTCAGTGTAAGGCAGCTATGTATAGAGCTATTTCTATATATGCCTAGGTCCTAATAACATAAGTTACTTGGATTTTTCATTACACTTTCATTACAGTGGTATCCTGAGAACATCTTAAGTAATCAAATAGACACACATAGTTAAGATACTGTGCAGAACCATGAAGAAGCAGTATTGGTCTGTGTATGTGAAGGTAGACAAATTAACCCACACATGCACATGCTGGGTAGGCATTCCTCCTTCTAAGCAGTAAGTCTTTTAAATATCTGTTGTTTCCATTTTCATGTCTCCAAAGCTTTTATGTGAATTTTTCCAGCACATTTCTCATTATTCTCTCAACCTTTCCTCTGCTGCATGGCTGCAGTTTCCAGACATATAACCTGAAATGTCCTGGGAGAATTTACCTAAAAACAATAAAGCCAAGGAAATGGAAACCACAGAATATATACATGGTTCTTTTTTCAGGCTTTGCTAAGAAGCTCATTGGTTAATATTTACAAAGGAATTCAACTTTCCAAATTAACATCTACTTCCCTATTAAGCAAATGTGAGAGAGTAAAATGGTAAGAATCGTTACTAAAGTGGACATTCTAGGTTGGGATGTTATGCGTTAATTTCATTAATGATTCAAAGATTTTACTTTTCTCCATCCCAGTAGTTTGAGAGTAATATACTATGATCAAAAAAATCAAGCTAAACCAAGCGCTAATGTGAAACTTTGAAGGGAATTGTCTTTCTATTTAAGAAAAATGTCTTGGTTGATTATCTAAAGAAATAGGATGAAATACCAGTTTCTGTTACTTCTTCATAAAGCATACTCTGAAAGGAAATTATTAGAACCAGTGCAGCTGCTTGTAGGTTCAATTATTATACAGTAAAACAGTTCCAGTTGCTATTCAGGCCACTTGTTAATAATAAGTTGTGTACCTGTCTGTGTGAAATGCCTCTGGCTGGGTTTGTCTGCATCTTACTGATGGTAACCTTCTCAGGTCACAGAAACCACTACCAGAACTGTCATGATGTCCTGATATTGATCTTTTCTACAGAAAGGGCAGTTCAAATAAACACAGTTTGAACCTTTGTTCCTAGTTCCAGAGATTTTAACCTAGTAGTGTCCTTTTAAGAGTAAGTTTTTCCCACAGTTTGCAGAAACTACTGACATTCAATTAGTAGAAATGCCAAGAAAATAGTTTTCTTCTCATGTTACAGTTCTCCAAAGCAGTGATGATTTTTATATTTTATATTATTTCCATATTCTCTTGCTTATGACTTGATTCCTGGTCCTGTACTGAGCCACAGTTAAGGGTCATGTATCCAAAAAACATAACAATGCAGTTAATATGTTAATTAAAAAAAGAGTTGATTCCCCTCCTGTTTGTAGGCTCCCTGTAGGTACTGAGAGGCTGCAGTGAGGTCACCTCACAGCCTTCTTTCCTCCAGTCTGAACAAGTCCAGCTCCCTCAGCCTGTCTTCATAGGCGAGCTGCTCCACTCCCCTGATCATCTTTGTGGCTCTCCTTTGGACCCTCTCCAACAGCTTCCTGTCTTTTTTGTACTGGGGGCTCCAGACTTGGACAGATGGGGCCTCACAAGAGCAGAGTAGAGAGGGACAATCACCTCCCTGTCCTTTCTGGCCACCCCTCTTCTGATGGAGCCCAGGCTACCATTTACTTTCCAAGCTGATTTTTTGTGTAAACAGAAAAATCTTGAGTCCCTCTTAGGGATCCTCATTTGTCTAGTGAAAGCATCCTATGTGCTGAGTAGTTAATATGACTGAAGCTTTAGGCAGGAATATTAATGGTTTTTAATCAGAGCATAACTCACCTGGATACTCAGATCCTACTGCAGCGATGCTACGAACTGTAGCATAGGAATGATTCCATAGAGGGAATTGCCTAGAATATTTTCATGGGAATAATCCAAATAGACTTGTAGCCTCAAAGTTAAATTTGCTTCTATTTTTCTGGGCAGGTAAACAGTAATTTAAGAGCTTACAGTTTTCTGCAAAATTAAGTTATTAAATAAAATAAATTGGGATACATAAAAATGTTAGATTAAAAAAATCTTTTTTTGCCTTGTTTTTGAATAACAGTTTAGAAATGAAATTACTTGATAGGCTTAAAAATGAAACTGTTGTTCAAATGTTTTCACAAACATTCTAAATCAGTATAAACATTGAGAATTGTTACTTTCACCTCCCTAAAAGGTTTACTCTAAGCAAGTAATCTGTTTGGGAAGTTGAGTTTTGAGTAAGTCACTTTTCTGTCCTCCTTGGGAATTGTTTGAACCTCTTTCCCTTAGTTTTAGAGCACATTCAGTGGGTCAAAGTGCTTTACGCTGACCTAATCTATTCAAAGGGTTTGGAAGAGAAGGAAGAGTCTGTATCCTGTTGACAAGGTTGTGATAGATGGCCTGATTCAAAAATTATACTTTTTCAGGCTAATGTGGGAAGAACTGAGAAAGAGGATGAATTGAAAATGTAGCGATTGCCTGTTAGGATGCAATGGCTCTTCAGAAAGTAGTTTCAGAACAGAGATGTCTGTTTTTCCTTTGGTTAAGTTATATTGTTTTGTTGTTTGCTTCCGTGATGGAAAATAACTGTTTATAAGAGCTTTTTTTTTTTTCTTCTTAGTTTCCAAGTCCTTTTCTTTTTCAGTTTTTACGGAAGTTTTAGATCGGAAAAAGTCAGGCTTCATACTGAATGAGCAGGGCTCAAGTAATGCACATTACATTAGTTATAAATAAATTGGCTGTGGATGTGCAGTGCACAGATAAACATGTTTTGTCTGCCTATCTTGTTCCTCTGGTTAATGCATCACTATCTCTGATTACCTGAATTGACTGGTCTGCTGGAAAGCACAGAAGAAGTTATACAAATATTGCTTCAATTTTGTTATTTTTACATGTTGGTTTAATTAGCAAATTGAAAACAGTGACCTGAGTCCTGTTCTAAACATTTCTTCAGTTGTAGTTTTAACCAACATAAGCAGAAGTTTGTTCAGTCAGATTTCATCATCCCTGGAGACATTCAAGGTCAGGCTGGACCTGATCTAACAACCTGAGCATCCTGATCCAGTTGTGATGTCCCTGTTCATTGCAGAGGAATTGGAATACATGACCTTTAAAGGTCCCTTTCAACTCTAAGAATTCTATGGTTTTATGATTCTATTTAGACCATCATATTGCGTTCATGATCTAATTTTTATTTTTAGAGTAATGAAAATTAAAGGTACCCCAATGAAGCTGTGACTTTTATCTATGTCCATGAAGACTTGATGTATGCTACAGTGTGGATCCGTGTTTATGTCTTAGCAAATCAGCCTGTAGTTTTGTGTACTTTTTTCTTTTCTCTATGGATCGAAATTTCACGTCTAACTGATGATTATACAATATTTGACAGCAAATCCGTATGGAGTTACTCTAGCACTCTTTCACCTGATACTATCACATACTTTAATCTGAAATTTTTGGTCTATTTTATTGCTAACTCTTTTCACTTACCACATCTATGATATTTCCCATGAGTTTTTTTCATGTTTGTTGAATTATTTCTTCATTTAATATTTTGTGTACTTTTTTTTCTACTTGAGACATGTTAAGAGCAAATAATTTGCTGAAGTAAAAGATCACACAGAACGTTTTTTATCCCTGGTCTTCTTTGCAGGCATGGCTATAACGTTGATGAGGTAAAGCACTAGCTTTCTATCTACAGCTTTCTTGCTTCTTATTGGTTTGGGGCATCTGGTTTCAAGTTTGGTCTGAAATTTGATCTTTCTGAAATTCTCTCAATGTGTTTCAGCAACATATGTCATTAATGAAGGGAGTTGGGTAACTGGTCCCTCTGTTGTTTGTAATTCAGGCTATGACAGGCAGCAGGAATGCAGAGAAACTTCAGCCAGCTCCTATTAGGAAAACATGCACAAGGCACAGGCTATAGCATAAACAGAGATATGTCAGGCTCCTCCCTAAAAGAAAACTGAAAGAGTGCACTTGGCAAAGATGCTTTGCTTTTTTTGGTTGAACAAGAAACCTGTTGAACAAAACAAGCTCATTTTGACATAGGTATGGCTAACATCAAGGAATAAAGGGCCATTTCTAATGGAGAGAAAGATAAACTAGAAAAGGATGATCTGCGGATTGTAGGTGTAGAAGTAACATCTGTGCAAAATTGTAACCTCCTAAATTTAGAATTTCCAGAACAGGATAAGTATAATGTTGTCTGAAACAAACATTGAAAACATAAATGCTTGTCTTTTGTCAGCAATTAGGTATGTCCTTATGACATTTCAAATAGCAGTGCTGGAATCTGGGAAGATTCTTCTGAAGGAAACTGTCATTCCACAACATGTCCCTGCATGAAGAATGGCAGAGAATTGATTCTGGAATTGAGTAACTTCTTCATAGCAAGAAGAATACTTGCGAAAGAGGTAATACCTTTAAACAAGCAACATTTTCATTTCTGTTAATTCTCAGTCTATGACATCAGAATGTTTAAGAGTCTCTTACAACTGCCATGATATGTATTGCATCTTATATATTGATATATATATATTTATATATGTATATGTAGACATAAAACCTGCATCTTGTAGATTTAAAGCATGCAGAAATCCAAATAATTTGTCTAAGATCACACACGTTCCTTGTTTTCTTATGATAGCAAGTATCAGAGCCAAAATTATTCCCAGACCTCCTAACTTCCCCTCTCTAAGAGCATTTTATCAGAAACATTTTTTGCAGGATAAAGAGAGATGGAGAAAGGAAATATGTGCAAGACATATATAAATTAAATTGTTAGATCAGACCCATTTTTATGTAATTCTTGCTGTTTGATGATGATGGACTACTTTACAAGGAAACATTTTTATCCATATGCATGTTATAGATCAGTAAACTGAAATATGAAATAATTTGATGAGGCTCATACAACAGATTAGTTTTTAAGGGCTGACAAAAGGAACCAAGTCTCCCAATCCTCTTAAAACAGGAATGTCTTATTAAATGAACTGGCATACTTTGTAACAAGTCACAGTGTAGCACAGGGAATAATGTTCTTTCCATTAGGAATGCTTCAAAGATGCCCATTCTATGGAAGAATGAAAAGGAATATTGGAATCCAAGCATTCCCTGAGGTATAAGATCAACTGCTTGAACTGAGCAGCTACAGCAAAAACAAACAAACTACAACAACAACAAAATGGAAGAGAATAGCAATAAGAAGTCAAAGTGGAAGGACAACAATAGCTTCTGAGGAGAATGAAATTTAAATATTTATGCAGACATACAGAGCTGAGAAAAAAAAGTCATGTTAAAAACACCAGGGTTGGAAGAGCTTGGTATTATAGAAATAAAATAGAAATAAAATAAATAGAAATAAATAAATAAATAAATAAATAAATAAATAATAGATAATAAGAAATAAATAATAGAAATAAAATCAAACTGGAAGGACGCTTGATTTTCTCCTATATGGACCAATTAGCCTCCACTTTTGTTTTTTTCCATAGCTGGCCAGTCATTACAAAGGTAGGCTTACTAGAGTTATGCATTTTGTGAGCATACAGTGCTTCAAGTGAGGTGGAATTGTCAGTTGCTTTTGACTTCACAAACAAAGCAGTGTGATGAAAAGATGAACCAAACTTGGAAGATAGCCCAAGACAGCTGCTTGATGGGTTTTTCGTAAAGAAACAAAATCTTGAATTAGGCTATAAATTGCTCCACTGACCAAAATAATTTCACATGCAGTATGATAAACATAAGGAATAAGTTACTGAGAAGGAATGTTGAAGAGAAAAATATTAATGATTTTAAGAGAAAACCTCAGTACGTGTCAGGAGAAATCAAGCATTGAAAGGCAGAGAAAAAACAAGGGAAGGCAGGATTTTGACCAACCAAGAGGGAGCAGGTTGTCAAGTGTTACTAGTATGTCAGGGGACACTTTTCTGTTGTAAGAAGGTCATGAACTCGTAAATAATGGTCTTCTGGTATTCTTGTTTTGGAAAATTTGTTACTTACAAAAAACTTTGTGCATCTGGACTGTTTGAAAGGCAATTTAGCAACAAAATGCTGATTCATATGAAGATTAGTTTGCGTACTCTGAAGTAGCTACTGTACGTGAAGCTGACAAAATAATTCCAGAATGATCCTGATGCTAGAAGAAGATGCTACTCTGATAGCTGTTGGCATTCTCAGATCCTCTTTTACTCATTACTGCTCTTGTGCTCTCAGTAGATAAATTCTGAATCGTCTCTCTGACCTTATTGTAATGACATCCATCAGAAGTAGAAACCAACTACAAAATTTTGTTTTTTAGTATGTATGGAACTGGAATGGAGATTGGTGTTTATTTGCAGTCAGTAGCATTCTAGGTACTTACTAAAATGGACTCTTTTTTCCTTGCAATTATTATGATAGTGACTATGCAAAACGAAAATTTTGGGAGAAGTGGTTTTAACTGCAGGCCATTTTGCTCTATATTTACATGATGTAACAGAGAAAATAATTTAGCTGATAATAGTGGTAACTCCATCTTACCTCGTGGAAGGCCTCTCCCTAAATTTACCTCCTGGAAGGTGTGTATACTCATGTTTAAGAAAATGAACATACAAAAAAAAGTGTCTGTCTTGTTAATATTTAAGGAACTGGTTTGTTTAGAGAGATTATAAAATTATAACCCTAAATGTCAAACAAAACGTAGAAATTGGGCTGCTAATCATTGTGTCAACCCTAGCAGTTTCCTTGGGATGTCAGCTGTATGCTCTATACACACAAATAAACCATCGTGGCATTCTCAGTCAAAATATAGATTTCATTATATATTAGAATTGTGGCAAATCCATGTCAATGGTGCATATTCATAACAGATCCCAGAGGGGCTTGTACATTCATCTTTAGCAGCATGTACATGTAAGCAATGATAATAGAAAAGTGTTAGTGAGTTTAATTTCATCTGGGTGTCTGCCCTTATACTGAACTAAAGATTAAAAATGGGTATGTTTTAGTAAATGTGATGCAGGGTAAAGGTCTAACTGTTCTACAGGTTTGATAGCAATTCAGCTGATTATAAAATCACTCTGTTTCACATAAACTGAACTAATTGGAGGATAGAATTATTTCAGGCCTTATTTTCATGATAAATATAATGGCAAATCACCGATCACTGAATTTGTTTTACTTTTACTCATTCTTTATGGGGCAGAGAGGAAGAAACTTAACAGGTATGACACTCTTTACTAAAAGTACACTTCATTAATAATTTCTGCTACCTAGTCTCAATTACTATCTCCAGTCTCTGCCTTCTTAGCTGATCAAGATGTCTCCAGCTTAATAGTTATATAATCATGTACTTTAAGAATTGATAGAAAATTGGGATGCCACTCATAAATTACGTAGTATCTACTAATATATAATTGATATAGAAGATAGAGGAAAAGGATAATAGATATTATCCTAGACAGATAGGATATTCCCTGGGCACACAGCCCATTGCCTTGGAAGATAGTGGTAGGGAACAGAATAGGTCCTGCATAATCCATGAGGAACTGATTTTGGACCTGCTCCAAAAGCTAGACACTTACAAGTCCATGAGGCCAGACGTATTGCACACTTGAGTGCTGAGGGAGTTGGCAGATGTGGTTGCGAAGCCACTCTCCATCATCCTTCGACAGTCCAGGATAACTGGGGACATCCTGGTGGACTGGAGACTAGCAAATGTGATGCCCATCTTCAAAAAGGGACAGAAAGATGATCTTGGTAGCTACAGACCTATCAGTCTCATCTTGGTGCCGGGGAAGGAACCCTACAGACTTGGGGAAGAGTGACTGGAAAGCTGCCTGATGGAAAGGGACCTTGGTGTACTGACGGACAGTTGGCTGAATGTGAGCCAGCAGTGTGCCCAGGTGGCCAAGAAGGCCAATGGCATCCTGGCTTGTATCAGAAATGGTGTGGTGAGCAGCACTAGGGAAGTCATCCTGCCCTGTGCTCGGCACTGGTGAGGCCTGTGTTCAGTGTTCGAGTGCTGTGTTCAGTTTTGGGCACCTCATGTACAGAAATGGCATGGATGTGTTGGAGCAGGTCCAAAGAAGGGCAACAAGGCTTATGAAGGGTTTGGAGAATATGGCCTATGAGGAGAGACTGAGGGAGCTGGGGCTGTTTAGTCTGGGGAAGAGAAGGAGACGTTATTGCTTTCTTCCAGTATCTGAAAAGTGCTTACAGAGAGAGGGGGGTTGGTCAGTTCTCACTGGTAACAGGACAAAGGGAAATGGCCTCAAGTTGCACCAGGATAAGTTTAGGTTGGATATCAGGAAACATTTCTTTACAGAAAGAGTTGCTAAGCACTAGGATGGGCTCCCCAGGGAGGTGGTTGAGTCACCCATCCCTGCATGTGTTCAAAAGCTGTTTGGATGTGGTGTTCAGGGATGTGATTTGGTGGAGGGTTGTTAGGGTAGCATGGTTAGGTCATAGTTGGACTTGATGATCTTTAAGGTCTTTTCCAACCTGAGTGATTCTATGATACAGCTATACTTAGTGTATGGCAACTGCTGAATCACAGCCTGAATCTCTGATTGATTACCTGAGGTGAGCAATGAGTCAGCCATGGGAGCACAGGTGAAGGCAATTCACCTGTGCTGCAGGAAGGGGTGGAGCCTGGCTCCACCTCTCCTAGACCCATTTAAGAGCTGACTACCAGTGGGGAAGGGTCTCTTCTGGAGATCCCCTCCTCTGGAGTTTCGTAGTGAGCCCACGGATATGGGTAAGCATTCTAATCTATTCTGTTTTTGTGTAATAACTGCGTAGCCAAACTGTCTTGTATATTTCATAAGTATGACATCTGTACATTCATTGATTATACACTTGTGTTTGTGTGTGTGTATATATATATATACACACACGTGTGTGTGTGTGTATGCAGATAACAAGTGGTGCACAAGCAATTGTTCAGCATCGCCCAATAGATGCTGAGTTAACTCCTTGACCAGCAGAAGAGAGATAAATTCCCATCCCCTTCAAAGCTCCTTCCATTTGATGTCATATGGTAGGGAATATCCTTTTGGCAAGTTTAAGTCAACTGTCCTACTTCTGTTCCCTCCCAGCTTCTTGGGCCCTTTGTTGCATGTGGTCTTGGCTCTGTACAGCACTGCTTAGCAGCAACTATAAACATTGGTGTGTTATCAACATTGTTCTTCCCCTAAAGATAGAAACGTATCATCTAACTAGTAACTCTAAAGATAACAATTGTATACCAGCTGAAACTGAGGCATCCATGCATAAAGATGCATAACTGAGAGTAAAACTTTTAGTATTTTTTAATTCTGATTTGTTGTAGCCAGTTCTATCCCAAGTATGACAAACTTCCTGTTTTGGGACATCTCAGCAAATTAGAAACATTTTCTATGTTGGTTTCTACTGTCAAAGTCATCCTCCTGTCTGTTCAGAAGTATGCCATGTCATAAACATTAACAGAATGTGTGAACACTGGAAGCTGAAGGTGGCAGGAATGAAAATCTTTCATCTAGAAAAACAATGAAGAAATTGTTAGCATTTCACTAGGGAAGTTTTGGTTTTTTTTCCTCTAAAAGAATAGTTAGTAAGCATGTAGTTGATATGATTTCATATAGGAAATGTATGTATTTGTGCTGTGGGGTGTTTTGTCAAATTTTGAAGGCCAGTTTCTAATATTAAAGTATGAAACAGCAAAGTTGTAGTCCTGCTTGAAGTGTGAATCTCAGTGCCCTCATAACTGTGGTGTCACTTTTGAAACACCCATTACATTTATATAATGTACATTTCAGATGTGTATCTGGCACTATGTTCCCCTCAGTCTTCTTTGCATAGGATTTGATCTGAGAAATAGAAAATGATTCAAACTGCACCTGTGCATGTACACTCTTTTACTACCAGCTAATATTAGATTAGTCTTCAGTACAAGCTAATGGATCAAGGAATTCACAACTAACTTTGGCTTCAGAGTCATAGAGCTGCCCTTTCTGTTGTTTTCACTACTACACAGGCAAATGCATGTTCAAGATTTAGTGCATGAGGTCTGGAAATGCCTCAGCTTAGCTCCTTTGTAGAACTGCTTGGGAGGAGCCTTGTAACTTCAAGAGAATGTCTGAAACTTAAATCTTTTACTGAAGAAGTAATAGCTTCTTAGTGAAATGTTTTCCATGTTTTGTATAAAGTAACAAAACTTTTAAGTATCCAGAATGGCATAACAGAATTGGTCTCAAGGTCAGATAAAACCTCTGAAAGATAGCTTAGTGTAGACAGGAATCTGCTCGACTGTTCTGCACCCTTTTCTCCTCATTTTCCCCAAGATATTTTGGTAAATGTGAGGGCTCTCTTCTCCATTTTTATATATTTTCCTGATGACGAGTTTGGACTGACACTGACTGAAGGAAACCATCATGCTCAGGGCCATCAAAATGTTAATACCCAGGACAGAACAAGGAGTTTGTATAATTGTGTGCTGATACTCAACTGTGACGAGCTGTAGCCATCTACTAAATGAAAGGCTCTCATTTAAGCAACACTCATCACTGCAATTAATAGTCCATCAGAACAGCATAATCTGAGCATAAGAATAAAATAAATAGCAAAAGATGTGGGCATTCTGATTGGTCAGAAATGAACAACTGCTGCTCAGCAGGAATTTGCTTATGGTGCTATTACTGAGAAATAGTCCAGCGTTAAGTGTGCAAATCAAATTTTCCCAGCAGATCAGAGTATGAAGGGAATGAATGTAAGCAAAAAATAGGGGTCAGCTTGATGTACTTTTCAGCAATCAGGTTAAGACAAGTCTTTCAGTATAATTATATATAAAGTGCTTTGGCTAGAAGAATTTAATTAATTGAATATAGATTGCAAGAGAAAATAAGTGTGCTGTTCAACTGGAGCAATCTGATGGAAAGCGATAGCATGATATCATTAGGAAACTCAACAAGCCAATCTACATCCATGTGTTGAGATAAGCAGAAGTCTGAACATCTGTTTCCCACTACTGAATTCACAAAAGGGGCTTCCCTGCTCAGGGAATAAATGAATAAACAACATTTGGGGAATGTAATCTCTGACACTGAACACAATGCTGAAATGTCATGAAAATAAAATAAGGTGAGAACGAAATAACGACTGAACTAAAGGTGTTCTAGGAGTTAGCTGGGATTCAGCTTGGCAAAGGAAGCTGAGCCATATGACAGCAAGTAAAACCTCTATCCATCACTCTTCTAAAAATGTAACATAAGAAAGATTAATTCAGGAGTAGCATGTAGAATTTATGCAAAGTAGGCTGCAAGGTGGCATGAACTGGTTGTGGAGATGCGTGGGATGAAGCACATCCCAAGATGTGAAGTTGAAATGATATTCCTATAGTCAGAGGGGGGGGGGAAAAAAAGGATCAATAAGTGATGATCAGACATCCTTTAAGTGCCCAGAAGTCCCAGCAACAACAATTTGAATTAAAGAAAATGAATTAAAGCTTAGATATGATTTTTTTCCTTTCTCTTCTGCAGTCTTGGAAAGAGAGCAGCAATAATGAAAGAGAAATGGACCTAAGCAGTAACTTGCTGCCAAGAACTGTAACACAATATCACAGCATTTCAAGGGTAAATCAGTGTCAACTGCATTTGCCTCCTGAAAAAAAAAAAAAAAGTAAGCGCTTAACTTCCTTTCAGTCTATGCGGACCGCTGAAGTATAGGAAACGGGGTTGTGTGGGGGAAGAGGCTAAAAAATAAATAAATAAAAGTCTTTTCCAAAGAGAGCAACGAGCGGAGCGGCCAGAAGTACGAGGAGCGGCTGCTGCCGGGCTGCTCGGGTCGGGGGCGCGGCGGCTGCTGCCGGCAAGATTACCGCCGGGGGGGGGGGGGGGGGGGGGGGGGGGGGGGGGGGGGGGGGG
>JAPSGF010000001.1:39967408-40524308 GCA_035772895.1 Perdix hodgsoniae | reverse complement strand
GGGGGGGGGGGGGGGGGTGGAGAGAGGAGGGTGCTGCTGTGCGGGCGGTGGGAGAAGCCTGCACGCCTCGGCGGGGCTTGCTGGCGGCCCCACGGAGGAGCCAGCGGCCCGGGTTCCTTTAAATTGAGGGCGTTCCGCCGCCTGCCTTCAAGTTGAAAGAAAAAAGGGGCCGGCAGCGGGAAGGTGAGCTGCGTTCAGCAGCACGGAGCCGCTGCTTTTTGTTTCTGTTCCCGCGTAGCAGGGCAAAGGGCTTTGCTTTCTTTCCTCCGTTGATTTTTTTTTTTTTCTCTCTCTCTTTTTTTTTTTTTATTTCCTCTTCTTTTCTTTTTTCTCTGTGCGTCCGGAGGTTGAAAACAGTGCGGAGGCGGTGTGAGAGCGTGCGTTGGGGGTGCGGGAGGGCCGGCGGAGGGGGCTCGGCCGAGGACAGCTGGCTGGGTTAGAGCTCGCTGGTGGGCCGATCCCGGGCATCCCACGGAGGGGCCGCGACGGCCGTTCTTGGTCCTGCCCCCGAGGGGCAGAGCCGGGAGCAGCGCTCACGGCACTTATGGCAAAGCTATTAGCTCAGCCGTGTGGCGGAGAGGCCCCGAGGACAGCGCAGACGGGCTCGGCGGAAGGTGAACGCGGGGCGGAGCGGGGTAGTCTCTCGGGCTCCGGACATCTCTCCCGTCCCTCTCGACACGGCTGCGAAGCCGTTCGGCGGAGCCCTGGGTGAGGCGGGGGCAGGAGGACGAGGTCGGAGGGATCGAGGCGCGCGTGGTAAAGGCAAGTGTGGGGCGGAGGCGGCTCGGACGGCAGCAGCGGCCGCCCAGGTGCTTGCTTACTCCCCCAGGCTCCGGATTCAGCCCTTGGGAAAGACTTTGTTTCTAAACATCTGTCTTAGCATCCTCTTCTTTGCGTCTCCCTCCTCTCGGCTCGCTGTTGCAGAGGTGTGCGTCAGCTTTGCCTTCCAGAGCGCCAGCAAGGATGCTTAGCAGGAACCTTACTGCAGCTTTAGCACTATTCTGGCAATACTTTGAAATTAAAACCAACCAGGTTCTCTTCAGTTTCCATGGGTATTAAGTCTCAAATGGTTTATTTGCTGCAAAGTAGATGCTGTGCCAAACGTTGTGGTTTTATGGTGGTTTTGTGATGTGGATTGTGATTTAATAGGAAATTAGCTGATATTCCTAAAATCACATTGTATGGTTCAACATAAAGGCACTGGAATGGCTGCACAGGGAGGTGGTGGAGTTGCCGTCCCTGGCAGTGTTCAAGAGGCATCTGGTTGAGGAGCTGCAAGATATAGCTTAGTGCTTGTGGTAGCAGTAGTGATGGGAGGATGGTTGGACTAAATGATTTTGCAGGTTGTTTCCAACCTTATGATTCTATGAACAGAACATCTTATTAGCGTTATACTGTGGTAGTCTGGTTGGAACCACAGCCACCCTGAACCCAGAGAAAGGAGAAGTGAGAAGGGTCAGCTATAGCCCCATGCTTGCAGTCCATACTGACTCCAGGCTACTATTCAATTCGATCGCTTTATTTTTCCTTTTAGCCCACAATATTATTTCACTTAAAATCTGAAATACCTTCTTGACTCTACTTGAAACCTCTCTACTGAAGCTTCTTGTTGATCTCAAAACAGAAATTTTGTAATTAAATACAAGGCTGATGATAGCTAGTCAACTTGTAATGCTGCCTGTCTAGTGTGCTTGCAGCAAGAGACACATTCCTACTCCTTGTCAGATGCGATGTGACAGGTGTGTGTGTATTTCCCTCTCCATTTGGTGGAAATGGAAACTTTTTCTTCTACTAACTTTTAATGATCGTTTTTTCTCCTCTCCTCCTCCCCCCAAAAAAGCACGCAATGAGAGCCAAGCAAATCAACTAGAAAGTTTTTGGACTGTGATAGGAAAAGGCTCAGTTTCCGGAAGCTGTAATTTTATGAGCAAGTACATCTAGAATATTCATAAGGCTTTGTTTTGGTCTATGTGAGAAAGACTCATTGCTTTCTTTTTGGAAGAGAAGACATTATCAAGGCAATGGAGTTATTTCTACTAGGCATAGTCCTAGAAACGTCCAGGCTTTCAATGATTAGCTCAGATTTTTGTGTGGTTAACTTTGTTCTGGTCTGGCTTCAGACCAAGGGCCTTACAGGTCTAAAGTATCAGGGTGCTCTTTTTGCCAGATTCTGTATCCTCTGCTCTGAGCACTGCACACACTTGTAGCAAGCATATTCATAACGTAAAGGACAAAGGTTTCTTGTGATTAAAGTTTACTTTATCAGTGCAGATCGCATTTTGATGTAAACCCTTAAAAATTCTAATTGATTAATGAGTTTCAGATGGTGGTTCCCCTCCAGTGCCCCTCCCAGCATGTACAGTGTGCTCCAAGTTGAGCTGGGAAAGCTCCGGGAACCTTGGGTTAAATTGGTTGTGACCTAGTTTATAAGGATAATAAAATAACTAGAAAAATTGAACTTCCCTTCAGGAATACACTTGCTGCATCTGTGAGCTTATGTTTTATCTTCTTGTTTATGGTGGCAAGAAAGTAAGATAATAAATACACATATTTAAGGTAATGCAGACAAGAATGATCTGTTCAGTAGCTCATTGAAAAGAGCTTTGAGATGTGGAGGCAGAATCATAGCTTTAAGAGCTCAATCAGAGTTTGCTTTTACATATAAGGAACCTAACGGAAAGGTGACTTTTGTTCTGTAGTGAACTGAAAGTTGCAGGTAATAAAGGTTGGTTGAGTCAATGTACCAGTGAGTAACTGGGTTCTGGTTGTTTTCCTACTGCTTCTTTTAGTCTCTTAGGTATTTCAAGTAGGGTAGCTTTCATGATTCCACTTAGGGAAGTTATTCCACTGTCTAGCAGATATCACCATTGGGAAGTGTCCTGACATCACAAAAATCAATTACAGGAGTCATTAGTTATGCATGTGGCTCTCAAATAAGACATTCCTGTATGTTACTTTTCCCCCCGCCCCCCCAAATTTTTGCCTCTAAGTGTGTGTGCCCATGCATATGTATGTAATTGAGAGTATGGAAAAAAACAAAGAGCAGTTTTCAGTCTGCAAACTTAACTTATTCTCTCCAAATCTGAAAAATATGTTAGCAGCAAGTTATGAAAACTAGAATCAGTTTTCAGCAGTGAATGTGTTGATGCCTAGACTTGCTAAATGTATGAAAGTAGCACTTGCTTATGTGTAAGTGCCGACTGCAAGTACAAGTCCCACTTTGTGGGCAGCCTCATTTCTGGTCACACAGATGTGTCTTTTGTTGCTACAGATCTATTTATGAATGTTGGGTCTCATTTAAGCTCCTTTTGCACCCAGCTTACAGTAAGCAAATGCTTCACACAGTCCACTTAAACTCCAGTAAAGTTTCAAATTTCTGTTCTTTTCCATCTGCTTGAGGTGATTAGAGCTAGCAGGGAGATCCAGCAGAAACCCTTGCCAGATACTCATGAGCTCTGTTCTGGCTTTTGATCCTCTGTCTCCTCTCTTTCCAGGATGGCTGCTTTCCAATAGCATTACCTTCTCTCTAAGACAGCAGGAGATTGTCTGCAGTTATAGCCGATACCCCTCTGTCAAAGCCAATGTGCAGTCTAGTGTTCAAGTTACAGTTGCTTCAGAGAAAACTATTGCTGCTCTTGTCTAAGTTGCTGTCTGCTCTTTCTACCAGTGCCAATAAAGCTATTGCACAGTTGTCTGCATATTTCTTGCTTCTACAACTGGGTAGCTAACACACCTCCCCTTGTCATATGAGGGAAAACCTCATTTCGCAAACTTAAAGCCTAAGTATTCCAAGCCTAATGCTTCTGTGCAGATTTTTGTAACAGTCTTTGAACCCAAGCTCCAAAGCAGAGCTATGCCATCTTCTGTTTAAGCTTTGTAGAGCAGTTAGGCCACTGAATTGGCATACATGCAGATTTTCAGCCCTAGATAGCTCTGCTTTGGCAGCCAGTCAGTTACCTTGCTGATAAGCAGCAGCACTCACATGGGCCAAAGCAGGTCTCTGCTACACAGGCAAGCAGTGAGTCTCTTATAAAACTTACATCATGCTGCTATGGTATCGAGGGAATGTCATACAGGTCCTTGATCAGAGATGATTTGATTGATTTCTAACCACAGTGCTGTATTGGCTTTTTATGATTTTTCCATTTCACAAACACTTTTATAGCCTAAAATTCTAACTGAACTGGAAGAAAAAACTTGTTTCACTAGTTATTTAACTTATATGCTAATTCTTAAAACAAATCATAGAGAAAATTACTTAGCAAGACTTTGTTGCTGATCTGGAAGAACTGTATCACAATGCAAGTTAAAAGAAATGCTTCAATCCTCCTTTTGTTTATTGAGATCTAAGGGCACATGTTATGATTAGGAACCAGGTTGAAGCAGCAATGACATTTGTGTAATAGAGCACTGCATAGTCAGCAAGTACTCAGTATAAGCCACTATACATGTATACTAGATTGATGGTTTGAAATAAAATGTGGTTGAATTGCCTGGTTAATTCACAGGATGGAGCATGTGTGTTTTCAGTGTGTGTGCATATATATATATATAAATCTATATATGCATTGATGCACACTCATGTACAAACTTGTATTACATAGAGTAAAATTGATGTTTTCATCATGATAATACAGATTCTCTTTCTCTGGAGATACTCAAGACCTCCCTGGACTCCTACCTGTGCCGCCTGCTGTTAGGGGGGCTGCTTTGCAGAACACAATGATCTCTATAGGTCCCTTCCAGCTCTGTAATTCTGTAATAGTGCTCCATCTTTGTTGAAAAATAGTGTTACCAAAATCTTGCAAGGAATCTTACAATAGGAAATGGAATTGAATCTAGGAGCATGCAACTGTGAGCACTTGTACAACTAGTCTTACTTTACATATTAAGTGATCCTTGACTCCTGTGTGTTTTAAGTACAGAGGGTATCGTTGTTGGATCCTTTTGTTGTTCCAGTTAGCCCCCCCAGAAGCCCGTGGAATAACAGAAGATTACTTGTTTGATTGCTTTGACCTGATGATCAATAACAGCAGACAGTGTAAGTTACACTGCTGGCAAAATACAAGCAGTGAGCTACAATAAACACAAAACTAAATGTGCCACTGTAAACCCAAATAAAAACTTCACTGTTTGATAGAAGTAAGCAGAGAGAAATATAATCTTTTAGTGTACTGAATCTGTTACAAGTCTCTGTGTGTACCGTAAACTATCCCACATGGAATTCTTCAGCTAGACAATAAGTCTGAGAATTTGAGATGTCTTCCTCTTACTGACAGAAAGCGGGGGGGGGGGAGGAAAATGCAATCTGTAACAAAACAATGAAAAGTAGCTGAAGACTTCTCCCAGTCTGTCTTCAGATTAGTAGGGGAAAGAAATAGCTTGTTGAGGAAAAAAACATAGAGGTAAGTTTGAAAAATACTTACATATACCTCATGTCAGCTTCAGCAGTTTATAGAAGGGTGTAGCATTCTATAAAATGAGAAATTTGTTGTTTGTGTCAACTAGTTTTAAAAAGCTGCATATATAATGAGTTGATGGTACTATTAGAAAGTAGCAAGTTTAAGAAAAACAATATTTTTTTTTGGCTGTTTTGTTCATACCTTGTGTCTGCCAAGAGAAAAGGATGAAATGGTGGTTGGAGCCAAAGAGAATTGCCTCCTCAGCTGTGTTGGTGTATCCTTGAATGCTGCTGTCTGTCTCTGTGGCAGGATAATTGTTTTTTCTTACCAAGTTTCTCAGTGTTAAATTGTCAGTAAAATTCTCTCCAGCTCACCAAAAAGTAAATATATTAAGATGATGGAAGGAAGTGAGATGATGGTGTAGATGAATAAAATAGTTTGGGTTGGAAGGGACCTTCAAGTTCATCTAGTTACACATCCTCTGCTATGAGTAGGAGCACTTTGCTAGTGTTCAGCCCAAAACCCAATCCAGTCGGGTCTTAAACACCTTCAGGAACGGGGAATCCACAGCTTCTCTTGACAGCCTATACCAAGGTCTCATTACCTTCTAGGTAAATAATATTTTCCTAATGTTGAAGCTAAATCTGTGCTCTTAGTTGAAAGCCATGACTCCTTGTCCTCTTGTAACACTCCCCACCTTTCTTGTAAGCCCCATCAAAGGCTACTATAAGATCTCTGCAGAGCTTTTATTCCTTCTCTAAGCTGATTAGTAGGTACTTCTTTACTGAGATATGGTGGCAACTTAAGATAAACTTAGGAGTTCACTAGCAGCCAGCGTTTGCATAAAGAATATTTAAGAGTTTGACAGTTTCTGACATGCATATGTAACTTGGTCTCTAACATGCTATCTCCAGTGGAATTTGTGGCAGAAAGCAAGTTATGCTTTATTTCTCAAAGGCTGAATTTGTTGCACTGATTCTAACAAGAAGGAGTTTTAGCAAGTTTAAGGCTTGTTCTTAGAGAAGAAGGGGGATAAAGGAGGAAGACGACAACATCATGACAGAAATGAAATTAAGCTTGCAAAGAGATCGTTGGATTGTGTATTGGTTCATCTGTGATTCATCAGGGCTATTAGTGAAGAGTCATCATCAAGATTAACTTTCTCATTCTGCTGTCTTCACTTTGTATGCCAGCTCTGCAAAGTAACCCACACCATTTAAGTAATTTTCAGCAATTTCAGTATAAAATATTGTTAATTTGGGACTACTGTTTCAAGCAGACTGCTATTCCAGTCCCAGTAAAGAGATGACAGTCATTCTCAGTTTACAGCTGTTTTTGTCACCTCAGTTTGTTTTCTTCTTTCCTTCCTTTCCTACTCTGAGAATCAGTGTCCTGGCCAGGATCTCAGCTCTTACTAGCCAAGGAAGTGCTGAACTCCAGCACCTCTGCATGCTTCAATCAGAGCTCTTGTTTCTCCCACTTTTCCTTCTGCAGTGAGACTCAGAGATTTATTCACGCAGCCCGACTGCTTTTTTGTGAAACAAGAGGTAGGTCGTTATTTGAGACTGGCAAATGTGACGCCCATCTTCAAAAAGGGCCAGGAAGATGATCTTGATAGCTACAGGCCAATCAGCCTCACCTCAGTGCCAGGGAAGGTTATGGAGCAGATAATCTTGGGGGCCATCACGGATCAGTTAAAGGTCAACCAAGGGATCAGGCACAGTCAGCATGGGTTTACAAGGGGAAGATCCTGTTTGACAAACCTGATTTCGTTCTATGACAAGGTGACCTGCATAGGGGTCAGTGTGGTCTACCTGGACTTCAGTACAGCCTTTGTCACTGTCTCTCACAACATCCCTGTGGAGAAGTTGGCTGCCCACGGTTTGGATGGGTGTACGCTCCACTGGGTGAAACACTGGCTGGATGGCTGGGCCTGAAGAGTTGTGGTCAATGGGATTAAAGCCAGTTGGTGGCTGGTCACAAGTGGTGTTCCCCAGGGCTTGGTACTGGGGCTGCTTCTATTTAACATCTTTATTAATGATCTTGATGAGGGGATTGAGTGCACCCTCAGTAAGTTTGCAGATGACAACAAGGTGGGAGGGAGTGTTGTTCTGCCTGAGGGGAGAAGGGCACTACAGAGGGACCTGGATAGACTGGATCCATAGGCCAAGGTTAACTGTATGAGTTTCAATAGGGCCATGTGTGGGGTCCTGCATTTTGGTTGCACCAACCCCAGGCAATCCTACGGGGTTGGGGAAGAGTGACTGGAAAGCTGCCTGATGGAAAGGGACCTTGGTGTACTGACCGACAGTTGGCTGAATGTGAGCCCGCAGTGCGCCCAGGTGGCCAAGAAGGCCAATGGCAACCTGGCTTGTATCAGGAATGGTGTGGTGAGCAGCACTAGCGATGTCATCCTGCCCTGTACTCGGCACTGGTGAGGCCTCACCTCGAGTGCTGTGTTCAGTTTTGGGCACCTCATGTACAGAAAAGATGTGGAGGTGCTGGAGCAGGTCCAAAGAAGGGCACCATGGCTTGTGAAGGGCTTGGAGAATATGGCCTATGAGGAGATACTGAGGGAGCGGGGCTGTTTAGTCTGGGGAAGAGAAGGAGACGTTATTGCTTTCTTCCAGTATCTGAAAAGTGCTTACAGAGAGAGGGGGGTTGGTCAGTTCTCACTGGTGACAGGACAAAGGGAAATGGCCTCAAGTTGCACCAGGATAAGTTTAGGTTGGATATCAGGAAACATTTCTTTACAGAAAGAGTTGCTAAGCACTAGGATGGGCTCCCCAGGGAGGTGGTTGAGTCACCATCCCTGGATGCGTTCAAAAGCCGTTTGGATGTGGTGTTCAGGGATGTGATTTAGTGGAGGGTTGTTAGTTAGGGTAGTGTGGTTAGGTTGTAGTTGGATTTGATGATCTTTAAGGTCTTTTCCAACCTGAGTGATTCTATGATTATGATGCGTATTTAAGGATAGCCCTTCATTTTAGAGTTGAAGTAATGTCTCAAATACATAAATTCTCTGTTTTGATCACAGTGATTGGTTTGAAGTGTAGGCATACTGTAGTGCTTGTTTCACATACTGACAGGGAAACTTAATTGTTTTCCTGTAGCTGGTCCAGAAGCCTTCCCTCTCTTTTCTCTAGCTTTGAAACAAACAACAGCAAAAAAGGCAATTTTCAGACCATAGGATTACTCCAGCCGTCCTGGTGACAACAGCCTATATAGGATCTGGCTGTCTGTCAGCATTAACTCCAAATTCCACATACCACATTCCACTGTTAGAGACAGAGGTGCTGGTGCACCTTTCCTGAACAAAATGTTGTCTCCCTGGAATACCTGTTAACACAACCCAGCTCAGTGTGTGCACCCTGTGATAACCTCCTGTGAGAGCAGAGATCCTTTTAGGGTCCCATGATGAAAATGTTTGTGTGCATCCCCGAATTGTAAAATAACACAATAATTCAGGTTGGAAGGAATCTCCAAGGTCATCTACTCCAACCTTCTCCTCAAAGCCTGTAAGAAACTTGAAAGTACTTTCACTGAAGTGGTGTATTGTCTAAATATTTCTTCTTAAACAATCTTGCTTTTTTCATTGTTTTTGGTGGTTGTTGTTGTTTGTTTTAGGGTGTTTATCAAAAGAAACAAATGGCAGGATTTTTTTCTTGCATCAATTTTCCAGCTTACTGGTATCTACGTGGCTCAATGTTTCAGGAAGTTTTTCCCTCTTTGCTTTATTTGTGTGTTGCGTATGAAGTGAATGTTGATAAATGAATGTGATAGAGTTTTCAAGGTGATTCAAAAGATTTAACTTTGCCTCTCAGTAGAGTGGATAGACTCCAGGAATCACATGAGAAAGTTACTATAAGGATTTATTTTTTTTCTGGAAATCAAGCATGGAATTTTTTACTGTTTTTTTTTCCCCATGTAATCTTTGATAATAAGATGGAATTAGTTACCCATCTTGATTGTGTTTCTGACTGTTCAAAGTGAAACAGTGAGTTAAATGAATTGTTCTGAAGACCTAGAACAACTTTAAAATGCTGTTGTGGTAACTCTTTAAGTTGTTAGGATCAAGTAGTTAGAAGGAATCCATTTTGCTAGTGGACTCACCACTAGAGGGCTTTTTGGAGTCAACAGCATAAATCTTTCTTCTCTTCCTTTGAACAAAGTGAATAGGTACAACTTGGATGTAACCAACCAGAAAAACATTGATCCAAGCTGAAGTTTTTTAAAAGTCTGTTTCAAGAACAGAGCTGTACCTCACTTACACATTTTAGTCTATCTTAAATTCCTTTGCTTCCCAAGGAACTGTGATACTTGAGGATAATTACTGATTTTATTGATTGACCCCACATTGACTGAAAAAACTGATTTCAGTGAGAGAGAAATTTATAGTGAAAGCTGTGGCTACCTACTTCAAAGGCAACTACCATTTCAGAACTGGGGTAAGGAGTCTGGTGCTCTCAACTTGATATAAGTAGATATTTTTGAGGAAAAAGGAGATTATTTAGCCATGGTATGGTTTAGTAAATGCTGCACAATTTTAAAGTAATTATTAAATATCCCAACTAGCTTTTCATGTATTTGGAAATGTAGTTTGCAGCACATTTTTATGACAATTGCTTTTTATATTCAGTAAGTGTTTTCTTTTGGCAAAGGATTTACTTATTTACTCTTTTTGTTCCAGGTTTCAGTGGTATAGTATAACAAATGTCTCATTCCTCCCCTTCTCTTCCTCTGTCACTCAAGTGAGTGAAAGAAACAGTGTTTGCAGTGATTAGTAAGCTGAAGTCAGCTGCCCCATGTAACCACAGATAGCATAGAACAGTTGGAAAAATAGGTGAAGTACAATTCCTTAAGACTTTTATCCCTACCTCATTAATAATTTCTTCAATTCCACATGCATGAGGCAAGGTTGGGGTGACAGAGCTCTCAGTAGGCTACACTCTACCAAGCAATAAAGTAAACCAACTCACTGCTGTAAGTGATAGAGTTCAGGTCTGATTTTCTTTTCAGTAAAACATAACCTCTTTCTTTAGCACACTTGTGCCACAGAGGGGAGAATTAGTCCTTCAGGAATGGGAATATAGGTCCAGTGGGCCTAACGTCTCTGGCTGCTCCAGGAGTTGAACACTTAAGTAATATTTAACACATGACGTATTGCCTCACCTGAAGGCTATGTTTCCATAAATTGCCACAAAGCAGAGGATAAAAGATGGAAGTGTGACGGGTGATCGGCCTGGGCTGTCATGCTGCTTTCTGAAGGAGTAATATTATTCACTATATACATTCTGCATTTTTCTTTAATTATTCTAAAGCTGCAGATTACAGAGATTCTACTTGGTAACTACATTTGCTATTTGTTAGCAAGTCTGTGCAGTAGTGTAACTTAGTTGTTCACACGTTTTTCTTGGGTCTGATCCAAAAGTGGCTGAAACTTTCGATTTATTTTGAATGGACCTTGGATCAGGCACTGTAGTGAGTTGCTAGTGTTCTGTGAAATGCTTGTTTTCTTTTGGATTTTAATCGTTCTTTGTAGAATATTTGGTTATGTGTTGATAACATAGCTGGGTGAGTAGGAATGAAATAGACATTTATCTATGTGATTTAGTCACATAGTGAGCCATTAATAATATCTCAGTCATAGATGCTGTGTTCATGTATTAGATCCACGTTACTTCGATTTCTCAGACTCATAGTTTAAGCCATTGTCTATTGCCATGTTAAAAGGGAGGATCTGTAAATTTTATTTGCTATATTGATTTACATGTTTGTTTCTTTTTTCTTTTCTGAAAAGTACTAAAACAGGTACAACCAGTGGATAAGCAATGTGCACTGCTCTGAGCCCAAAAGCACGTGGGCCTGGCCTCTCTGATATGCACCAATACAGTCAATGGCTTGCCAGCAGACATGAGGCCAACTTGTTGCCGATGAAAGAGGATTTGGCCCTGTGGCTCACAAACTTACTGGGTAAGATATGAGAAATACAATCACTGGACAGCATGAGAATTTCCCTCACTGTCAGTTGAGAATGAAAATCTTCAAACATTGTTGTGCTTCAAAAATAAAGGTAGTTAGGATTAGCTAGCTAATTCTACCTTTTAACAAGCCAGAAATACTCATGAATAGTTAGCCTACACAGCGATTCTGTAAGTTCAATTTTATTTCTTGTGTTCTCCTCAAATTTCTTTTTCCTCCAAATTTCTTTTAAATTGACTTTCATGTGGGTTTTATGTGCTAATATAATTAAGCTGAATGTTGCTACTTACTGATGTCAGATGCATCTTATTTTTTATTGGGAGACCTTCCGCAGACACTGAGCGTATTGAATACCTTGAATGAATGAACTCATTAAATAGTTTTTCACTGACCAAGCAGTCTAGTTGTGGATAATTGCTGTTCAATGCAGTGTATGTGAAGACTTGCAGAAGTCTTGTGTATAGAAGGGTCTGACCTAAGAGTTGCAGCTGGGACCTGGAGATTTTCTGGTTGTGGCTGTACCTCCTGATGCATTAAGCAGAAACAAATTGCTGATGGCAACTCACATAAATCATGTATTTCTTGGTAGATGTAAATTTTATAAAATCCTCATCTGAAGAGAAACGCGTCAGCAGTTGCTCTTTTTAATCAAAAATGAGAAACACCTTTTAGACAAGTTGACATTCACATGATACTTCTGGAGGCAAACTTGGAAGAGCATTTTTAAAGCTGGGATTTTTTTTTTTCTTCTGGAAATCTTTGGTCAGAAAGTAGGCAGTGTTTTATCTTGCCTATTGTTGCAGTTGAACGTAATCAGTGTTATCATACAATGATGACTGTCTTTTCTTTGCATGTTCTACAGTATTGTAGTTCTTTTTTTTTAAGTTAAAGGAAAATACTGTTAAGCTATGATAAACATAGAAAAATGCACTTATACCACAGTATTTTCAGATAGGCACTATTATTATTGGAATAGTTCTGAACTTAAAGTTTTAAAACTGGCACCTTAAATTATATTGTTGTGTGGTATTTCCATTAAAATTAACAAATTCAAAATATTGCTCAAGCAAAACCAGATGAAAATCCAGAAATCCTGCCTTTTTGCTATGATTGCCACAAGATGGCAATCCAAAAGGCAGCTTTTTGAATCAGAGGCAGCCCATTCTGTCAAGGATTTAATATATTGTTTAGATTTTTTAAACAATGAAGTTGTAGTGAGGCCCACTAAAACAAACAGAAGCTTGTTTGCAGTTCCTAACAGAGTTCTTCCAGTGATGAATTTAGGAATGAGGTCACTTTTCTTTAGTAAGAAAGTAGCAACCAGCAGGAGGTTCTGAAATGCCAACTGTAATTAAAAATCTGATTATTCATACGTACACCAAACTCTTCACTGCATAAGTAAATGGGCACAGCCTTCTTTTAATTAAGCAACATGCACAGCTCATTTGCATAATGCATTCCCCAACACCTTCTCACATGCAAGTTGTTGTTTTCTCATCTTGTTGTGGAGAACTGAAGTTATAGCGATTTCTTGAAGTGCTTTGCATTCCTATGTAGACGCTGTAATTCAAATGCATTAAGTTAAAGTTCAGTCAAAATAAATTAAGTGTAACTGAATTAATGTATTAACATATTTTGTATATTCACTCAGAATTCAAATTTGGTTTAATTACTTTATAATTGGGGTTAACTTTCATGAGAGGAGGAACACATAAGCATATTGCTGAGGGATAAAATTTGCATGAATTTATAGCATGCTGTTACCTTGTTGTAAATACCTGCTTATACTCCTATACTCAGTACCCAAAAAGGATATGCAACGTGCAACTGTCTCGATGTGGTGCTCAGGGACATGATTTAGCAGAGGATTGTTAGAGTTAGGGTAGCGTGGTTAGGCTGCAGTTGGACTTGATGATCTTTCAGTTTTTTTTCCAACTTGAGCAAATTCTATAATTCTGTGATTCTATGCTTTTTTTTTTCTTTCTCTTTTTCCATGGAGTAAACAACTTACTTTGAATTAAGGAACGCTGTAGATGAAATGTTGCAGATGGAAGTGACTCATGATGCTGTAGAGCATCATTTTCATAGTGAGGCATCTCAGTACTGCAGCAGGTGAGCGGAGTGGAACAGTGAATATTGCAACTCTCAGCCTCACTTCTCTCTGCTGAACTATGTTGGCTGAGAGAACCCCACTGTGACATAGTTAAGAAGATGTTTTGATCAATTGTCTTGGAAATCATGATCATCTCCTAAATCATCTTTTTATAGTGTATAGAACCAATGAAGCTCGCAGCAACACTTGCTGTCAACGCCTTCTGAATTGGATAGATAATGTATTTATTTAGTTCAGTAGAATCCTCTTGCAGGTATTGAAACTTTCTATTCCATCTTGAGCAAATTTCACGTAGTGATCAGAACTATTTGGCAGTACTAATCTTCTAGCAGAGGCAAAATGGCAGTTTGACAGCAAATGGGATTTTCCCTCCTCTGTTGCCTTCTGATACATTTTATCTTTTTTCTTGTTCCTAGAGCCCACTTACCAGATTCAGATGATTACAATACCAAAGTTTATTCCATCCAGTTTTGTTTAGCATCTGGGACCACATAGAGTAGATCTGTAGGATGTTCATTGGCTGTGGCAAGATAACTGGGCTCGGTGATATAAATGCTGTGACCTCTTCCTAGCAGAAATTCAGGGCATCAGAATCTCATTGGTAAGGGGCTGGAGGCTGCAAAATGTTGAGGATGAGGACAAGTAAAAGTTGCATGTTGCATGAGGCATGTGAAAAATTGGTTGTTCAGATTCAAAAGTGGAATAGACTTGGAGAAAAGGAGAGAATTGATGAGGATGGTAGGAGACATTCAATTACAGGCTAGGTTTGGAATACAATGATGTTAAGAGGTGTAAAATTTGGATGATGGGGAAGGATGATGTAGGAAGTCTGAGGCAGGAAAACTGTGTTTCTTAGATTCTGCTTTAAAGCAAAACCTGCTTCAGCTCAGGCATCTTGTTAAGAAGATTTTGTAACCATACTTTTATTTTTAACAGCGATGTGTTCGTCTAAAACCAGTGGATAATACAGGTAAATGATAAATACCAACGAGTATCAAAACATTTATGATAACTATACCTCTAGTGTTTCTAGATCAGCTTCTTTTTCAGCTGAGAGGCTTGATAATTTTCTTTAGTATCAATATGTCTTTGAGACTGTTTATACATTTCATTTAAAATAAACAGTAATGTCAGTTCTATCAGTGTTACTCCTCTTGATCTCTGCTGTTCAACGATACACAGCAGCCTTTCTGTCCAAGAAGATCCACCTTTTTAAATTTACATAAAATCATTGTCTTTTATCTCTCCTACTTGTATACACGTTTTGTTACCTTGGGTTTAAATGTCACAGAAGCTGACAGTCAAAAGAAATACTTCCATTGCTGGCTCAGTACTGTAGATGCTTATCCTTCCACTGATGTATTCCAAAGATTCACCTGAGTTAAAGGTTTCTGCTTATAAACTATTAGTTTGGTGTTACCATTGAAACATTTAATCTTTGGGTTTCAAACTAAAGGAGGGGAAATTTAAATTTGATGCTTAAAAAAAAAAAAAGGTCTTGCAATAAGGGTAGTGAAGCACTGGAACAAGTTGCCCAGAGAGGTGTCTTGGAAGCCCGATTCCTGGTGACATGCAAGGTCAAGCTGGACCAAGTTCTGAGCAACTGACTGAGTTGTGGGTGTCCCTGTTCATCTAAGGAGCGTTAGAGAGGTGGTCTAGATGACCTTTAAAGCTTCCTTCCAACTCAAACAATTCTATACTTCTATAAAATAGTTCATCAGATAGTTTTGAGGCTGTTCTTGCATTATAGTTACTGAAGTGAGTGCAAAAGAACAAGTTGATAAAACAGAGGAACCAACTAGACTTGGGTACTTTTAAGATTTGAGCCCCTCTCCGTTTTACTAAAGGTTCTGGTTGTCTGGAGGCCCATGTCCTCCACCACTTGGATGCACACCCTACGTATGGGCTCTTGAGTTTTCCTCTCACAGAATTCCAATCTGCTTACATCAGGATCCCCAGGTCTGGGTGGCTTTATAGTTAGCTGCCCATGCTTCCCAAAAACTAGGCATTAAAGTAAAAGGGTTTGTCTTTTTTAAGGGGTATCTGGCCTCTGAAGCTTAAGAAGGGGGTAAGTAATATTTGCAAGTTTTGAGAGGGCCTTCACACTCCTGTTGTTTATTCTCTTTCATACTTCCAGTGCGCTTTTTTTTTTTCATTGTATTTAATGTTATTACCATTCTATAAAAACATTGCGACTGCTTTCTTGTAATTTTAGGGGGAGTTATCCATTTTTAATGGAGTTTAATGTTTTTTCCTTACAAATATACAGAGCCTTTTTTTCCTCAGGCTATGAACATTGCTCTCATTTGAATCAATACATTTCAACTGTTAAATATGTCAGTGTCTGTTTTAGCAAAGAAATGCCACCTCTTGGAGACATAAAATACAGTGAATTGAAAGCTGACACCTAATATATTTTTCATTGGATACAGATGTTCAGTGCAAAACTAATTCTTTCAGCTTTTGTAGAAGGAAACAAAACTACAGTACTCCAGCTTAGCATATAATATGCAGTGACCAAACTGCTAATGCTATTCAGCATTAAAAATAGTGTAAATGTATTGTTCAATCTCAGCAGAAGATAGATTATTTTTTTTTCCATGTCTATTAAATGAGAAGATAATTTTAAATAGCTTTCAGGTTTTTTTGTGGTTTTTTTTTTTAATCTTGACTGGTACAGTAATAAAACTATACATCTACAAATTGTAGGACAGAATAGATATGTACAACATGAGTTTTGTTCTATGTGTGCAAAAATAAGAGTGCATCTAAAACAAAATAAAACCTTCCATAGTTACATAATGTTTGAAACATAGTTTAATAGAAAATGAGTCTATTAAAAAAAATCTTATTAATAAAAAATAAAATTATTCTTTTGACTCAGTAGTTTTTCAGTTTTAGTTTCCTAAAGGCTTCTAACTTTATGCTATAAATGCAAATTGGGGAAAAAGTATGCCAAAAAGATACTGAAGGTTTTTGAGATGCTGAGATTTGTTGTTTGTTTTTTTTTTTTATCTCTGAGTTATCAGTTTCAGATTTGACTACAGAGGAATTGGAGGCAGTTGAATTTGGAGCTAAAGTAATGTCAGTTACATATTAACTACCTTTGTGTTGAATGTCTGTAGAGCTGCTACTGCTCTTCTGCCTGGAGAAGTAATTTAGGTATAAGGGAACTGTAAAGTGGGTTGTGTGGCAGAGAGAATTAGAGGGAGAAGGAAAGAAAAAAAAGTTGTATCTGAAAATGATTTGCTGCACAGGTCTTAATCTTTGATGTGTGACTGTCTAAACTGGAATGACTGGCAATTTATTTTGCCTAAAGAATGCTGAAGTATCTAACAATTTTGAGACAAAAGCCTATGCAAATACATTTTCATTGTAATGGCGTGATTCTGGGAGTTCAATTTGAGGTGGCAAAAGATTCTTTCTCATCTGGCCTGTCTCACCTAGTTTGAATACCGTGGACCATGGGGATTTTGGTGATACCATAGGCTACCTGCTCTGCTCGAGCTGGGGTGGAGCAATGAAATATGGCATGAAACTTTTTGTTCTTCAGTCACCTTCTTGCAGAATCAAGACTTTGTTCTCATCATTGAACGCTTCCCTTTCCTTCACTGTATGGTTTGCTACTTCTAGAAAATAAACTGCATTAAATATGCGAGCAATATTTATGCTATCACTACCCACATACGCCAGTTAACCACCTGCCTACTGCACTCCGTGTTTGCTAAAAGCACTGGAATTTCATAAATAAAATGACATACGAGTTCTTATAGTTCTTATAGGCTAGAATTATTTTTTAATTAACACAAGCCTTCCCAAAGAAAGCATGTTATTTTAAAATTTTCCTTATGTGTACTGGAGACGTAGTAGTGAGATTATTCAAAGAAATGCTAGTTGTTCAGTTAAAGTATGTTTTAAATTGTTGTCCAAATTTCTTTTGATTTCAATGCATTTAGAATGTGCCCATTTGTTAGTTTAGTGCTTTTTTTTTTTTTTTTTTTTTCTTAAAACAAGTGCCATCTATACCACTGCACATTGTTTGCCATGCTAACTTTCTGCTTGCTGTTCAGGTAGAGAAATAACAGCAGAAACCTTTATGGAGAAATTGGATAATGGTGCCTTGCTTTGTCGGTTAGCTGAGACCCTGCAGGAGAAATTAAAAGAAAACAGCTTTGAGGCAAACAAGCCTGGCAAAGTAAGTGTTGTTAACTATTCCAGCATGTAATATTTTGCAATTAAAAGTTTTCATTTATGGTGCCTCTTTTAATGGACAAGGAGGTAATTCTTCTATGCAGAGAGAAAAGATAATGTAAAACTGGGAGAAATCAATGCTTCTTCAATAATTACGAAGTAATAATACAAGGAAGATTCTCAGAAACAACTTGTAACCTGTGAAAGATAAGATATCAAACAAGATCTAGCAGTGTGATATGGTAGCTAACAGAGAAAATACAATCCTTGTATGTATTTGCAAGGGGGAATATTGAGGAGCCATTTCCTCCTTAAACAGCTCCAAGAGGGCCAATAACACAATTCTGCGGTTAGTTTTCATGTCTAGAGTTTAAAGATCCTGTGGTGTACTGGAAGGGATTCAGAGCTGCGGAGATATTGTGGCAGATATAAACCTTCAGAAGGTACTGAAGAGCTTTGCAAAGATTGAGTAAAGCTCTCAAATGATCTCAGCCGTAGGCCAGTCTTACTGGGAGAAATTAGAGTGCAGCGAGTGTCTCTTTGGGAGAAGTTAGCTGAAATTATTGACATTTACATCAATTCAGTTGCTCTGAATCTGTTTTTGTTTCTCTGTTGATCTGGCTGAATTCAGATTCATCTTCCTTTTCAAGGAAGGTTAAAAAAAAAAAAGGCAAATACAGGAGGGAAAAAAAAAGCCTAAGAGCAGGAAACAAAAAAAAAAATGCACCATCTGTTCTTGATGTTCTCACAACGTGTCTATAGGAGAAATCAGGGCACAGCATAAATTTTATCAGCGGTTCTAAGAACTGACAATGTTGTCAAGAGCAGCTTCTCTAAGTTGTTTTTCTCATAATCGTTGTTGCAGAAGGAATTGTTTGTTCTAAGGCAGGCTTCATTTTTAACTTTCTGCAGGTGTTTGTGTTTGTAGAGGGGGAGAACTGCTTTTTTTTTTTCTTTTTTTTCCCCTCTTCTGTCTTTCTGTATTCTGCTTGCTTTATTTCCTGCCAGGAAGAGAAAATAGGGGAGAGATAGCTGGGAGGAAAAAAGACAAGAAGTAAATCAAAGAGAGAGGCAACGCTACTTCCATAATGGAGGTAAAGACAGATGGAACTCATATTCTGTACTTGAACTGGTAATCCAGATTTAGCTAGTAGAAGTACTGGATGACTTCTGATTTCCTCCCTGTAACGTGGTCCAGATTGTCTTCACCTAAGGGATGGTCTTTTTGTGTCTTGGTAACTTCCAAGCTGGGGAAAAAAAGAATATCCGTTATTGTTGGTTGAGTTTAGAAGCTTGCTAGTCAGAAAGAGGTATCACTTGTTAGTGATTATTTGTATCTTCTTGTAAAAAGGTACTGTTATTAATAAAAGTTACTAAAAGCTTCAGTGATTACCCATAAGATGAATTTAGTTTCGGAGTTGTAAAATATTTTTCTGTTTTGCATCTTACCCGGCTGGCATGCTAGAAAGGCCATTAAATTGTAAAGATCAATGCTTTTTGTCTTTTTCATTTCTCTAAGATCTTGAAAAGCCATGTCCACTGAGCATAAAATTATCAGGAAAATAATAGATGTAAATTGACCAACAGCCACAGAACTCTAGAGAATATTCAGAAATTCAAATAACGCACTTTGTTGTTAAAAACTTTGTTTGTCTTATTTTTTCTTGCATCATCAGACGTTTATTTGACAATGGATCATTTTGAGTGATCTGGCAAGGTAACCTGGGAATGTGTCAATGTTTGATATTTCTTTGTTCTGCATCTGGGAAGAACTAGAGCTCTGTTCTCACATTAATTTCCTCATCTGACAACATAGCCTTTCTTACTTCAGACAGCTGATCCCATTTTTCTTTTCTTTTTTTTTGAACTGAAGTTGCATTAGGAGCCAATTAAACTTTTGTAATCCTATATATTGGAATAACTAAAATTTTTTGGCCTTTTTTTGTTTGTCGAGCTGTTATAACAGGCAATGCAATCAGATGGAAAAACATTCTGCACCACTGCAGTTTTACCAAAATATATTATTTCACGCTTATTAAAAATTCAAAGAAATGGCAGTGCAATAGCGTTTGTGTCATTGTAGGCTATTAGGGAACTATTTATCCTTTCAGACTGTAACTCCCTGTGTAGCAATCTCAAGCAATATGAATTGTCTGCAAATTGGAAAATCTGACTTGTGGTGCCAAGGAAATATATGAGGAGATTATACTGTATGAAATTTAGCATAGTAAGAATTCCAAAATCCTCCTCTGAATTATTATTATTATTATTATTATGCACTCTGTTAATAATATATATGGAACTTTGGAGCCATTTGACTTTACTCTGAACAGGAAAACAGAAATATTAGTCTTTCAATGAGGTGCTTTGCAGCAGAAGACTTCACTGGTATTCACTGGTAGGCGGGAGTTCTATAGGTACCAATCTCTGCCAAAATACATACAAAGATTTTTATCCATATATTTTATTTGAGATTTTTAGATCGAAGCAGACTAATAGTAAATGAGTGGCTGCCAGAAGAATCAGTTTACAGGCAGTGCCAGGGTGCAGCTGATTGAGGGAGACAGGATAAGGCTGAGGATAAAGATACTGGGGGAGAAAAAAATCTTCCAATTAAATCCTTCCACTAGCTTGGAGATTTTTACTTTCCTTATCCATGTGCTACTTCCTAGATGGCAAAGCTCCATAAAATACTTTGGGTTTAGTTTTGTCTTAGAGGAAGATGATATGTTCCATTCTGTTTGATATATACTGCTGCTCATAAATTTGCTTTTTCAGCTCTCTGAAGCTGTCTGGTAAGTTCAGCAGCAATGGCAACACACATAAGTCAATTGAAAACTAATAGTGTATACACTGACTCACTGGTTGTTTGCAGTTATATCTGAAGTCTATATTGCAGTACTTTACAGAATCCAGAGGTTAAATCCTATTGCCTCTTATTAAACTTCTTAGGCAATAAGTTTTTATTCATTGTTAGTCTTGCATTTGTTACTTAATGAAACTTGATTACTTCCTCTCTCATGAGAGAGAGCTGAATGCTTTGTCTTTAGGGAACTCCCTAGGTCAGCCTTTTTGCCTGAGAAATAAATTAAAAAAGCATAAATGAAAAAAGCTATGTCTCCCAAAATATCAAGTCTACTAAATCTGGGAGGAACGTGCTGGTATTGATATAAACTCTTCCTTTTCGTGTGGTATGGAGACGCTTTTGGATGTTTGAGATATTATTAAAAGAGTAAGAAAGCTGCTGGTAATATGACTTTGGGAATACAGCTTTAAGAAACTGAAAAACAGATTAAGAGATGTACAATGCAAAATATAAAGAGGAAGGCAACAGAGATTAGTAGAGTAGCCTTTTACATAGGTTGACTAAATAGGTTAGGAGTCTTAATGCAGAAGGAAGCAGCAGTGCATATAATGGAACCTTCAGAATCATGGTGGTGTGGCAGATGTTCTCTATGCAGAACTGTGACATCTAATTAAGTTAGTAGGAGCCAAACAAAAAACAGGGGTGGTTCTTTATGAAGCGATTGGTGGATGCTACATAGTCTTCAAGTTAACCTGGGTTCAGGAAAACATTGAACAAGGTAATGAATGCATAGAAACCACATCTACTGTCCCTTTGCATGAAGTGATTGGAGCCTGAGCATGTGTTGAGATGTGTGATACGTGCTGTTGTCTTAGTCTTCCCTGGATACCCACTTAAGGTCAGTCTAGGCTAGCTAGTTCCTTGGCTCACCTGGTAGGGTGCTTCAGTGGCTTATTACTTCATGGGGATGAATACCTTGCTGGCTATGCAGCAAGGTATCTATCTTTTCACAAGGTTCAAACTTCAACTAAATTAAAATAAATTGTACTTGTAGTTCTATATAGAGAAAGACGATTTTCACTCTTTAGGACTGAATCTTTACAGCTAAAAATATCACTCAAATCAGAGTGTATTTCGTATCTGTTATCCAGAGGAATAATATTCACTAGAGTTTGGCAGCCTCTGATGCCATTTACACCTTATTTTCTACTGCTCGCCTAAGCTTAATGCCATCATAGATAGTCTGGTGTCAGAACAGATAACCCAGATAAATCTGTCATGAGGCTAAATCTCTAACCTGTGATGTTAGTTAATCATACAATAGTACATTATTGAAAGCATTTCAGTTTCTAAAGATGAAAATTCAACAGTGGTTGATGTTGGGTGCTAGGTTCTTTTGCAGACTCCAGAAGACAATCTTCTTTGTTCAGCAGCTAGACTGAGGCATGCCTCACAACCTGAGGGTTTGGGAAATGTTGATGGTGTTTTTGATCCCTTGCTTCAGAAAGTCAAAACTTTGAGTTTCAAATGTAAATAGAAATTTTAATTAGGGAGTGCAGTATTAGAATAATTTGACTATTCCGTATGCATTGAGAGAAATTTTTTTTTTTAATTTATCTGGAGTTTTTACTTTCATAAGTAAACCAGTTCATGTACATGTTTGAAATGACAAGGAGATGACTGATATCCATTTTAATAAATGCTGAACATTTGTAGTAAGTTCCTGGAACTACCTGGGCTGCTGCTAATGATCTGCTGTCTAGAAACTACAGACTTATTATACCAGGAGTTGTTCCATAAAAGTGATTCATGTAGCAGGATGCCATTTTGTAATTTTCTCCCATAGGTTTGGATTTCATCTCCAGGCTGTCCTGGCAGTATTTTACTTTTCCTGACAGATAGTTAATTTGAGAATCTCACAGCTGTACAAACAAATTTAAAGCATCAAGGCATGTGCAGTATGCACAGAGCCCCCATTTGCTTAGGCTTATTTTAGTAAGCCTTTTAATTATGATTTTAAAATAAACATGGAGAAATTGTGTTAATAGTTATCACCATTTTAATAGGCTACGTGTAACAGTCTGCCCACCAGCCTTGAAGTCATATATTTATATATATTTATGAATATTCTACTTAAAAGGATGTTTTCATGGCAAATGAATTAGAAGAGTTTGAAGTTGAATCATTCCTTTTCTTTGAGTTCTCAGAGGTTAATCAGTCACATTTTGACTCAGATCTCTCCTAGAAATACTTTTGAATAATGAATCCATATCTAAAATCCAGCCTTGTATTCAGGGAACCTTGTTCTAGATTTGATTTTCTCTATGAAAGAAGTAGATGTACAAAGGAAAACCAGATGAAAATATTTGAATCTTTGAACACTTAATTCACATATGAATGTAACTTTATTTTTCCAATGAAAGCTATGATTATCCTGGTTTAATAAACCAATCTACTCTGCAATAAGGCCACAAAAAAAATTAGTAAATGAGTAAATGTAGTATCCCTACAGAGGGAATCTGGACTAATGCTTTAGGATTTATCTCATTTCCTATATCAGCAGTCCCATAGGATTGCTTTAACTGTTTACAGGAACTGAAGATGTGTTTATTCTTGTTCTCTTTTCAATTGTTCATTTGGATAAAGGTGATTATGTGAATGGAAAAATAATCAGAATTCTGGAGGTTCATAAGAGGTAACAAATACCTTTGTGTCTCTGAGGAATGCATTGGTGAGATGATCAAATCTTCTGGCAGTAGTTTAGAAATGCGAAATTCTAATTTATCTTCATATTGATGAATTATGTATGTTAAATGACAAACTAATATGTCACCATAACCCTCATCTTTAAGTAATCTAAGAAGGTCATTTAAGTCAAGGGCAGGAGAGAGAGACTTATACAGATGCTAGAAGATTACGCATTTGACAAATGTTCTGTCAGTATATTTTCCACCTAAATTCAAATATCAAATTAATTAGAGAACTAGGAATGTATTTTATAATTCCTTGAGCCAACTTGAGCTGATAGACAGGACAGACTGTTCATGGCATAGTTTAAACTCTTGAAAATTGGTTTAAGATTCAAGTAAGCCTGAATGAAGTAGAAAGAACCACTGTATTTTTTAATAGCTTTTAAAAATGAATAAAATAATAAAAATTGGGCTAGTTACTGCAGGTTATAAAATGAATATTTAAACTCTTTGAGTTTCTCTACTGAAATTGTCAAAAACAGGGTGCACATTAAATTGTTCAGTTAAAACGCAAAGAAAAACAAAACAAATTAATACTTTTTAATTTCTCCTCAAGAAGAAAAGGTCCTGCCCTAACCAAATCTTCTTCCCATTGAATCATTGAGGTGTTCTGCAATGAAAATCAGTAAACTTATAATTGCCTTTTATTAGATCTTCCTGAAATAAAGTAATGCTTTCTGAATGTATTCCAACAAGGTGTTCTTAAACAAGAATGAAGTTAACAGATTTCTAAACAGAATCAGGTATGTGTGCTCGCTATGAGAACGTCTGTAGATACAGCAGCATTGCATCAGTGTTCTTTAAATTAGGAAAGGGAGTTATTTTTCCATGAGTAAAGGTGTGTAATTCCAGTTCAAATAGAAAATACTAAGTTTTCTGTTTGGGTGGTCTTTTCTTTCTCTCTCTCTTTTTTTTTTTTTAAATGTTTTTCTTTTCTTCTTCATGCTACTCTTAGACCCTGGATGGTCAGACTAAAAATCTAGTCAACGTGGTGATTAAATTTTTACTATAAGCTTCACTTTCTCAAACTTATCTGTGTTCTGTAGATGGCTTCCCATCAAAAACAGTATTCTGTATGCTTGCTGCCTTGAGCCTGTCTGTCCAGAGGAAAATTCAGCTACCGTTTATCCATCTATGTGTGTGCTACATGGCAGAGCAAAATACTACACTGTCTAAGCAGATCTGGTCTGCCCATGGTCATGTTCAGGTGTTCTCTGTGAGCTGTAAATCTGACTCTTGAGCCAAGAATGTGGTTAGGCTATGAACAGATTTTCTGTGGTCTGTGGCAGCAATTTGCTTGTCTACACTCTTGTACATTCTGGAGAAACTATTTGTTTTGCAGCTAGAGCCTGCGGAGCCAATTTCTAATCATGCACAGTAGAGATACGGCCCTCAGTTTCTCAGGAGGATTAAAAAAAAAAAGTACAGCACTACCTTTTTGCATATCTATCTTTGTAGTGACATCCTAGTGTGGATGCAAGGGGAGAAGAGCAATCTTGTCAAAAGATGCACAAGTTCTAATCCATCTGGAAGGAATTATTTCCACAAGGCTGGAAAGCAGTTTGTTACTGAATTCCTTGTACCTTTCTCAGACATGTCAATAGCTTGCTGAGCTCCTGCTTGTACATACAACTGGATTGCTACCAGGTTTTTTGCAGATACTGTAAAACTGACCTGAAAATGCTTATGTGAGCAAACCCTATATGCCTCAGCAAGTTATTCTTATCACTTACACGTTTCTGCCTAGAGAAGGGATGCATGATAGGATATGATTCTAAAGAGGTCAAAATGGGAGATTTCTGAACTACTTGAGGATTTTCTGTGGCTGTCTGCTTGGCACTTTCTAGATGAATATGTTGAAGAATTTAGGAGCTTGGTACTTTATGCAGAATGTTGAGGGCAGTGCTACACAGTACTGGAAAAAGCACAGAAACATGATGCTTCTTGAAGATCATCATTCCTACTGATGCTATATGTCCCTTGGGAAACATGGTTTCTTCCATCATTTTATTATAGCAGAACTGGTTGTTTAATCTCCATGGGAAGTGTCCTTGCTCTTTAAAGTGAATCTGAGTTAGGATCTCTTGCATATCTCTCCTCCCATTCCTACTTGACCTTGCAGAAATGTTAGAAATTTGCATCTCAAGGTAAATGTCATGGAAAAAGGAGTGCATCCATAATCAGCTAATAGCCTATTAGGTCCTGCTTTGGAAAATATGGAAAAATATCCAATTAAAAAGAGGACTGAACTTTGATTACTAACAGCATCACTTAAACAGGAATTGTCTCAAGTTATTTATTTACTTACTTTCTTACTTATTTTACCCAGAGATATCTAACTAATCCAGAGATATCTAACTAATACAATTTTTAAATTAAATAATAAAACTTAGATTCTTCATAAAATATCAGTTGAAACTGGATTTTTGTTTGAATAGATGCACATTTTACCATTATTCCAGCCAGCATGTTGCAGATAGATATATTTCTCTAATGTGTAGTTATGAGGAATTCTATTTAGACTATTAGAGAATTGTCTGGAACAGAAATGTTACATTAGGCAGTTGAATGCACATTAGCATATGTTTTTTGATTGTTGTGAAAACCTAAGTTAGATCAACTATCCTTAGCTTAATTGTGCATTACGTCAAACTTAGTGTCAGCAGCTAGAAGGAAGCAATGAATGAGAACTACATAATTTTAATCCTTTTACCAATAGTGAGTCTTAAAAAATGAGCCAAAATTTCTGAAATGATAATAGCAAATATACAGCCATGTGTGGCGACTGCAATGCAGGAGGAGAAAATATTAGTCATTTTCAAGGATAGAAAGCAATGTATAAATATAATTATGTCTAATTCATTTATTTAAACAAACATATTCCCACTAGGATTTGTGTAGGTAAATTGGCCTCAACTGCTTCAAGTATAAGGATTTTTAGAGACTGACTTAAGTCTGGTTTGGAAATTTTGGCTGTACAGATTAACATTCCAGCATGTTTTTCAAATCACGGATGCTTTTAAATTTTACACCAGTGTAGAATTCCCAGGGCTCTAGCAGTTTCCTTGTGGTTTCTAATTGGAGAGCTTGTATTAACATCAGTCTTTATCATAAAGGCAAAGATAAATTTTTTCCAAAAATGAACATGAAGGACTTTGTAGAATCAGACTTACCTGTAGTGAACTGTGTGTGAAACTCTTTCTGATTGTTCTCAGTATCTGTGTAAAAACTACATCTTTGTTACACATCTGGAAATAGAAGAAATGAACACATAAAGCATCTGAAAAAAAAAAAAAAGAAAACAACAAAAAACCTGTCTTCCTTTAGGCTGCAGATCTTTATCACAGTCTTCCTTGAGGCTTGGCTCATATTAAGTAAAGCACCATTTGGAACTAATCATTAGAAAGGGCTGGGAACCATGCACAGGCTCCATCCCCACCTCGTACTTCAAAAAATAGCAAAGTGTGAGATTGATAATTGGGAGAAGTGCTGTAGGAAAGGGAAGACTAATGTGCATGACAGTACACTCAGAATTATAATAATTACATCTATGAATTCGAATGACTGCCTATGTTTGTTTTTCAGACTGCCAATGAAAATTTAGCCTTTATAATTCTGCAGGTCAAAGAAACATGCTGATTGTTTGAATGTTCCATGTGAACGCATGGAAACATCTTTTGATACGAAATGTTGGAGACCATACCTTGTTTTGATAGACTTGTTTTATTCAAACTGAAACTGTGTAAGCATAGTCATTGCCTTAGCTTGGATTCTTCTGGAATGATTAAAAGGAAAAACTGACTTTGAAATTTTTGAGGCTAAAATAAGTTGGTTTTGCCAAAATATGGTATTTCTCATATTTGAGAGAATCATCTCCCTTTCAGGAATATTGACCTTCCTGAAAGTCATGTTAAGGCGTGAGGGACAACCAGCATGGCTGCACTGAGGGAAGGTCGTGCCAGATCAATCTGGTGGCCTTCTATAATGGAGTGACGGCATAGGTGGACAAAGGGGAGGCAGCTGATGTCATCTACCTGGATTTATGCAAGGCCTCTGATGTGATCTGCCACCACATCTTTATCTCTAAATTGGAGAGAGATGGATTTGAAGGGTGGAGTATTTGATGGATGAGGAATTGATTGGAAGGTCACAGCCAGAGGTTTGTTGTCAATGGATCTATGTCCACATGGAGAATAGTAATGAGTAGTGTTCCCCAGGGGTCTGTTTTGAGTCCAGCACTTTGATATCTTTATCAGTGACATAGATAATTGGACTGAGTGCAACCCTCAGCAAGTTTGCTGATGACACAAAACTGAGTAGTGCGATTGATACAGCAGAAGGAAGGGATGCCATCGCGAGCAACCTTGATAAGCTTGAAAGGTGGGCCCTTGTGAAATTAATGAACTTCAACAAAGCAAAATGCAAACTTAAGATGAGCCAGCAGTGTGTGCTTGCAGCCCCTAAGGCCTGCGCTATCTTGGATTCCCTCAGAAGAGGGGTGGCAAGGAGGGTGCAGGAGGTGGTTGTCCCCCTCTGTTCTGCCCTTTTGAGGCCTCACCCAGAATACTGCATCCAAGTCCAGGGACCCCAACGCAGGGAAGATGTGGAGCTTCTGGGGGGAGTCCAAAGGAGGACCATAAAGATGATCCAAGGACTGGAACACCTTTCTTATGAAGATAGGCTGAAGGAACTGTGTTTGTTCAGCCTGGAAAAGAGAAGACTGCAGAGAGCCTCACTGTGGCCTTCCAGTATTTAAAGGGAGTTGATATAGAAGAAGGAAAAACTTTTTGCATGGGTAGCTGGTGATAAAACAAGGGGAATGGTTCTAAACTATGGAAGGGAGATTTAGATTAGATGTCAGGAGGAAATTTTTTACTGGGGGAGTGAGGAGGTGCTGGATCAGGTTTCCCAAAGAGGTTGTGGATTCCCTGTTCCTGGAGGTGTTTAAGGCCAGGTTGGATGGGGAATTAAAAAAAAGATCCCAATCTAAACATGAATTCTGAAAACCAAAGGCCTAAGGCTACTGTTCAGAACATATAGTGAACAAGAACGAACTCCCAAATGTAAGGCTGTGCCATGATGTGTATTGATTATTTTCTGTTTTGTTTACAAAACTTTAATAAACTTTTTGTTTATTTAGATAGTAATCTTTCTCTTTAGCATTTATTCTGTGGCATTTAAAAGCATCTTTGATATTTGCTTTGGCATGCTGATATTTTCAGAACACAGATTAATGTGAGAAATGTCTTTAAATCTAATACATTCTTGCAGTTTGTAAACTACTTCTAAAATGTCTTTGAAAGATGATCAAGAAATGTGACTTTGTCACTAAGCTCAAGTATTTTACGTAGTTAGATGTCCAGAAAATTTGAAAGCCTATTTATAGATCTCCTGGAGTTTAAATAGATTCAACTACTTAACTAAATTTAGAAGTGTGTAATTGATGCTGGGTTTAAGCTAGATTAGTTTTTCATAATTATTTATTAAACCCATCTTTTTGAGATGATAGTTAGGGTTTTTATCTGCTGCTGAATGACTAGGAGGGTTTGTCTTGGACAGAACCCTTGGAAGAAGAAAGTCATAAGCAAAGTCTTAGCTTTTAAACACACGTTATTGTTAAATTAAGCTTAACCTGCATGTACACTTTTGTCTTAAGTAGCGTAGTGGAAATGGTAAGTCATGAAGCAGTGATTGAGTACCTGGTGGGAAGGCAGGGCCAACCCAGGGGAGCTCAGGTGTAGCTGAATGACCATAAGGGCTGGAGCCAGGATCCACCCCTTCCCGGAACTCATTTAAGGGCATGCAGTGGAGGTAAGGGTGTTTTCCTGGAGATCCCTGCCTACTGGAAGCCTTTTGAAGGTAAGCAGTTATTCTTCCATTGTTTTTGTATCCACAGCTGCTGTGTTTGGGCTTGTTCTTATTTGCTACAGCCTAGGATTGTGCCGCTCTGCTCCTATTGCTGCACTTCCATCACATTATAACATTACAAGTAGTTAAAATTAGTGCTACTTGAAAGAAATGAGAGTATATATTAGACTAATACCTAAGAATACACTCTGAAGTCTGTATTTATTTTAACACTGTACTCTCTAACTTTATACAAAGCCACAATGATGTTATCTATTTCTATTGTCACACCATAAATCTGTTGGGCATTCCAGAGAGATCGCAATTACTTTATTAAAGTCTAGGAAGTTAATAATGACTCATTTTTGGCTTTCAGTGATCTCTGTAGTGATTGCATAGGGTAAAAATCTGGTTACCATATGATCTTTAAACTTGAAATTCAACCTGCTACAGTAAAATGGCATCTTTCTGCAGTATGATGATGCAAAGGCTACCTGTCACTGAAAGACACTTGATGTTTAACCAATTATTGCATTAGTTGCTTAGAGGCACTGTCTATTGCAAATCATTTTTCATATGTCTAGAAGCTATTTCTGATTCCATGTTGAAAGAAATTGCACAATTTCTATTGATCAAAATCACTTCAAACTTTATACGTTGAGTTTCTGCTTTAAATTTCCCTCTATTAATTTTTATTCGATCTTTAGAAGAACTGGAGGGGATTGTATTTTTTTTTCTTTTAAGTTCTTTTTATTTTTTTTAATGATGAGAGAGGTTTTATTTTCTAACTCCATGTATGTATTTTCATCTTCAGAGTTGTCTGTATCCATTTTGTTCATTTAGTACATTGTTTTGATTGAAGAAGCTGTCTGCCATAGTAAGTGGAGTAGGGAGGGGGAAAAGAGGTACATGAGGTCCACCTTATCTATGAGTAATTGTTTTTTGTTGCAGGAATTAGTTTAATATATTCATTGTTCTGTTCATACTTACCTATGTTTCATTGCTTTTCACTAAATCTGAATCTTGGCACCACAGTGCAGCGTAATGTAAACTTCCTTTGCTAAAGTTAGAATATGGGATAACTCTTCTGTGAATTATAAATAGTGTCTGATATCTGTCAAGTTTGAGTTTCTGAAGAATTAAGAACAGCAGAAGGAGCTTTTAAAGGTCCCTTCTAACTCTAAGGATTCTATGATTCTACAGCAACTGAATTAATGCAACTGTGTAGATGTATCTTCACATCACAATGAAGTGAACAGCAGTCACTCAAAGAAAAGTTCTTCTTGCAGTGAGCTTTGGTTCATTTACATTGTACAGATTAATACAAGACAAGTAAAGAAACCATTCACAAAGAAGGTAATGGCCAGAGTTCTATTTCTGTATAGAGCAAATTCAGGGGGAGGAAGACTTCTATAAGACACATAAGGGAAAATGGCAACAGAATTTAAGAAGTAGAAGATTATGTAGAGTAAGTAGAAGAGAAGCTAGTTTTGAAGTTAAAGGCAAATTTATAAAAAGCTATGAGACAGGTACGTGTTAAATCTCACTTATTAATTAATAGAGAAAGTTAATTATATACTTGTGTAGTAATATTAAACTGGTACTATGGACACACTGATGCATTCGGATAATGTGCTTTCAATAGGGTATTGCCTCCAACCTTGTTTTTTATTAGGTGGTAAAAGTAACTTTTTTCCTATAAGTATCTATCTAGACCTCTTCCATAACGAACAGAACTGCTAATCTTTTTCCTTGTATCCAAGCGAGAGTGGCAGTTCAAAAAAGCTGTGAAATCCCTTATTCAGACAGGTTTGGGGTATGGTTAGGAATTTTAAAAATGTGACTCAAATCTTCAATTAAAAATCTGCTTTTCCTTATTTTGGAAATACAGTTAAAAAATAAATTTTTCCATGTGATTTCAGAGCATTGGTGTAAGAGAGCCCCTTTTGGGTTTAGAAGCGAACCTGACAGCATTTTTCCAGGATTGCATCATATGTTTCACTCACACTTTCACATCCTGCATTAAACCACATGCATGCACATCCACAAGACAAGATTGTAGAAGGAGGGTAACTGGGGAACTGTTTTCGTGATATTTGATAGGAGTAATTTCAGCCACTGCTGTTTCAAAGCAACTGTGGTTATACTATACTATGTCAACAAAAGTCAGTTGTGCCATATGGAAATATAATTACTTCAGAATGATCTGTTAGAAAGCACTTTCAAGCCATTCAGGCCATTTGTACAAATCAGTAAAGAATACTTATGTATGAAAGCCTTCTTAAATAAGAGCTTTCATGTATTTTAGGTTGAAAATTATGTTGACAGTTTTGGAATTATTTAAAAAAAACCAAAACCCTACATTTCTATTTAAAAGGTGGTAGGGGGATTTATTAGGTGATAAGAAAATACAAGTATTTCCCTGTGATTTCTGTGATCAACTGGGTCATGCTCATGCTGTTGTTGAATAGAAGGGAGGTTTTGCTGTTTTCTTCAACTCCTAGCATTATTGGAAGTGGGATGACATACAAAATACTAAATGTTAGTGGGATTATGCAGTGCTGTGGATATTGGTCTTTGTTAGAATTGTTCCATAAAATGACTGCAAGGTGATGATTTTTTTCTTCAATTATGTAAGGTTTTCCCCTTCTGTAGCCAGTACTTGTCTTGTTTTTACATTTCAGTGTTTTTCTCTTTTGAGTTTCTTCGAAGACCTGTTAATCAGATATTTTTTGTTACTCTGAAAGTAGAAAATATTGGGGTTCTATTAGTTAAGTTTGATAAATATGTGTAAATAGTTTCTCTTCTTATTGACTATTAGTAGCTGTAACTTAAAAATGTTATATTTAAAAGACTTTGAATTCTTTTAATTGTAAAGAAACTACGGATGTTTAAACTTCACAGCAGTATTAAGTTTGTTGATGTGCTTAAAGGGCTGTCTTGCTAAAGTATAGCTGTCTTATTTATGTATAGTCCATTATGTAAATGAGGTTTTACAGAACTTTTTAAAAAAATGCACTGAGTACACAGTCACTGTGACCAACCTATATCTGCAGATGTAAAATATTTAGAACCAGATTTCTTCCCACATTGTTTATGAAGAGAAATGGTGACCCAGGCAATGCTGTTCTGCCAGGCATTGCAAAGCTTTACCCACAGCCTCCAGTAAGAAAGGCAGCATCATCTGCTTGGCCATCTCCTTGACCATTGCTGCTCTTGTGTTGCTGAGGGCATCCCCAGATAGCAGCTCCTGGTCCCAGGCCAGCACTGCTTGCTGACTCTTGCCCCATAAGCTCTGGACTGAGTAAGGCAGGTTTCTTGTGCATGCTGTGGGGAAAAAAATCTCCTCTGATTGCTGATTGGCACCCACCAGCTACATAGCTTAATAGTTGCTTGCTTTTGTCTTTTTTACACTTCCTCCTAGTTCAGATTTCCTGAAATAATATGAAGGTTTTACCACAGACTTCCAGAACACCCATAACACGACCTGAAAGAGTAAAGATTGCTTCTTGGGAGATGTGGTAGGATAAAGTCAATAAAGAAACAGAAAACAGAGCTGTTACCAGAGAATTGAGTGGAAAGGATCAAACCTATGATTTCACCCATGGCATCCATCTGAACTGTTCCTGAACTTGAGAGTGGGTTTTGCCTTGGAGATGACTATCTAGTTTTCTGCAAAGAAGAGCATGGAGTAACTCTCAAATGTGGGAAATCCAGCCATGAAAACTGAGGGGTGAGCTGGGAGGCAGCAATATTTGACAACACAAGTATATTTTTAAAGGAAAACTAGATGTGGCTTCATCTTCTTTCTGTGCTCTCTTGAAGTAGCTAATACACAAGTCTGCAAGTGCCAGGAACTCTGGAACTAGCTTCCATCATTTTGTTCTTTTCCCAGTACTGTTAAACTCTTACAGTATTTGTAAGAGTACTTGTAAGAGTACTGTAAGAGTAGGATTTGGGTTTTAAATTGGATGTAGTCATTCAAAAATTCCAAAGCGTGTGGATTCATCAGGTATAGTCTGTTTGATATCTGTATGTTGACGTGTTTACTCAATTGGTTCAGCATTCACATATCATGACACAAAGATGCAAGTGGTGCAAGTGTAGGTGTTGTAGTAAAAGAGTTCCGTTGTTTGATTTTATGCTACTTTTTTAAACAATCACATAAAACTGATCAGTTTATCTGTTAATATGTTGTAGAAAAGAATTAATATATCCTTACATTTTGAAACAAAAGCATCATTATTGCAAAGCAAGGTAACAAATGTAAAATGCTGCAATTGGAATCAGAATTATCAGGTGGGAGCTGCATAGTGAGCAACAGACCTAAAAATTTATAAGGCATGTGTATATATTTAAGGCAACTTTATCTCACTTTTAAGGCAATTTCTCTCATCATTATAATTATTAAAAAAAAAAACAAACACACCCACAATGCTGTGCTTTTGTATCCTCCAATTATGCTGCTGTTGTTGTACCTCTAACATAATTTCTCAACACTAAGTCTTTAAGTACTGATATGGGTAAAATACCAGGAACCTACTCCTGTGCTCCTCTTTCTTCCCTGCATTTCCAGGAATTATTCTGTAACACCAAAATTTGGACGTAGATCCAGGAACCAGCAGACACACATCTTCAGTTTCCTACCTTCTTTGCTCACTTGTCATTGAGTAACAACTGACTCCAAAACAGAAGGAACTTTTTCATAAATCAGCATAACAGAAAAGCAGTGCATGAAACAGCATGGAGCTGAATTCCTCTATGATTTAAAATGTCTGAAGTAACATAGTAATAATATATCATTCGTTCTTCTGAAACGAGAGATGGCTATTTTTCATTTTTGGAGAAGTCTTAAATGAGAACTAGATGCTGAATTATTCTTGGCATCTTGGTGTCTCAAGAAAGGTGCCAAAGCAAGCAACAAGTTTGCTGTGATAATTACTGTTGTTCAGGAATGATGTGTTATGGTAATAGCTCAGATATCAGAAGATGCTATGTAGCTAATTGCTACAGCAAGACTATCTCTCTCTCAGACCTTGATCTTGTAGCAATTAGACTGTGTTTCTGTGTTGTGTAGATGGGGCTTGTGTGTATAGTGTTGGGAAAAATTCATTTCTTTCATATTTAGGGTCTTTTTTCCTTGAGACTGAAAATCTCATACCATTACCAAGCTAGAGGAAGATTGACAAAACACTTCTAATGCGGGAGATCTCAAACTAGATCTCAAGTTTGCCTTAGTTTTAGGAACACTGAGAAAATTCTTTCTTAATGATGTAATGCTCTTGTTTTATTTTTTTTTAATTCAGTGAACTGGACCAAATATTAAATACCAAAGTTGTAATTGCTAATATTATTTATTTAAGAAAAAATTAAAGGATTACTAATACCATTTCAGTTTTAAACTGTGCATCACATGTCCAATCACAACATTTTTTTGAAACATCTCTGATTTGACAGCTTTATGCCATTAAGTTCACTTCTCATTATTTCTTTAGAATTCTTAAAAGTGCAAGGAAATCTGTTGGTGGCATATTGATTGAATCATACTTAAGCATTTTATTAGGCAACAGATATTAAATAACTTCTGTTTTTTTCAGACCTTGCCAGTACGGAAGATTCCATGCAAAGCCAATGCACCTTCAGGGTCTTTTTTTGCACGAGACAACACAGCAAATTTCTTATCCTGGTGCAGAGATGTAGGAGTGGATGATACCTGCCTGTTTGAATCGGAAGGTTTGGGTATGTATTTATTTATGTAGTAGTTAGTAATGAGCTTGCTGATTGTATTTTGCTTTAAAAGAGAGGATGGCTCTTCTAATAGATTCTGACTCCAAATCTGACCAAATGAAGTATCCATCAAGTTAAAATTCATTTAATTCGGTTTTAAGAGGGCCTTAAGTAAAACAAAAAACTTCCAATCTTTTCTTGCATACAAATGATTTTTCACCCTACACACCCACTTTTCAAATCATGGAATATTATTCCTTTGTTCAGTGAATACAGAAGTCCTTTCCTATTTTAGGAGAGTACGTTACATGCATGTTCTCAGTTCTTGCTACAGATATTTAGATGTTAGGGCAGATTCTTGGTGTGTTGCTCAGGAGGCAAGAAAATAGGATTTTGTTGTCTGTGTCCTTTTTTGCTTCAGCTGACTTTCTTCCCAGCTGATTCTGGCATGCAGCTCAGGACAGAAGTTAGCTAACACTAGTGGTTCAAGGACCTCCATTAAAAGAATTGGACTGATTAGGAAGTCATTCTGGCAACAATATGTATTCTTCATTAATTTAACTTTTCCCTGTTCAAAGGAAAATTTAGGACTCCGCAAGATTTAGTTTGAGATGCATTAAGAAATGAACAGAATCAAATGTGTTTATTATCTGAGCTCAGACAAAATTGTAAGTAGCTGTAATGACTTAAAGAAAAAAAAACAAACCCAAACCTTACGTTCTACAGAGGTTAAATGAACTCATTTTGCTTTATCATTATTTGTTTTGTTTCTCAAAAGGCCTTTGACTGTGCAACTGAGTTACTTACCTGTGTTGCAATTGATCTATTCTCCTTTTACAATCTTTTACAGTCTTTGTCTTCTAGCACAACTGCTTCTGAGACTTCTTCGTTTGTCTGTTCTTTTATCGTGAAAGTGCTTGGATTTTTTAACTTTTATTTTATGAGGAGAGAATGCATGTGAGAGAAGAAATTGGTATAAAAAAAAATGACAAAATACCACGCATATATATAATGTCTCTGTGTTAATTAAATCCCCAAGATGAAATTTTTCTTGGCCATGGTAAATCACATGGAAGACAAACAATCATACTTAAAAAATTTTGGAATGATGGAGAAGTTGAATGCTACCTAGTATTACAAACTCAAGAGGAAAGGAAACACAGACTTCCAGTGGCTTAAAATTTGTAAAACCACCTCTAGTTAACCTTACACCTAGACAAGTTTAGGCTTGGTATTTGTGCGGCGAACTCAGCTGTTTAGTATGGTTCCAATAACAGGCTAATGGTGCAGTTGAAAGTGTGTTTACAATGAATTTCTTGTACATTGTAAAGAAATCAGATCTTATTTAGAGATGAAATCAGCATAGCTTAAATAATGTAGTTCCTTGCCTAAGTTAATTCTACACATACTTTTACACATACTCAGAGCTTTGCTAGCCACAGAATAACATTGAATGCAAACACGCATGGAAAGCTGGTGCTAAAGATTACTTCAGCTTTGAGAAAAGTGGAAAGAAAAGTGCCCAAATACACAGTGCACAAACCAGATGTAGCTCTAATATGTTGGCTTGATTACTGACTGACTTTTCTCAATGATTTAAACAAGTTCTTCTGCTGCTCTGTCTTACTATACATGGAAAGTACATGCTGAAAAGATTTATGGTGACATAAATGGAATTAGGACTTTATAATGGCTTGACTTATTTTTCTTAAATTGACAGGGTGATAGTGACCATGCTGTTTCCAAACAAGATAAAAATAAAAGTTAGTATTCTCGCTCTATTGGAGGTAAAATGTGAAAAAGTTCATATGGATTGAATAATATTTTCGTTACTACGTTAGAAATAATTATGAATCAGAACAGTTGCTAATTGAAAGGTTTTATGTTCTGCTTTCTCTCACAAATCACTTTTCTTCTGCATAGGAAATAAAAATTCAACGTAGGTAAGTACTGTAAAAGGTTCAATTCAAAATGATGAGGAACATGTGCAAATGGCATGAGAGAGTTCACACTGCCTCATGAATGTCTGCTTTTTCTGATTGGTAACTCTGAAACCGTGGTTATGAAGATCAAGTTTTTTTCTCCTCTATAGCTAATAAAAGTATTGATGCTCAAAACCCATGTGATAAAGCAGGGTAGTTTTGAGAAACCTTTGTTAACCTGTGTTAATATTTGTACTTGATTTGATTTTTATCCTTCCTTTTTACTCTATTTTACCAGCCTTACGGAATGTAAATACTTCATTAATGTGCCTGTAGTGATATTTTCTTCATGTCTTTATATCACATAAAACTTTTTTTTAAGCCTTTTCCCAGCAAATTTTTGCTCATAATTTTAGAATAAAATTGAATGTTGATTGCACCAAAACATTTGAATAATGGTTTTTATGACACTAAATATTTTTTAAAGCATTCCAAGTTTATTCACAGATTAGTAAAATTTGACATGTACCAGCTAAGAAAATATCAATTACTTCTAATTCTTTAGAAATGTTCTCATGCTGGTGAGATCTGAAGTCTTCCACATCATGTTAGAAACTGTGAAACTACACATATGTACATCCAGCACTCCCACAATTTTAGCACTTATGTTGAAGTCGCATGAAGGTTTTCCTTCGTATGGGGTGGAATATTGTGAAACAAACGCTATGCATCCCATAACTGATAAAAGCTTGTGGGCAAGAGCTGTTGATAGGAATTTTGAGCGTTCCTTGAGTCTGTCGTCTTGAAAATGATAACGTTCTAGGGCTAATTCATGCAGTAAAGTGAGTAGAATTGCTTGTGTCACTGTGTCCTTGTCCATTGTTTGTAGATTAATTTTAGTAATTTAATTAAACTTAAGCACAGGTTGCAATGCTTTGTTGGATATGAGTTACGCAGTTGAAGTCACAAAAGAAAAGAAAGTCAGTTTAAAAAAACAACAATAACAAAAAAACCAACAACATAGCATTTACTCTTTTGGTAGATACAAATATGCCTTCAAAGAAACTGATGGAGTTACTTTGAGAACCTTTTCGAGAAATTAGTACACAACTCAAAATTTTGAAAACATTATAAATGTTTTAACGTAGATTTCACTTCAACTATCACCAGAAAATGTTTGGCTCTGTGCAGATTAAAATAAATTGACAGGGGTCTGGATGTTGTGGAGGTGTACTAATTCAATACACGGGTATCTCTGGTAGGGAGTGGTGTGTGACTTCAGTACTTTTTCCCGAGTTTCCATTGAAATTGTGGCTTTGAATTTAATAGTAATAATATTAAAAATCACTTTTGATATTTATCAGGAAAATACATTACTTTTGAAATTGAGGCCTAAAATGTAACCCACTTGTATGATGGCATTGCTCTTGTTCTTGCTATGCTATTAGTCAGTAACATGATATATTTTCTTTTGCTGAAAATTGTGATGCTTTAACACAGTTTAAAAGAAACCCAGCATACTGGAAGCATAGAAATGCAATCAGAGCTGAATCAGCAATCTATGTGTTCTACACTTTGTGTTTTATGGAGAGACGTAGAAGAAAGTCTCAGGAGTCAATGCCGCCAGAAAGAAAGGATGGATAGTATGCCTGCTGGACAAGCCAAAGAAAGAATTGACATCTTTAACAAATCTAACAATATGGTATATAGAAATATCTTGAATAGTGCAAGACAGGGGGAGACGCTTCCTGCACTCACTGACCAATTTTGAGTGTTTCTTTTAATAATCATTATTCTTATTGTTAGTGTATTTAAATAAGGGATTAGCTTTGTTAGTGCGAAAAACTATTATCCGAAGAAGAACTTCTAGCATCTTGAGATGCACTCTTTGAATGGGATTCTCAGTAATACCAGAGATGAAAATTTATCCCAAAACTAGGATGTGAAACTCCTTGTTGTCTAAGAAATGTAATACCTGCTGTAACTCTCCTGTTTCCACATACCGTGTATATTTGGTAAGTTACCCCTCTGTAGGTTTTAGGGCAGCAGATCCACACAGCTATGATGATACAATTTATAAAAGCGTTCTTGATGGACTTAATTGTGGTGTTCAAGTCCGAAATGTGTGATACCTGAAGAAAACTATTCTTGGCCAAATAGTGAGAATGGTAAGATTTTCTATGATTGCCTCAGTTAACTGAACTTTAAAGCTGAAGTTATGAACTCATCTTTGGTAACAGTGTTGTTGGATGATTGTAGGACTTGGAACCAGTGAATATTCTGCATCTCTTCTATGATGAAGAGTCTACTCGGCAAGAAAAGGGTTTGCCACTGATTGTGCCAGCATGCTAGTGTGTGCCATTCATGTTGGAAGTTGTTGGATATTGTAGTAATGTTTTGTACTCATATTTTGTTACTCTGTGTGTGTACATAACGTGTGATGTGGGCTTTTTTTTGATGCAATTTCTTGATTACAGTTCAACTGATAGGTTCCTCCTTGAATGAAAGTACATAGTGCTTTAGTGGAAATAGTGAACTTAAGTGCAGGCACTTCTGATCTAAGAAGTCTGGAGTCTAATACTGCTTTTTTGACTTCAAAAAAAGAAACAACAAAACTACACATAATAGTCAAAAGTGGATTGTTTAAAAGTACTATGTCTATTGGCAAATAGCTTGCTTTTCTTGTATTATTATTTTGCATAATTACTCTAATTTTTGATGTTGACTGTTCTTTTAGTGATACAGTGTTAAATTTTATATAGTTGCATCAAAATAAGGCATTGTCCCATCTTTCACAGCATTACTAAGCAACTCATACTATTTTTGAATATATTGTGTTTTGAGGACTATAAAAGCATCCCGGACATTTTTTATTACCATTGAATTAGCATCCTGATTCAAGTAAATTATTAGTGTTTAGATGATTCTAGAGACAAAGCCTGTACTATCTATAGAGTTACTGTTCGAAACCTTGTTTTGAGGATTCTGTGTGAAATAGAGAGAGGGGAGAATGCGAATCCTTGATTTAAGTATGTCATATTATAGCTGCTTTTGATGCAGAAGAAAGGATTCATTTAAGATCAATTGAAAAGATAAAGGTTGTCAAAGGAAGAAAAAAAATAAGACCACAGGGAAAAAATGCAAGACTACTGAAGCATCTTTAAGGAAGAAAGTAAGAAAATATTTTGAGGAGAAAGTGAAAGACAATGGGAAGGAACAACCTTCTTAGAAGCTCTCCCTAGACACGTATGAATTATGGTAATTGGAAGTGTATCGTAATAAATATTAAACCTCTATCTCTTCACATCTAGTGAGCTTGAAAATGCTTTGGAAGCAGAAATCATATTCATTTTTATTCAATTTTCTGAGATGAAAATGTATTATTATTTTTTTTTTTTTAAAGCCTGTTACAAGCCAAGGTTTGAAATTTATCAAACAGAGTTAAGAAGCTTCTTTCTGTATCACAGGTGTACATTTTGTTGTTTTTTAATTAAAAAAAAAAATAAAAATCACATCTAATTTCTTATTTAAACTAAGAGATTTCAGAGTGTGCTCAACAGTGACGTGCTGTTTCTGTATAGCCCTGGGTGAGAGAATCACTCTTCTGCGCTCTTGACTTTTCCTGGAGCAGTGCAAGAAATGCAAGGAGCGAGAAGTAGGGAAAAAAAATGAAGCTAAAGGAAAGAGAACAAGGGAAGAGTGATCAGGAGAGGAGAGCCTATTTAAAAAAAAAAAAAAAAAGAAAAAGAAAAAAGAAATGGGCAGCAGCAAGATGGGAAGGAGTGTGAAGAAAGAAGACAGAGCCAGGGAGAAGCAGGGGTAAAATTTTGCTAGGAGCTTGAAAAGAAAGTATTGCTGAAAAAGTTTCTGGAAGTAGCTGGGAAAGACACAGACAATGAGAACAACAGAGAAGTATTTGAAACAAATTAAGTGGAAAGGAAAAGAGCCTGTAACTAGCAAAGTATCTACATAAATATGTTGGGCATATGGAGGTTTCAAAGTAATGTATACATTTACTTTCATCGAGCAAATGGTGAGATTCCCTGGCAGGATGACTGTTTTCATTCTTGTTCCATTTCTTTTTTTGCAGTAGATCTGCATAGCATGCTTTCCATTCACGCCTATTTGCTTACAGTCATCTAATCAGATGAATTACGTTCCCTCGTGTTGTTTGGTAGGTGAGGACTGGCAGGTGGTTCTCCAGAAATATTTTCTTATATATGTAGCAGATTAAAAAAAATAAAAATAAAAATGGGGAATGGAATAAAAAAATAAAAAAATATATGATAATGGGAAGTGAAGTATTTCTGCTATTTTTGAGGCTGGCTCTACTAGATTAGTTGTATTTTTCAGCTGTTATGACTATCAACTTTTCCTTTGTAGGTTACTTTTCCCTAGAAGAGCAGTTTTATCTTTAGGTGGATCTTAGCATAACCATATCTTGATATTGTGGAGTTCACAAAGTGGAGCAATTTCTTAGCAATACATTATTTTCTTCTCTCTCGTTGGAAAAATTGAAAGGTGTTTGAAGAATGATATAAGATGCTGAAGGATAACATGATATTGTTACTAAATGGCACTGGAGAAATGACTATCACATGGCTCCCACGTGCAGCAGGAGGAACCTATATTAGACTTTGTAATGGCATCAGTAGTTGCATTGACATAAAAATGTTTCATTAGGAAACACAGGAGTACCATGGAGATCAGGCAGTGTATCTTTAAGTAGCACCTGTGCTAACCACGTATTTATGTATCTAAAGCCTATACTTTAATTCTATGTATAGGATGGAAATAGTAATACTTAGCTCATAGGAGTATTAGAGAGAGATCTTCCTTTTCTTTTTTCTTAAATACTTTACAGCATACATGAGCACTGTCATGGAAATGAAACGTGCTATAAACTCAAACTGATGTACAGTGATTTGTTTATATGGCTATACACAGATGAAGATGATTTATAAAAACCATTCTTGGCTTTCAGCACTTAAAATGTCTAACTGCCTATGAATTGCTACAATCTCAAAATAAATAAATAAGTGTTGCTTCACGAAGGGGTGTTTGCCACATAATATATCTGGAATTGAATAGCTGGTCTTGTTAAAAAGTTGAGATAGTACAAATGCAGATGGAAGCAATTAAGAAAATGGGAACTGCACCTACTATAGGACAGAACAGAATCGCACAGGCGTTTCAGCCTGAGCTTGTAACCAGTCACTTCAGAATGAATTGACTGTTGTCCTCAAATGCTGTTAGTTATTTTATATGTATACCATTACGTATTTATAGAACTGTGTGTTTATGGTTATCAGTGAACAGCAGTACAATTTAAGACATGAGATGTAGCTTATTAGGACTTTAAGAGATCTTATTTTTATTTCAAATACTGTAGAATGGCTCTAGACACAAAGTATATATATTCAAGATGAGTACTTGGAAATCAAGACACTTAGAAGTTCTTCTTGTTCTAAGAGGCAGTGGTCTTATTTGCTTGCTCAGAGTTACCACAGATGTTGGAACCCAGATATGTATAGAAATGCAGTATTGTGTCCCTGTGACTTGTGCTCTATTCTGCAGAATATGATGGTATGATGGTAGCCTGTTATATGGCTGGGCTTTTGGAAACTAGCAAAAATTTTATTTGCAGAATCCAAATTATTTCCAGTGGGTGTTGCAGTATACAAAATAATATTTGTTTTTCTCTCAAGTACCCAAGTACATATGCTGGTATAGTCCTCAGGAATGCTAACATTTCCTTGTTAGAAGTGCTGTCACCCTGTTCTTACCACATGATCAGATGTTTGTTTTTATGCTTGATTACTGCCTGCACAGATTTCCATCCCCTAACAATGATTTCACTGTTTCCCTTTCTTTCTTTTTTTTTTTTTTTCAATGTGAAATGCATGAACTGTGTCTAGACTAAATTGATTTACTTAAGAACTTGGGATTTTAATTGGGTACAAGAGTTTTAAGCATCGACATAAAAATGTTACCTTTCTTTTTCAAATATTCTTCCATTTCAGTCTGTGAATCCTTTTGGAAGTAGGATCACTGAAGGGTCTCTTTTCTTCTTCCCTTCCAAAAGTTATTCAGCTGTGTACACGTGTGAACTGTAGTTCAGAACTGTTGAACTCCCCTTGGCTATTCCAAAAGTGGTTTATTCTACTGGCAATTTCAGGGATGCCTTGCTTCTTCAAATCAGGTTTTATTTTGGGATCATCCTAACTGTTTTGGCACTTTTTTTAGAATGGAGGTATATGTTTCTAGAGTCATGAATATAGCACTTCAAAAAATACTATTAGGGAAGATTAAGTATTTGATAAAATTACTAAACCGTGGCAAGGGAAAATATTGAGAGTAGCTGAACATCCAAGTCTCCGTCTTTTCTATTCTTCATCACAGATGGCTGAAGGATGAGAAATAGTATTGCCATTCTAGATTTCATACTCTGTAGTTTTACTTCAGGAAATATATTTAGGTGAAATTAGAGGGAAAGAAAGCCTACGTCTTGAATTGCTACACTAGTGAAAGGCTTAAGGGTGAGCATTCAATTCACACAACACAGATTTATTCCAGTCAGTGGAGTGAGAAATTAAAGTTGCAGAAGTCTGTATGTGCAGAGATCGGTTATTTAGAGGTGCTTAACTCCAGATTCCATTTGGTTTTCATACATACAGTATAGGACAAAGCAATGAGTTCCAGAGTTTTAACTAGACATCGGACTGGCTTTTTCATTTTTTTCTTCATTCATTTCAGGGAGGTGAGTTATTAGAAAACCAAAATGTTTACACAGTAGATGCTTTAACCTCTACTCAGTGAAAGTAGCAATTTTGTTGCTAGATTTAATTTTTTTTTTTTCATGATCTATGTAACATATAAATCTTATTATGTAAATTTCTAAAACTTGAACTATATTCAAAACATGAGGGTTATTCTGCAATAGGTATTTCCAAAGAGATGATGATAATACACTCCTATTTTTTTTATGTTATTATTTTATATTATTTTTATTATTCCTTATTTTGTCTCTCTTTTGGGGATTTGGAGAAGCTGATTATATACAGTCAAAGGCCATTCTTCATATGCTGATTTGTTTTTTTGCTTAAATATTTTAGTAGACTTTTCTGCAAAGCACTATCTGAATTTTAAAAAGATGATAGGTAAATAGAATTTTATTGGACTATGGTAATATTTCAGAATATAAAGTTTATGCTGAGTTGTAGCTGCTTCAGCAGCTTTGAAACTACAGGCAATGTGAAAAATCCAGGCTTAAAAACTTGCGTGTGTGTCTATCTATAAAAGCAAGTTTTTTGTGTGATTGGGTTTCCTTATGATGAGCTGAATTCCTAAAGTACCCTCATTTAATATTTGCTATAGCAGGAGATGTATAATAAATTCATGTCCAAGTTTAAGGTGAGGTATATCTTTATATCAGAAGTAGAACTAAAAATATTTAATAAGTAGTAGTAAGAAAATAGTGATCTAAAGGACATAAATTCTCTTAGTTTGTAAAAGGTGGGGATGAGGGGCACCATCTAATTATTAATTTATTTTTGATTACTTATCTATTATTAAACTGATTGCAGGTTACCAAATAATTTTTCAGTGATATTTTTCAAAATAAATAAGCGCAATTAAAAAGGAACTTCCTAAATCATCATTTGATCTCATTCCTTGATCCTATATTTTTTATTTCAGTCAAATTCCATTGCTAGCCCAAGAAAAGCAATTTTTATATGCAACAAGTGTTGATGATTCAGTTGTGTTCATTATAAATGCCTTTAAAATAGCTTTTATTTATAAGTGTTTTCCATCTTCATTTTGCTTTTCCAGTTCTTCACAAGCAGCCAAGAGAAGTGTGCCTTTGTTTGCTGGAACTTGGACGGATTGCAGCAAGGTAGGTGGAAATATTTAAAGAATGAAGAAATATTTGCATTCTTGACAGCACTGCTTATTGAGAGACTACCTAAATCAGCACATGTCTAGCTTCTATGCTCCTTAGATTCAAGAAGAATGCTTGTCTTGATATCACTCGAATATCTTTTGGGCGGTTGGTAACAAGGATAATCAAATGTCCCTATCTTTACATAAGTGAAGGTATTTGTTGTTTGTCTTTATGCTAGGAGAGGAAGGCATTGAAAATTACTTTCCAAATACAGCTTTGATCTGTTTGTCCTTCTAATGGCCACATTCTCTATAAACAACTGTGATTTACTTAGCTTTGCTGATAATATCAGTCTTCAGATGTCCTAAATCTGACCTAAGCAACGCTCACTCTTATTTATTTCAATAAATGTAGCTCTGATTCTCACCAACAGAATCAAGACAAGAATTGAAAAACAGGCTGTGTTTCATCTCTGTCAGATGTCCCTCGCCAGGCAGGACCCTGGTTATGTTCTAGAATTAACTTTTGCTGTCAAGACGCCTCTGGCTTTTGATAGACTATCAAAATGATTGGAATGAGAATGTGATTTTTTTTTTCTTCAGTTTTTAGTGATATGCTGGTGCAGTGTCTAAGACTTGCTACAAAAGATCTGACCAGTTGTCCCACTGCTCACTTTTAAATGAACAGTGAGGTTATATGGGGTTACAATGGGGCCTGTTAAAGTGAATTGTCATGTTTTTCTAGATTTTGCTAATTTCTCTAAAGTTCCTTGTGTTTACAATCAGTGTGAAGGTGGGCACCACTTCCTTCTATATGGACTGGTGTTTTCATGTAGGTATTTATATTTTATGAATGTTCACTTGGGAAGCTACTCAGCTAAATTTATCTGGTGGTCAAGCTTCAGAAAATGCGTTGCCACTGGAAATTTGCGTATCAATAGTGTTGATAAAAATAAGAACAAATTTCCAGTTCACAGGGGTTTTCTATTCTTTCAAAAATGTGAACTCCAACATGTTGAAAACTACACATAATTTTTAAAAACTTAACTTGACATGAACAAGGGACTACTGTTCTCTTTGTGCTTGATAAAGGTCAATTTTGACAAATTCAACTTTACTTGATCAAACATTGGGCTCCCAAGATCCCCAGCTTGGAGATAGACTGATCAGCTCTGAAAGATGCTATTCCATTGGTGTAGATCAGAAATGCCTGCCCTGAACTGTTTATTTGATATTATCTACCTTGAGTCCTTAGGGAATTAATGTCAATTTTTATGTGGTGCTGGATTCTGTTGAAGTTGGTTGAGTTAGGTTAATCTCATTCTGAAATGAGAACCGAATTCTGAACAGACGTACAAAGGAATTTAGATTCAGCATTTCCCTTCAGATTTATCTGTTGTCTCAAGCTTCCATTTCTCACATACTATCTTTTTCAGGTGTGAAAATAAATCCTGGACCGTATAATGTTTTTATTTATTAAGCATATCTTTCCTGAACTCTTTACATATTTTGTATGTATATGATATAAAATATATTAATTATATTATATAATATATGATATATTTTCTTACTGTATTCACTTCTTAATTGTAGCTTGAGGTCAAATAACTTATGTCCATATACTTGTTCCTCTTCTAATATCTCTTCTTCGCAGTCAAACAAAGCATGTTTATAATCTCTTAAGTTTCTCAGGAGCATAAAAACTGCTGGAGGGGAATATCAGGTTAGTATAACAGAACAGTAAATATTTGATGTCAGTTTTGCTTGAACTGTGGTGAACTATAACTATTGTGGGAAAGGAAAGGAGTTTCTTCCTCAAAGTGCACACAAGAACTGGCATTACTGTTGTGCTGCTTTAAATGGGGGAGAAGTCCTTTTATGCTTGCTTTATAAAGCAAATTATGTTTGTTGATGGCCTTCTGGGACCTGCTTTTTGGAAGAGTTGATAGAGTATGATCATAGAATGGCTTGGGTTGGAAGGGACCTCAAGGATCATCAAGTTCCAACCCCCTGCCACAGGCAGGGCCACCAACCTCCAGATCTGGTACTAGACCAGGCTGCCTAGGGTCCCATCCAACCTGGAGAGTTGCCACTGAGGTCTTTTAAAAAGTGCCTCAATATATTTCTGAAAGATTAGAAGAGTAAAAGAATGAGTAACTTTTGATTTTTCTCTTCTTTTTCTCTTCTGGAAGTGGAAAGATATGTACCTCATCAGGAGCCACTTCTTAGCATGCTGTGCTAGCACGATTACTGTTTTTCTTCAAAGTCTATAGTTCCCATAAACCAATATAGTTCACTGATCTTACTGAAAATAGTATTGGGTCTAAGGCAGAAGTGAAAGAAACAGGGGGTCATAGTGAGACAGACAGAATTTAGCTCTGCTCAACATGAACTCATTCAACAAGTGCTCTGTGAATAAGAGATGACAGGTGCTAATTTACCTATATGTTAGTAACACTTAGCATCACCCTTCATTGTTTCCCGTGAGACAAATGACAGAGATGATCTAGACTATTGGGCTGTCACTGGGAATCTGCAGTATCAGCTTAGTTCAAAGAGTGGCACTGCAAAGCCCTGCTGGTTAACAATGGCATTTATCAGGGATTTATGTCACTTAATATCACTTACTTTTATTTTCATTAATGGTCTAGACAATGTGACAGAAGACAGCCTCAGCATATTCATAGGTGGACAGGATACTGGGGGACAAGTCTGTGGTAAAGTTGTCCAGAGGTATCTTGACAAGTGGAGGGAAAAAAAAAAACAAAAAAACAGGCTGACAAAAAAACTTAATGAATCCAAAATACTTAAATAAAGTGTACCTGAGGCTGTACAGGTTAGAGACGGTCTGTCTGAGCAGCAGCATTACAGGTGGGCCTGAGGATTCACCAGATTGGACAAAGGTGGCATTCAAAAATGGCAGCAAGAGAAATTCTGACTATACATGCAACAGAAAGAACGAAATTATGTAGCGCTTCAGGGAGCTAAACGACTACCACAGGTCTCTTGAAATTACTATTGAGCCATTTCAAGATTTCTGGTATTGTATTCAATTTTTCCTTGGTAAAATAAGAGAGGGGAAGTGGTGCTCTAAGTCTGTTGGAGATCACATTACAGCCTGATGCTGCTTCACTTCTAGTTATGAGAAAGCAGGCAAGAAACAAGTAGAAAAGGAAATTCTCAGCATGCCTTCCAGAACAGAATTTGCACCTCTACTGCATGGCAGTCTCCTCTCAGAAAAGATGTTTTTACAATTCTGGCTGCCTAGCAGATTGATCCATTCAATATTCACCTAGGTTGGTTGCATGTGGAGGGGAGGAACTGTTTATTTGTCTTTCAGCTTGTCATGGGAGAAATCTGGAGCGCTGTAAGCACAGGGAAATTTAAAATCCTGTCACAATGATGAAAATTGGAGATTATGAAAAGCAGCAGAAATAATGAAGCAATATTGCTTGGGAGAGTGGAGGAGTTTTATTTGATGAGTAAGGCTGCATGCAGGTGTAGGCCTGGAGCCCAGTGGGAATTTATTGATTTACAGCCTGTCGGCATCTGCAGACAGACAGGAAGTAAATGAATTGCATGTAAGTACTTGCTTCAGTGTTGGCTGACTTTTCGTTAGGCAGACTGCACTCGTTACAAGCCAATATAAGCACAGATTTGGTTCTTAATTTTTTTTTATATCAATTTACTAGGCAGCAGTGTGACTAAATTAAAACTTATCATAAAAAATAAAGGACTGTGCATTTATACCTTTTCATTCTATGCTTTGATGTTACTGCGGTACTTGGATTTGTTTTCATTGATGAGCTCGTTATTGCTAAATATTTCAGTGTCCAGATCTTTACCTAAAGAAGTCAGCATACTTCTGCATCTGGCCCACAACGGAAGAAAATATGGTTTCATTTATACAGTTTGTAGTCTAAATGGCATTATGGCTTCTCCAAGACAAAGCCCTTCTCTGAGGAAAAAAAAAAAAAAAAAGAAAGCAATCTTGCAGTTATTCTGGTTTTGGGTTCAATGCTGGCAAAGAAAAAAGCAGAGGGAAATTATCAGTATTTAGGAAACTGATGGGCTTTTGGACTCTGGACATCTGTTCAAGCTCTACTGCTTGCTCTGAGATGTTGACTTAAGCATTTGCCATAAAGCTTTCAAAAGCAGATATTGTTTTAAAGAACCTTAGTCTCCAAGAGTTGTGCTTGAGGTTCTCCATGCCAAAGTTGCAAGTGTTTGTTTTTGTTGGAGCTGCAAGTATTTTTGCCACTGTAAGCAAAGGTCTGAAGATTGGCTGTGAAAAATAGGTTAAAAAAAAAAAAGCTCTGGTTGCTTGTGAAAAATACTGGCTCTGTGTCAATTTATTGGTCTGCAAATCTGGTGCAATACTTGTGTCCTGGACTATTTTTAATCTCTTTCCAGTTGGAGCTGTGTAAAAACATACAAGATACAAAAAACAAAACAAATAAACAAAAAACCCAACACACCTATAGAAGAATAGCAATGTAAAATGCAAAGTGCTATTGTGCAGAACTTTAGGTCTTTTAGATTACAGCACTTTCAGGCCTAATGTACTTCATAAGTTAGTAATTTACAGACATATATTATCAGACAAACAATATTTGCTGTAAATTTAAGTAACAGCTTCCATTTCATGTAATTGCATTAATTTGTAATTATAGCTTCAAAAGTTGATATATTTTGTACTTGTTTACTAATGCTAATGCACATAGCAATATATTATTGCACAGTTGTATGATATAAACGATTGAAATTCTCTGCCTCATTTTGTTTTAAGATATTGAATACTTTAAAAGGATCATTCATTTGTTTGCATGTTTCCAAAAGGTTTGGGGTGGAACCTCCTGGATTAATAAAACTGGAAAAAGAGATCGAACAAGAGGAAACGCTTTCAGCCCCCCTTCCATCTCCCTCACCATCACCAACAAAATCTCCTGGGAAAAAGAGCACAGGGAAGCTGTTGGATGATGCTGTAAGTTGTGGGGGAAAGCTTCCTAGCTGATTTATTCCCTTCTGATGCATCTTGTATGCACTTGCAAAATATACAGCGGCTTCAGTTTAAGATCTCACTGTATTTTAGAGATCTGCAGACTGATAGCGTTAATTTGCTTTTTACCACAGTTACTTATGCCTGAGGCTTGGAAAAAATGTAGAATTGTGTAGGAGATCTGCAGTTTAGCCTAGCTTAGTGTTAAAGGGCAAGTTCCCTTCTTATTACTGTGTTGTCTTTTTCTGTTGACTACTTATTCATCAACTCCCACTTGGTGTTTTGTCTGAGAAAGGACTGAGTCAGGACTATGAGATTTGGCCCCTACAGCTTTGTACAGATGGTTAACACTTAAAAACAAGGTGGAGATAACTTCTATGCCACTTTTCTGCATGTTCCTCAGATGGCTACAAATAAAAGAGGGTTTTTTCCTAATTGTGAGAAAGAATCTTGCTATAAATTTCGTTGCAACTCGATGCATTATAGAGTAGTGTTCATATCTCTGTTGCAAGCTTCAGAGGAGCTGATTTGAAACTACTGGAATTGCATGAAAAGGACACGTTTTGAGACCATGAAAAGGTTAAATTTGAATTGTACAAATATATTCTATAAAAAGAAGCAGTTACTATAGTAACTGCTATATTACAAGGTAGATGTGCCACCTGGGAGTTACAAAGCACTTCTTGAAAAATCCATGTGCCACTTTTTTTTTTTTGCTAGAAAAAGCAGATGGGATATAATGTTGGTCCATTTTATTACTTCATACTATTTCATGCAAATAATTACATTTAGATTGGTTTTACGTTTTGTATTTCTTCCTCAGCTTTTCAAAAGCACTTGCTTATGTTTCAACAGAATTGAGAAACAACAATTATGTGCAGAAGGATAGTGGTGACTGTATCTTGTAGTAACAGGAAAAGTATGAAGGTTGTCTCCAACCACCTCCTTTAATTTAGAAAGCAGTAGGGATAGAAACCTAATGAAATTCCTCCAGCTAGATTCCTGACCCTTGCTGCCCCAGACACTCACACCATAAAATAGTAGCAGTGCTCATGTAGTCCAGACACAAAGTAAAATAGGATATAATTCTTCTCTCTGCTTCCTTATTTGATTTCCAAATTCCAGTCAATAATACTTCTGTGTCCCTTGGGATAGTAAGGTAATGGAAGCCTCAATAGCAGGATCAGCAGTGAAGGTCTCATTATCCTCTGCTTTACACCAACATAAATCTGTTAGCTTTCATTCCCAATGTCTAATACAGCTTTTCTGCTTTTGCTTACACAATTTAAAACAACCTTGAACCTCTCTTTGTCTACTTTGTCTTTTTACTTGTTTAGATGAGCACCGGTAGATGTAGTTACAAAGGCATATTTCACACTATCCATTTTCAGTTTTGAATATCCATTGTGCCTCCAGAGGTGATAACTACCATAGGATATCAGGTCAGAAATCCTTGATCATCAGTCAGCATTCAGAGAGCTACTGTGAAATGGACTACGATTGTGTTTAGGGGACTTGCTTCCACGTTGCAAGAGGTATAGGAATGTACTTTTTCACCCTCAGCAATTTACACTGGATTTCAGTCATAGACCACTGGCTTCACTGATGTTATATCTTTTGTAGCTGATCGTCTAAATAGATTAATAACAATCCCCGTTTCTTCCTTAGAAACAGTGGAATAATTGATCCTCAAGTTGAGGACAACTCAAAAACACTTATGTCAAATACATGTAGATTTGAATTGCTAAGTATAATTTGAAAATGAAATATTTTTCACAAAAAATATAAGGCCCCCTAAAGCCCCTCACAACCTAAGAGTTAACAATTCTAACCTTAACAAGGTTACAAAATAATTAAGTTATTCAGATAACAGCACTGTACAAATTCAGACATAATTAGCCTTCAATTTATGTCACCAGAGCTAGTTTCAAAAGTGTTTTTGTTCCCCATTCTAGTGCAGAAAGAAACATTTTGATTAACTTTTTCTAGTTTGTTTAGCATATTACAACCTTCTAATTTTTTATTTCAGAAGTCTTTTCTATTCATTTATTCAGGTTAATCAACTTATTTCTTGGGGTGACATAGCCTTTTTTGTTTGTTTTCCTAAAATAATTTAAGACTTGCATTTTTTTTTAGCTAATATAAAACGTTCTTTCTTAGTCCTCAGATCATTTTTACAGGGCCTTGATTTGCAAACTAGATCTCAAAAAGTCTTTGTAATATTATTTGAGATGGACAAAATCTCTAGTATGTTCCTCCAGCACTTTGACACTGATGCACTAGATCAGATTCCATCGAAGAAAACTACAGTGTATAAAAGTGGTGCACTTGCCATTGCTGTTCCTGCACAAAATTTGAACATCAGATGAGAGTTTTCCATCTAGATCTCTTTTGGCATTGATGGCTGTGCTACTTTGAGATCATTAAAGAATCAAAATTTCACTAAGAATTAACGACTTTGATAACTTGCAAGGCTATGTTTTCATGAGAGGCTGAAGACAACAAATGGAAAAGTATGGAGTCACATCCAGCACAGATAAAACATAGCACTCTTGGGGCTCCTTTAATTATTCTTGTTTGCATTAATGCTTTTTGATGGGGATTATTAAAGGGTAGTTAGCAATTCTAGTGCACTTTATTGCAGATTTGTCACTACGTCGTAATCTTCTCTGTCCAACTTTTCTAAAGTGCAAGTGTACTACTGGCAAGTGCCCTGTGAAAGGATCGGGTAGGACCTTTTATCAGTAAGCTAAGATCACATGCTTCATTTTTTGTGTTAGCTGTACTAGTACTTTCACAGGTCAACTGATTTAGTGTGAAATACTGAGCGTGTGTCTACAGAAGTTTGCTGAGCTCATATTGTCTGGATGAAGAGGTATGAGATGTGGTTTAGTAGCTTCTGGTAGCAATGGCGGTGGGAGCAGTGTTGGACTAGATGATCTTGTAGGTCCTTTCCAACCTTGTGATTCTATGATATTCAAGAGGTTTTGTAGATTTCAGTTACACATAGCAAATGTTATATAAAAAAGTTTAGCTGTGATACTTGTCTGTATTTTTACCTCTTCACAGCTGTAAAATCCTCTTTGTTGTTGCAAAAACCACAATCTGGGATTACAGGAAATAGTTTAAAACATCAACATTCTCATTCTATTTAATATATCTAGTTTTTAAGGAATTGAGCATGTGTGTATGTATAATGTTATTTATTTATTTATTTTTAATTGATTTCACATGGTTTATATTTAAAGTCAAGTGTATGGCTGATTCCTAAATCAGATTAAATTTGGTGCAGCTCCTGAATGGTGTGTCTGGGCAATCTGATGTGCCTGTTAGTTTACTATGCTTCCTATAGCGATCCTAAAGCCAAGTATAAGCAACCCTTTTTAGTTTTTGAATGCCTTTTCATCTTCCAATTCCCATTTTAATGCTCTTACAATGGATTTCATACCTGTGCAAGAAGGGCCAAATCCTCAGTTCTCATTCAGTTTTTTTTCATTCATAACTCATGCAGAGTTCTTTAGAAGTTCAAGAGAATTTTGACTTGAGTGAAGAGTTCGCTATTTTCCTTTCATAGAGATGATATGCAAAATAATAGTTTTCAAAAATAATTAAACGTATTAAATAATTAAAATTATTAAAACTGTTGAACTATTAAAAAATGTTGATATTGAAAAGGTGATTTAAAAAAAAAAAAAACAGCACTGAAGACTTAGATTAATGCTATTGTATTATGATAAACGTCCTTTTGAATGTTCTTCTACAATATTTTACTTAGCTTTGCTGTCTTTGTTTTTTTTCCGTCAGGTTAAACACATTTCTGAAGATCCACCTTGTAAATGCCCTAATAAATTCTGTGTGGAGCGCCTTTCACAAGGAAGGTACAGAGTTGGAGAGAAGATTCTCTTCATTAGGGTAAAGGTTTTATTTTTTTATCTGCTAACTCCCTCCTTGGAAATATTTTTCTTTTTAACCAGCTCATTTCTCATTTCATACTGTCAAAGAATAAAGAAATTACGTTAGGTTAACTGACTCATGGATTTATTAGCATCCGGTAGGTCCTCCCCATTCTAGGTCATGGAATTTGTTCTGTCTTTGATCAGTGGCAACTGAGGAGCAAATGGCCACAAATGGAGACTGACTTCTAGCTTTGTTTGAAAGAACATCAGCTGCATCAGCCTTTCTCCCATTTTGCATTGACTGATACTATTTGATGGGTCAGGAAAGAGATCAAAGGCACGATGGTCATTGCATTGTCAAGTTGTGATTAAGACGTTGTTAAGTAGGGGGAGCAAAACATTAATGTCATATTACTTGAATTGATTAACACATATTTCCAAACTTAGTGTTGTATTTCATACTTGATATGAATTATATTAACTCCTGTATCGCATAGTTAATCTTTAATGTAAGTATTTCCTAGCACTATCTGGCTGAATTTAGAAAAAGCTTTCTAAATTTAATTTGGATCCTCTTTGCATATTCTGTATGTATATTTATGCCAACAATATGAAAATATTCCAATCCTCTGATTTTCTGATACTGTGGAAAGAACGTGATTCGTATTATGTTCCTTTCCATTTTCCATTTCTCTGTCTACATGTGCTATGTTGTATAACAACTTGATAAAATGATACATCTTGCTATCAAGAACTGTTAACCCTATTTTGTGAAAGGTGTGAAGCTGACCTCAAAGTGAGGATTTAGCACCTGTGAGAACAAAAGATGTTGGAAGGACTCCTTCCCATCTGTTACCAGTTCAGACCCAATAGTGGCTACTCTGTCATAAACTTGCACTTAGTTGACACTGAAGTCAAATTTAGATAAGGATTTAGGTTGCCCCATGTGTATGAAGTTGAGAACATGTTTAAATAGTATGCCGAGTAGGAACTGAAAAATCCCATTTAATTCAGTAATACCTGAGAATGAATAAGAAATACAGGATTTGTGAGAGAGAGTTTGAGATTTAACATGCTAGGATAAAGCTTTAATAGCTTTTCTGTTTCATAGCCAGCAATATTTCATTTTAGTTCTGCAATATTTTAGGGTACTAGCTTTAAATGACTTGAAAGAAGGTAATTTCATTGACCAAACTTCCCAGTAAACAGGGAGAAATTTAACACTTCTGTTTTCTTCCTTTCAATTTTAATTTGAAATAACAATATCTTTCAGTTTTGATAACTAAATTGTTCTGCCAAAATGGTGAGTGTCAAATTCCCTTTCACTGGCTTCTTTATTGTTCAATCTAATCCAACTTCGGTTTCTTTCCAAGTTTGCAAACAAAGCACTCTCTTCATATCACTCTACTGTGTTCCAAGTAGGATTGTGCCAAAAAATAACAATATAGATTAGGCATGCATCTACAGTATTAGAGATCATTCCCACAGCATTGGTATCAATGGAAACTTGACAGGAACTTTAGAGGGCACAAGTTTATTTTTGTAGGTTTTAAAGTCATTTGTCTTAGGTTTGTGTTAGCTTGAATCTCGCTTTGGAATACTCGATCACAGTAAGTTTTTACTCTCTATATATTTTTATTGCGTACATGAATAGATTTATTAGCATTTCTTTGGAATCCTTTAGACATTTCCTTATGAGAAAATAGATTAGAGATGCATAGCTGACTGCTGATTTTCTTGATATTTGGCGCCCTATTCTGATGCTGCTGAGACAGTTCCTGCTATGTTACACGTTCCATGTAGAGCATGACAGTACCCATTAGAGGGGAAAAATTTCTTTCTGAATTCTGTAGATCAGTCCGCCTGATGAATGTGATCACTTGTGAGTGCTATAGTCAACTTCAATCAGAACTACTCTTCAAAAATGATATATGAAATCTTATATAACATACTCCTATGTGATGTATCTTGGAAAGGGGACACACAGAGTTAAATCTTGAATGTAGCAAAGGAGATATTTAGATAAATGTTATGGTAAGAAATGTGAATCCAACCTTAGAAGAAGATAGCTTTACAAACAGTAAATTTTAGTGGCTGATATTTTTATTTCAAACTATCTTGTGTTTAATAGATGATATAAAGATGAATGCTTTCCACAAACAACTAAGTCGCTCTCATGAAAATATATCCAACAGATTCACACCCATAATAAAATTCAAATCAGTGAGTTCTGTTAAATGAAAAACTATTATTTTTTGTGCAGCTGGATTAAGATAATAATGGGTCCTGACTGTAAAGGCTGTCATTTTTCCTGACCTCTGATTGCTCTTAAACTTTTTGGCCTTGTTCTTTTAATCATTAATTTCAATTGCCGTTACTTTTTTTGTAATAATGAGGAAATGTTTGTTTGATAATACCTTCCTCTAAATCTCCAGTAAATCCATTATTTGCCTGCTGTAGCACCTGTGGAGAAGCTTTCCTTTGGAATTCACTATCAACATGTATAAATATATCATCACTGATTATTTACAAACAGCCTGGCAGAGTTCTGTCAGACTGTCTTCCATTTCTGATGAGAAAAATGTACTCACTTATAAGCACACCACTCCATCCATGCAGGGACAATGTAGCAGCTAAGTACAGGAAATACAGAAAAAAGGAGAGCAGATTGATCATATGCTTCTCAAAATTCCATCTTGTTCTGCTTTTTCAATCCAAACATGTAATTTGTATTGACTGTTTTTGCTTGGTGAACTTCTGAGGGTTTTGTTTTTTATCATCACCATTTAACTGAACTTTATTATCCTCCTTGTTTCAGGGATGCAAATTTTCCTGCTTCTCTAAGGCCATTTCACTTAGATCGTTCTCACTAATTTACGTTTCTGGCACTGAAATTCCTTTTCTAGAGTGTTATCCATATCAAATAACCTTCACTGATGTCTAAAATTTCAAAACCATTGGCAAATTAGGATTTCATCAAGACTATTGAACTCAAAAGGCTGTGATGGTTACTGGTCTGTTCTTTGGGCTTTGATTCTCAGTTGTAGCAGTGGATGGGTGGACTCATGTTCATTTGTTTGTTTTCTTTTGTTTTAACCATGGGCCAGTTCCTATCCAAATGCTTTACCTTCATGTACTATTTGGCACAGTTCATCCTTACTTCCTTAGTCATCCTAAGGAATGCATAATGAATTCTAAATGATTGGTTTTTGCTTTTTTTCTCCTTTCATTTTTTTAATAGTAGTAGTTAACAATTAGGTACCAATAATACCAATATTTTTAAAGTGACTAAAAAAAGTCATGTAAAATGAAAATTAATTACCAAATTAATTATGTAAAAGGTGATAGAGGAAAATTCTCAGAACTCATTGTTTGTGGTTTTTTTCTTCCTTAAAATGCTGAGAATACAGAAATGAGAGGATTTTATGTAATTTGTTCTATTTTTCTTCCTTTCTTGTGAAGATGTTTTGTTCTGCTGACTCGACCAACTTTTTTTTTTTTAAATGCAGTGGATCACCATTTGCATATCTGAGAGCATAGGTTGACTGCCTCAATCATGAGTTCTCAGACAAAAAATTACTTGATAAATGCTTTTACATTCTGCAGTTTATTGTTAAGAATTATAGGTTGGGACCAATAAGTTTATATTGAAAGTGTTAATAAGGGAAAGCATTTCCTTTTTTTTTTTTTGGTTATTTCTTCTTGTGCTTCTGCTTCACAAATTAATCTTTTTGTAAGAGGTCATTTTAAATTTAAGAGACATTAATACATTTTCAATGATGTCGAGGCAGCAGTTAACATCTGAAGTTCAAAACCGGTAACTGGACTGACTGGAGATCACAGAATCCTAGAATAGCTTGAATTGGAAAGGATCTTAAAGGCCATATCCAATCCGATGCTGTGAGCCGCTTGCTGCCCACCAGATCAAGTCAGCTAGGATCCCATTCAACCTGTTCTTGAATGCCTTCAGAGATGGGGCATCCACAGCTTCTCTGGGCACTGTGTGGCAGTGCCTCATCACCCCCTCTGAGTGAAAAGTTTCCACTTAATATCCAATTTAATTTCCTCTCTCTTAGTTTAAAACAGTTCCCCCTTGTTCTGTCACTATCAGATGATGTGAAAAATCAGATGATCTTCCTCCTGATATTTTTTTTTTGGAAAGCTGCAACTAGGCTTCCCTAAAATTCTCTCTTCTCTAGACTGAACAGGTCCAACTCCCCCATCCTTTCTTCATAACAGAGGTGCACTAACCCTTCAACTATTTTGTGTCCCTTCTCTGGACCTCTTCCAACAGCTCCACATCCTTCCTTTACTGTCTGTCTCAGGCTGGGCCGCAGCACACCAGATGGGTCCTCACAAGGACAGAGAAGAGGGGGACAATTGCCTGCCTCTCCGTGCTGCCACCCTTCTGTTGATGCAGCCCAGGATACTGCTGATATTTTGGGCTGCAAGAATGCACTGCTGGGTCATGTCCAGCTTTTTGTCCTTCAGGACCCCCATGTTCTTCTCTGCAGGGCTGCTCCCAAGCAGTTTTTCTTCCAGTCTGTACATGTCTCTGAGTCTGCCCCAGTCCAAGTGCAACACCTTGTATTTGGCCTAGTGAACCTGGTTAGTTTCTTGTAGGGCTCACTTTTCAAGCCTGTCCATGTCTCTATGGATGGCATCCCTCCCTTCTATTGTGTCAACTGCACTGCTCAGTTCAGTGACATTGGCAAACTTGCTGAGGATGCACTTGATCCCACTGTATATGTTGCTGATAAAGATTTTGAAGAGTGTTGATCCCAATACAAACCGCTGTGGTACACCGCTCATCACTAGGATGCAGTTATTCATAAGGTAACTTTCTAAGGATGTTAGAACCAATCTTTCTGCTTTCTTTCTTTTTTTTTTTTTTTTTCCATAATCTTTCTCCCTTCCCTAGATGAGGTGAAAGGATTTTGCATGGCTGTAATGTGAACATAGTCAATGCAAGCACATCTATCTTGCATAGGAATATTCTATAGTGATTTATGGGCTGAATTAAATAATATTGCCTGAAGCTGCAGTAACTACAGGATTACTAGTATGCTAATTAAAAATAAACAAAAAAACAAAACCTGAATCTTTAAAGTATCTATTTAATATAAAAAAATTAACAGCATATTTTTACACTGTAAACAGAACTAATGCTACCATTTAGATAAATGAAAATAAATGAGGCTTAAGTTGCATCAGTAAACCAGAGTTTCTCTATTGTTCATTAGAAATTTTCATTGAACTTTTAGTATTTGGGTGTAAAAGTACATTCATTATCTCTTTTGGTATTCTTTAGCTTTAGGGTAAAGTTCTTAAGGAATTTGTAGCTTACATGGGAATTTTCTGTAAGGATTTATGTCTAGAGAATGGTGCTTCTAAATAGAATCAATGTAATAAATTAACAAAAATGGTGTTTTAAATCTTTTAAAATTTTCAGCACTAGGTGGTTTGACCTTTCTATTCCTGAAATAACCTGAGAAAGTTAAGTTATATCTTTAAAAAGTATTTTACTTCTTTTATTTTGTCATTCTCTTACCAATGTAAAATTACTGACTTTTCCTCTTACTGCATCCAGCTTACACTTGGTCTACATTTGTGTTGTTTGCTTAAAGTATTCCATTGATGGCAAGGTTTAACTTGCACAGAAAATCCTGTTGGTTTCAAAAGCTCACTGCAGTGGAATCAACACTGTTTATTTAAGTACCAACTTTTCTTCTATGAGGAGAGTCAAGCCAAGAAAAAAATTGAACAAAGGGGTTTTGTAGTCACCATCCTTTGAGGTTTCTAAGAGTCAACTAGTTAAATCGCTGAGCAGCCAGATTGAGTGTTATAGATGGCACTGCTTTAAGAAGATTGCACATCCTGTCTATCCTGAATGACTGTGTGTGTATGTTTTCTGGTGGGACAAGAGCCATGCCAGCCTCTTAAATCAAGAGAAGTTTTCAGGTGTATGAAATATAAGTGTCAATTATTTTGCAGAAAAAGGTCCTAATTTTGCACTGCAAATGTAGGTTAAGTCTTGCTTGCTCATAAAAACTATTTGTGTTAACTACATTTTATAAATGTCAATCCTTATGAAATAGAGCTTAACTTCAAAATAAAATCTATTGTAGCTCTATGGTTAAATGCAAATAAATAGTAAAATGCCATAAATAGTAGTGGCAAAATCTTATCACATGTGCTCAGTGAAATTGTCTGTGCTGATTCAAATTCCGACCAGTAGAAAAGCAGTAAATGCAATATTTCCAAACCATCTCCACCACAGTGAGATATGAAACACTGCATTTTAATTAGAACATCCAATGAGTTTATCAACCAGTGTATTCCAAGGTGGATGTCTTTCATTTTATTCTCCTCCCAGTTGAGATGCCCACTAAAGAGATCATGAGAAAGCATAGTTTTGTTTGCTTTTGTTTGTTCTCTCAACAAAAAATGAATGTTGTTTTTAGAATCTGAGAGCTGGATTCACCCAATCTAGTTTTGATACCTTCAGGGATTTTTAAAAATGAGGAACGTAAAACACTTCTTCTTGATTAAATAAATTGATAATCAGCTTAGAGAATTAAGTGGCATTTTATGTTATCAATTTCTTATATCAAATGTTTGAAAAATGAATTGTCCATTCCAACTACTTCAATTTTGTGGGATTTTTTCTTTAATTTTATTGGAGGTGGTTGTTCATTTCTTTAATTGATGCTATTTACAAAGATTACACCTTGTGATGTTATGTTCAAATGCTAAAAAATTTACTTGATATATCGTGGTTTCAAATAAGTCAAAATGTTTTCTGGTACAGAGTAGATAAAATAATGAGATATTCATCCATGATCCACATGTTCGTGAATCATTTGTTATCCATCTAGATGTAAAAGACTATGAAATAATCAAGACAAATTTAGTGTGTCTGTGTTATTTGTGTAGAACTGTGTAGAAATGCGATTGCGTAGAAATGATGTTAGGATACACTAAAAGCAGTCCATTATGAAGGGGTTTTTAGATTTGTTTACTTATAACTATGGACATACTTGGATTTGAAATGTAGTTTGCTCATTTAGTGCAGTATGGATAATTTTAGTATTTTCAAACAATTTGCTAAGTTAAACTAAGTTAAACAAAACTGGTTGGAAAATTGCTTACAATGAATGAAACGTATGGAAAGAAACTTGAGATTATGTGCACTCAAAATTTGATTATATATTTTGATGACAGTGTTCCTATTCTAGCTGCTCATGCTAAACACACGTACAATTTATTATCAATACACATGAACGTATTAAAACATAGTCTTAGTTCTTCAGTAGACTGCTACTATCTCTGCATTTTGAACATCTCACCTCTTTTTATGCCATAAATTGAAGTATTTGCATCAAATGGCTAGCATGGGATCAAAATCATACTTGCATGGTTCCCATTGCAATCAACTGAAATTGCAAATGCTCAACCATTCTCAACATTTGAGCATGGGTTGTTCTGTGTTGTTTTTTTTACTTGTCATTGAAATAGCATTTTTGAGTCCAAATCCACTTTTGTTTTTTTATATCAATTAATGGATTTTCACAGAAGTTATTCTTTAATAGTCTTAATCCTTTATAGTCTTTTCAATGTTCCGCTGTTAATAATCACTCTTTTAATGTCATGAGAAGTTTGTTAATTATACTGGATGTTACAGAGTAAATGACAACTTAAGAAGATAGACATATGTTGCTAGACAAACACTGAAGTCAATCATAGTCTACAAAAGCCAGGGGATAAAGCTTCTAAAATGTTTCACTTCTTCAAACGTAGAATTTTAATAGGTTACGGAGTTATATTAAAATACAAAGTGTCATTATTTCTTCTTCTCAAATCTATTTCTTATGTAGGTCCAGCAGTATTTTCTCCTTATTTTCTTGTAGTAATGATGTACTTTACTGAGTCATATATTTATGCAAGAATAAGTTTTGCCCTGTGTTTTAATTGGAAAAGGCAAATGCACAAACCTAAGTAACTAATAACCTTTTTCTTTTAATTAATGCTGTGCATGCTTTAGTGGAAATTTGGGAGTAACTCTTCTGCTCTTTTATTTTTTGCATTAATTGAAATTAAGAGCAAATGAAAAGGAATCTGGTGCTGTAAGGAAATAGTAAATGCAAGAAACCTTTGTTTTCTTTGGCAAAGAGTAATAAACACTGGAGAATTCATACTCAAATCTTTATCCAAAGAGCGTTCAAACAAAAAATGGAAAACAAAAAATCCCTAACAAAAATAACATTAAAACTGAAGACCAGAAACTGGCTGTTTTTCAAACTGTATGAGCACGTCAGTAACGTTTGATTCAGACTACGTTGAGGTGTACTATCATGCCTTGTTTTCAGTCAGCCAGAAAAGGATTTAGAAACAGAATCACAGAATCGTTTAAGTTGCAAGGTAGCTTTTAAGGCTCATCTGGTCCAACTTGAAGGACTTCTCTTGATTCCCTGATTTAACACAGTCATAGAATCACAAGGTTGGAAATGACCTATAAGATCATCTAGTCCAACCGTCTTCACATTACCACTGCTACCACAAGCACTAAACCATATCTCATAGCTCCTCATCTAGATGCTTTTTGAACACTGCCAGGGATGGTGACTCCACCACCTCCCTGGGCAGCCATTCCAGTGCCTGACCACTCTCTGAGAGAAGTAGTTCTTCCTCATGCCTAACCTAAACCTCCTCTGGTACAACTTGCGGCCATTTCCCAGGGTCCTGTTTGTTGCTTGAGAGAAGAGGCCAAACCCCTCCTCATCACGACCTCCTTTCAGGAAGTTGTAGAGTGCAATGAGGTGTCCCCTGAGCCTCCTCTTCTCCAGACTAAACAATCCCAGCTCCCTCAGCCACTCCTCATAAAGCTTGTGCCTATGGGGGGTTGGAGATTCATGATCCTTGAGGTCCCTTCCAACCCTGGCCATTCCGTGACTCTGTGATTCTGTGATTGTTTTATTTTCATATCTTAATGCAGAGTTATTTGCACTTCTTGGAAAGCTGAGTGCCAGAATCACTGTTGTACACAAGCTGCTCAGCAATTAGGTTGGCTGGTATTAAAAACAATGCTGAAGGGATATTTCAATTTGTCAGTTTGCATTCAGATCTTTTAAATTGTCATTTTACAGTATGGGGGGTGGGGGGACTGGGGGGAAGGAAGTAGCTGCTTTTTCTGTTGTTTTTACTACACAATGCCACTGGCAGTCTGACTTCGTTTGTAGCATCTTAAATGTATGACCACCTTCAGTGTAACAACATTCATGTGAAGTTGAGAGTAACTACTGATATAAGGACTTGATCACTTGATTATAACTTTGTCACATGCATAGCCATTGCAAATTCATGTCTCATTTAGGCAGATTTAGCAAACTCAATGACTTTAGTAAATACAGAGGAAATAATTGTGCTCTCAAACATTCAACTATTTCTGCCTATTGTAATGAAACTGTCTTCTACTTCATCTTTGTTCTACCCTAACAGGTAAACCTCACCTGAAACCTTCCTGTTTTGTTTTGTTTTTTAATGTATTTTTTTACTTTTTGAAAGATGGGGGTACCAGAGATGATCCCAAGCCCGATCCTTTATCTTGACACATCTGAATTCTGGCCCTTATCCCTGACAGTTTGGAAAATTTCCACTAGAACAGCCATGTTTTGAGGCATTGTGCGTGTGGCTGTAGTGTAGCATTGAGGGCAGGAAGCTGTCCTTCTAGTGATGTTATTTTATGTATAGTATACTAATGGACCACTTAAAGATAATGCATTGCTTTCAGTTGAAGTCAGTTGAGGTCTGTTTCACAGATATTCCTCTTTCATCCTGTTTACAATCTTGTTGACTTTTCTCTGTTTTATCAAAGGCTTTTCTGGTCTGTCCCCTGTTCAAATGTCCAAAAACTGTAGTGAAGGCAGGTAAGAACAGCACGTGGAAATTTAAATCAAAACCTGAAAGTAAACTCCAAACCAGCTATCCTCCTCCACCCCTATAACATCAAGGTATAGCTACTATTATGATTTCTTCTCTGTGTGTGTGTGTGTAAAAGGTCTATTACAAAGAGCATAAGGAACGCCCTGGCTGGCCTGAAGAGCTCTCTTTGCAAAAAAGTATTTATTTTAATTGTCAAGGTTCTGCTGTGTGCAATGTCTAAAACTACAACAGCATTCAGAATTCCTCTAACCAAAGTCAAAAAATTCAAGTGAAATGACGGTTTGGTGTTTTAGTGAAGCCAGCTTTTCAGAAATGACTACTCTGCACTAATAATCTTGCTTCATGTTACTTAACTCATTCCCTGTGATTTACTGAAGGGCAAGAGGGAGAAGGTGTCATTTGGCTTTTCATAAGGGAACAAAGAACCTTGTTTCTGTTTCTTTCTCCCCCTCCCTGCCCCCCACCTCACAAGATACATAAATAAATAAGCCAAAGAATGACATAATGGCCTTTTTGTATTGAAAGTGTACATTGTTCTCTAGTCTCTCTCCTTTTTCTCTTTAGTCCACTTTAGTGAGTTTTTCTCTTTAAATTGTCTGTAGTATTTGCAAGATATCCTTTAAAGTCCTTCTTAAGACAAGTCTGAGAGTAAGACTTAATTCTGAAGGAGTCAGTGAGCACTTGGTGTGCATATAGTGATATTTGCATGTTATTCTATTAAAGATTAAAGTATAGTATTGCTACCATGCTTAGAGGTGTGGTCTCACTGACCTAACTCCAGAACACACTTTACAATGAAAGAAAGTAATAGAGAAGTGGGCTTTGGTGTTCAGTTGGTTTTGGTTTGTTCTTGATCAGGCATCGTAATTTAAGTACGAAGTGGCAGGAAAAAAATCTCTCCTTGGAATGAAGTTGGATTTCAGAGCTTCAGAAAACCTCCTGAATACTGGAAAGCTACTAAGTTAAGTGCAAGGAGGTTGAGAGCAACTGACTGTGTAGAGCAGTATGAGAAAGAACTTCACTTAATTGTGCCTAAGCATCCGGTTCCCTTCTTTCATCTGGTGAAAAGGTCTTTAAAATACTGACTAGGTTTCAATATTACTTCTCCAACTCTGTCTTTTCTCTAGTGTGGCCTGAGGGTTAAGCCAGATGACTTACCTTTGACCTCAAAGCTTTACATTCTATACAGGGGTGTCATTAGTATGAAATCTTTACTTTAGGAAATGTGGAGATCAGGTATTTTATCCAGCTCTGGCAATGTGTATATATATCTGTATAAGATATTGGTCAATGAATTCTTCTGTGAAGCCAAGAGTCTGGCTTTATTTGGCCTCAGGCCATCAAGTAATGTTTTGCAGATTATAGTGCGTATTAGTATGTTGATGTTTAATGCTTCAGGAATTGCTACATAATATCCCCATTTTGCTAATAATAAAGAAAGAAATCCAGTATGCGAAGGCTGTTCCGAAAGTAATGCCTCCTAGTTTATTGTGACGGCCACCATCAGAGGTGGATGTTGGTGTTATGGCAGTAATAGTACAGCCCTGTCATTATTCTGCTATTCTGTGACATTTCATTGCCATGAGACAGGTGGCAGCAAAGGGGCAGTCTGATAAAATGGTGTCTGAAAGAAGAAATATGTATGAAGAAATTGAATTCCTTTGTGTAGAAAAAATGGCACCCATTGACATTCATTGACGCTTGCTGAATGTTTCCAAGCATGGCACATAGGCTCTTGTTTATCACCGGCAGATATACATAGCTAATGCTAGTGATTATGTTGAAAAATTGTGTTTTGTAGCTGAGAATTTGCCCTATTAAATAGCATTATTGTGCTCTTTGTACCTGTTGTAGTTTCCATGGAAATAAATAGGAAGTAGTATTGTCAGAATGGCTTACATACAATAAGATGATACTGATGATGACAAATTACTTTGGTGTGGAACAATAAAAGTTGTCATATTCACAAGCTAATTTCATTCATGTTTCTCTTTCTCTGCTAGAAATTCACAGTTCCTCCTTAGGAGATATTTCAAGCTGAAAATTAAATGGGAAGAAACTGTGAGAGCTGGTTCTTGGCATTATCACTGCTAGCCTAATGGCTTGTCTTGCCATTTTAGGATATACATATTATCTGGCTGGTTGTTAGACATGGGAGAATTAAAAGGGAGGGATGTGTTCTTCAAATATTATAACTGTAAGAAGGGAATTTGATGAATTCTGACTTGTGGCACCAAACTGGAAGTACTTATTGTGTTATATATTGCTTTCAAATCTAGTTAAACTGTTCTGCAGAATATACATGCTATAGTGGGGGGTGGAGGAACAACAAAAAATGCACATTAAAATCGTATGTGGGGAGACACATTATGAAAAGAAAGATCAGTACACGAGAATTGGGCAGAAATCAATCAGCCCATTGCCAATTTGCAAAATGACTTCTTAAGAAGAGCAGTCTTGATGCAGGACCTGATATTTTCATAAGGTGCCACTGTGAACAAAGTAAATTTACTGTTACATGCATACACCAGGTTCCACAATAATGTTTGTTGTCCTAATAATTGAATATAACTTGTCGTGCATTTGCAAAGTATTTATTTCAAGAATCTGGGCATAAAGACTTTGGCTTTTACTAACACATTTGAAAGGAAGCACTAATTTACTTTCAGTATTAACAAGTTGCATTTGTTTTCAAGAGGTCAAGAACTGTTATAGTTGGTGCCTTCATTCCATATTTTTCTGTACTAGTTTGTTCTGTGAATGGACTGGTGGACATAGACCTGGAATATAAGCAGTGCTCTTTATCCCACAGCTCAAATGTAGCAGCAATGAATGAAAGAGACTCTTTGAGAAAGCATTTCAGCAAAGAATGTTTCTGTGGCTTTTAAGTCTTCACTGGAGCATTACCTGAGCACCCAAAGTAAATAAATTGTCCACATGTAATCATAGAAATATATGTAATTTATTATGCTGATAGTAAGCAAAAACACTTATTGAAAGGAAATGAAATGTCAAGATGTGAGGAATACATGGCATGCTAGGGCTGTCTAAAAGTAGTTGTTTTATTTGATAGGAAGAAGTGTTTCTAATATGGAAATCATGGTTAAAAAAATGCAGTGGAAGAGCTGTTTCTTTTCATCTATGCTTGTTCATTCTATCTCCTGCAGTATAGCAGGAGTAAATGATATTAAAAATATATTTGTGTTTCTGAGTAACTGAAACTGTGTATGGTAAGATGATGGAGTTAAATACAGTCTAGCTAGAGGCAAATTAGCATGGAGGAAAATACCTCTGTCAGGAGAGCTGATTCTAAATCAGAATCAAGTTTATATATTAAAAGAAAAAGGTTAGAAACTCCAGGCTACTCTGTTACAGTAATCAGTACCTTTTTGGCAAGTAGGACATTTTCCTATTCCAAGAGGTTTGCCAGAACCTAAAAAGATCTTTCTTCTGGTATTTGCAGAAAGATATAAAACTGATGAGTGTGAAGAGATCCAACATGCTAGAATATATACAACTGGAGATTCCTGTGGGTCTAAATCTCAGTCCCATCAGGTTACAGCTGGCATCTATCAAACCTAGGCTAGATTATTAAAACTAAATTTGGATAATTCACTCCTGTGTCAAGACAGTTATCAGAGCACTGAACTTAAATATTCCAAAGGATAATGCATTGCATGAAGAATGCGTGCTGTTAATCTGAATACTTCTTCCCTTGACCCCCCTTCATTTCTTTATCTTCTGCATCAGGGAAGTAGTTATTTTTTGGTAGTGTCATCAGCACTTAAATGGATGTCGGGGCTTGGCACCTAGTCAGTCACTCACGAGCACAACAAAAAATACAGTATAGTAAAACATTCTAGCATGCATTCCAAAGATAAACTTGGAATTCTGCAGAATAAAAGTGATAGTATTACCATAGTTTTTCCTGGCTTCTTCCCATGGAAAAGTGAGGGTTGGTTACAAAGTTAATTTCAGATGTGCTGTCAAAGCAGGCAAGAAGAGAAGACAAACAACAAGATTTTCTCTTTTACCACCCAGATTTACCAAACCTTGCCCATTTCACATCCATGTAAACTATATTGTCTTGTGTCAAAACCATTCGAAGAAATGTTATATATCGAACTAGATTAGACTGATTTCAGCTGATTGAACTTTGTGCTTTTAATGGGAATGCCTAACTAAGAGAGACAATCTGGTTAAAATTTGTATGGACTGGAATATTAGAAAGTTTTATTAAAGTCCCTGTGAACTGAAATCATTGTACTCTGTATGTGCAGTTAGGTTCAGTATTGCTGGAGTGATAGTGTGAGGTTACAGATGGAGTGCTGGTATAAGCAGGTTCCAAAGGTGGATGTAATAATTGACAAAGTAGTTGCATTTGAAATGAAATACTCAACTTCAGTATTTAAAATGAATACCTTTTGTGAGCTGAAACACGGATCCTTCATTTCTGTACAGCACTGTAAACCCATTTTCAATTTCAATTCAAATGCTTTGGAACTTGGAATCAACATCACTGTGAGTGCTAATCTGATCCGAGAAAGAAATGAGAGAGTTCTAGAAAGAAAACCTGTCCACAGCAAACGATCATTGGGCCATGTTGCCATACGTTAACTTGTGCTCATGCTACCCTCATCAGTGCAAATAAATCATTTTTGACCAAAGGCTTCCATGCAAGACATAAGCACTTGAGCTAAGGTAGTTTTTGGAATTTAGATGTTGTTCTAGAGACGGCACTTGATTGAATTTGGCTTGGCGTCTATAGTCAAGACTGGTGATTGCAATTTCAGATAAGTCATTTCTGGTCTGTAATATCTGAATTTTATTCAAAGCTGTTTATTCCATTAAGACTGTTTTCACATATTTTTTTTTACACATTAGTATAGCTTTGGACCACTACTTACAATGTTGATTTCATAGATTTGAACAGACGCAATTTCATTCCAACATTGTAACATCATACCCCAAAGACTCACAATGACATCACTTGGAAAACTTTGAAAGGATGCTTTGTACTACTTAAAGGAAATTAATCCTAAATATAAACATTTTCAAAATTACGCTACCCTAATTCTCCCCTAGTTTACTGCAGTGTAAATTAGAATGTGTTTTAATAAAGTCCATAAAGATAAACAAGCCTATTTCAGGATAGTTCATTTAAAAAAAAATAAAAACTCTCCAGTTTAAATTCAAACAAGATCTGATAAAATAATCTGCCTCTACATATTTCCAAATGTAATTCTCTTGGTTTTTCATGCAGCTCCATTGATTTAAAAAACAGAGAATGGAGGTAGGAAGCAGTTTCCACGTCTGCTTTGTGATTTGGCAGTGTGGCTAGTTTCATAATTTTGTGTTGCCCTCAACTCTTCATATATAAAACAGGAAAATAAATCTTTAGACGTCTGTGTTTTTTTTGTCTGTTGGATCTTATCTAAAAACATATAGACTGAAATTTCCAGCAAAATTAAAAATCATAAAGCAGAAGGAATGTGAGGTACTCTGTAGGTAGCTAACCAGTAAATTGAACTACCAGTACCTTCGTTTTCTGAAGAGTATCAGACAATCCTGGCAACTCATCCCAATAAAATCAGTCAGTGGTGACTGCAGGAATGTCATCTCAATATCATCAACTCACAGATGATATTATCATAAGCTCTTCATTTCAGTTATAAATGCTGATAAGTGAAAGGTTCTTTTTTTTTTTTCCTTTTTTTTTTTGTGACAATTTGCCCATAAAATCTATAGTTGCAACTCTTCTGGTGGTAGGTCAGTGTAAGCAGCTGTATTGTGGATTAGAGTTGGTGGTGTGCTTAGGATCTCAGCTTTCTCTCTTCTGGATACCGTTATTTTCTGTTTTTTTAATTCCAACTTACATAAAGCTAGAAAACCTTTGCATTTAGACTGCCATGTAAGTTAAGGCCTATTGTAAACTGGAAAGAAATTGAGATGGAATTTGATTAGATACTAAAAGAGATAAGGGTCAGCTTTCATGAATTGATATTAGAATGAGGTGTGGATGAAATTTATAGATTAGAGATTCTTTGTTGAGGAAGTGTGAAAGGGGTGGAAAAATTACAAGTGATGCATTTTTCAAGGACGATTGTTGCATGTGTAAAAATGCATTTAAATTTGGACATGAATTTAAAATAATTGTTAAATTGAGTGTAGATTGCAGTTATATTTGGTATAATTAAATACTGTTCAATATATCTGATCACTAGCACTAATGTGACGAAGAAAAGAAAAGAAGTCTTCCTATTATGACCTTTAATCTTAAATATTGGTCAGCGTATTTTCTTTTAACTTACCATGGTCTGCCTACAGGGTTGTTGAATTTTGGAGGGCATGTTTTCAAAAGAGAAAAAAGGCACTTGACTGAAGTGAGCTGAAGAGACAGAACTTGAGAAATTTAAAGAAGTCTATTTCCATTTTTAAGTGTTCTGTCCACTAGTTTTTCTTCTGTCCTTGTACATTTCTTTATATGATTGGCATATTCTGGATGAGGCAGGAATGCTATCAGTCAGGAGTCCAGAGAATGCAAAGTTCCTCATGATAAGTAGTCAATATAAGGTGCTGAATGTGATGTGGTTCTCCCCTGCAACTCATCAGAGGAAGGAGGTGATGGAAATGTTCCCATGAAAGAGCATGTGAGTAGGAGGAGAGGGGATCACAGCTCCTGCTATGCAACACACTATGGGGGGAAGCAATCAGAGACCAAGTTTTCTTTTCAGAATCCAGAACTTGTTGGAAGAGAGTCAGAACAGAGGATCTATTTCCATATATTGGATATTATTTATATCTCTCTAGAGATAGATTATGCCACTAAGATTTTTGCTCAGATGAAGCAAGTTACTTTTACAGTTAGAGCTTAGCTGCATGCCAACTGTTCCGCAAGTCTGACATAGTCTTACACTTCAATGTAAATGTTATGCTGTTGTCCCCACTGCATTGGTGGTAAAATGATATTGCATCTGCATGAGGAGCATTCTGGCCCAAGAGTGAGAGAAGGCTGGGCAAGAACAGATCATTCTTTTCTTCTCCTTGTCCTTTTAGAATGCTGGATTGCCAGCAGCATTCATAGAAAGAAGGCTTGCATCCTTCTGCATTTCTAAACTCGTTCCTTTCTTTGGAAACTTTCAATTTTTTCCTCCTTCCAATGCAGAGAACAGCTTTTCCTAAAGTGAAAAGTGAAGGGAAAAATATCCTGTAGAGGAAAGATGGAGGCAGAATGGATAGTTTAAATAATTGAAATGTGACCCACTGTTAAACATGATAAATGTACCTTGGCTGTGTTTACTTATTCGTGTTGCCATTAAGAAGAGAATTTGAAAGGAACATCCTCAGTGTAGCTATATTTTAATGAGTCTTTTTCATGAAGTGGAGTATAAAGGAATAGTTTCCCCCTGACAGACCATATTGTTAAGTATATTTAATTATAGGACTAGAAAATCATATGTAACCTTTTGAATTAGTTCGAATAATGGCCGCATGAATTTCTTTATATCTCTATTTTAGGATTGCTAAGCAACCAAGGACAAATAGCTTTATTTCTGTGTGACATTGTATTGCTCTTAAAAGCTTTTCAAATGAACATTAGTTCTTTGGCAGAGGAATAAATGGGTTGTAGGAATATTACAGCTTTTCTTGAATCATTTCTGTTTGTTGACACACGATCTAGCCAGGCCAGTGGCTGGGGTTCCCCAGTTTTAGACTTCTCACTTTCATCACATTTCATTAAAACATCATATTTGCAAAACATCGTGTTTTGTTGTTTTGAGGAGGAAGATTATTTATTATAAGCTACAGTCGTGGTGAGACAGGGGCTTAGTTTATGTAGAAACTCTGTTTTTTAATTATCTTGATTGCTTTTTTGAGCTTTATTGCTGCTTTACAAGGAAATGATATAATAACTTCCTATGTAAATATCAAAGGCAACATCATCTCAATAGAGTACAGACAATGTAATACAGAGATACTCTAGAGGCAGCAGCAGATACTGCTGACAGTAGGCACTACAGTGCCTAATATTTTTAAGTCCTTTGCGAATAGCAGTTTGCTAACAAAAAATGTCAGTCTGTTTATTTTAATCCTAAAGGATTATTAAAAGATGTATAGGAACTTTTAGTTTCCTGTAGTTTTCATTACACAAACAAATTGAATAGTTCTAACTATCCTTTGCAAGATCTTCACTCGTCCTGAACGTCCTTCTCTGTTCTTTTCTCTCCTGCTGTTAAATGATGACGGTGTTTGTCTGCCTCCTTGTGAATTTCTCTGTAACTGCAAACCTAATGCGTGGGTGTGGTGTGTGCTTGGTTTTTTTAATAGGCCATCCTGAACAGCTGAACTGCATCGTGATAGCTGGAGGCATCTCATTTTTTATTTATTCTTCAGAAATACGTAAGAGTGATGACTTTGAGAGACTCACTAATGGGCAGATGAACATAATCTCATATTTAGTCATCATCCTTTTCTGTTGCTGACTAGGCTTTAAATATTGTGGATGAGTAAGACGCTATCATGCAAGTGACTTCACCTTGTGCACGGCTTTTTGCTACGCAAGGCTACAAAATTTTCTATTTAAAGTAATGTTGTATTTGTTGCGCAGGATTCACAGCTATGCAAAGTAGCTCTTCCATTGAAAAAGGGAAGAATGTAAGATGGTTAGGATCAAACCTAAGTGTAAAAACAACAACAACAACAACAAAATCTTTAACATTGTGGTCTCATTTTAACTTGTAGTGTAGTCTGCAGGATCTAATCAAAACCAGGTCTGTCATGCTAGCTACTGTAAAAACTGCTAGCATTGTATTAAAAAAAAAAAAAATCATATTAAAAGTTGATTTTACTTAACTTTAGAGATGATCAGATTAGACAAAGTAAATGGATATGAAGTAAGAGAGAAATCCATATGTTTGTGGGCTTAATTTCTCAAGGTCGTGGAGAAGATCAGCTCTACAAACCTGAATAAAGGAAGTCGTACTGAATCCTTGATCCATGCTCTCCATGACCCACTTGCATGCAAGGTCTGTAGAAGCTCAGGAAGTGACCAAGAAAAGATGTTTAAAAGCACTGGTTGTTGGGATTTCATTTTAACATTGGGTTTGTGGTTTGGATTTTTCTTCCAAAATGTTATGACTTCTGGCTTAACACATTAAACTGAAATATGAACAGTCAACTTGAGGACATTGCCATACTTATCTCAATTGAAATTAATTTTGAATGTTACTTAGTAACCTTGAGCGTAATTTTAAAGTTATGGATCATGATTTTTGCCCCTAAGGAGACTGCCAGTGTTTTGATTTAAATAGGAGGTGAAAGATGGGCATATTATTTCTCAACAATATATGGTTTCAACTGGAGGAAAATCTAGACATGGAAATAGAGGGAATTAGGGGACCAGAGTTATGGGAAGTTGCATGGACTGTCTCTAGATGCTGTTGGTTTAAAGCTCTCTCTAGCAAATTGAGGTCTGTGTGAAATGCAGATCAAACTCACATTTTTTGAGGTTTTGCCTTCTGGCTTTGAGCAGGTTGTGTTCATGAACTTTGTCAGTATCTCTGTATGACAGACAGGAAAAATATAATTACAGATACTGAAAGCTTTATTTCAGTTCAAAATATGGTTAATTACTTTTTTTTTTTCAACTGAAATGACTGAGTGGAAGGAAGTGATAGAGGGACCTCAATAGACTCACTGGCCATGAGTGAATCTGAGGTTTAACACAGCAAAGTGCAAGGTTTTGCACTTGGGAGTATATATACCCAGGCATATATATAGACTGGAAGGAGTAACCCTGCAGAGAAGGACGTGGGGGTCCTGGTGGATAAAAAGCTTGATATGAGTCAGCAGAGTGCTCTTGCAGCTTGGAAAGCAATGGTATCCTGGGCTCCATCAGAAGAGGGGTGGCCAGTAGGGGCAGGGAGGTGGTTGTCCCTCTCTACTCTGCTCTTGTGAGGCTCCATCTGGAGTACTTTGTACAGGGCTGGAACCCCCAGTACAGGAAAGACAGGGAGCTGTTGGAGAGGGTCCAGAGGAGAGCCACAAAAATTATCAGGTGGCTGGAGAACCTCCGCTACAAAGACAGGCTGAGGGAACTGGGCTTGTTCAGCCTGGAGAAAAGAAGGCTGCGGGGTGACCTCATTGCAGCCTTTCAGTACCGAAAGGGAGCCTGTAAGCAAGAGGGGATGCCTCATCCCTGGAGGTATTCAGGGGAAGGTTGGATGAGGCCCTGGGCAGTCTGGTCTAGTATTAAAGGTGAAGGTTTGCAGCCCTGCCTGTGGCAGAGTGGTTGGAGCTTGACGATCCTTGAGGTCCCTTCCAACCCAAGCCACTCTATGATCTTATGAAATGTTTTTCTGCTGAACAAGTTTCCGGTCACTTACAGCATGCCCAATTTTCATGCTCTAAGTGAGGTAAATGACTTAAAACAAATGTTTCCTTCTGTCTGTTTCCTCCACACACTTAGGTGTTATTCAGTACTGAGTGCATGCTCCTCCTGCCATATTGCTTCTGAGAGCTTCCTCTTGGTTTGCTGTCTGTAGAGGTAAGAGTGGTCCTCTGACAGTTATACCTGTCTCGTCCACTGAGAAAAGCAGAGGTTTGGAGGGAAAAAAATAAAGCTTACTGTCACTTTCATGACAAATATTAGAAAGATAACAGCTATAGGAAAGTAATTGCTGGATCTACTGTGCTGTATCCTGAGGATAAGGATGCCCAAGGAAGGAGTCAAATCAAGCATTCAGCTTCTGAATCAGTCTTGCATGCATTTGTAGCTGTTTGGAGCAATCAGAAATGTCAAACATTACAAACAGAGTTAGGGCAATGTAAAGCTTGCTGAGGTAGAATATATGTGATAATTTTAATCAATGTGTAACAAGTTTGCATCACTTACCATATGCACTCCATTTCAATGGACAGGCATGGGGAAGAATTCTGCAGAAGGTGGATTTGTTATTAGTTTGCAGGAAATTAATTTTTTTACTTGACTTTTTTATTTTGGAGGCTCATATTCAGAAATTAGGGGAGAGAATGAGTCTTGAATAGCTAGAAACAGATGGTGCTAGAGAGTTTAAAAGAACATTTTCATGTACTTCTGCAGTGCTATAACACAGGCGTGTTCACATGCAACCCACAGGCAGTTGTGTGGTGAAATCCGAGATTCACTGATTCTTTTTTTTTTTTTAATTCAAAGGTAAGAGTAAAGACAATTTCTTGTTTTTAATCATTCATTCATTGACTTATTTAAGCAGCTTCATGTTTACACTTTTGAAATGTGAGCAGGTTTGTGGGTTTTTTTTTTTCTGAAAGACTCTTCCATTCCCCCATTATTTGATCTTAGTACATTTGGTTTTCTGTATTGCCATCCAGAGGCAGCATTTTCCAGTTCACACTTTTTTCACCTGACCTCATAAACTCTGCTTGATTTCTTTTTCCATATTTAAAATTTGCCACATCAACTCTTCTCCTGCATGTTCCATAAAACAATTGATGGGAGTCAATGCTTTAGCTAGAAATAATTAGAATTCTTTTCATTGTCCCATATTTCAGTCGATAGGAAATAGATCTTCTTTGAGGCTGGCCCCCAAGTTAACAGATCTACTCTGAAGCTGGCCCCATATTTGGAGGGGAAACAAAAAGAAAATATTTCTTTCATTGCCCCCAAAGTCAACCAGCTGCAGTGCCTTGGATTTATACAATCTCTTCACCTCCAAATGCCCTTCTAAGCATGACTACTGCATTTAATTAATTTTCCATGACATAATTCCTCCTGGTCCAAGAAATAAAAGCCTCCAATTGTCAAAAACTCACTTGTCTCTTAATGAATAAACAAGTGCATCTGAGTCGTTTCTCACACACCACACACACAACTCTTGCCTACGCAGGATTCTTTTTTTGAACAGCAGCTAAGATCTAGTGTTCATTAGACACTACGTGCGTATTATTCCCAAGCCCTATGAGATTGTGTCAGACAGAAACTATAAGTAAGGCAAGACATAATTTAATCAAATGTGACAATCCGTAATGTCCAAATCCTCACGTTACTTGTGTCAGTATACATACAAAGATTGGGTTTCAGCTTGTTCCAACCTTTAAGCCAATTCCTGGCTTTTTCAGGTGTATGAAAGCTGGCTAAGCTCGTGTTCTGTTACAGCCTAGTGCTTTTTCAATGAGATTGGCTTCCTGTGTGTGTGTTCAACCTGGAGCTGAAAAAGTGGAATAGGCAATTTTCTTCATTAGTTTCCATCCATGTGCACTAGTGTTTTGTGCCATTATACCAAACATATTGACTTAACCACTCGGCAAGAACAAACAGGAAGAGGGGGCTGCATTTCCACAATATAAAGGGCAAAAATTCCAGTTTCCTCACTTGACTGTTTCATTTTGCAGAAGAGGAGATGCAATATCATGGGTTCAAATATTTTTTTTGTGGTATAATGACATGAAAAACGTTACTGTGTCAAGAATGAACCTCTTCTAGAATCAATTTTAGGCCTAATGAAATCCTTCCATGCATTTCACCATGCAAATGGATCTTTTTTCTTTCTTGCCCCACCCTCCTCACATCAACTTCCATGTATTTCTTTGTGTGTGTATGTATATGTCAGGTCCTGATGCCAGCTATTATGTGCAGTTCTCTTGATCTTGCTCTGCAGTTTTACTGTTTCTTCAAATGACTGCATGTTAGTGAAAAATCTTCTCTATGCCAGATCCCATAATTTACGGTATAGTGCTGTAAGTCACTCTTTCAGCTAATCCTATGAGTCATGAAGTTGCCATTCAGTTATTGATATAATTGATCTGAGATCTCACTCTCCATCTTATAATAGCCTGTCTCTCGTTAGTACAGTTTTCATTGTGCTTCCTTGACTTACTTGTGCTTGCTTGCTTAATGCCTGTCAAAATAACTTTTCTTCTTCTTGAAAGGGATAGCTCTTAATTATTGCTGTCTGTATAAGTTGCAGTGGCTGTTTCTGAGTCACCTACCTTTTATCAGCTAAGTAATCCCCACAGCCTGGGACTCCCTGTGTCTGGCCTTCCCATTCTGTCACTAGGCTGCTGTTATTGTGCTACTGATAAATCCACAATTGCTGATCTTCATTGTTACCCAGGTGTACTTTTAGACCTAGCTTTATAGAAGCATTCCTTTCAGCAATTGCTCTCACCAATTCTGAGAGTCTGCATGCTTTTTCTAGGAAAAGGAGTCCCAAAAGGCAAAGATGTTCTCATTTCAGGTCAGCTTTTCTTGTGCTTGTTTTGTTTTGTTTAATTTTTCTTTTTTTTTTCTTCTTTTTTTTTAATGGAAAGGAAGGTGTTTTTTTGTTTGTTTGTTTTGTTTTGGCAGCGGATACGGTTGCCAAATGAACTTTGATGACTGGGCAATAACATCAGTCTTCAGTCTAGAAAAAAGAGAAATCATCATAGAACTGAAATGACTGTCAATGTACTGAGGTTGAGTTAGTTGAAAGCAATCTATCTTGGATTCTCAAAGAAGAGAAATATCACCACTGTGATGTAGTGAAGTAAAAAAGTTGATTATTATTATTATGCATCTTTTCATATATGCGTTATTATGCATCTTTTCATACAAACATCTGTGAGATGAACAGGGGAATGACAGAGATGCTTTGTAAGGAGTGTGTGTAATTAACAGAGGACATCATGGAATTTTTTAAATGCCTTATCCTTAAGGCTTTTTCAGAAGAGAAAAAGGAAAAAAAAAATGAACTTATTTTAGCAAAAGAGTCAGGTTTAAATTTCAGAAAAACATGGCCTGAATTACATCTTGAATAACTGCATAAATTCTTATTGCCTTCAGTAGGAACTGGATCAGTCGCTTAATGAAAGCATTGCATAACTGGTTTTACTCAGTTTTATTAGACTTCATTATGTTTCCCTTGAGACCTTTTGGTGCATATGGTAGTTAATCTGCTAGGAGGCCAGGAGTTTACTTCCATATCGCACATGGATCATTTTAATATCAATACTTAGTACTGTGCAGATTGCAAGCATTATGCTCTAAGTTTGGCCTGGTGAGCCTTCTGGCTGTGGCATCAGGTTTCAACACCTTTCCCTTTTCTACTTCTGTTGCCATGTAGGGATGAAACAATCTTAAGTCAACTTCATTTATCACAGCAAACTGCATGAACAAGGGAGGAAACATAAACAAGACAGTTAAATAATTTAATACTTGTAATTGCCCCCTTTAATACACAGTATTGAAAAGAATTGATTCAGCTCTGGCTTCTAACACTTCCTCAGTCAAACTGGTGAAGGCCTAAGCTGGAAGAATGATTTTGAGAAATAGGAACATGAATATTTTTTCTTGAATATAAATGGCTTTCTTTTAAAGTCTAGGTCTTCTTTAAAAGTACAGCTTTGTCTTACTCATTAGCACTCATCTTACTGTTGAAGAATAAATCGTTATTAATTAATAAACTGTTAGGTTTATCTGAAACAGTCTTAAATTAACTGTGGCAAATGGTAACCAAAATACATCACCGTGCCCTAAATCCTTATTCTTTTTTACTATGTGATTATTACATACTTGGGCACCAGATCAAGGATGTTGGCATATATATAGTGAAAGGTGGATGTTCTTATATGCATAATCTATTGCACCACTATCATTCCTTCTTCTATCTTTAATACTCTAATATATTAACACTTGGTTAGGAGAACGTATGGAAATTGCTACTCATCTTGGTTTTGCAGAAAGCTTCATTTAATAGACTGTGAACTCTAAAGAGGTAAAGATAAGACTAAAATGACTGTCCGGCCTGTAGCTGGCATCCCAAATGGAAGTCCTGTCAGTAGTCCTCTCTGGTTAGTTTGACTGATGATGCCAAATTTTGAAAAACAGAGAGCAGATACTTTCATCTGAATATTCTGTTTCATACAACATGTTTAAGTTGCCTATTGAATACTTACACATGCTTTTACTATTTGCTTAGACAAACTCCTTTGCTCAATCTTCAGATCTGAAACAGACTTTGTAAAAACAACTCAGTGGATTACAGGAGCCTTTTCTGATCTGCATCTACTGTAAGGCTTGGTCTATATTTACTGTAATGGAATTACAGTAGGAGCCTTAGAAGGCTCTGCTGCTGTGAGCCTCTGTGGCTGCTTTTACTGGAAAGTCTATCAGGATTCAGTATATCAACTGCCACTGGAAATCATTCGAGCTGGAAATACACTGATGCAATTTTTGTATCACCTATTTAAGTCAATACTTTTTTTGTTCCCTGCCTCCTTATGTCAGTCACTCAACACGGACAAGCGTGGTGGTGTTGCTGAAGTGGCTGGGAGCTTTATTAGGTTCTACGTGAAAACTGAGCTCCTTGCTCAGTGAGAAATATCACCAGGCATAAAACAATAAAGTTTATTTTGCCCCAGAATGGAGATTTAGGGATTTTGAAGAACGCCTCTATTCTGGCTTATTTTCCACCTGAAATATTTGTTACAAAATCAGAAATGTTTGCAGATGATTTTTTAAAAAACATAGACGTGAACTAATGAAGCTTATAAATCATTTCTAAAATATCATTCTGTTGTAATCTTTGTCTATACAACATATTGTATGAGATGGTTTCACTAAACAGAGTGGATACCCCTTAGAGTATTTGTTAACATGAAAATCAGTTTATTTTATAATTCATAAGGGGGAGTTGTTTTTAAAACCCAGCTCTAGCAAAGCTAGAAATATTGTGACAAGCAATTACCATCACCACTTGACGTCTTTATTTCAAGCTGAGGTGGTTTTTTTGCTCCATCTAAGAGAGTTTCATTTCAGGTGATTTAACATGTACAAATCCCTGAAAATGAGAAAGAAATGCCTGCAATTTATTTTCTGTGTCACTGTCATGTCTGTGGAGAGGAGAAGCATTAGCTGACTTACTGGGGTTTTAGAGCAACAGAAACTCAGAGGAGGTCCCTAAACAAACCACATCTAATTACTGGAGCAATGTATGTCACATCCTTTCAAACTTTTAAGTGTAATAGAAATGATCTAAAATAGCTTTTTGTGGTCTCATAGTAAGAGGGGATTGGATAAGAGGTGACATAATGAGGGAAGCCAAAAAATGAAATAAGGGGTGGGGGGGAGGGGTGTCTCCATGTTTTTCAGGTAGGGACATATTTCTTTATATAATCTGATCATAGGGTAATTCAGGCTGTAAGGAATTAAGATAAATTTGTCTGCCAAAATGCATGTTGATATGCTCTAAGGTTACTTTGGTGTGAATGACTAATTAATACCCAGAATTGGCTCCGCAATTTGCACTTTTCCAGATTTGTAGAGTTGAGATCTCGGATTCCTTAGACTCGCGCTCAGGCACACAAGTGAGTTCTTAAGCATCTAAAATCAGCCTTATGTTCTGTCAGACTCACCCTTTTCTCTGAGAAGACATTCAGACGCACAAGTCCGATGACAAAAGGATAATGGAAGCCAGTGATGATAACAGCTGCAGGGAGCTCTTTTTCTTCACATTCTCTTGGGAATTGCTCCCATGGCCTCTTTTGTCCACACCAGTGAACTCTCAGTAGACAGTAGCAGCAACATCAGATACAAAATGAATGTTGCAATGGCTGGATACTTTTAAAAATAGGAATGTATCTAAATCTAACCTAACTAGCTTTTAAATCTGATGGCATTGCATTATTTTACTCTAAATGTTACGATGAGCTCTAGAGATTAGGTTTCATAATCTCTGCTAACGAGGTACTTTTGATGTCTGTAATTATGTGTCTTGCAACAATTTACTAGGAGACCATTACACGTTCTTGATGGCATTTTCAAGTCACTGAATCCTTGGGTAATTAGGCAAACACACCGAGCAACCTGCAAATTTCTGAAAATTCATTTCCTCATTCAAATATATTTTGAAGCTTTGGTATAAGAGATCCAAGAAAGTCACTTTTTGGCTAGAGAGGAGAGAATATCACTGTATCAGTGCTATAGACAAGTAGCGGCAAAATGCTTCCTAAATAGCATCAGCAGCATTTGCAGCAAAAAATGTTGGAATCTGAGTGTGTGGTAAAAGTGTGCAGTGTGACTATGGGGCTTACCACTGGGCTCAAAGCCTGCCAGGTGGTGGTGGTGAGATGTTCTAGCTTGCTGGGTTCACAAAGCAGTGTGACTAAACCTTACCAACGCTGGGATCTTCTTATTTCTGGCCTGCAATGCCTCTGAAGTCATTGTGAATATATACTTAGAAGCCTGTTTAATTATGTAGTTCTCAATAACTCTGAAAAAAAGCCCCTCTAAATGCTAGGATACAAGAAGTGAGAGTTACAGCTACAGAGGACAGTGCATCACAGTGGCTCATATTCAGTAAAACTTAATTGAAATGCATCCGATTCTTACCTTTCCCAATCTCAGTAACCTCTGACCTCAGCAGTGCAAATTTCTCTTTGTGCAGCCACAGGTGTGATGAGTTGTGTCATTTTGCCAAATGCCTTTGGATTTTACAATCCGTATACTCACAGTATGTAGCCTACATCATTTTTGAAGCTGGCCTGAAGTCACACTAACCTACTCCAGACCGTGATTTGCTTTAGGTTACTGAGTTTGGCTTGCAGAGCCCAGTCCTGGTTCCATTAAAGCCAGTGGGATTCTTTTCACTGGCTTTTGGAGGACTTGGCTGGGGTTCATCGCATACAATTCCTCTGATACCCTCTTCTCTGAAATATTCTTAAAGAAAATTATAATATAATCTGAAGAATAACAAAATCAGGCCAGACTTTCAGTTCCTGTAAAGCAGAATGGATTTTTTTTTTTTCATTTAAGTAAAACTATGCTAATTTACATGAGCTTAATATTTTACATACAGCCTAATATCTCTTTAATTAGCCACAAAGCTCTCTAAACTCATTTATAAGATAACCAGAACAGTTTAAACAATATTTCACTTTGGAGCCGAGGTCCTATGTAATGTCAGCTCTTTTTTTTTAACCTAATTTCTATAGAATATTGTGGATATAATCTTTTGATAGAGCCTTTATGCATAGCAAAACAGTCCCTAATTTCTTCCTCTGTGATGCTATTATGTGATAATGTTTTTTTAGATGTTTGTTGGCCTCTCACGAGATTCTAGCGTTTCAGCTGAAACACAGATTGTATAGGGAACAGCTTCAGTGGCAGCCCTGCCTCATACATGACACAGATAATGAAGGTTCACAGCAATCGCAAGCACATGTTAGATTTGATTTAACAGGAAGGATTTTCTCTGTTTTAATTGGCTGTGGAGCAGTGGGAAAATTCATGAGTGTCATGAATTTGACATTGATAACCAATGAATAAAATGCGTTATTATGCTATGCAGCCTTTTCTTTCTCAGAGCTCTCATGTAATGGAAAAACTGGATGATGTGGATTATAAAATCGCAGACAAAAGTTCATCTTCAGCTGAAGTGTGTTAGAGTGGAAAGTGGTTTTATGTATCCATATACATGACTTGTATGTAAGAGAATTAATTTATGTCTCTGTGAATTTGGAGCAATTTGAAAGTTCTGAATTTGTGCTGGTGTAACTGAAACCAAAATATGGCTGTAGGACTAAGATGGTGAACTTGTGGCATAGCACAGCAGAAATAACTACTGTTTAGGATGCAGAAAAATCCAGTCTCTGCGGCAGGCAAGCATTCAAGGAATTTCTTATGGTAATAATAGTATTTTTGAAAAAGAGGAGTAAGATAGAAGATGTACCTTTAAGCTGAAATTCAGGAAAGAACATACCAGCAGCAGGTTTTATTTGTCTGTGCAGCAATCCTTAAGGGAAATTGAACAAAATATACTTTTTACTAACTTTCTATTCCTAACTCTTAATCAAAAGTCCAGATTCTAACGTCTTTTGGAAAGTGAAGCCCTCTCTGATAACATGGGGAAGCTGAAATCCAGCAGCACCTCACTCAGTCCTACTGCAGTAGTGGACTGAAGTTGTTTTGAAAATGCTTTTACTCCAAAAGTTTTTTTTTTTTTTCAGGGGGGTTATTTCTCCAAATATATTTTATAAGCATTCAAAGAGAAAATTGCTGCTAAATAAAATTCTGTAAACTGTTGTCTGAAGGCTTTGTCAGCATTTGAACAGCACTTTTCAATTTAACGTGAAAAACATCTGCTTCCTTCATGACTAAAGACATGACTCAAACATCATACTGCTGTAGGCTGATCATACTGTTTTAAATTCAAAATGAGGGCTTGAAGTTAATGTTTTATTCATGTCAAAAGCATATTTTTGGGCTGAGGTAGGGCATTCATACGTTTTGTTTTGAAGAGTTACATTTTTGCCTTATATCGCGTATTTTTGTTTAATTGGAGATTATTGGTTTTATTTTTTTGCTTTGTCACTTTATGCTGTGCATACCAATCTGGATTGTACTACGTTGCAAAAGGTTAATGGGTGGCATAAATCTCAGAACTGTAAATAGTGCCAGCCCTCTAGTGAGCTGTGGGTATGCAGAACAACACATCCATCCATTACAGCCATAAATCCAAATGCCATTGCCAGAAATGTGTGAAAGGCATATTGTCCAAGGGTGGCGTTTTTACAGGGTAGATCCTTAATTTCTTGTGCTGTGGCAGAATGATTCTTTGCATTTATCCTGTGAAGATAAGCCAGCTTTTAGACCTATAAAATGGTATCTTCACCAACACATCTGAGGAACACCCCTGTTCCATACCTGCTTCGTTTATGCTAAACGCATGAAGAACTGGATCACAGCATCGTATGACTTGAAAAACATGTAGACATGTTTACATCAAACAGGAAAATATTTAAAGATACTATTTCACTTTCTTGCCATTTCTTCTTACTCATAGTTCTGAAATTTAAACGGCAAATGTTCTACTATTTCTTTTTCTATCCTTTTATTGGAAAGCAGACCACTAACGTAAGTCTATGGCTATAGAGAAAGTGGAGCTTTTTCCAGTAGGAAAAATTACAATGAGTGGCTCGCCTTGAAGACTTCTGTTTTCCTTTCTTATGTCATTTCAGATGCTGCACAACAAGCATGTGATGGTCCGTGTTGGAGGAGGATGGGAGACTTTTGCAGGTTACTTACTGAAGCATGACCCATGCAGAATGCTGCAGATCTCACGAGCGGATGGAAAAACCTCTCCAATCCAGAGCAAGTCTCCAACTCTCAGGGACATGAATCCAGACAACTATCTGGTTGTTTCTGCCCATTACAAAACCAAGAAGGAGATTAAGTGAAATAAGCTTCCCATGCGATTGGGACTCTATATACGTAGGTCCAAATTATTTTCACAAGTGTAGTAAATTTAGTTTATGCTTTGAAAGGACTTCAGAAAACTTAAGACAGACTGGAAATGGCAGCCCATTTTGAAGATCTCTGAATTGTAGAACTATTTATTTCTAGTACTGTATCTTTTATAGCAAAATACCCCTGCTAGGTTAATTACTACAGTCCTATAAGAAATAGACATATATTTTTAGCCAAATTATTATTCTTTAATACATGAATGTATACACAGAGTTACATAAAGGAGTGGATCCTGTTAATGGATGGAAATACATAATACAAAATATTTGTATGAAAATATTATGACATTGAATCCTTGACTGTTAGGCTAGTTGAAAAATATATCTATGCAAGTGGAATGAAGTATTGGTGGGAGCTACTTGGTAATGCCTCTTGAAATGGGAATTTTTTATGGGTTGGAAGATTATTTTTTTTTAACCAACAGAGTATAGACTCGTTGCATGCCAAATAACTTTCCAAAGTGATTACTTCAGAAAAAAAGCCCAAGAAGAAAGACCCACTACCCTTGTACTCTTTTAAAGCTAAAGACGATGCTTAGTGCTAGATGTGCATGTAGATCCTTCCTGTTCCTGACAAAGCTGCCCCATACAGAAAGAGGAGGAAGCCAAGAGGTTGCCCCTTCCTCTCCCAGACAATAGTGCTGGCTAGTACAAGCAGGATGCACGGCCAAGGAGGGGTTCAAAAGATGAAGCTTTTCCTTCCCCTTATTTGTAATTCTGCTGGTCATGCCAAATATAAAATATTCATTACCCTGTCAGTTGAGTGATTCACATTCTTGTAAATCATTCACACACCTCTAAAATAGCTAAAGGCGTACTGGGGCTTAGTTCATAATTTTGGCTTCTCTTCTTTGTTTATATTTGGTAATTTATGTGCCTTATAACTTCCTCCAAAAATCATTTTATAGGATTATTTCACTGACTTATAAATTTGAGCAGAACTTATTTCATTACAAATGAAATAAACATTTTAAAAATACACATTTTTGGTATTTGTAATCTGTACTCCTGTGCTTTGCTGCTACTGACCGGATGCCTACAGCATAGAACTTCTCACTGACCTCATAAGGAATGGAACAGAGAATGGTGCAAGATAGCACAGAAAATACATGGATTCTATTGAAAAATAAATATTTTTTCTTTGCAGGAAAGGAAAGGATCCAGGTATTCTGGAAGTCACTTTCTAAAGTGTCAGTTGGTTTTCCTCTGTATTTTTCTTTATAAGCTGAACTGGAACACGTACAAATGCATACAATGTATTCATACAAGGATGCACTGCTTTGTTCTTCAAGGGCAAAATTTCTACTGACTAGAGCAAGACAGGATCAAGACCTTCCTCTTTCATGCTGGATGCCTTACTGAAATCAGCGTGTTTTATCATACTTAGCAGAACCACCCACCTTATTGCCTACAAATACCTGCTGAACACAAACAGCACACAACTGTTAGGCACGCAGCAGTACAGAACTCCAAGTATATTTTTAGAAAGAACCTTTGTAGCCTTCTTTTTAAGCAATTTTTGAGGAAAGTAAATATAAACTCAGTCAGACCTTTGAAAGGCCATAGGAAGCGCACATTTTCATGGAAGCAAGGATTTTAGCCCTCCTAAGCTAAATAGGAGTGGGAAACATAGGCTTTATGGGAATGGGAATGGAATAATGGAACGGGAAAGCAAAATTAGTTAAAAAAAGAAAGAACAGAAGCACAACTGAGGAAAAAAAAAAAGTTCTTAATATATGCAGAGAGATTTGTTTGCAAATTAAGGGAGAAGAAAAACTTGAGATTTGGATGTCTATTTTTGGAATGATGGTTACTCCTCCAAATATAAATTGCTGTGTTTCCATCATCCAAGATTAAGTTTACATAACTGTTTTCTTTGAAATGTTTGAAGATATTTACATGTTGGCAGATACTTGTAGTTATACACAAAAAAAACGTATTTCAATTTATTTCAATATTAAGCTTCAACAAATAATCCTGGTAAATCCAAACCAAGATTTTAAATAATAATTAAAAAAAAAAAAAACAACAAAAAAAAACTGGTGTATCTCATTGGACTTTAGCTATCAAAATAATCTTTTGTAATCCCAACCTTCTCAAACTCACATAAGAATAGTTCTTAACACCTGGACTTAATCAGTGACAGAATGGGAGATCATGGAGATCTTACAGGACTTTTTAAAGCATTGCCCATTACCACCTGACCTGACTGAGGTGGGGGCTTGCTGCATTAGATGCACCTGGGATGGATGTGGTGAGCAAGGGACCAGTTGAAGTAGGAGCAGCAGTAAATCCAGCCAACCAACCAACCAACCAACCAACCAACCAACCAACCAACCACTGCAGTAAATTAACCAGTTATGCAAACAGAGGTGGGAATACCTCATTTAGAAGGTAAGTGTATCTGGTGATTGAAATGGCTTCTTCTTATTGTATTAGACCTTATGGGGACAGAACTGTGTTCTTGTAGGAAGCTTTTGTGGAGGAAAATGTGTTTCACTGTTTAGATGTTGTGAGTAATATTGCAGTTTCTGTTCTCCCAGCATATGATATTAATGTATCTAGCCCAGATTTTTAGGAGACTGAATTGAAGAGTAGGGGATCAACAGGAAGGATCTGCAACTTCCATCTCATGCTCTGACTGAGGAATGGCCTGTTGAAACCATGAAATTTTTGCCTGGTAGAAAAGCCAGGTGATGTAATCAAATGAGAAGACGCAATCTTGACCTAGCACTGGAAGATAACAGAGAAGAAGGGTGCTTCACAGTGATTTTTGTCTTACTTGATCTCTGTATAACTCAGTTGAAAGTGACTGCTGAGGATATTGAAAGCCACATAAAACCAGGCTGCTATGAGCTGCAGCAGAGCCGCTTCTCAAGGGTTGAGCTGGGTCATAGAAAAGGCAATATGGGAGCACCTGTTAGCTGTGAACAGTGCTAAGGCTCAAAATGGTTAATCAGTGTAAATGGATTTCAAAAGCTGTTGTTGTACAATACTAAATAAGCATTGCAATTCTGGAAGCAATTCAGAAATACTTTGGAAATGCTCATTACAAAGCCTGTCACTAGGTAATATAGGAGGTACCTTATGTCACCTCGATGCTCATATACTACCCACAGTTTTGTTTCCACATTATTATCCACATAATTGAACAGGGACAGAATTTTTCTTTTTCCTTATTTTAGCAACAAAATTATACATTAATTCGCATTACCACCTTGGTTTGTTGGGTTTGTTGTTTTTGTTGTTGCTTTTTTTTTAAATGACATTTCAGGGAGGGTGTATAAAATCCATGGTAACCAGCTCAAGGGCTGTTGGTGGGGATGAGCAAAATAGAGAGGTGTGAATATATGTGTGTGGGAAGGCAGAGCAGGCTTCTTATGAGATCCGACACTGAATTTTTTACATGTGTTCATTTCAGATCAGGGAGATGTTTGTAGGTTTGTCATACCACAGTGTTACAGAAGCATCTCCTACAGATGGTTTGGTTCCTTTGAGGCTTGCATTTCCTGCTGCCTTGCTGGCTGCTGATGTACAGTACCAGACAGGGAAGGAAGAACTGTGTTTTTTCATTGCTTTGCTTCTTAGCCTGTTTGGAATCTATGGTAAAGTTAAGGAGATATGTAAGATCCAAAAATATGTATAGTGCTGGAAAGGTTCTTCTATCTTAGTCCTACTGCTGGCACCACTTGTGCCTGATGAGCTGCATCCCAGAGATTCAGCCTGTGTTAAACCCACATGCTGAAGCCATCTGGTTCTAAGTGCTCGCAATGGTACTACCTACCTGTGGGGACACACAGCTTCTGTGTCCTTCCAAACCTCAGGAAGTCCTGCCTCAAACCTTCTCTGCCTGGCATCACGGATATACTTTGACAATATGCGGTAGCAGATGGCTTCACTCTCTCTGACTGTACCAATTGTTTTGTCGCTGGGAGTCAGCCCTTTCACTGCAGTGTAGGAGTACTGCTCTTTGGCTGCCAGAAGTTTTTCTAGTGCCTGCTTTCAGAAAGCAGACAAAAGAGGTAGTTATACTGCTGTAAAGCAAACAGTGTCAACCGCCTCGCTAATCTGAATAGATTTTAGTAGATTTATTCTCTAAGGTGAAGTAAACAGTTAGGACTAGGGGAAATGAGGACAAAATCCCTCCTATATTCCATATTTACTTAGTGAACCACAAGGTGGTAAGAAAGAGGGAGGTACCTATTTCTAGAAGTAGCTTTTACCTTTACTGCTTAATGGTATTTTTCAGGTAACTATTACTTATGCACTTCTGATCTGCAGTATGTTTTACTTTCAGTCTGAACTGGAACTAAAGTTACCAAAAAGTTTATGAAAACAGTAAGAGTTTCTATTCACCCAAATTATTCCCCAGGCTGAGTTCAGATAGTGGTCACCTAAACAATTAAATATGGTGCAGAAGCCTGTTTAAAAGCTGCTTTTTTTGAATGTACAGGTTTGAAATAGCCCCTGTGACAAAGCTCAGTGTTAAATGCCACCTAAATATCTCTGCAGGATGCCCTCTGCTACAGATATTGGATTGAAATTCCCATTTCAAACTTATGTTTAATATTTGATGACATCTTGATGTATTTTCATTATATTTAATTGGTTATAGTCATTTTATTATTATTATTATTTTTAAATACAGTTATGTGAACAAGTGCCAACAATCAAAGGAAGCTAAAGGTATTCAGCTGCCAAGGACACAAGCTTTTAGCCCCGGTGCTACTGTAATAATATTGAAAGATCTCTTTTTCTGAACTTGATGACTAAGGCTAAGCCAGGAACTCACTGGGTCATGACCATATTCCTAAGACAGTGTGAGACACTATTTGGGGCAGTAAAATAAGTATTTAGTTCAGGAAAGGGGGGAAAAAAAGCCTTTGCAGCTTCAACTAGGTCAAAAATGGGGTCAGTGATGTACTGAGGCAGACGCGATGCTCTCCATGGAACACAGGCGCTAGGTTCTTCACGTTGGTCATGCTGCAACAAGCTTTGCTCAGCTATCAAAGCAGTGGCTTGAGGTCAATGTGGAAGTCTGGCTCTACCGTAGGTTAGGCAGCTCCAAATAATCAAAGGCAGTTTCACATTAGAAAAAAGGGATTACAGACATCACTAGATACAAAAGAAAAGCAACAGAGCTCCAAGCATTTGGCAAGTATGATTGCACTGTAACAAACCCACCCAGATAGCACAGAAATCTCAGCCAATGAACCATCCAAGAACAGGTCTTCAACTTTGTTTTTCAGAGTTCTCTGAAGTGCAGTACTGCCCTCTGTGTTCAAAATAAAGCAGTTCATCAACAGTATTTCAAATTTAGTGTTTACGTTCCAGTGTTCATTATAAATACATACTCTAAAGGAATTTACATACAGAAGCAAGGAGGAAAAACTGTCAGCCTCACAATAAAACAGCTTCCTTGCTGTAAGCATTAAAAAAAAAAAAGGCTTATAAAGGTATTTTATTTTTTTAGGTAGTGTCACAAAAAAAGCTTCAGTTTCTAAGGGCCAGTTATGGACCTGCTTTAGTGTGTTGTTTTTTTGTTTTTTAAAGAAAAAAAGGTGCCATACCCCTAAGCAGTTCAAAAGTAATTAGGAAACCAAAGGGAGATACATATGCAGGGGCACCTGAACTGTTCCTAAGTTGGACATACGCAGACATACATGTACCAACTGACTACGTAACACGCAGACTTACAGGTAAAGGTCACTTCTATGTGAGAAAACCCTTCTCGTTCCCTTGATAGGGAAGCAAAACGTGCACACAACAAGAATTAGCCAAAACCTAGTCATTCAGAGGCTGGAGTTGTTCATTTTCTTAGTACATGTTTGCACATCTGTCTTCCTACGATGGCAAAGTACCGCTGAGTCTTTGTATGCAAACAGCAAAAAGCCACGTGATGAGTAAGTGCCACTCTGCTGCAGAAACTGGCGAGTTCTTGGCAGTAAAAACCAATCTCATCTCCAGAAGTCACACTTCTTTATCCAACCTGCCACTACACACAAAAGCAACAAAAGTGAATCACAGGTTTGCATGAAAAGAAAAATACCTACACCACAAGGTTGCATAAAGACAATAAACTCCCCAGCCTAATTAGGCTATATCCTGAAAGTGATGGACACAGTGTTGATAGTAGACATAAAACTCCATGCCCACAGTTTTACTAATGTGAATCCCCTCATGTATAGCAGTAAGGAGAAGAGATGAAAGCTTATGAAGCCTGAGTTTGAAGAACTCATTATATCTACTGCCCCAGAGAGCTCCTAATTCTGTTAAATTTCCAGTTTGCCTTCAAAGTTTACTTCACAAAATTTGTAGGAACAGCAGCAGTAGAATTCATCAGGACGCATGCCAATGCAGTATGTTTGGGGTTTTGGTAGAAAAACAAAGCTCTTTGCCATCCATGCTGTCATTGTGCCCCAGAAATGAAATCTTGAGCACACAATGTGATAATGGAACATGCTTCCCTTTCTCTTCCTCTTGGGTTTTTCATTTTCATTTTGTGGGACGCAACAAAGATAGGATATTCCTCAGATAACTGGATTACACTGTTTCATTTTTAAACTTACTCTCAGGCCTCCTTCTCCTCCAGTACCTGATGCTGCCATTCTTTTTTCTATTTCTTCCTGCTTCTTTTTCTTTTGCTCTACAGAGTAAGCGTTCTTAATACCTCGAGAGGAAGCCTGCAAGAAAACATATTTGCAGAAAGATAGATAGTTATCTGTCTGTATAAAAGCCAAAGTCTTGGCAACAGTGTTTTGTGAACTCTGGTTTGAGTGAATTGACTGGAACAGTATGTAAACACTACTATGATATAAAACCAGACCTTTCCATATACCTCTAGATATTGAATGCTGTCTTTCCTGTAATTACATGAGAGAATTCTTGTTTCTTATTCATACATCTAGGTAAACATACTTAATACACGTACCTACTTTGCAAGTCTGAAGACTGAAAGCCACAATTTCTCTTTCCCACAAGCATTTGATTTTTCCAGTGCCTGGGCCTAATTGTGCCTTTCTGAACAAAACTAACAAGGAAGAGACAACTCAGGCAGGTAGAAGAACTTCCAAGAAGTTTTTCTATTTCATCATCCCTTTGTATCTCTCACCTCCTCTCATCAAATGGAGATCTAAAAGATAGGGTATGTACAGTGGAAATAATGACAGTTTCTATTCTAACACTCAATAAGTGGATAGAAAAAGCTGCAGGTTCCGTATCGCTATGGCAGAAATTGATGTAGACCTTATGTGCAAAGAAAAAAAACAAACCAACAAAAATATGCTAGTAATGCAAGCCCAGGCTTTAAGAAATCCAACTTTTAAAGGCTGATGTGGGAAAAACAGCCTGTGTCATAGGTCCTCCTTCAGGGATCTTGTGGGCAGCAGTACCATATCCTGCAGAAGCTTGTACATGCGGAAACCTGTTGTTGATTGTCTGTTTTGCATCCTCATAATGATGGCCTAGCAAAGCCCTAGACAGGATGGCAGGAATGCCAGATACAGGGGAAACATAGTTAATGCTGTAAAACGATAAAGAAAATATTTTAAAAATTGATTTTCAATTAAGTTCAGGGTTCTGATACTACATCAGCAGCCATGAAGAAAACCTTAAAATCTACAAATGGAAAACAGAAACGCTATCACCCCAAATTCAAGGCACTTACAAAGAGCATAATTTGCAGTGGGCAACAATGGTAAATCTTACCAACAAATACCAACTTGTTTACATCCTGTGACTTCTAGCCTCTGGGTACCTGGTCTTACAGGTAAGTTAGGAACATATGTTCTTACAGGAAATCAGAAGGAAGAACACCTCGCATGTGCAGGAAAATCTTAAGCAGAGACAACACTTGACAAAGTACTTTGCCTCTCATACTGGCTAATTTTGGAATTGGGTGGCAAGCTATCTTATTATACTCAGCATTCAGGGCTTAAAATGCACTGCTAGTCCTGCAAAATCCTGGTAGAATTTTCTCTTTTTCTTCTTACTTCTGTTTTCTTGCATTTTCTTTAGTTAGCCTAATAGCTAGCACAAAACTCCAAAGCTATCTGCAACCAAAGTTGCTTCACTGCAACTTCCTCCAAGGAAACCATTTCAGCAATGTAAGAGCTAGATAAGAAAGGGGGAGGTTCAGGTTAGATGTTAGGAAGAAATACTTCACCTCAGGCAGTGAGACACAGCTGCCCAGAGCACCCGATTCCTGGGTGTTCAAAGCCAGACTGGATGGGGCCTCGGGCAGCCAGAGCTGATGGGGGGCAACCAGCCCATGGCAGGGGGAGGAACTGCCTGGTCTTTGAGGTCCCTTCTAACATAAGCCACTCTCTGACTGCAGGAGGATATTGTTTTCTGTGCACTTCTCAGAAGTGTGAGCAAAGAAGTGTTCTCAAACCAAAGCTCCAGACCGAGATTTGAGATTGAAGGCTATAGGTGGGTTCCTTTTACCCATGCCTGACGGGTTTTGCTGCATAAACCTCGGCTCCTTTCCCCACGCAACCGTCAGCTAAGCACATTCTGAAGGCACGGCATTGCATCAGGCGCAGTTACCTCCATCTGCCTCTTCTCTGCAGCTTCTGCGAGCTGTCTTCTTTTTATTTCCTAAAAAAAAAAAAAAAAACAAAAACGTGAAAGACGGTGAAACAACGTTTCAACGTTATTCCAACCCCGCTTTTCATCCGGCTTTTCCCCAGTACGGCCTCCCGGGTAGAGAAGAGAAGCGGCCGCCCCAACGGCCCCGGGGAGGGAGGAGCACCGGGAGCGGCCGGCAGCGCCATGCACTCACCGGGTCGGGCGTCTCCACCACGTCCTTGACGGCGCCCCCCATGCAGGGCAGGCACAGCCCCATGGCCGCGCCGCCGCACGGCTGCCTGCGCTCAGCCGAAGGGGAGGAGGCGGCCCCGCCCCGTCAACAGGGCCGAACGAGCCGGGCCGCCGGGGGCGGGGATGGAGCGTGGGACGTAGTGTTCTAAAGGCGGCCTTAGCAGGGCGGGGGATGGATTCGTTCAGCCTGCTGACCGCCGTCCTTCCGGCGCAGCGCCGGGTGCCGACGGGCTGCTTGGCCACGAGGGCGGGTTTCTGGCTCGTGGCCATCAGGACACCCGGATCCTTTCCGTCAGAACTCGATATCTTGCTTACAGTAAACGCACGTGTTTGTTTTTACGCACGCGTCTAAAGCTTGAGGCATTTTTATAAGACTCGGTCTCGCGTGCTGCTTTTCTCCTCAATTCTGCTTGGAGAAGTCGGAGAACTGAGGGTGAAGCATCCTAAAGAGGCTCTCCAAACCCCAATGTGATGCCACGGGACATCCAGCCCTGTGAATTCAAGTCCCCAGGCAGTGCCTCTTTCATACTGCGAGGGCAAAAGGGACAATAATTAATTTCCAGCTCACTCCGATAGACCTCACGCATGACCAGGAATTTACTGGAATAAGTGTGCTGAAATGATAATTGGCCTTTTCATTCCCTGGTATTATGCTGCCATCCACTGATGCTGAGCAGTGGATGCTGCTTCCACATGTTGGGTTGTTGACATACTGTTGTGTGACAAGGCAGTGATGATACTGACGTTGTATGTAAGGAGAAGTGTTTCGTGGGGTCAGTGGGAAGCCTCTGATCTCCTGATTCACAAACCTGACAGAACTCATCCCTCTCACAACAGCATTTTGCTATCGCTGATCAGGCAAAATTTAGTTCTGAGCACTGAATCAGGAGGCGTATCAGTGTAATACTCCTTGATATTTACCTATGATTATCACTCATATGTATCTATATTTATCACCAATGTGATTAGTGTTCCATCTAATTTGGACCAGCTGTATCTGTTTCAGTGCCTGGCTGCCCTTTGGTGCAGTCTCATGAAGTGAGAACCTGTAAGCTTCTGATTTCTGCTGCCTGTAGCATTGCTCCTGTTCTTCCCTGACTTGGGTGCAGCGGGTCCTTTTAGACCCTGGCAGGTGTCAGCATAAAGAAATTAGGTTATTGTTAAGGCTTAAAACACATTTGGGTGTACAGTGCTTTATTTTGCATTCGGCCTTTTGTCCACTTAGAAACGGTTGGCTGTGGTGTACAGTCATGAATTTCCATGCAAGTCTCTTCTTTCCATGCTGACCGTTAAGGGTTCCTTCTATTTGTTGGTACAAAATGTCCCAAAAGCTTTTTCCTCTTTCCTGGCTCTTGGACTACTTACATTTCTTTTTCTTAAAATATCACCATCATCTCTTTCATCTCAATTATTAATAGCATTTATTAATATTAATATGGCATTACCCTGTTCAAGATTGCCCAAGTTTATGTTTGTGTCTACAGTCCTTCCCAAGGCTTATGCAAAGTGTTACAAGTACTCTACAAAAACAAGATGACATCATCTTTCTTTCCTGTGATTTTGGACATCTGTCTTTCTGCACCAATGTTCTTGTCCTGCCATTTGTTCCACAAGCACACGACATCGTACATCACTGTAGTTTTAGTTATTGCGTTTGTTCCTGGCAGCTATAACCGTCCATCAGTGAGGATTATTGTGTCACTAAGCAATGATCTCTGACAAGTCTGTTGTGGAAATGCCAAGTCATGGCCTGAACCAGTAATTGAGCACCTGGTGGGAAGGCAGGTCCAACCCCGGGCGAGCTCAGGTGCATACAACGAGGGAAGCCACCCCTTCTCAGACCTCATTTAAGTGTTGAAATTCAATAACTTTTCAGTAATTACTCTGATGTCCTTTAAGAACTCAGTTCTTCAGGCTTTATGCAATAAGTTGAAAGAAACTGAGTGTGGATGGTTGAAATCAACAGGATCGTAGTGTGTTCAGAAACATGGATAACATGTGGCAGATTGCAAGTTCCATACAGATGAATATTTGGAGTAGTAAGAGCCTTGTAAATGGGAGGATTTGGCTTCACTGTGTTGCAGGAGCCAGGTAAGGTGCAGAGAAAGGAAGCAAGCCCCTGCATCACTGGGGCTGCTGGTTCCCTGGCCAGGTGTGCAGGATGATGGCATGATGAGGCCGTGAGCTATCAGCAGATTTTAGGTGAACTCTCTTGCATTCTCTCAATCTGTAGCAGCCTCTTTTTTTTTTTTTTTTTCCTCCTTCCAGAGAGCTTTGCTCTGGGCTGGCTGTGTGTGTATGGAGCTCTGCTCCTTACCTAGGAGAGAGGTGAGCTCATCATCTACAAGCTGTGCTGCATTGATCACTTGACAGAGTGAAGCGTGCTCATTCTCAATTGCACATAGCAAAGCTCTTTGGTTAATGCTCTGCTGAGGATTTCATGGTAGTGTAAGATCCAGAATATTCATGCCTTATAGAGCAGTAGTAACAGAAAACAGTGGGAGGTTTTATTTGTTTTATTTTTTTTCTTATCTGCTTCTACCATGCTACCAAATATTGTAATGGAGTAACACATTTGTTTTGCAGTTATCTTAAATTGCTTCCTTGTAACTGCGGTATGAGCAGTAGCAGCATAGTTTTTACATGTGTTGTTAGGTGGTCAATTTGAATGTTGTTTCTTTCTTTTTTTTTTTTTAGTGTGGTAAGTGGTGTGTGATGTTTCGAGTATCTGATTTAACAGCAAATGCATATAACATATGCCAGTGATCTTTCTGGAACTTTTTGGTCATTAAAAAGGCCTGGTAGTTTGTTATAAGTCCATCTGCAATAGTTAAGTTATGATGGTGTTTGTGTAAGGATGATATTGATAAAAGTTAAAGATATGAGTCAATGTGGGCAGGCTCTAACTGTTCTGTATTCTTTTAGCCCGCTAGGTGGTAGTGTTTGAACAAAAATTTCCTGTATTTCCCAGATCTATAACTGCACTTTTGATTTACTGTTTTGATTTGATATTATGAGCAGATATTGTGGCCTTGAATTGGAAGAAGGATTACAAGGAGCGTACTATTAGATTTCTGGAAGTCTCAGAAATTTGTTTTTAATGAGGAAAAAGCTGTGTCCTGTAAAGGTCTGTGGAAAGGAGAAAAAAAAAAAGGTATTTCTTTAATTCTCTGTTATTTTGTGCATGTGATATAGGGCAGATGCAAGGTAAGTTTCTTTAAGAACCCTGGCCAAATGACTCAGAGGCTGATGTTCTCTTCAAGGATGACAGTTTGGTTTCTTTTTATCCATTGTTAGTCTACCCATAAGTGGCTGTTTCTCTGCAAAAGAGCACCTGTTGAACTTAAAGAGGAGGTTCTATCGAAGTCCTTACTGGTTTAAGGTTTAAATTCACTACAAAAGCATAAAAAGATAAGGATTTACTGTTGATGTTGTTAGATCAGGGTCTTCATAGTGATAATTGATTGTGGGGCAAGGGAAAGGAGTCGGCTGCATGGGATTAGCATGGTTTGGTGGCTTAGTATTTTGGCTACTTTTGTTGGAGTTTCTATGTTATTACTACTTATATACTTTAGCTTAAGGGTTATTGAAAATGTCAGACTGCGGTCCAAGCTGTGGATAACCTGTGTTTTGAAAATATATCTTCTGCTGAGGTCTAGCAAAGCTGACTTTTTAAAGTCATGGTTTGACTTCGTGAGCTTGCAGCTCATCTTCCTGAAGTTGCTTCATTGGCAGAGTATCCCTTGGCATTAGTTTCCCATCTTTCCTTATGAACTGCCACCATCATCTGTGCAGCAGCAAGAGAGATCTATGGATATCACTCATGGGTGACTAAAACTTGAATACTGTATACAGACTTTCTACTTTGTCTTCCTGTGCCAAGTCATATATGTGTGAAACATTGAAATCACTGGGGAAAAATCAGTGTAATAGACAGTGGCCTCATGTTCTTGAAATAAATAATAAAAAATTCCTGCAAGTCCTGCTTGACTGAGTGAGTCAGTCCACATATAGTGTATATGTGAGCCCACATATAGTGATAAACTTTGAAACCTGGCAATGCTCCTGCAGGTTTTCTGTGGCTGTAAGAAAGAATGCTTCCAAATACTGTGCTGAGATGTACTTACCAGTCTGGAATGTCTCACTGTGATAGTAATCAGGGGCTGCTAAAAGGACATTTAATTACAATCTCCACTTCTAATGAGAAGTTTGCATCGTGAAATAGGTTGTGTGTGAGAACAAGGACAACTGAAACCAAGAAGGATAACTTTGCTTTTTAAGGTCAGTTTTTCACTCTGTTTGCCTTTGTACAGTGAGAGGTTGCTGTGTTAGAGACCCATTAACCTGACACAGCAATGCAGGTTAACAGGGAGAAATTTTGAGTTAATGGATCTTAAGGTGTTGGGTGATTCTCAGCTGAACATGAGCCACCAGTGTGCCCAAGTGGCCAAGAAACTCAACGTTGTCTCAGCAATGCGAGGATAAACTTTGCAGAGCCATACAGAAAAACAAAAATATTTACCAGACCTATAGGATAAATATAATTCCAAGATGCTGCTTAAGGAAACAAACAAAATCAAAACAAACCATTCCTACAGTATTTCCTTATTCAATTTCAAGTAATATGTGCTTTTAGGGAAATCTTAAATAAAAATCTTTATAAAATAATGTAAACGTTTGCTTTGCAATGTGATTAGTACACATAACGAAGACTTTCAGAACATAATTCATTGCACAGAAGGTGTGGGTGGCATCCAAATAACCACAGTGAGATTAGGGAGACAACGAAGTCTCTAAACTTCTGGGATGTCACCTGCATATATTGTTACTGGCAAATCTTGTTGAAGATGGTTACCTTTATTCACTGCTTTTACAAAAATTGGTTGTCATGACTTTTAGTACATGCTGGTCCTGGAGACTGTAATTATTTTAATTCCATACTGGGGAGAATGGCAATGGGAAGAAGCACTCATTGTTATAGCCCTTTGCAGCCTCCTGGTTTGCGTTCATGGTGAGTCAATCACATTCTTGCTAATTACCAGATAAACAGAGGGCAAGGAGTCAAGAGAGCCTTTCCAGGGAAGAGAAAAACCTCTCTTTGAGCAGAATATTGTGAATGTGTGTGTGTGTGCTTATAGACACACAGAAATGTATAACATTTTTCTTTAGGATTGTTTCAGAATTATGAACTAGGCAAGGAGGTGTAGAGCAAACAAAGGTGAAACATGCTATAGGGAGGGATGTCAAAGGAGGGGAGTTGACTGACCTCTCCTGTCAAGGGCCTGGAGGAGGGAGAGCCAAGGAATGCAGCCTTATGTCTCTCACGCTGCTCCAGGTACTCATGCTCACTTATGTGTTCAGTCTGTGCTACTACAGCAAGGAATAAAACCTGTGAGTCATGATAACTCAGCAATTGGGGTGGAGAATATTATAATAACTTCTTGGAACCAATTGTAATATCCTCTCCTATTCTAATTTTAACATCAGAGTAATCTATGCCTTGTTTCTTGGAATCAGTTGTAATATCCCCTCCTATTCTTGCATACATATAACTTGTCTCTATAGATATCCTTAAACTGTCACTTAATGGGGTGCAGGCCAGGAGGGGCTACTCCTTCTGCACCCAGATTTTGTGTACAGTGCTGTAATAAAAAATACATCCACTTTATAACCACTTTGTGGCTATGGAGTTTGATTTCCGTGAGTCACACTGAAGTAGAAAGTTTGCTTAAAGAATAACAGAAGGGTTTGTCATTACTGAAGAAGCGCTGTAATAATTTGCCCTATCTTCAAGATTAGAAGTTTGCTGACCTGTAAAGGGTGGGCAGGAGCACTGTTAGTTTGTGATGTTTGCTTTCAGACGAGTCAGAGGTTCTGCAGGTTTGAATTGAAGCATAAAGTGAAACACATTTGTTTTATATTTAGTAGCACCATAGCCAAGCAGGCAATGGAAGGGAAGAAAGGACTAGAAAGGAGAAGAACACCTTTCAGCTGTTTGTGATGTGTGTGACCATGACATCGGTGCTGAGAACTGCATCAGCCTGCGAGGAAAGTCTCCTGAACATTTAGAGATAATGGTAGGGTGAGATGTAGCCTGGCATTCCCTCTCACAAACATAAGAACACAGCGATGTGCAACATGTGCAAAAGAACACAGCAAAAATGTCTGTTGGCTTTTTTTTTTTTTTGTTAGTTTATGAGAAGTGCATGAATATATCAAAATTCAAATAAATTAATATTTTTATTTGTAAGAGGGAGCCTCTTACTGTTCTTATGTTCACGGCAGCATTTCATTTTTACTGTGGCTTATCAACTTGTGAAAACAACGTTGCTTCTTTGTTGTCAGCTTGTGTCAGGGCTGCTTTAGTTTGGCTGAGACAGTGCACTTTGAAAAGCAATCTGGTTTTGGGGTTAGCTCAGAGCTTGGACTACTGTGCAGAAAAGAGCTTAAGTGGGGAGTCTATCAGTGTGTGATTTGCTTTTACTCTGGGCTTGTGTTCGATGGGCTCTCCATGGAATCATGGACTACGAGTCACTTTCTATCATTCTCTGGGTCACGGGAAAGGTGCTGCTCTATGAGCTGAGTGCCAGCACTCCCAGCAGTGGGATGTCAAGGTGGCTGTAAGTCTGGGTTTGGATCTTCTCAGAAAGAGCAGTGGAATCATGTCTCCGTCCTGCAGCATCTGACACCTAACTCAGCCCTCAGCCATGTTTTGGAAAAACATATGTAGTCCATGTTAATTAGAATTTCACCGTCTTCACACTTTCTTTCTATACTCCCTTTAGGAGAAAAAAATATCATTCAGATCTTCCAGGAAAGGCTCTGGATCTTTGGTCAAATGAGAAGTTGAAACGCCGAAGCTCCAGTGCACAGTGTTCAGTGTAAATAGAACAGTTTAACTTAGTGAAGTCTCTTGCCAGAAAAGTGCCTGGCTCTCTCCTTGCTATCACCTGCTCCTCTGCCTCGCTTACTTTGCCCTGCCCGGGGAGGCTGGTCTTCATCACAAGGCTTGGTATCCCATTTGCAGGACAGGTACAACTAAGTTCTGCAGTGCCAGTTGAAATATCTTTACAGTTATAGTCCAGATGTGACACAAACACTGAATACAGGCGGATTCAGAGATATTGTGACTTCGGCATATGTGGCAGCCTGCCTTTGGGCTTCCACTGAATAGTTTTATTCTAGGGGATCTTTTCAAAGCAGCTTTCTGCCTGTACTTTATTGTTGCTAAGTGTGAAGCAATAAACATAAATACCAGTTTTCTGAAGCGTGTCCATTATTAAAAGGCCATATACATCAGTAAGGATTGTTTATGCTGCTGGTGTGCAAATAAATGCACTGTCTGCAACATAATTCTGTCAGGAGTGTCTAATGTGTCTGTTTGGCCTGGTTGTTATTTCCTTGTTAGAGAGTAAAAAGCCAGCAGGTAAGCATGGTTTCTGGATAACTCTCTCAGGTATCTTTGAAAAGTTTCCAGACTAAAGACTAAAGGGAGATTCTCCTGCATGCTAACTGCTGCTTCTCATCTTTGTTCATAAACACTATGTCCTCTAACTCCCTAATTGTTAGAGGTGACAATGTGGGAGACAGCTTTTTGTTTTTCATACAGAGCTCTTCCAGTCAGAGATTTTTCTCTGCCGTGATTTCTTCATGTATTAGACCCTCTGTGAGCATCTTCTATACATAATGTGACCAAACGCAGAAAGCACTGAGCAAATTTGGTTAGGGATTAAGACAGAAAATAGCACACCCTGTTTGTCTTGACTACACACGTGCTCTTTGCTGGGAGACCTGAGACATAATCAATAAGCTATTTAGTTTTGACTGGCAAATTGAAAAGCCAGAGAAATTCCATAAAAAATAACTGTTTAAAAGCAATAGTGATTTAAAAATATTCTGCAAACTTACCAAGTCTGTAAATTAAATACTTTCAGATGAGTGTAACTGTGTTATTTCTTCTCTTGTAAGTTTTGAGTACGCTCAGGGCAAAACTCTTCATCTCTACACACGTGTGAACAATAATTTTGGAACTCATTTTTTGAGTATTAGACTTTAACAAAAGATTGTTTTTCTGTTTTGGACATTGCACCCTAATATGGAATCTTTACCTTTTTGTGTTCTCTTTTGTAACCTTCTCAGAGGGGTTAGTTTTTGGTGTTTGTCTTCTTCACAGGCTTGCGCTTGCAGCTAATCTAATATTGATCTGTTTCCCAGAGGTTGATTGTTCACAACTGGAGCCATGGTTCAGGCTGGCTGCTATCCTAACCCTTCTCTTCAAAGGCCTTGCATGGCTTGGGCTGCTCACTGAAGGAGTGAAGGTGGGAGGGCTGCAGGTACCCCAGGAGCAGGTGCCCCTAGCTGAGGTGTTGTGTGAACCCTTCTTTGTTTTTGGTTCAAAGCTTGCATTCTGAGGTTGGTTTTTTTTTGTTTTTTTTTTTTTTTGTGATAAAACTGACTTATCAAGGAGGTGAGTGGTGGGTGTTGCTGTATGGCAACCAACATCACTTTGTGGACATTTGAAAGCATTTCCTTCAAAACTGTCTCCCTATGGAAGAGAGTGATCATACATGTTTATTATCAGTTCTGTTCTGTGTCTAAAAACTCCAGCTTAGTATGGGAGAGAACTAGGGAAGTATACCATCGTATCCTGTGAAAAATGATGCAGGTGGGCACCTCCCTGCTCTCTTCTTTGTTGGTGAGGCCTAGAGGATAGGAACAAAGGAATTTCTGCTGAGATCCCAAAGCCAGAAGCTGCCACTCCAAAGAGACCTGACTCAACCAATTTGGACATGAGTTTGTACCATTGTTGCCATCGTTGTCAAGCAGACAACAAACCCTGACGTTCCATCACTACTGAAGATTACTGTCTGAACTACAGGCAATGCTTGAGTCTGTGATGTTGACTATCTCTCTCTCTCATCTTACAAAGACTTAGCTTTTATTTCCTACTTTTTCTATCACTCGCCTTCCCTTCCCCATCTCACTTTGTGACTAGGACTTGTAGTGAACTGGTCAGGCTAACATTTGACTCATTGTGTCTCGCTGTTGGGGATAAACGTATCAAAAGAACCTCCACTCTCTCCTATGAATTATGTCAAGACAGGTGTGACTGGTTCTTAAATACACGCTCCTAGCCAGATATCATAAGGACCCCAGACATCAAAGTCATTATAATGTGGCCCTAGTCATAGAATCACTAAGGTTAGAAAAGACATCACAGATCAAGCCTGACATTCGGCTTATCACCACGCTCGCTTCTAGAATCTTAGGATGATAGAACTAGTCAACACCAGCATCCCTATTGCAACAGGACAAATCCTGAATTCTGTTGCACTTTGACTGTATTGTGATGCAATGGAGTGGCTTTTCTTGCACAGGAAAGATTTGGTAGTTTGATGGTAAGCTAGAGACAAAGGAACGACATCTGGTGTCATTCTCACTATTTGCAGCACTTGCTTTTCAGCCCCACTATCTCTTTAAAACATTGTGTAGTCTTTCTGACCTAAAACAAGGCTTTTTATTTCCCATCCAAATTACTTTCTTAAAATGCATCATCACCAGAATGCTTTAGGATGTGAATAGTGGTTGCAGATTGAGTCAGATCAGAGGTTACCATAAGACACATGTTGAGAAATTAGACTTACTGACAATATAAATATTGTACTCAGAAATGTAAATCTTTTTGAAATTATTCATTGACTTAGAGCAAATGAAATGGTGTTTATCTCTTTCTTCTCTTTTAGCACCTTGTATCCTACAACATAGGAGTTCTGACTACCTCCATTATGATGTTCTCTCCTCAATGCCTGCATCTTTTCACTCTATTTGAGTCTGTCCCTGGTCTTTCAGAAGGAGGTGTAAGAGCTGTACTTTGGAAATCACAGCCAAAATTTATGTAGCATAGACCAGTATACCATACTATAGAAGTAATTTGGCCAGTACTTGGAATCATTCAAAGGACTCCAGCCTTCTTTGAGAAAAGGTTTTGTCCACTTCAGACTATCTGGCATTTAATGCTACTTATGTATGTGGGTAGGCAGCCAAGAAGGCTACTGTTTCATAGAATTGTTAAGGTTGGAAAAGGCTTTCACAGTTATCTAGTCCAACCAGTCCCCACCTCTGGGGGAGTGACTCCGCCACCTCCCTGGGCAGCCTTTGCCAGTGTCCAGTCACTCTGAAAAGGAATTTCACATTCTGAAAAGGAATTTCTCCTAATATCCAACCTTAACCTCCACAGGCAAAATTTGAGGCCATTCCTTCTAGTTCTATTGCTGTTACCTGAGAGAACAGGCCATCCTTATTTCAGAGAGTTGTAGAGCAACAAAGTCTCCCCTGAGCCTCCTCTTCTCTAAAAACACTCTGAAAGTGCAGTAGCAGACCTGTCTCCTGATTCAACGCCCCACCAATTTAATCTGCAGTTGTTTGTGCAGCTATTCATTTCTCTGCCACATTAAGCTTTATTTTTATGTGAAAAGTTTATTTTTTGTTTTTAAAGTTCATTTTCCTATATACAGCAGAAACGTGTGAAGTGGTCTCTTTTCTATGAAATCTCTCCTGCCAACCACTTGATTTCTGTGAGTAGTGATTTTATAATGCTGGTGCTATTGCAGCCTCATAAGAATGGAGGAGCTGAGAGTTAAATGTGAGAGTTTTAAAAGAGAGCAGTAAGCCTTAGTGTGAAAATTTCTTTCCAGAGCTAATTTCTTGGTTATTTTTATGATTTTCCTTTTCTATTTCAAGAATATTCCTTAGAAGCCAGTGCCTTGGCAAGCAAAGCAAATATTCTGATGAAACATAAAGATTGGCTTTTCAAACCACAGTAGTAAAACTGCAGAAATTATTTTTCTGCCCCTCTATATATCTTCTCTCATATTTTTTGTCTAAAATTGTAATGACGTTTTGGTTAGTTCTGCCCAAAATTGAAACAGCTATGACAGGTTTCTGCCTTGTACAGATAAACCTTGCTGGACAAGGTTACAGGTGACAGAAATGGATTTTTACAAAGAGAAGTCAGAGAAATCATATCCACTGTTCTCAGAATTGTGGTTAAAAAAAAAAAAAAAAAAATGACTAAAACATCCCCCATCCAAATGGAATAGCCAGAAGTGCTGGAACTTTACTGACTCTCTCAAAGTCCAAAACTAGGGTCAGAAGCTCTTGCTCTCTCTTTTAGCACCTTGTATCCTACAACATAGGAGTCTATGGTCTCTCCTTGGGCTTTGTTGATTAAATATGACAAGTACAAGCTGTGTCCCAAACTGCTTCAGTTTGTGGAATAAATGCTGTTACAAGCATGAATCCCTTTTGACTCCATACCTTGAAATACAGGGATTAAAGATACGAGGTGTCTGTGGAAATCTTTTGGAGAAAAGTCACTGCACTTTGCTGTTCTACTCTAAATTCAGAACTTAGTACAGAAACTCTTTGGGGGGCATGTTGTATTCATGAATATTTTCAGGCTTTTACAGCTTTGTAGGTAAGTGAACACCACAAAATCGTCCTGCACTTTAATGGAAAGGACAATTTCTGGAATCCTTTCCCATGTGAATTCTTGAGTAAAACCAGTAAGGCTGGTCCTATAACCATTACTCAGTGTAAGTAAGGCCTTCAGCTGTTCACTTTCTGAAGCAGGATCTTGCACTGTCTCACTTGTTATCACTTGGTGTGTGTCCAACCCTCCTTCATTTCTCCTGAAGGAAATCTGGCTGCCTTCCAGGGCTGTGAAACGTTGACAGGCTTTGGAACTGAGTGTGTCAGCCTGTCTGAGGAGCCATCAGTCCTGGGGTAAGCAGTGATTATGGCACTGGCTCAGAAAATAGCCAGCGATGTTTTTTCAGCAGAGCTGTGAAAAGAGAGTTGCAACGAGGCGGTTCTCAAAAAGCAACCCATGAACATGCATTAATGGGGAGGCTTCATTTTTGAGCACACCCAGAAATACAAGATCATCAGCCCTGGGCAGCAGCCACTCTTGTGCTGAGAAACGTGCTCTGGTGGGCAGGCATCTTGCTCTGGGCTTGAGCAGTGAACCGATTGCAGGTGCTGTTGCTTTGCTCTTGAAGAAGCACACTCACCAAGTTCTCAGCAGTGGATTATACCAATGCTTTGGATGGGGTTTGAACTCGATCAGAAAGGCAAATTCCTTTGAGGGGAAAATAATGAAGCATAGACTGGATGTACCACCATTTTAACCCTTAGCTTTGGCAGCTGCTGGAGCTTTGGTGTTTTGTTTCAAGTGAGGAAGTATTAAAATTCTGGCACAACATTATTTTGTTATGCAGCCTTTGTCTTACCTGTTGGCTTTTGTAAGCTGTCAGATTAGCATCACTCATGCTCTCTTTTCCTTCCTTGCCTTGCCCTGTCCTTATTACCTTTAAAAGTGGAGTTCCAGTGTCTCTGCTAGTGGTAGGATTCCTGCAAGAAATAAGTTTAAATGCTGTGAAACGAACAGTTCATTAAACTGGAAAATGAATGTAACGTGTTCAAGAGCCAGGGGCTATCGTTACAGTCATGCTTGCAGTTAGTCCCCAACATATTTCTTATTTAGGAGGATTGGGGTTTACAGTACTTCTTGAAACATTGCAAAGTGTTTTCTTGTTGTTGTTTGGTGGTGCTTTCTTCCAGCAATTAAACTTGCAGGTTTATTATTCACTAGCATTTCTCGAGTCTCTGTCTTATTAAAAACCCATTGTCAAATGCCTTTCTATATAAATGTATTTTGATGGGACCAAGACTAGAAATACTAAAATACCATCAAGCAGATGGCGTGCATTTCTGGTTCATTGAGGAGAAGGAAGGGGAAATCTTTCAACTCTTTTTTTGGGGACTGATAGCCATGATGCAAAGGATTTTAGATCTGCTTTAAATAAAGTGTACTGTAACTAAGGGTGCGTTCTTGTTTTCCTTTTCTTTTTTTCCCAGGGCTGATTTTTGAAGGTTGGATATAATAATCTACATAAGTCCCTTTCAATCCTTACAGTTCTCTGATTCTGTAACATTTTTTGTAGAATCCCATCTGTGGTTTACCATAAAAATACATTATGATGACGTATAGTGTAGAAATACATAATGCACCCAAAGAGCTGGGGCTCTGGGAGTAATTGAGCAGCAATATGGTAATAGCCCTTTGGAGTAATTCCTACATGTTAGTAGGAAATGTAGTGACTCATGTATATCTGTGGGTAGATAGATGTTGTGTATCATCCTCCTTGTCACATTACGTTCTTTGCTGTTCTTACGAAATTCCATGATAGATGGACAACCTGTTAAGTTCTTGTTCTCTTACTCTACTGGCAATCTTTCTTACATTATCCTATATTTATCGTGTCTATCCACTGCTTCATATGTGACTTAAGCTCCAATCTGTGATCACTATGCTTAGAAGCTGAAGGCCTGTTTGAAAATGATGATAGTTAAGAGTAGTTGGACAAACACAAACATACAAAAGTATAAGCAGTTTTGTATTTTCCCTTCTCAATACACGAGGTGTGCGAGGGAAGGAAACAGTAAGAGTGTAATTGTTTCAAATGAATTAAATTCCATTTTAGTTAAATCTGCATGGAAAAAAAAAAAGTAATAGGAACTGATTTTCGTGTCAGCACATGAATGAATGCTATGAAGAGCAATAAATAAGCTTAATCATCAGTGAATATTCATTGTGATGACTTTCAGTGAAAATAGTTATTGAAGTGTTGCATGAAAACAGATTTAAGTTCCAGCAAAGACAAACAGTATTTGAAAATAGCATGTATATATCATGCCTGCAGTCTCCATGGCATCATCAAAGTGGTACTGTCTTACATGGCACTCCAGCTTCTCTCTGTGCCTAAATGTTAATTGGAAACAAATTTAAAGAGGGGGCAATATCCTATAAGTAAGCTTTATGAAGTCTGATTTCTGTTTTGAAATACAGAAATCTTTCATGTCCTGGCAGTCCAGGGGAAATGTGATATTCATCACCATACAGTCATGAAGTACTTTTTTTCTGCTGGAGTTTTTACTTGGGAAGACATCTTGTTTGCTCTAATGACAGGGGAAGGGAAGCCAGTCCCAGGTGGAGACACTGATTGAGCAGAGGCAGATTAACTCTGCATTTGTCAGATTATTAGAAATCATGTTGAAAATTCATGTATTATAATAATTTCTTTGTTTATTCTGCTGTAGGCAACTGTTCCATAAAACAAAAAACAGATTAAGTCAATTAAAAAAAATACACTCTGAACAAGAGACTTCCTGCACTATTTACATTCCTTAAACTCTTGATCAACACACATTAATATTATCTCTTTTCACTTCAAAGCATTTAAATCCTTTACTGCTTTCTTCATTTCCAAATGACTTTAGGAATGGTAGTGTTTGGCAGGAGCAGGTTGCTTGGAGCTGAGATCTGACATGTTGTCTTTGGCTCTGCCTATGAGTGTACTGTGAAAAATGTGTTTGTTTGAATTTCTACTGCTGCTTTTCCCAACAGCGGACTGGATATACTCATCTTCATCATAACTGGATGTTCAGTGATAGCCTTGAGCAGGCAATAGTGCATAAGAATCAATGAAATGGGAAATGCTCTTGTGATCATTGTAAATGGCTGTGATGAAACTCAGATGGAAAGGGAAAAAAAAAAACAACTAGGCTGGCAGCTCTTCCTGTCGGAATGAGAAGGCTGTTGCCCCTGGGAAAGATGTTGGGTCTGGAAGAAGGAGAAGCCTCTTAGACAGGAGTCCTCACCTCTAGTATGGCCCACAGGTCAGTAATTGCTGCTCACTAAGTTGCTCCTCAAGCCTGCTCATGAAGACCTTTACAGCTGCAGTACTCTCTGCATCTCTTCAATGGGGCAGCTGTACCTGTCTGTGCACTGAGACGGGCACACCTGGCTGCCAGCTATTTCCTCTCTTCTCCAGCATGGAAATTGTCTTATTTACTCTCCCCCGTACCCTTTTGTTCCCTTTGGTGACAAAGCAAGTCCCTCAATCTCCCAGTCTGCAACTGGTCAAAGAAAGTTGCCCCAAATGCTTCCTTTCCTTCTTGGTGTAAGGCCTCACTGTTCTTCAATCACCCAAACTCTTGCTATTAAGTAATTTTACCACAAAGATCAAATGCTTCCCTACATGGGAAAGTCTGAGATTCCTTTATTATTTCCCCTCAAAACTTCCAACCAAGCGGACTCTAAAGATTAGAATTTAATTCATTAGTCTGGCTGCTGTAATTAATCCACATGTAGCTATGCCACTGTGGACTTTCTTTTCCAGGATTACTACAAGCTGCTGCTCTGATGGATTTTAGCAGTCCCCAGGACTCTGGGATAGATAATATAGAATCATCCATTAAAGTTACTGCAGCTCAGTGTATTATTTTGGAACAGTAACTAAAAAATAAGTGTGGAGCAAATATTCAAATAAATCAGTGCTTGGAAGAGTGATAAATTGATATTCAATAAAAGATACAAAAACAGGCTTTAAATACACTAAATGTAGAGTGATCCTTACAGAAATATGAACGCGAGGTAGCTTTAAATGGGAAATACTTCTGCAAAGCTAGCTAGGGAGTAGCAGTGCACAAGCAATGGAACATCTGTTCTCTGATTTCATATCCAGAGGGGATGAGTAAGGTTACAGAGCAGCAAACAGGAGCACAGAGATTCTTCTTCTCTTTACACTGGGAATGAGGATCATAATGCTGTAAATGGCACTGATTTTTAGTTGCTACTTTTAATGTTGGGTCAGGGAATTACTGATCAAAAAGGATGTAAGTCTGACACTGTTTTGAAGGCAGCTGGTTTGCAGTGAGAATGTGCTTCAAGATCAAAGAAGTGAAGAAAAAGAAAGTAAGAAATGACAGTAGGTAACTGGAGGAGAAAAAAAAAAAAGAAAGAAAGAAAGAAAAAAACTAAAAAACCAACAACTGCCAGCTACCAAAGTGCTTCTCAGCACCTGGAAGCTGGAGCCTGACAAATTGCTATTGAAATTAGCTTTTTTTCCCCTATTTTTTAACATTATCCTCTACGTAACAACATTGGTAGTCAGATGCTCAGGCTAACTACTCTGGAAGCTGTAGTTCTTTGTATAGTTCTTTGCCATGGTCTGTTTCAAATCAAGAATGCATCAGCAGAAGTACATATATGGGTCGAATGAAAATCAGCTGTGGGAAACGCTCTGCTATTTACTCCACTCAGCCTAAATAAGCTAATGATCCCTTCTCTATTTATCTGTTCGTTCAGGTCCTACATGACCATTTCTTGAGTAAATAACTTATGGCTCAAGCCTGTTTACTAGGGCATGGGCTGATTAAAAAAATCCATCACATCTAAAATATTTTTGCTTTTTTCTTATAGTATGCAATGGATATGATAAAATGAACTGCTTATATATATTTCTCAATTTCTCTTTTTTTTTTTTTTTCCACTGGATGACTGGACTGCTCTTTTCAATAAAGTGCTTGACTTCACATAGTGAATGATGCTTCAGTTTCTGTGCAGCCTACACATGCCTGTGTTCCTATAAATAAATGGTTATACAAATGCATGGGAAGATGTTACAAAATATATATGATAATATATATATAATATATATGAAATCAAAATATAATAAACACTGATACACATAGGTGAAAGTGCAATAACTGAACTTCACTTTTTATGTGACTGCAGAGCTGAACTCTAGGTCACTTTAACTAAAAATACTTTGTGCAGATTACGAAGAATCCACATTTACTACAACTTCTGGATTCCTGTTCTTAATTTCATTTTAGTCTTTTGGGCAGCAGCTATCAACCACTGAATATTCAAAACCAGACCGTGAAGGGAGGCATGTGAGCCTTCTCTCATAAAACCGTTGTTACAGTTCTTTCAATTTAGTTGATTTTACCCCGTCATTCTTGCATTTCCAATTTTGAGTTTATAAGTTAATTTCAAAGCGTAATACACCAACTATTTTAAAGGAAAATGGTATTTGGTAATTTTTTATACTGAGCAAGGCTTTCAGGTCCTCTCACAGCTTTGTTGACTGCTCAGTGGCTTCAAACCATGTGCTCAAGACTTGATTCTTGCCTATTATAAATTGCACTATGTCGTTGGCCTGAATGGCCATGCTTTGCAACAGCACAGACGGGTCCATGGTCAGAGTTTGAAACATTTTGTACAATTATCAAAAAATAATTATAAAAAGTTTCAGTTGCCTCTCTACCTACATACTGTCTCTCTTCTGAAGTGCTGTCATGAACTTTGTTACCACGCACGGATGTCTGTTCGATTGGTAGTAACCGAAGTTGCCCATGCTACGGTATGGCAATAGCAGTACCTTTACTGTGCTCTTCCAAATCTCTTTTCTTGCTCAACTGTAATTGATTTGAGTTCTAAGCCTCTATGACTGAGTTCCCGACACCCGGAAGATACATGGCAAGAAAGGGATGCACATAATTTACAGTTCTTTAGTTCTTTTCTGCTCAAAATGTATGGCCCGTTAGGGGATACTTTGCAAACTATACTTTTGCATACTATGCAAGAAGAAATGGCATTTATTAGAAATGTGTTGGCTGAAGACGTGGTCAGTAAGCACATTGGTGGTTTGGGGTTGGACTAGATGATATCATAGTTCTTTTCCATCTTGAATTATTCTAAGATTACACGATCACTTGTCAGAATTGCAGACTAAGCAGTTGTTATTTTTAATTGGGTCATAAATCTAACTTGGTCATTCTCTAATAATTTGAACTGTGACCAGAGAATTCAACTTTCAATAAATTAATTAACTCAGTTTATCCCAAGGTGTTTCTGCTTACTCTACCTTGTTTTCAGCTGATAACTTTTGGTGGATGTGGGCAAAGTAGACTCTGCAGCACAGCAATGCTCCCAAGGAAAACATTCTGATCTTCTTAAAATGACACCTGCAGCACTGAGCATTTGCTGGTGCAGGAGATACAGCCATCGCTTGTCTAGAGTCCAAGAGCTGCAGTAGTTAGTCAGGGGATAAGGAGTCTGCCATTCCATGGCAGTGCTGTAGAAGGCTTTTTTTCCATTAAGCATTCAGCAGAGCAGCAGAGAAAGCTGCGTTTCCCTGTCAAATAATGAGATACCCGAAGCACTGGTCTGTTAAGCCTTTTTCTTTTTTTCTTGGCTCAATGAATTTTTAATTTATCCCTGTATAGCTGCTTAGCTTCAGCAGAAAAGATTGCTACTGTTGCTTTTCCCACCCTCAGTCTGTCCTGTCCTTGATCTGCAAACATTTCCTGTGACAGTTGGCAGCTTAAATTATATGAAGAGAGGGAATGAGCTCCTCCACCCCTTTCTCTGTCACTGGTTCTGTGCTTGCGGTGAAAGGCTGAGATGAGAAGGCAGAGCTGAGCCATTGCACCCAAACCCTGCATCCCACCCACCCAGCACCTTTGCAGATTAGGTAGTAACATGGGTCATGCAATGATGGGGAACTCAAGAGATCACACTTTGATATGAGCAGCAGGTAGGATGGGGAGGAACATGTCTATGGACTCGGTTTCTGCTGCCTGAACCTTGTTTTTCTGCAGAGGGTGCTGCCTGTTCTGTACAGACAAGAAAAAAGGAAATGTTTGTCAAGGCTGCCTTTGGTTTTGTAGCACACAAGCAAGCTCAACATAGATGACAAATAACTGTGTGGTATTTCAGTACCTATTGTTAAATGTGTTTAAAAGCCATGTAGAAATTGCCTTGCAATGAATAGCATTTGCCATTGACACAGGAATGTTATTTGCTTCTCTTTGACAACTCAAGGGCAAATCCTTCATTAGTCAGCAGCACAGGTTTAAATAGGAAGACCCAGAATGGAGGAGTTCACAGAATAGTAGGGATTGGAAGGAATCTCTGGAGTAGTATCCACATGCTTAGTATCCAAATGGCTGGTGTATGATGATTAGTATTAAAAAAAAATAATTTAAAAGTCTTCATTGCATGTGATAAAAGTGTGTGGTATGCACAGAGGCACATATGTTCTCAACTACGGTGCTGTTTGGAAATCAAACCCATCCATATCTGCATGCTTCTCTGTAGAGAACTCATACTCATGAATTATACTCCATTTTTTGCTTTTCTGTCTCAAAGCCAGTGCATTCACCTACCTGCGAGAGAAGATAGTATTGAGACAAGATTGTATTGGTGACTCATGTCACCAATTCCTCTTGTGTTTGGACCCACATGTGCTAATTTACTGGGAATTCTGGTATATTGTTTGTATGTAACATGAAACAACTGCAAGATGGATTGATCTGCTGAGATTGACTAAGAAAAGAACAAACATGCTTAAATATGTATGTAAGAGCCTGGGGTAGAATGGATCTCATTGGGCTGATATGGTTTGGTACCAAAACAAGCTTCAGCTTAAATGGCAGGTATGACACTATTGACATAATCATCCTTGTTAAAATAAATTGAGAGAGGAGTAACTGTATTCCACCAAAGTTTAGCACATTATTTTGTGGATATAGCATAATGAGTTAGCGAAGTTGTTAAAATTAACTTGTCCCTAAAGATTTTATAGTTATTCTGCAATGAACTGTTATCTAAGCTGTTGCTTTTTCTTTTCCTGGGCAGGAATGATTGCAGTGAAAATGTGTATTCTGATTGAATTCTTGAGTGTATGCAGGGATGTCAGCCTTGTTGGCTATTCTCAAGGGTCTCATCCCTTTTATCTCCCTCTTGTAAATATACCCATTCCCCACAGTGAGCTTCTCTCCTGGACACTTATCAAGCTGAAGAAACTGAGAATCTAGAGCTGCTTTTTTTTTGTTTTGCCTATTTCTGATTTTTTAAGGTTTTTTCCTATCATGTTCTTATCATTTTATCTCCTTTTCCTTCTTTTGTGACTTTTGTTTAATATTTTTTATCTCCTGGACTCTACTGGTCTGTGACATTTCTCTACAGCCTGGTCTAGCATTAAATGTGGAGGTTGGTGGCCCTGCATGTGGCAGGGGGCTTGTAGATTTATGATCCTTGAGGTTCCTTCCAGTCCTGGCCATTCTGTGATTCTGTGTGATTGTATGAAGAATCATTCAAAGCTCGGTCTGCTTAACTCTGAAGTCAAGCAAAAACTTCTACTGACTTTATATGACATACTATCCAATTTTGATGTTCAGCTATTATTTCTGTGAAATCAATAGGATGCCATTAGCCAGGAAGTAAAGAAGCATGATAGGAAGAAGTTGCTGGACCAAAACAATTGGTGGCTAGGTCTTAAAATCAACTTAATTTCTCTATGTTCTGCACAATAGCTCTTGTTTTTTGTTTGTTTTTTTTTTTTTTTTTTTTTTTTTTTTTTTTTTTGGGGGGGGGGTTATTTTATTTTATTTATTTATTTATGTGTCCATCGGAGGCTCTGGCGATGATTTACTTGGACTTGTTGGTACATCCTCCACTTGAGTTCCTTCTTCAGCAAGATTTAAGATGCCTGCATAGCAAGCAAATTCTTTGTAAGTGGAATTAACAGAAGTGCACTTTAAAGCTAAAATATTAGTGTGAATACAGAAGTCTCAAATGAGCCATGTGCAACTTTCAGTCTTATGACATCTCTGCACTTTTGTCACATATTGCAAGTGACTGGAGCAGTCATTGCAAAGTTGTCTGTGAGTTTAAGCAACCGGGAGGGTGTTTTGTAAATGAGTAGGGATGGCTTTGTAAATGCTAAGCCTTTTCTCCCTCTGCTCCAGGCATCTCCACCAGCCTTTGTGAAACTGTCAAGGATCAGAACTTGTTATTAATCTTTGGGGTGCACCGAGGGATCAGTGAAATCAATGCCAAAGTCTGTACATGATACTGGCTACACTTCCAGGACAAGTACCTACAAGTAAAAGCCTTACTCTAAATCCTGCTTTAATTCTCTTGTAGGTGGAATGACAGCAAACAGACAAAAAGCCTAACTGGGTCAATTAAGCATATAACAGCTGTTGTTGTGTTATGAATTCTGGCCTAAATTCAGGACAGTTTTAGTCCTTAAAGCAGGAGAACATGTAGCAAGATACAGTGATAATAGGATAAATAGGCTCACAGCAATAACTCAAGAAATCCTATAATCTGCATAGATTACAAAACACACCAGGCAAGAGAACTGTCTGTTGAGGTTTTTTTCTGTTGTGTTGTTTTTCCTGTGATCTTGATAGTTAGTTCCAGTCAGATAAAAGCATCATAAGATTATGAAGATGCTGAAATTTTTGAGGAATTCATCGGCCCATTTATCTAATTCAAAATCATAGAATGATAGAATCATAGAATGATAGAATCATAGAATCATAGACTGGCCTGGGTTGAAAAGGATCACAATGATCATCTAGTCTCAACCCCCTGCTATGTTCAGGGTTGCCAACAGCCAGACCAGGCTGCCCAGAGACACATCCAGCCTGGCCTTGAAGACCTGAGACTGAACGCTGAATGCCTCCAGGACAGTTTTTGCTTTAATCCGTCTAGAGATAAAACAACTGGTAAATTGCTTTGTATTCTAGGAATTCATCATAATTCAGCAGTGATAAATATAGTGCTTTTTGTTTGAACCAGTTACACCGATGGCAACCAAAGTTCCTGATTATAAAAGCAGGACTCTGTTACTGAGCACATAGAGAAAACTTGTGACATTCTTAATAGTTGATCTTTATCTGACCGAATAATTCATATAAGTACTATCATCAAAGAAAATACCAGCTTTTACACTTTGATTCCATTTTTAATTCTTATTTAGGATTGGCATTTTTATGCCTTAGTATCATTTCTTGCTGTTCTCTTTGGGCACCTTTCTTTAAAGTTCATCAGAAAATTAAAGGTTTTTCACCCATAAAATGCTTTGGTCAGATAAAGATTGGCCTGTTCCATTATAATAACTTATAAATGGAGCTAATCTCACCATTTAACATCAGCTATCAGTCATTACAAATGCTGGAGGTTGACACGGCAAATAAATCTTTGTTTTCAGTTTTAGCAAATGAAAGCAATGTCAGAACAATCTACCATGGCACCATAGCTGTCTGTCTCCCAACAGTCTTTTAAGAATCAAACAGATTTTTTTCCCAGCTGTATGACTAATAGTCAGCTCTTGTAGAGAAAATATATGTTCTGGGACAAATTTGCATTTATTTATCACACTTCAAGTAAAAATATGCAAAGAACTGCTTTTTTTCCCCCTCTCCCTCTCATGTCTATATATCAACATTAGAGAAAATTGAACATCTTGTACTGAGATGACTTTTTTTTTTTTTTTGGAAATAGTGTGAATCACACTCACATAAAAAGCACTATAAAATTATGTAAAATAATCGTCTAAATAAGTGGAATATATTTTTTCTTCAAATTCTGTCAAAGAAAACCAATTCACATGCTGAACTGATTCTGGTACTGATTCTGAGAAAAAAGAAATATTTATAATCTTAAAATGAAATTCACAAAATATAATGGATGAAATTCTGCTTTCCTTTTACCCCGTCATTTTTCTCTAAATCTGGTAAAAGCAGAATACTTCCCATCCCAATTTTTCAAACTTAATTGTGATAACTTATAAGACAAATGTTAATGTATCTTATTCAAAAAGGTTGCACTTCTTTTTAAGGGTAAGGAGCCTGGAACTGGATGAGCTTTGAGGTCCCTTCTAGCCCAAGCCATTCTGTTCTGGTCTTCACCTAAAAATTTAGATCATAGCACATCTCTCTGTCAATTTAAAGAGATACTTTTTTCAGATGTCTACTCCAAGTAGTTAAGTGTGATGAGCTCTTGATTTTCTCTTTTTTTTCAGTCTTTCACTTCATGTCCTAACCATATTTCTTAATCATTTTCATTCTGTCTACAGTAAATCCTGATTAGAGAAGTTGATACTAGATTGAAGGAATCTCATTTCTATAACTCTACACAACAAAGTATATGAAGCCTATTTTTTATACTGATAAATAGGTGAACTCTTATGTGGATACAATCACAGTACTTCTGCAGTAGTTTTAGTACATCCAAACCATTTCATGCAGAGTAAAGAAAATAACTTTTTTCCCCTTACATGACATAATATTTAGGTTATTCTGCACTACACAGTATAGGCCATGCTGTTGTCCCATGCTGATCTATATAGATTTTACAGAAATTTTTAGGAATGAGGTTTTAGGGGAAGGAGGTTTCTTCTCATTTGTTGTTTAACTTATTTTGTCATCTGGCAATGGGCGAGTACCAGGGCCCTTCACAGCACCACTTCTCACTTTGGACTGCATATATCAGATCAAAGACAGCAGTGTTGTGGCACAGCAACAGAGAATTTAGCATTTGTAATATTCTTATTAAAGGAGTAGAGATCTTACCAGAATCTCTGCAGTGTTTTGATGGCTGTTTTGTTTCACTCTGTTCAATGACAAGACTTCACGCATGTAAAAATTAGTAAGGGTAATTGTTTGCTTTTCATAACAACCATTCTTATTCGTTATTAAAGAGCATTCTGGCCACCTGTGCACATAGCTGTCAACACCTCCTATGAAAAAGAACTTTCTTTCTTTATCTAAGCTGTATTAGCCAGGTGAATGTAGGTAATCTTTTAATGATCCTGTCGTTTAATTTTAATGGTAACATCCAGTTGCATACATTCCATAAATTAAAACATGAGAGTCCTCTTTTCCTGACAAATATGCTTATTAAAGAAATCAGTTAGCATGCTGTGTCCAGCATCAGTCCAGTTTCTGGCACAGTTCCCAGCAAAAGAGAGATGTTCTGTTGTTGGAGTTCTTTCATTTTTGTTGAGTGGTACAAAGCAGACTGAGAGAACACGTAATCCTTTGCTTAACAGAGAAGTGGCTCTTTTCTCTAATTTGGGCACCTGAGTTTCATCTGCCATCTCAGAAGCCAATCACCTGTGGTATAAACAGTGTTGATTCTCTGCTAAATTCATTCTTAATGGAATAATTGAAATATAATTCCTATAGAAATCAATAGAGCTTCTATTACAGGACCTCAGTAATCATTGGATTATGTGCCTGGCATTTTTATTTCAATAAAAAATAAAAAAATAAAAGAGTCAACACTTGCTTATGAAAAGCAGAGTATATTCTTTAAAAAAAAAAAAAAGAAAGAAAGAAAAAGAAAAGGCAGCAGTTCAAGGTAATTGAGCATAAACATCTTCTTGAATGAGGAATTCATGAACCTTGAATTGATAAAAAAAATATTTCTCTGCTGTGTTATGCTGCAAGGTATGTGAATTTTGGCATCAAGTTTACTGTGAGTTTGCAGCCTATGAATAAGAGAACAGTTGTGAACTCTTCATTTATTTTGTTATTTTAGCATGTTATTTATTTCAAAGGGTGAGGGACAGGAAAATAGAAGGGTGCTGAATGTAAGTAGTTAGTATGGAAGTGCAGTGCCATGAGGAATGGGGTACTGGAAGTATTACTCTGGATTTCAATGTATAGGACTGTAAGAAAAGATCACACATTTCTGAATCCCTACTTGCAGTAGTCTAGCTGTTATTTTGCTTTATATTCTCTCCTGGAATGTTCATAATAATTAGTGATTTGTTTTAGGCAATCATGGCAAACTTCTAAGACAGTGAGATCCAGATGTTCAGTACTTGCTGATAAAGCACCCATGCTTACTTCTATCTTGAAACAAAGTCCTACCACTGCCTAGGCAGAGAAAGCACGTCGCTGAGGTTGGGGATGTATTCAACAGCCAAACACATCTGTTTTCTACCATCTACCAGCACAAAAATATAAAAACAGGCCCAAGACCAGTGTGTGAGTTGAGAAGAAAGACTTAGATTATATCTTTGTAGTAACTGGGATATCTTTTTGTGCCAGTGTTGCTATTCTTAACGTCCTATCCTAAGTGCTTTTGAGGAGCTTCTTTTTCTCCATTAACATTTCCTTCATGTACTTTCTAGGTAGAGATATAAGTTCACCTTGTCTTGTTTTGACCCTTGGGAGTACTACCAAAATGTCACTTTAGGTCTGTAAATTCTTTTGTGGATCTTAGCCTTTGCTTTTAAAATGTCATGGAACTGAGAGCTGACCTTATCACGCATTGATTCTGTCTGGTGTAGTTATTGATGCAGTAGTTGCAGCATATGATCAGAAATCATACTCTAGAAAGTTGAGGTGTTTTTTCAACCCAAGGTGATATCACTCTATTTGTGGTTGAGAAAGAAAAAAGTAAGAAAAAAAAATGTCATCACTCATTGAAGTGATGGTATAATCGAGTATATTTGATTATTTTAATGCAACTGCATTTTTATCAGTAAACATATTTCTAAATTCTGTTCGCTCAAATCCAGGCACTGCTGAATTAAAAGTGTTTTTGCTATTAATTTCAACTGAAAATACGTTTGTGCCTAAATTTTTTGTCTATAAAAGTTAAATCTTGAAAAAGGTTTATGCTAACAAACCTTTGTGGCCTACAGCAGGAGTAAGTTTGGTCCCAAGAATGTAAAGGATTTGACTTAGCAGAAAGTCTTCCTCTGATAGATGCTTGTGAATCTCCAATATATGTCTGAGATTTTTGTATGTACTAGCTAGGTAATAAGAGACCTGTATATCTACTGACTGAAGTGAAACACTTCACATGATGTGTATGAAGTAATGGTGACTGACTCTTCTCCCCAGGGAGCACGGGCCAAGCTCAGTCTGTCTGAGCTTACCATTCTACATATGGTAAAATATGAACTATGAAAGCATCGGTGTTAATATTGTTAGGACTTTCAATGATTTCTCAAGACCTAAGCTTTTCTTGATATCTCTAGAAAACTCAAAACTGCCCAATATATTATCCTTTCCCATGCATTGGGTTCTAACTGGATTACGTTGAGCTCTTAGGCTTTAAGCAGAATGCCGTGAATCAGCCTGTATTAAATCTCCATTTACTACAGGAATAGCAGTTTTTGGCAGGTAGCAAATGCAGGTAGCTGCTTTAGCCAATGACTTAGCTGAACCTATGTTCAGGAAAGTGAAATTATCATGAAGTTAGTGATATTTGAGAGAGTTAATCTTATTTGGGGACTTCTGCTTAAACAGATGAACCAAACGATTCCTGTAGCAGTGCTGTATGAACAACAATTGTGAATTGGAGCAAAGCATAAATGTGCTAATGTGCATTTAATCACAAAAATAGGTCTGGATTGTGTTCTGTTTGGTTCATACCGTGGTGCACGCCAAATGCAAAAGAAGCATAAGGGTGTTGTTCCTATACACGGCTGCTCTGGCTTGGATCAAATAATAATCTTTTTTGTGACATAGCTGCTGTCCAACTTCTGACTTCTTCTAATATTTATTAATAACATTCCATTATTCAGAACGTAGAGTGATTGACCTAGGCTAGTTTCAGAGACTAGCTGTAGAATGCAATGTGCAGATTCTCAGACCTGTCCTTCGTGTGTTGGTTTAGACTACCATTACTGGAGTTACCTAAAGATTTGGCTAGGTTTGATTAAAGCATCACCTGAAGGTGTAAATTTATGATATTTATGATGAAATTTCTTACCTTCAGTAAGATGTTGTAAACAGCTAAAGAATCTTCTTTAAACTCCTGTGAATTTCTGACATGTGACTTGAGTTCTGGTACTAAGTAATCACAGTAGTTACATAGAAACTGAAATAGCCATAGAATAATGGAGAAAGGCATTTCAATAGGAAGAGAAGCCTCCTAGTACAAGGACTGAGAAATATGTCAGTGTCAACATCTACAGCGGTAAGAATAATGGGGGCTTTAATTATTTCAGCATGCAGTGTGTTTTGGAGACTGTCTAGAGCTAGAAAATTCTTAGCTAGCAGAAGTTAAGCCTTTATACTGGGAGGCCTGCACAGATCTAATTGTAACATAGCATAATTTAGCTGCATTAAATATTTTCCACCAATTGTCCAAAGTAAAACTGAGTTTCTTGTACTTCAAGCACAAGGCTTTGTATGCCTTGCCAGTGGCACCAGCCTACATCAGGAAGGTGGTTGGACCTTGATGATTCTTGAGGTTCCATTCAACCCAAGCCATTCTGTGATTCCTTTGAAAGTGGCTATTGCTGGAAATGGCAAATGAAAATTTGGAAGTTTAACTCTGCATTGTAATTTGAACTCATACGGGTTAATATGGAGTTGAAGTATGATCTCAAGCTTTCCATTCAACCAAGGTTAAATATTAATCTCTCTGTCACAAAGAATTTCAGGAAAAGGTATGGCATAATCTGAATATAGTGATAGGATTTATATTTGAAATGCTATCAAATATTGGAATCCATCACAAATATTCTACTACAGAATGAGAAATAATGTGTTGAAATGTTTACAAGTACTTAAATCTCAAACTTTGATTTAAATGGCATATTTAATTCTCTTAAGACTCTTTTAAGCATCCTTAACCCTTATAAGTCCTATTAAAAATGCTTTTGTGCCAAAATGGTCAATTTTACTCAGTTTGCATATTAGCCATTAGCTGTATTTCATGTTCTTAAAGCGTGTAGGTCTGTTCACTTATTTGCTTGGGTTCTTTGATTTCTGTTCCAAGGGCCTTTATACAAACAGAAAACATTTTGTTTTGTAGTAGAAATACTCACCTTCAAATGCATGGAGAATTCTTCACCCAAACTTGCATAGGCTTATATTTTAAAACATCTTTATTGCTCACTTTCTATGAGTCTTTCAAGCTGTTGGAAGTCAAATGTGTCTCTGCAACATTGATTCTTTTTTGTTATATGGGATGTACTGTTGTGAATAATAAAACATTTTTAAATCTTGTGGTATATTTAACTTGCTGAATTCTCAAGTACTTCGTGAATAATAATAAGATGTCAGCATATGTAATGGGAGCTCCTTGTAGCTACAGATGACGATCTGCTGTGTAAGGATGTATATTGTGCATTGTCAGGTAAAACTGGGAAGTTTAAGGGTATTTATATACTATACTGGTGGACTGAAGGAACCTGCTTTGTCAGTTCAAGTACTGCACTAAGAAAGTGTTTGTTTTTCCTCTTAGCTCCTTTTTTTTTTCCTAGTTAAAATTCGACTCTTCAAATTCCTAACAGCATAAATGCTGTTAGTAAGTTAGTAATTGTTTAGTTGTAAATGACTGACCCAGTTTTAAAAGAATGAAGATTATAACTGCACCCCAGTTTTAAAGGGCTAAATCTTGTCTGTAGCAATGGAGCTGCTTTGAACTATTTGCCCTCTCTGCTGTAGTGATGCAGCTGTCTGTGGGCTGTGCCACGTTCACCAAAATGTTTTCACACTGTCTGGTTGAGGAGGTACACACACTGGTTTTGGAGGAAATCTGTATCTGCGTCCAGTTCTGAAGTAAATAGGATAAAACTTGAAATTCTCCCACTGTCAAGAGATTTATTTCACAACTGCAGGGTCCCTTTCAGCTCTGTTCAGTCAGGAATGTTTTTGTTCCCAAATGAGAACTGAGTTAGCAGATGTTTTCAGCTGCTTATGAGCAGCTAATGAGGCGACTGGATACTTAAAGGGAATTAATAAACATGAGGAAAATCAACTTTTGAGAAGGGCAGATACTGATAGGACAAGGGGTAATGGTTTTAAACTAAAGGAGGGGAGATTTAGATTTTATGTCAGGAGAAAGATTTCTACTGAGATAGTGGTGAAGTGCAGTCACAGCCTGCCCAGAGAGGTTGTGGATGCCCCTGTCCCTGGAGGTGTTTAAGGCCAGGTTGGATGGGGATGTGGGCAATCTGATCTAGTACTTGATTTATCAGTAGGCAACCCTGCCTCTGGGATGGGTTTGGAACTTGATGATCCCTGAGGTCCCTTCCACCCAAGCCATTCTGTAATTTGTATGATTTCTTTGATATCAGCCTATCAGTATCTAAAGGGGAGCTATAGAAAAGGAGGGGATAGAGTCTTTAGCAGTGTCTGTAGAACAAGGGGTGATGGTTTCAAGCTCAAAGAAAGTAGATTTAGGTGAGATATAAGGAAAAAGTCTGTTACAGTGAGGATTGTGAGGCACAGGTAGCCCAGAGATGTGGTCGATGCTCTGGCCCTGGAGACTTTCAAGGAGAGGCTGGATCAGGCCCTGGACAACCTGATCTAGATGTAGTGTCCCTATTCATTTCAGGAGAGTTGGAATAGATGGCCTTCAGAGGTCCCTTCCAACTCTAAGGTCTCTATGTAAATTTTTTTAAAACTTTTGTGTATTTAGTTGTAGCATCATACCAAAAGCTGCTTTTGCTGAATATCAAATTTAGTCTTCCTATATACATAATTATAACTACAAATTTAAGAGTGAAATTTTATTTACTTCAAGTTATTTAATATTTACTGCAGGTTTTTTACTTTTCTTAATCTGCTGGTTTTTGTGAATGAAGCTGGGATAGTTCTAGTGTATCTTCTTGAGCACTGGCTTTTGGACTTTATCTTGTATGATAGAACTGATTGTAAGATGTATCAAATGAGATTTTCTGCTTATAGATACTAAGACACCTATCCAGAAAAAAAAAGGATATATTAGTTTTACTTGTGCTACCGTCCTAGAAAAGAAAAGTGATCATACTTCAAACCAGAGCTAAAAGATGAACAAAGGAAATGAATGGAATGCAACCACAGTTCAGCAAAATTAATTAACTGGGAGAAGTTATCAGACAACTCCTGGCCTTGAGTTGTATGATTACTATAGTATGCTGTGACAGTCAAGAGAAATGGACTATGAATACATAGTAGACTCTAAATTGCTGTAAATAGTATTTTTGTTGTCACCAGCAATTAAGCTGAATAGTTTTAGTGACTATTAATGTCACTGAAGCACTTAATAATACCCAAATCTGAACATGTTTGAAAGGGCAGATCTTCTACAACTGAGTTAAGAGAATATTATACATCCAGTACACACTGAAAAATTTTTTATTTTACCATTCTCTTCTTTACAGCTCTCTCAGTCTTAAAGGTCTGTAATTAGAGTGAGTGATTCTTGCTTCTTGCAATAGGATGTGAAAAACTCTTGGTTTCCAGGTGTGAGTATACCTGTAGTTTATGTCCTTGGGTATATCTAGGTGCTACTGCTAAATGAATTATTCAGTGAGAAAGATAAATTAGTACCCAATCAAATATACCAGCTGTGTGTACTTGATGAGAATACAGGGAATACTAGTATTTAGATGCTTTTAGATCACAGTTCATTGTACAAAATATTGAGATGCTTTTTTTCTCCTTGAGAATTTGTATCCTAAACCTGTCTCTGTTCTCTCAAAGGGTAATGAGAGGACAAAATCAGGTATCTGTGCCCAGGAGATTGAAATCGATTTCTTGAGAGTCACTCTGTAGTCAGGGCAGGAATCAAACCTTCATCTGAAATTACTATTTTTACTATCAGGGCACCTGCTCTCTTAATTCCAGATAGTAATTTCCTCCAACTTTGTGGACTATGTCGGAGGTTTCCTTGAAAGTTAACACTCTTTGTAGCTTTGAAAAGATTTCAAGAAAATAAATGCTGAGGGAAAACTTTAATTACTGTTCAATTAAGTCTGGTAATGACCCCTTTAGATTTGAACAGGCTGTATTTAAATATGTATGGCAAATAGATCTCCATCTGCTGTGACTTAGACAGAGTCAATGAGTTGGAATAGATGGCCTCTATAGGTCTGTTTCCAGCTACAATATTCTTTAAGAATCTTTGGGGAAAATAGTTAAAACTGTACTTGAAAATGTTAAGTGATCGTGCAATTGAGCCTTACCTTTTTATAGTTAGATGATGTGTCTTTAGGACGAGCTCCTGTAATGTAGCCTTGAGTGTTTTGTATTGAGTGTACAAAACTGGCTTGGCTGATTTACTCATTTTCTAATGTAATTCATATGGACTGGCTTTATGGTCTATTAATTTTTCTAAATTTTCTGTAGCAGACTTGAAGTCTTTCAGAGTCATTTCAGAAAATAAACAGAACTGCTTGCAAGTAGATAAATAGTTTGATCGATCTTGAAAATGACTGCTAGGTGGGAGATGCTACCCTCCTCCATGGGAATGGATTCGCTACCTAGTTCAGAAGCAAGAGTGAACTGAGGAGAACTGTGCATCAGGAAAATGCACAGAGCAGAGCATCCTTACCTTGAGGATATGACAGATACAGGTTTTTAATCTTAAAGATTCCTTGACAGAACTCTGATCTTTTTGCATTGTGGGTGCAGAAGTAAATGGGAATGGGTGTTGAAATATTCTTCCAAAGTCTTTTCTTGATTTTCAAGACGATCTGATGAAAAGGCTAGCTCTCTACTGCTTGATTTTCTTCATGTTGACAGTTTAGTTGTAAATTACTTGTGTGGCCGATCAGTAGTGAAAGTTTTCTAGATACCTGATGAGCTAATTAAGAAGGCTGCCATTAAATTGACTCACAAGTCAAACTCAGTGTAAAGAAAGAATGATGATGTGGTTTGGCAAGCAAGGCATGGACTCTGTTGCTGGTGCAGAACTAAGACATTCACTGTAGATGCTAACAACCTTTCATACCATCTTAACAACCCCTTGGTCACATGTATTCACCAGGTGCCTCGTGTGTTTACATATGTGCAAATAGCTGCTGAGCTTGTTTACTCAACTGAGAGGTCTGTTGTTCATAATGTCTTTGTTTGTCCTACATATCCCCCTTTGTTATTTGTTTGAACAACAAGCATTTGGTTGATTGCCGTATTAATATAAAGAATATATACCAACATGCAAAAAATGAAAAACATATTAATCTGTGTCACCTTTTATACCCATGGTCCCAAACATTGATACTACCCATCAGACTAACCACATGAGTCTTTGAAAGTAGCTTTTGCCCAATAAATAAAAAAATTTCTGAGGTAGTTGTCTCATCACTTGATGCTGACAGGTTGGCTGCAGTATCCACAGTCCATTTTCCTCTATAGGCTTCTTTCCTATCTTTCCTATTGCCTGTTTTCCCCTCCCCATCACCCTAATTCATAATTATGAATTTCCTTTCCCCATCTCCCAAACTGATTAAGATTTGAGATAAACTGGTCAGGCCTACATTTGAACCATTGCTTCTTAATCTCATGTTGAGTATACGTATATTAAAGAACATCCTCTCCCTCCTATTGAGTGAGACAGCACTCTGCATTTTTCCCCTGCTAATTAGTCACAGTTCCAGTGTAAAAGCTACACAGAAGGAGCTTGGATGTTTGAAAATCTCTTTCTCCCTATTCCACATTTCAATTTTTTTGGTAGAGTAGTACAAATAAATGTCAAATAAATGGTATGATTAGTACCTAATACTTCTCCCAATCAGTTATACAGGTAGTTTCTGTCCTCCACTTGAAATCAGACAGTTTTCAAGGCTAATTTCTGATTATATGGCTTGTTGTCATGTAAATAAATCAAAATATTAAAGGCTTGTGGAAGCTTGACGGATGGTCTAGACATAAAAAAAAAATAAAAAAATAGCTGTGTCAAGATATGATGAATTTATTTTATTCTCATCTTTCCATTTTCTGAAGACGTGGAAACCTGATATAAAAACATGGCAAGACATATTCTGCTGAACAGTGAAATCCTTTATTTAGCACAGCTGGATGGCATGGCTTCAGATTTACACCTACCTTGTGATAGTGACCCTCATCTTCACCTTCTCTGTGTGAAGGTTTTTAGGTTGGCAATGCTGCCCTGAGGTTAGTGGTGGGAATGGAAGAATGGGTGAGGAGCACGAAGCTGGCTTCTCTTAGAAGCTCTAATTAAGGGGGAGGCATGTGAACCAAGAGGCCCCATGCGGTTACATTTCCTTCTGTAGGATCTCTTTGTGGACAGGGACAGCTGCTTGGATTTCTACTCAGCAGATTTGCTGTGAGCTTTTTGAAGGGTTCTTGGGCTCCCTCATGTACATCCTGAGTATCAAGCTGGAAGGTTTTCTAATAAGGTGAATGAAATGTTGAGAGTGGATACCAGCAGGGAATAGGGCATTTGAACTGAATGTGCTGTGGAACAGGGAACAATTGGATGCCATATATCTAAATACTTTTTTTTTTCTTTTTTTTTTTTTTTTGCTGGAGGAAAACTATTTATTTCTTATTTCTCATGTTATTCTCCCTGAGAAGTGGAGGATCCAGTCAGGGAATTATAAATAAAACTGAGTAGCAAATAGACTATATTATTTAAAGAGAAATCAGAAATGAACATGATTTAAGTACCTTCCCTGGCCACTACTTGGAAATGTTTTTCCTTTTTCCATTTCATCTTATGACATTTATAAATCTAGGAATAATACCATGTCTGTTTACCATGCTTCTCAGTCTCAGCAATGCCCCACATCTGAACCAAAGAGTACACTTGGATCTCATTGATCTGATCAATGTATTTTCAGTATTTGGGTGAGTTTACCACAGTGACAGTCAGCAAGGCTGCACAAGAAAGCAGAGGCGAAAGACAAAGGGATATTTGCAGAAGATGTTATGGTAAATAGTAAGAAATCTACAAGCAACAAAAGGTCAATGTGAAAAAGACAGCCAGGTCTCTGTTTGATAGCAGCAGTAAATTACTGACAGAAGAAAGTAGAGGGCTAAATGAATTCTATTCCAGTGCTTGCAAAGGAGAACCAGGCTGAGATGCCAGAACTGGTCATAAATTTTCCCAGAGTGCAGAGCAGCAGTGGATAAAATAGAGGTTGTACCAAAACAGGTGCTCTGGAAATTAGTGTCTGATCCAGACATTGTACAGCTGAAGGTTGTGAGTGGAGCGAGAGCTTATGTTGGAGAACTGGACTTGATGGCAGTGTGACGGGAGCTTTGTGCTTTGTCTTGCTGACATCGAACTGCTTATTTCTGAAGTAGAAGCTTAAACTTCTGACATTTGCAATGTATGCAGTCGTGTTCCTGTCAGTTATGTAAAGGTGCTAGAGAGTGTTCAGGGCTAGGGATGCTGTAGGAAATGAATCGTGTATGTGAGAAACCAGTCCTCTATGCATGGCTATTTCCATTGATTATACTAATTACAGCAAGGCCATAGACACAGCAGTAGGTTTTTACAGTGTTTCCACTGTATCCATTGAGATAGGATGAATATCACAGTGATAGATCTTCGTGGAAGAAGAGGAATGGAGTTTGCCTTGCTTTTGAAGCTTTTTTTTTGTTTTTATCTTTTTATTTTTTGTAATGACTACCCTGCTTCACACAGGTTGTATTTAAAGATTACTAAACAGATGTAGCAGAGGATTAAGAAGAATTTTTTCTCCTGTAGCAACTTCACATTGAGTAAAACCACTTCTCCCCTTCCTGCTTTTATTCTTGTACTTGCATTTTTCTCATCTCTCTTAGTTTTCTTTCCCCTCTGTTCTTTTCAGACTGTTTTCTTCCCTTGCCCCTTGTTGGTTCTGCTTGATGGAACATCTGAAGAGTTATTTTTAATCAGTGAGGAACTGATAAATAAATTGCAGCCTGTTCTCTGCAGAATCAAACATGCGTATGTGCCATGAAGGAAGTTGCTGGGAAGTCTGTGGATGCTATTTCAGTCACTTAAATAAATGCAGCTTTGTGTGCAGCTAGCAAATAGCTTGGATTTCCTTCTGAGTGCTGGGAGGGAGGGGGTGGGTTGAGGTGTTTATTGTACAGTGTTTCTTTCCCCAAGAACAGCCGGAAGACCATAGAATCTAATATTTCAATTTTCTCATCACAGATGCTTAGAAAGCTTTTATATTTGATTTATGTTATTTTGGATATTATTTTCAGTAAGGATAGATTTAATCCACCTCTGGTTTCTAATACATTTTCTGTTTTGGCAGCTGAACTCAGAGTTTCAATTCAGCTTTGACAGCACTGATTGGGAAGCTGCTGCCCCTACCACATACTAATGTCTGTCAAACACTCGTTTTATTCTGTGGCTTGACAAAGTTGGAGCTCTGCTGTGTGCCAGCGTTACCAGAGCGCTGTGAGTTCTCATTCAAAGGAGCTGTCATGTCGCATGGCATGTTCAGCTCTTGCACATCCAGCTGCATCCCGTGTGATCGTCTCCTTTGTGAATGAACTTCCAGTTGGCAGCACCTGTTCCTCAGCACCAGAGGCTCTGCTGAAAGAAAGCTGGCAGTGAAACATTAGCCAAGAATTTTTAAATGCAGAAACCACAACTGAAGAGCAAATCTTGCTTGGAGAAGGAAAAAAATGCTTTGTTCCAATGCAAAAACTGGTGCTTTACTCACATCCCAGTGCAAGGTATTAGGTGCTACTTAACTCACTTGACATAAGTACAATATATAGGTCATCTGAAATAAAAACCTGAGAGGATGGCTGGAATTTTGCAGTGTTACATGCTATCGTGTACAGCTTGCAATTAGAATGTAGAGACTTGAGGGAGCTGACCTACAAGAAAGGAAGGAGAGTCATCAACATTGGACAAAATCCACCTTACCATGATACAAACTTCTCGTATCCACCTGAAGGTTCTTAGGATTAAGCTGTGATAGATGGTCTCAGCAGAAGATGCTGTTAATGTGTTGCCAGGCCTTCTCAGAGCATGCCACAGGCAGTAATGAAGAGTAAAGAATAATCTCTCTAGCTTTTTAATCCTTAAAGCATTTCTGTGAGACTTAATTACTTAAGGTCTGATCCATTCCAATAATTATTTTGGCAGATTCAAATGTTGAGCATATTTGTTGATAACTTTTTTAGCCTCGATAAAGAGTTTCAAATGTTGTTGTTTTTTTTTTGTTTTTTTTTTTTTATAGTAAAGGCATCACAGAATTGTTAAAAATATTACTGCATAATAATGGAAATGTTCTTTAAGGTTAATCCTATATTTGAATTCCTCAGCAATGATAAATCTCTACTTAAGTAATGACATTTCTCTACTTATGTAGGAAGGTACTTCAAAGCAGGTTCATTTGTCTCTGAAATTGTCATTTTAATGACACTAAGCAGAAGGGCAGAGAGGGAATATTAAGGATAAATTTCAGCTTGGGACAACGTACCCAATAAGTCCTTTAAATCTGGTGATAGCAACTTTAATTTAATTTAATGATGCCAAAAAATAAAATTAAGATGCTGATTTGTGATTTGGCAGTGTTCTACTCAGGAATGCACAGTGCTGGAATTTCATGTGTGTGCCAAACCCTTTTGAATCTGGTTGAAGAGCAGGCTTTGATTAATTAATTGGGTTATTTTATTAATTTAATAGGAGGCCCTTCCCCTCTGTCCGCTTTTTCTTCAGCATTGCTGACCTTAACTCTCTGATGACATGTTGTGAGCTGATAGCATTGAGTGAGGACAACAGAGAACTTCTGCAGAAGCTGTACATCAAAGCTGTCAGCAGCTTCTGCATGGTCCTTTGGGAGAAAAAATATCTTCCTAATTGCTTTTAGTGATAAAGAAGGGGTATTTTTGTTTCCCAGAGTAGATTTTCCGCCTCTTCAACTTATTTAGTGAATTAAATAAGTTACAGTATTCCAAAGTGTGAAGCCAGACTGTCTGCTACAGTTTGCTCGCTTATGCCTTTATAGGGGCTTAAAATATGTCATCTCAATTTTGTTTGATGTCTTGGATGAAATAGGTCTAAAAATAGTTCTTATGCTGCCAGGTCATGTCTAGAAGGACGTAGCACAGTCCAAAAAAAGAAAAAAGTTTCCAAGGGCGCTACTAGGTCATAAATTTACTGTGAGCAGAGTTAGGCAGTCACTGCATTGAGAAAAAGCTGGACATTTCAGTGTCATTCTGACAGTGGATTTCAGTTCTGTCTGAGGGACTTAAAGGAAGAATGCCCATTGCGAGTCAAATTGAGATTAAGGTGTGCTCATCTTTTCAACACAAATATGGCAAAAAGTGCACCAGCAGTGTTTTTGTAACGAGTCTAAATAAGGATATAATAAGTTCTGATGATTACTGAATAATGTGTTAGACTAGCTGGATCCCTCAGAATTATTGCTAGATTTAGGCGAACTAATTTTAAGCAAAATTTTACTGCCGGTATTTCTTTGCAAGCAGAGGTGCATCTATATTGTAATTAGGCATCTGTTTTTGTTTGTTTGTTTGTTTAAGGATTTTATACTACTATAAGCATCTCTGAGAACATCAGTTGAAACCGAGAGCTTTCTTAAACTATAATTCGTACTGATTGTGCTATCTATACTGAAACATTGTGAATGTGTAGCTGACTGGTAGAGTCAACTGGCCTGCTATTTGTATGTGTTAATTATTATTATTATTTATTATTTGTATCTATTCCTTTGTCATTTTAAAGGCAGCATTGTTATAAGAACCATACAAGAAGGAAATAATGTGGCATGTATCCCACATAACAAAATAATGATACCTAAGAGTTGTTGTACATTGCCTTCCAGCATCTTTGACTGGCAAGATTTTCTCAGCAGGCTTATCCCTCATGACTACTAATACCAGTGTGCTTAGGAGGTACTGTTTGATTAATGAACACTTATTTTGAGTTATTCATTAGATTTCTTCCCTTTGAGACTGTTTTAATTAGCTAAATGCTAAGGCCTTCCTATCAGTACACAGACAGATTGTGATATTTTAAAACAAAAGTAGGATGAAAAGGATGCTAATCATGTTCAAATAACTAGTGAAAGGATGGCAGACTGTTCAGTGTGTTATACTTTTGGGACACTTTGTTCCACATAGCTCTGCTGTTTTGCATAACTTTCACATAAAAGTGGTTAAATGCGGTAAAGACATTTGATGTATTAGAGTCATGTCCTGAAAAGTTGGTGGAAAAAGAAATGGGGTATGCTTGAGATGTCTGCGGCTTTCTCAAAAATGGAACCAAATCTGTGACTGGTCCAGATCTTAAATCCTAGCATGAGGACAGACAGGCAAATTTGACAAAGAGTACTCAGTAGTACCATGCTTTTCAATATTGCCAGTGGGATGAAGGAAACCAAAATCCAATTCTAGCAGATAACAACCTTGACTTCATGAGAAAGACTAGGGCTACTTTGCTATTTGATTTAATTATGTTTGCTAAATAGTTTTGAATATTGAATCTAGCCTTGAGATCTTTGAAATAAAATGAGGTAAAGTTGCTTTTACTTGATGTAAACTGCTTTTTTTCTTTTCATATTGAGGATGGGTGTAAATTTCTTTGGACAATGCAGAAGTGAAAATCTATGGAAGTTTTGAAGGATCTTGGCATTTCTACAGTCATCCTATACAATCCTAGTGACATATCCAGGCATTTAAGTAGCAATTCTGATTTCCAGGCATTTACAAGAAGGCGTACATCTTGGCATAGGTCTTTATCTTCTAGAAGAACTCTTCACCTTGACTTTTGTTGTTGTTGTTGTTTGTTTTACCAGCACATGTTATGAGAAGTGTCTATTGAAGAATCTTTAATTCACTGCTGCTCATACATTGCTCACTCAGCCATGTTTTTTTTATTTTACACCATGCATCAATTTTGAACTCAAACTGGTATAAAAGTCTCAAACACATTTGGTATGTTGCTAGTAGCTGAAATCATTTTTTAAAAAGTGGATGCATTTCTCTTTACTTAAACTAGTTTTATTTATTTCACAAATACATGAAACTATGCCAGAAATTTGAGTAAGGATTCTGATGAGCTTGCAATTTACAACTTCAGTTGAACACTTATTCTGAAATCAAAGGCTTTTGAAATTGTTATCATTGGAAATGAGAGCAAAGCTTTGCTGCTTTGCTCTTCATTAGGCTGAGGAAGTTAATCTTCTTTTAATGACTTATCTCCTCGGTTTTATCTCTATTTGGAGCTGGAAGAAAGGCAAGTTGCAAGATATTTTTGAGGTGTTATCCACCACCCTTCTTTTTGCAGTAATGCTGCGAAAAATAGTACTGATACAATAGTACATTGGCTGTACTGAATGTGGTTGAAAGAAGAGTAGAGACTGCTCTCACTGCATCTTTTCTCAAATCAGTTGCATCAAGGTGCAGAATGTATATAGTGAAAATACTGTTTTTAATCAGGGAGGTTTCAGTCAATGATGAGTTCTCAAGGGATGGGAGGCATCAACGTCAGTGTGTTGTTTGCTTCCCACCTGTCTCGCTCCAATTTATAGGAGGGAAAGGAAGTTCTTTGATATCTGTATACCTAATGTGAGATTAAGAAAGAACGGTTCAAATGTTGATCCAACCAGTTTATTACAGATCCTAATCAATCAGGGAGACGGGAAAGGGGAGGACGGTGACTATTACAAATTAGGGTAATGGGGAAGGGGAAGCAGGCAATAGAAAAGATAGGAAAGAAGCAAGAATTACATAAAGTGAGGATAGTATCCACCAAGATCCAGCAGCATCGCATTGCACACCATTCTGATGGTCTGAGGCAAAAGTGCAGGGGAGAGCAGCAGAAGAGCAGCCCAGCATTAGGCAGCAAGCAGGCAAGCAATAGAATGGAGAAAAGTGACAATCATATATTTAACAGTAACCATACATTTAACAATAATAACAGGATGTAGTTTGTCCACTCTCTATGAGGAGAGCAATAACAAATTTGTTGCAGTGAATGCTCTAGTAATTGCAGAAGCTATGTGACTCAATTTGTTAGCTGATGGTAATTGCCTCAAGATGACTTAACTCCTCTGTCCACGGTTGTCCTGCTCTTTTTTGAGGTATTATATTCTCTGGAAAGAAGGGCAGTTATGACCTTAGGGTATAACATTTAGTGAGTGGTTTTGAGATGCTGTAGCTTCATTCTGGCCTTCTCCTGAATTAATTAGTGTTTGGGATTAGAACACTGAGCTCTCTTTCCAGTAAACATTAGTGATTTCAATAAACAAAAATAAACACGAGTCTCCAAAGAGCAATAACGATAGAAAAACTTAAATGGGATGAATAAGAATTCCCCTTGTCACTTATTTTGTTGTTGTTGCCTCTGATCTGTATTTAACTGGAGGTTTTTCTGTAACACTCAACAAGATAAGAAAAAAAGAAAGATGGTAGAAATGTACTCTTGATCTCGAGTATTGGGAACAATTATAGTCAAGACACTATCCAGTGCTCTGTGTGGCATGAGGAAGCCATGAAATAAATTTTGTACATATAATCATATTTTAGAGATATATTGGAAAGTATAACAAACATATCATTATCACTTAAAATAATGGGACTCATTCTCTTCTTTTGTAGTTAGAAGAATTCATCTTATTTTTATTGCCTTCACCAAAATGATACCTTAAGTATCTTCAGTTTAATTTTAGCAAATTTGAACTTGGGTGTAGAATAGCTCAAGATCATCCAGTTGTACCTTCAGAACATTCTGTCAGCTTTATGGCAGGTAGCAGCATGTATTTAATTTACCTTATGATGTCTTTTATTTTCTTGAAGCAGAGTCATTAATGGGAAACCAATGAATTTATTTGGTTATATCTATGAAAACAAAACAAAGAGGGTTTCCATGCTGACTGAAGGAGTACCCAATTTTATTCATGTGACACTGTGTGCAGGCACAAGTTAAAAATGAGATTTGGTATGGTTTAAAAGTGAAAACTGATATGGTAGAAAAACATGCACATCTGAAGAAGTGAGAAAGAAGAATGAGAGAAGAATGGAGGTGATGGTGGAAGAGAAGGTTATAGTTAAAAAACCCAGTGTACATTTAAAAATAAAGGACTTTTGTTAGAATAGTTACTTGTGGGTTTAAACTACTACTGCAGGAAGAAATACTAAATGTGGAGACAAATGAATGTGAGGGCTGAATTGCTCCAGCAAAAACTACTCCAGGGTAAAACAAGATGTGAATCTTCTCTGTCCTCATCTGACAGTGAAGATCCTGATGGACTTAATTACAACAATGACATCTTTAAGATAACACCTTTTTCTTAAAAAATAACAAAGAAAGAGGAAAGTTCCTCTCATCTTTTTTTCTGTCATACTTACTCATGAATTTTTATCTACCAGTGGAAGAAGAATTTTGGAAATATCATGAACCATTCTTTCAAAAAAGATTCCACTTTTTTGGGGTTAATAGGCATATTTGCAACACTTCAGAGCAAAATGCAAACTATAAAATGGTTCCATAGACTTATAAGACGTCAGTAAGTTGTGGAATTAAAGGATAGTTGCAGCAGAAAGTACACTAATCATTGGTGACAACTCTTTCTTATTCCTGTTATAGTTGTAATTTCCTAAATGTTGGCTAATGATTTAATGACTTAACTTCAGAAGATCAGACTGGGGTCTCCTTTACTCAAGGTATTTGAAAATGATGAGCTTTCTTACCCAAGGTGTTTGAGACTGATGAAGTGCAAAAGGAAAAATAAACCTGTAGGTATCAGAGGACTGGAAAACTAATGAAAGTGAAATTAAAAATACAGAAAGAGTAATATACTGAAAGTGAAGCATGACAGCAAACCCACAGTGCTTCATGTAGCCATGAAAGAAATACACTGACTGTCAGAATCCAAGGTCCTTCAGGAAAAAAACGTAGAATGAAATAGCTTAATAATTAGCAAGGAAGTCAGCAACTGCTTTCCATCTGACTTTGTGAAGTCTGCCTGACTTCCATATAGAAACGGAGAGAAAGGTTATCTTCATTAGTCTGAAATACCTCTTGTATTGTATTATGTTATCTCACATTCAGCTATCATATTTAGTAAATTAGTTTTCTTCCTAAGCTCATTGCTGATGTTTTGTTTTTAGTCCCATCTCCCTACATTTTCCCTACCCTCCACCACAAAGTATTTTCTTCTTTCCTGAGAAATTTATTATTTTGAGAAGTAATGGCTGAGACTTTCAAACGAGCTGTAAAGTACCCGTTTTCCCTTAATGTAAATGTCAGCGTGGGTGGAGTCATGACCAAAAGCACATACAATGTGAATGACAAGACTGTGAATCCCTCAAAAAGTCTGCTCTGAATGAGGACTATTGACTTTCAGGGTTAGCATGAAGCCAACTACTTTGTTTCACTGATAACAAGGAGTGAAAAGAGGCATTAACTTCATTTAAAATAATAGATATTTTAAAATATCCTAAACCTATTTTCTTGAATTCTTGGATTCTTCATTATTTGTAAGTGATGTGCATTAAGCTAATAATAAAATTCATCTTATATGAGGGCCACTCCAGAAGTAATGCCTTTTATTTTAGGACATTGGTCCACAATGTCAGAGGTGACTGTTTGTGATAATGGCAATAGAGGTTGAACTTTCCCAGTAATATTCCCTTACATGCTGTTGCGATGTGATAGATGGCAAGAGAAGGGCAGTCTGACAGAATGGTGTCTGACATGAAGTGCATATGGGAGGCAAAGGGTTGTAACTGAATTCACCATGCAGGGAAAAAAAAAAAAAGATAATTTACAAGTAGTCACTGTTTACAATGAGATCTTTGTGACCAGAGATTTATGGCTGTGCTGAGGAAGCTGCAGAGAAGTGTTTATTCCTCACCACCTGCTGATTTGTGAGTAGCAAGATGTAGAACTGGTAGATGGCTAAGGAGCATGGATGCCCAAAAAGGAGAATGATTACAGCAGGAATACATAAAGAATATGAATCACATGCTATGTCATCAGTAACACGCCAGTTGGACTGGAAAGATGTATTGCAAGGGTGTGTGGAAAATACAAGTGGTATCACTTTGTTTAAAATCAAATATTTCAGTCTAAATTTCTCGATAGATCTTACTAAGTTAAGGCAAAAAACACCAAAGTTTTTAATATATAGTTTCAAAACGCTTAAGCTTTCAGATCACTTCCCCAGAGATTTCTGACCTCATTTCTTTGAAAAACAAACAAACAAACAAAAAAAACCAACACTCTTATTACAAGATATAAGATGCTTTTGACTATTCAGTTGTCTAATGTATGGCACAATTGTGCCAGTTGCTTTGTTTGGAACTGGTGCTGCTGTTTCAGTAGACATAGTATAGTACTGGTCTAACTTGCAAGTATACAGCATCTGAACTTCTTCCTTGGGATTGTCTGCTTCTAGCAAGAGCTGTACTGAAAGGCAGTTTGTACACCTTAAGTCCAGCAAGGCACTGCTTTACCTGTGATGGGAAAGTAGTTGTTATCAAATCTGAAGTTTTAGAAACTCGAGGAAAATAGATGTCTTCAGAAAGTGATTTTAGGCTGGATAAGAGTATCTAAGGGTATCAAACCTAAACTGTGGATATTTTAGTCTAAGCCATGCTTATTTATGTGTTCTGCGTATTATTCTCTGTATGGGAACTGTTGAGTCATGGCGTGAACCTCTGATTGATCACCTGAGACAAGCACTGGGTCAGCCCTTGGGAGCACAGGTGAAGGCAATTCATCTGTATGACCAGAAGGGATGGAGTCTGGCTGCACCTCACAGACCTTATGTAAGGGTTGACTGCTGCTGAGGAAGGATCTCTTTCTGGAGATTGCTCCTTTTGGAGGTTCTCTCTGAGCCTAGGACGTGGGTGAGCATTTTCATTTATTTCTGATTATCCCTTTCCACCATGATAATCCTTCCAGTTACACGACCTGTAAAACACCAGCCTAACCAAGCCATTCTGCTAATTGTATGCCTGTTGATTTTACACACTATTTCCTATGAGCTGGATTAGTCATTGCTATAGATCAGGCTTTTGAGTAGTCCAACAGCTTAGGAAACCAGAGAGCTACCTAATGGACATCAGTTTGTTTCATTCTTTTGATAAGCATATGTTTTTTGCTGCTACTTTGAAAAAATAAGTGCTTCTGTAAGGGAGAGTAGTATTAAAAGTAGGAAGTAGTTTTGTTTATAAGATGTTATAATCACCCTTAGTATGAGCATACATAAAATAAGTGCAATAGTTGACACATATTATGTGAAAGCTACAGTGGTTACCTAAGCTATATAACATTTACTTGCATCAAAGATACTGTAGTCAGGCTCCACAAAATCTACAGAAACTATAGCTGTAAATGTTTGCATAAGTTTGGGAAGAAAAGGTAACGTAGTATTGAATGTGAGGATAATCTCTGAAAGTAAAAATGTGGGTCTAAGTCTCTTGTGTTCAGTGCTGTTAAAGATTCTGCAGCAGGCTGAATAGTTGGTAGGATGGCAGTGAGAAGTAAAAAAAGTATTGAAGGGTATAAATGTCAGTGTAGTTCTATTTGGAAGATTTTGGTAGAGGAAGGGACCTTCCCTGGGCTATAGTGAGCACAGAATGGAAAGCTTTCTTCCCCCAAACCCTGTATATTGTGGTTGTTAGTCATGTAGTCTGCTATCAAATTAATCTGTTGATGGGCTTTGTGTGATTGTTGTTGATGCTCTACAAGATTGTAATTAAAGACAACTATATGCCTGCTTTGTGTCCTGCAAAACCTATTGTTGTTCAAATACGAACCTAAATGAAGATACTTCAGTAAGAATATTTCAAACCATCATCAAATACTAAAATTAATTCAGCATGAAAGTATAAAGGTCAAGGGAATATAGGAAAACTATCAGAGGAAATTTAACTACTTAATATGGGATGGTATATGTTGTCATTTATTTATGTGAATGAGTAAATATAAGAAAACAAAGTATTAGTTTGTATTTGGTAGATACATACTGCTTTCTGAAGATACTCGCAGCGTTTTCAGAGTGTTCCATTGTGAAATATTGATTTAAAAAAGAATAGCACTTACACATCAGTGTGACTAGCTAATGAAAAGAAATCATCTTGAGGATGATATTTCAATTCTTTGTAAACATTATTTACTATACTGCAGAGGGCCACCCTTTAAAATGTCATTGTTTGTCCTAGGTTAGTGAGACATCTCAATGGAAGCACTGTAATAATGTACTGAGTGAGTTAGTAGAGTGCCTCAGCCCACTACTCCCCTGTTTTCTAAAGATAAAAATGGAAAAAAATAATCTTCTGATAAACGTTCCGTCACAGACAAAGTACAAGGCTGAAAGGTAAGGAGAAATACGACCGATTTGACTTGTAGACAGTGTGATCATCAAATATAAGGATGAAAACAACAAAACGCAACTTACCCCTAAGGGTTTATCTTACCTTTCTTAATTTAATTTTCCCATTTTAGTTCACTGCTACAGGCCGGCCTTCTGCTGGTTCCTTGGCTACAAGTAAATGATAAAAATATCTAGGAAGATAAAACAATGTACTACCTTAAATTTAGAGAGATTTGCTCTCTGAGAATCTCAGAACACAACCCTATAAAGATAGAGCTAGAACTGACTGAGAAGTGCTTGGTTTTGTTCATTTTTCTAGGGAAGTTAATATTGAAAAATCAGTATCAACAAAAACATGGGTGAAAATGGATTCAGATGTTTGTGAATATCTGATTTCTTAGTGGTATGTTGTTTTTAACTTGTACAGAAATTGAAACATGCCTTTAAGCAGAACTTTAGGAAGATTGTTATTAGTGAACTGAGCAACTTGTTATCTATCACCTTCAAAGGTCTGTCTGAACTTGTTCAGTCTTCATGTCAAATAGCTTATGCACTCACTTCCATTGCCATACGTTGATAGTATTTTATATTGTGGTAGGTATAATTGGTGGGCATGTCTTCTTTTCAGCTTAAGCCAGAATGAAGATTTGTTTTTCCTAGTGAATTACACTGCCAAATGCTTTTCATAGAGGTTTTTATTGGAATATAAGAGTGCTTGGGGCCACGTCTGTCTGTCTCATGCAGAGTTCAAATAAGTGACTTTTCCATAGAACGTTCTGTGGTTAAAGAAAGGGATTTGAAAGGTGCACATGTGGATGCCATCTCGCATGGTGTGCTTTGTTGGGTTCATTGTGACCCAGCCTGGATGTAATGAAAGAATCGTATCCCTTTTCCAACCTTCTAGGCAATGGTAATCAACTTAGAATAGCTTCTAGGCGTATTGGCCATGGCAGGAATTCATGTTTCTTGAAAGAAAAGCAGTGATCACCCAGCCATAATGTTAAGGTTTTGAGCTTTTCTTTTACTCTGTACCCTTACACAGTCCTCTGTCACTCTTTCCTCCTGATTTAGCTTCACAGATTAATATTGATCCCTTTTCCTTCTACTAGAAAATTAGATTAGAGTGGAGAGGTGGGGAAAGACAAAGCGTCTGTAGAGATGAATGCTGTAATATTGTATTACTCTGCAGTGACTTACACATGGACGTCTGTACGAGTATTTCTTCCAAAATCTAAAATATAGTGCAAGAGTATGTGCTAACTCATAATTATGAATGGAAGCGATAAAGCAAGAGTTCCTCTTAATAGAATATATGTATGTATATAAATGTATATGTATGTATATGTATAGAAGAAAAATAAGTCAGTCTCTATGTTCATCTAAATGGTAATTAGAGTTTGTGCTACAGCTATTGCATGTGTTTAAGTACAAGAATTGCAGCAGGATTTGGGAAATGTCTGAGTTGTGGTTTGGGTATTTTGTCTACTAAACTTTTCTGAAGTGAGTATGCATGAGTATGTGTATTTGGCACTTGTGTCTGCGTTTCCCTTCTGTTCTGAAGCAAGCCGCATGCAGTTCTTTCCATTGCCTTTTTCAGTATGAGTCTCCTACAGCAGTCCTGTAGGTTTTTCCATCTTTTAAAATTACTTATTTGCTTTTTAACATCTTTTCTATTTATATGAACACAATTTTGTGTTCTACTCCATCCAATGAATTGGGGACATTGTACTGGATGCCTGTTGAAATTTCTTCTCTTCTCACCTTTGTTTAGAAGAAGCGATTGTGCCACTATAATATAGGATCTACAAGAATTTTTAAACTATGCAATTATAATATGCTATCAGTGTGACAATCTTACTGTTGATATAAAATTTTTCACTGAGTTTCCATTAATTCTGTACTGATGATATTTTGATACAATCTTGATAGTATAATTCTAATGCATATCGCATGTAATAAAACTTGAATTAGATCTGCGCTTAGCTTTCAAAAATGAGTTTTTTAATAGGGTATAACATAAAACAGTTTGAAATATTAGGAAAATCTCATTATTTCATCAAGGAAATCCAGTTATCACTCAGTGCCTTACTTTATTTCTGCTGTATTAAGAGAAGTAATGTAGACTTGTTTGAGGGATGGGATGCCAAGGCACTTCATCACTGGTGCAAATGAGATCAGGCAATAAACTCTATTGTAATTCTGTGGAAGGATGCCATGAGAAATTCTTTGCTTGCAGTCTATTGCAGTATCCTCTATTTGATACATAAAAGCAGCCTAACAACTTGCATATCACAAAACAACACAATAAAACAAACCGAGTTTTAAACAAATAGAGCTCAGTGGAAAACATATTGATGACAATCATAAATAGCTGTTAGCGGTTTTAGAACGGTGCAATAAATGTATGGTTCATGCATGCGCTTTACACACTGCTGATAATTATATTGCACATTATTGCAATGTCCATTTATACTTTTTTTTATCAGAGACTAGCCTCATGTGACATATCATGAGTATAGATATTAAGTGTAATGAGGAATTCCTTTTGAAAATCTTGTCAATAGCACCCTATGTGTGATTCACCCCACACCACGTGAATGTAGATATCTCACATCATGAGTATCCAACAGGTAAGTAGTGCTTAAACTGTGTGGCAACTTATCAAAAATGTGTTAAGTACTTTGCTTATACAAGTTTCAGTAGCATGATCATCATCTTTTACACTTGCATCATCAGGATGGGGATATTTGTGAAGACAGAAATATTCTAATGATTTAATTGTAATAATTCTTTCTTGGATCGCATTCAATCTCATTAGAGCTTTAAACGTTGAAACAGTATTCAAGTCATCTAATCAGATTTATTTCTACACACAGCTTGCTTTCTTTAAATTGTTGATGAGTTAAGATCCAAATATAGTACTGGGAGAGGTGAGCTGTTCAAGGCCAGATTGGATGGAGCCATGGGCAGCCTAGTCTACTATTAAATGTGGAGGTTGGTGGCCCTGCCTTTGGTGGGGAGGGTTGGAGATTAATAATCCTTGAGGTCCCTTCCAACCTAGGCCATTCTGTGATACAAGTAAGTATGGCTAAATGAGTGGAAACTGTGATGCTCGAATGGGTCAATGCTAACTGAATTGATGCTCTGCTGAGTTGGTGCTAATTATGCTGTATTCTGATCAAGGAAATAATTCTTGAAAATTTTTTGTTAACAAAAACCATTCTGTTCTTCAACAATGTCAGCCATATTTAATATAAAAAAAAAGCATTGGGGAAATCCTCTTGATGTACAGACAGACTTAAAAATGGAAGAACACTTAATTTAAAACATAAAGATTCTTAAAGCAACTTAGTATACTTAGGTATGTTGAACTTGATACCTGGAACATGTTGTTGTTCTATGTAATAGTTCAATCAAGACTTTTTGTCACTTCCAGGCTTACTGCAGCTCTAATATTGCCTGAAACGTAGGCCAGCAGTGTATAACTAAGCTAGGTGGACTGAGTATGGTAAGTATGTAATACAGAATCATTACTGTTTTGAATGGTGTAAAAAGAGGTTTCACAGAATGATAACGAGCTATTATTTCTTTTCAATAATCACTTTTGTGAAATTCTTCATTTCTTTGCATTTGAAGAGCAGACCTCTGTGTGCTGTGAATCATGGGGTAATTTGAGCTGGAAGTCCAACCTGCTAGAGTTAGGGTTAGTTAAGAGGCTAAATGTATTGGAATTTAATTTATAATTTTAATGAAGATGTGAACTGGCTGGTTCTTAGATAAAGAAGGAGCTTCCCTGGGAATTTCTTACCAAGTTGAAATGACCTCCAAAATGACTTCTGAAGCTGCTGCCAATCTACTCTGAAGTTCAAGCTGCAATTCCAGCACTGTGCTGGCTTTATTCCCTTTTCCTAGCTACAGTGAAGTTAGGAACTCTCCTTTAAACAACTGAGTCTTTCATTTAGCTGAGTACAAATATGAAATATCTGTGTATTGTGAGCTGGTATTCTAACAAACAAAAATAAGAGACCCCAGCTAAAATAGTTCTATGTAAATAAAGGAAGAAGTGAATGCCTTTCTGCACTTGTCAAGCTTGAGCTTGGTACTGTACTTCAGCAAAGAGAGAGTAGATTCATTTTCTTCCCTAAAATAGCCAGTGATATTCCCTTATTCACTGTATTTAGCCAGACTTGCAGAAGTCTGGTTGATGACTGGTGTGATGTGGCACTTCTAAGGAAATATATAGTATTTTTGAAATACATAATCACAGTTCCATTCCTGTAGTCTTATTTATATTTAAGATGTCATTGTTTGTAATAGTGCACATATAATCACTTTAATTCTTACTGAACTAGGAATTGTCACATATTTAATTAGACTGTCAATAAATTTAAGCAAAAAAGGATGTATTTTCACTGAGTGAAAATACGGTATTTCTTAATCTGTATTTCTAATGTATTTGTAGAGAATATTTGTATTCAAAGTCTCAGAAGTTGCTGTTTGTCAATATGTTTGTCAAAATAAATATCCATTTAAGAATGCATAGCATCACGTAAATTATAAAGCTAAGAAAATATGCAAATATTCTTTCTTTTTTTATATGAATCAGATTCTTTTCTTAAGAAGCACTTTGTACTCGTTAAGTCTTCTCCACTTTAAAAGATAAAATAAAAAAAACTCTCTGAAGCTTGAGATCTAGATAAGTAAGTTGTGAGGGGTAAATGGATGTCTTCTCACATGTCTTCAGGCAAACACCTTGAGCACACAATCAAGTCTGACAGCATTAATGTTTAAGATTAAGTGCCCACTCCTTAATTGAAGAACTCAGTCTCTAAAAAATGCAATTTTAAGTCCTACCTTCATTTACCACTGAGCATTTCTCTTAATAGTAACACAGCTAATCTATGCATGTGGTAACAATATGGGTTGTGATCTCCTAACAGCCTGGAAGTGTCCGGGCTCTGCCCAAATGGATTGAAACCCTCCCTTTCCATACCATGATCTGAGATGGGAAGCTTTACTTTTCAAGGTGTTTAGAAGCTGTAACTGAGCTGTGGCTGTTTGATTGGGATATTCATATACAAGTGAGACTAAAGGAGTAGTGTTGGAAAAGTTTAAAGAGTTCATACTTGCTGAGTCAGTGCTGATCAGATTGGGAAAACTTGGGGGTTGGACATGGAAAGGTTAAAGTGAAGTCGGTGCAGCAGAGGAGGTTCAGGTTGGATGTTATTAGAAATTTCTTCCCTGGTGGAAGAGGCATGTGGAAAATAGTAACAGCAAAATTGAAAAACAGTTCCCAAAGTTGCAGAGCTCTGTGGGATTTGTTGAACTTGCACTGTATAATTGAACATAAATTACTCCCTAGTGCCTTCTCTTTGTCTCTCTTCCACCCTGTATGGGTGCACATAAAGGAAGGATGGAAGAAGGTGCAACTGCTGATAGATGCCTGGAAGGTACCTGGGAGAGTTAGCTTGCTTATTTATTTATTTATTGGAAGAGAAGAGAAGCTGACTGCACTTTTTATGACCTTTTTACTGTTCTGCCATAAGTATCCATGGCAACGTGACTGTTTCTGATGCTGGTACTGTAGCATCAAAATAACAATAAATGCTGAGTTAAATTGCTGCAGTCAAATACATTTTGCTGCCAGGTGTGCCAGGAAAATAACATAGCTGGGGCACGGAGTTGTTTTCAGACATTATTTTAGTCTTTTTCTGTCGTCTTTTTTCTAACTATATTCTTTTTCTCCCTTTTTCTCCCTTCCCCCTGTCTTTATTGTGGTCTGTATGTAATCTTTCCATCTCAGTGCCACGTGAAATCTTAATATAGGCCAAATCTAATTTCAAAGAAGTTTCCTTTTCTATTGGCTTTGATACAACCTGCATGTGTTCTTCCAACAGTTGAATGCAATGATGCACCATACTAGAGTGTGGGAACTTTTACTTTATGCACGTCTTTTATAATGTAGTTTCTAGATGCCTTTCATTTAAAACTTGTGACAGACTAAAGAATACTTGGATTTTGAAAGCATTTTCAGTTGACAGTGAATTTTACTTGTATTTTTTACAATCGAGGTCAAGAGCAGATGAAACAAAAACACTTGAAGCAGAAAAAAAGTCTGAAATGCTCTTGAAGACTTCTGAGTTGCTTCTGCTGAAAGGTTTTTAGAGATGACATCAATATTTCAAAAAAGTATTTTTGGGATCTGTTTCTCCTCTTCCCTTCAAATTCAAGTACTAGTGGGGTGAATTAATATCTAACTGACATAATGATTTGTGAATTCTTGCTGTGCAGAGGTGATCCCTCTCTAGATCCAGTCTGTCAGGCTGGTTTATCTGCTGGTTGCTTCTAGCAAATCCTGCCTTTGTACCACGATCCTGTATAGATGCATTTTGAACAAATGAAGACTTTAATTAGAAAATGATGTTATTTTCATTCCGTTTTCTTTCTTTTTTTCCAGGTGGGATCCCAAAGCCCTGCTCTGCCGTAACCTCAAAGTCAAGTGCCAGCTGCCGCCTGCCCATCCCTCCCCATCCTCCGCTACCGAACCCTCCAGGACGTGGCTGGAGGCAGCGCTCTGACTGATCGCCTGGAGCAGGCTGTGGGCTCGCAGCAGCTCGCTGCCTCTGACATCACTCCTGGAGCTCACATCCCACTCCGAGCTCCCTTCATTAGTCGATCCGTCGGTCGGTAGAGGAGGCAGGAGACGCCGCGAAGAGGATCGGTGAGGAACAGAACGAAACAGAGGGGCTACATCATGAAATTCTTCCCTGCTTATTACTTGCTGCTTCTTTTTCCTGCACTGGTCTTCAGCGCTAGGTGAGTACAGAGAGCTATTTTGCTTACAGTTCTGTTCTGTTTGCTATTTATTCTTTTAGTCTCAGTATTTGTGAGAGGAATAACACTGGTTTCAGTTTCTGCTGGGGTAGGAAGTTTAAAGTACGGTATCCTTTCTGATTCTTGTTTTCCTCCCCCTCCTGGTCCTCTGAGATGCGCTGAATCTTTTACTTATTCTCTCTAGGCTTTTATATGCTGTTAAAGAGCTGCTCCTGTGTAAGTTGACCTAGAGCAGATGAAACAAGGCAGTTATCAAATATAAGCTTCATACACACAGCAGCAATAGCACGTACTCTGCTTTATGGGAAGACTGAAAATAAGGTTGTGCTAATATATCCTCCTGTTCAGTGCAGGAAAATAAACACTTAGGTAATCTTATCCCAGCTCAGGCTTTTCCATCTGAACCTATGGCTTATCCTCTAAGACCCTGAGGTTTATGGCTTATCTTCTTGACTGTGAAATACAGGTGAGGTGTTGCAGTATTATCTCAATGCCAGATAATGTTGAAAAGTTACTGCAATCCACAAGCAGTACAGTATGTCACTGAGAAAGTGAACAAAACCTATTGCAGCCTGGAAATAGCAACTGTTCTGATCGTTCAGAGCCCTGGTAAAATAGTGTTCACTTGCTCAGAGATGGTGTTTTCTGTGCTGTGGGCATAACGTGTTCAGCCAAGGAAAGACACAGCTGCTACACTCTTTCTCTGAACAAAACAATGTGATGAGTTATGCTGGCTGCTCAGTAGTTATGTCCTAATGACCCTGCTCTCTGTCAGGCTTCCTAAATTCCTATTGCTGATTAGAAAATAAACCCAGATTTAAAGCATGGTAGTAATAAGTACACAATCAACTTCTAAACCTGGAAAGCATGTTATCATAAGGATACATGTTTATCATGAAAATGCTGGTTACTTTAGTCTTCCTCTTTTGTAAAATGTTTTTCTATCTTTTTTGATTTTTTTTTAATTATTATTATTATTTTTTTTTTTTTGCAGGAAAAACAAAACATTTCAAGTCTGAATTTAGATGGACTTTTTATAAAAGAAAAAGTCTGTCTGCTAGCTATTCAAAGTGAGGTGTACCAGGGACATCGCAAACATATGAAAATGTTAACTGGAAAAGCTAGGTGGGAAAAGATCTGAATGCAGGAAGAAGTGAGGAGTATCAATGTTTCCATTATCTTCCTACTACACCTTTTATGGGGGGTGATTTCTATTTTTCTGTAACACTTGTAATTTAGACACCACAGTGCCAGTCAATATATAGAACTCCAAGGCTATTGGAAGCATAAATCACAAGAGAATTGCAACATACAGGTGTCCAATAGCTTTCCTCTCCGATTCAATAAGTCTGAGGAAACATTCACTAGCAGCCAAGAATTTAGATTAATAGTTCTACTCATTTAGAAGTGATACATTATTCACTAAGATGCAGTTGAAAAGGGGAAGAAGTGCCACAACAGTTTTCTAAGATGCAAGTGTGCATCTTGCATGGGTTTGCACAGATGAAAATGTCATGAAAAGAGATGCAGAAATTGCTTGAATTTTTCAAAATTTGCAGTTTTTGTGAAATGTCAGATCAGTAACTTCTGTGTTCAGGAGGTAGAACTGGAATAAGGCATGTAGTGTAAGACCCAAAAAGCAGATGCCTCTCATTGTCATGAGAAAATATATATATTTTTTGTAGAAAAATATGACCTGTGGTCATTCTTTATAATAATAGTAAAACTCAGGTCCCTACTTTCCTCCAAAAATAAATGGACAGAATATGAGGAAGTTGAAGCTGACCTGTGAATGCTGACTGTGAACATTTTGACTTGGAGGTGTGTATATATTCCTAACAGTGTAACTTTTGATTGTACACAATTTGTATTATTTCCTAACTGAGGGGTGAAAACAATAAATGTGAGACAGTCCACTTAAAATTCTACTTGAGCATACCTTATGTGTTACGAAGTGAAGCTTTGATTTTGATACTAGGATGGTCATCATGTTCCATAGGACACTGATCACTAACACTGTAGGAGAGGATTTATAAGTCCAGAGGTGGGGTACTATCCTGGTCAGCATCTTCCTTCAGTCACTTAATATTTACCCGTGTAGAACATGGAATAATTTCTCAACAACTCCTAATAGAAGTTTAAAAAAAATTGATACAGTGCTATCAGTATGCTGCCTATTGAAAAGAGATGATGCTTTATTCTCCCTTCAGCTGAAGGCAGTTCTGTCTGCAGCAGTAGTTTATTTTTTGTTTTTTGGTTTTTTTTGAGACATAGATAATGCATTTGCTGAACTGAAATGTAGCAGGTTGTCAGGAGCAGTTGTGTTAGCAAAACACAGGGTCTAATATTGTGTTAGGTGAAACTGCTTAGATAAGGAGAAGCACCTGGCTTGTGGCGCAGAAAGTTTTGCACTGTGATTTGCTTTTTATGTAAGTTGATAGAGAAGCAAAGTATCACTATTTAATAGTGCTGAAATTAATGTATGCAGTACTTAATGGAGCTGTGGACAACAGAGGTTTTTTCATCCTTGTCATATGTCATGTTTTCTCTTTGCCTGGTGTCACAGTTTTATAGCTTGAGATGAACCTTGGCTTGTCTTCAAGGAGAATTGTAAACAAATGAGAATCGATGAATTGAACTATATTGACACGCTTCTTATTTTACAATGCTGTTGAAAAGTGAAATACACAGCTATAACTTGTGACGTTGTGTTCATAATACACAGCCTTGGAAATCAGAAATTAATCACGAACATCTCAGCAAAGTCTAAAACAGTACAAATGAACCTAAACATCTATTAAGCTACAGAACATCAATATTCTTGAAATGGATGCTTGTCAGTATTACTTAAGCTTGACTTTGATGCAGTTTCAGATCTTGGTTATTGCTCTTAGTCATATTTCAAGTTTCTTTGTACTGCAGACGTGCTTAGAAGATTGAGTTATATTAGTCTGTCCAGGTAACTGTGTGTTCGGAGACAGAATTAGTAGAAGTTGCTGCTTGGAGTCCCACCAAGTTAAAGAATGCATTTTTGAAGGTGAAATGAACTTGTTTCAAACTCTTCCAAAGCTTATGGTTTCACATTTCCTCAGACCATTTGGTTTGGGCAGATGTTAAGTGATGGTTGTATATGTGTTAGTGTTTTTTCACACTACATTGAAGACGCCTACAGAAATGCATCCCACTGTACCGAGCTCTTGGTGAGTGTACAAAGCGTGTAATAGGCAAAGGGCATCATTCTGCCTGTGCTATGGATGTAGATGCCTAAGCCTTCCCACCAGGAAAATATTATTTGCAGAAGGGAATATCTGCATGAAATTATTCATTTGGATCAGTAACTGAGATCTGCAGTTCTGATTACCTTGTCAGATGAGACTTGCTTGTTATTAGGTAGAAGGAGCCTCTTCTGAATAGTAATTGCTTCCATTGGAAGGCTAGGTACTGAAGTCTTTGGTCACCAACAGTTTTGTTGTCAGAGTGGTGAATATCTAACTCATTCAAAGACCCTTGGTATGATGCAAAACTTGTCTTTTCATTGAAGTGCTTAAAATATAGAACACTTCTGTCCGAGCGTAAATTTGCCAGATGCAAAATTGGATTGAAATAGGATTTTATAGTTGAGAATAACTCCGTAGACCCAGCAGATGCATTTTAATAACAGTATTAATAGTTCTAAACAGTAAATCATTAAAAGGATGTATAAATACCAGGGCGGTGGAAGGCAGAATTTATCTTCATGGCAGTGAAATGGCTGATTCTTTTTTTCCTAATAGTACAATTCAGGAACAGCCTTGTGATGCTGATGTTAGAAGACAATCCATAGCTCAGGTGTTAACCTGCAGTTAACAGCAGAACTAGTTGAGAGAAGGAGGATTTAGGTTGGATGTCAGGGGGAAGCTCTTTAATATGAGAGTGGTGAGGTGCTGGAACAGCTGCCCAGAGAGGCTGTGGATGCCCCGTCCATCCCTGGAGGTGTTCAAGGCCAGGTTGGATGGGGCCCTGGGCAGCCTGGGCTGGTATTAAATGGGGAGGTTGGTGGCCCTGCATGTGGCAGGGGTTTTAAGATTCATGATCTTTGAACCTTCCAACCCTGCCATTCTGTGAAATGCCACCTTTTGTTATATTTATTAATATCAGGAGAAAAGCAGTATGGTCACTTCTGGTAGGTGGGTGCTTCTTAATGAAGATATGGGATTAGGTCTAGTGCACACTTATTCTTGGAAGAAATGGAAATACTTTCAAACCACTTGCTATATGAAAAGTGAGAACTTGACTTGGAAGCCTGCTTTTTCCTTGTAACATATTGTTGAGGACAACTCTTTTTCTTTACAGCATTTGTTGGTTTTGGTATCTTTTTTAAAGTGCACAAAATATGGCTACTTTCTCTCAGATAAATTTGTGTGAAAGATTACGTCTGAGATTTGATGATGGGCAAAGGGGAATGTCTTTGGTAATACAATACCGGGGGTTGGGAAAACAAAAATACTGAAAGAAATCTTCATTTGCTACTTCTTATACTCCTTTTCTTCTCAGACACACTTCAGCCTTATAGACAGATGTTCCAAGTGACTGCTGTTGAGATTGACAAGAGAGTAGGGGGAATCCTGCCCCTTGCTAGATTTTGAGGCGGAAGAGTGAGAATTACTTGTGATAATATCCCCACCTATAGCCATATTGCTGCTATGAGCTCAAGCAGGTGGCCAAAAGCAATCTTCCCTTCTGGGATCTTAGGCTGAGGTCTAGCAGTGTTCTTCCTTTTTCTCATGTCTGAATGTGAACTGTGAGAAGTGGTAGTTTGATGTAGACAGCTTTAGCAGAAAAGGATATGGATTTTCATGCAAGCTGGATAGATAAAAAAGAGTTTTGTTATTTTGTTTTCTGAATTCTTCAAGAAAGGTAGGGGCATTCATTCAGTCCTGTGTCTCCTGCTCAGAATTCCTTTCGTGCCAGCTTTTTAACCATCTGAGTTTCCTAAGCTGTGGAAATATTCCAGTTTTTATCAAGTTTGGATGACTTTTCACACTGGGTTGACATTTTGCAAGTGCCTGTTTTGTACAAGTGGCTTTCAACATATGGCTTGGGATTTTATTATATCTGAAGAAAGCATGAGCTTTACTATGGACTGTGTTTAAAAACAAGGGGACAAGTTTACTTGTGGTATAATTTAATTCTATTTCTCTATTTTGATGCATAGGTGAGAGTCTAAGCCGGCAACCTGCTTGGTTATCACCATTAGGTGAACCAAAGTCTTTTCCTTCTACAAGAAATTTTGAGGTTGGGTTTTACTAAAAATAATAATAAAAATAAATTTGAAAAATGAATAAATGTTGGGGAAAAACAAACAAACAAAAAAAAAACACCGATAATCCTAAAATAGCCAAAAATTCCCCAGCATGTTCTAATATAGTGCAGACATGTTCAAAGTAGTTTTTAAATAAGGGAATTGGGGCACATTCATCTTTCTTAGAGAAGTAAAGCAAGACCTGCTGCGGGTGGAGTTCTTGGCATCAGAATGAACTTGCTTAAGGTTAATTAAGGAATCCCTGTGGCTGTGCTATGGTTTACTCTGTAGATATATCCTTGATGTGTGACTTATGAAACAGATTTACGTCTCCATGTTTGCAGTTTATTTACAGTGGGACAACCACACATTTAATCAGTTTGTCTCCCACTTGAAGAGAAGGGGTGGGAAAGCAGTAGATTCTTGTCCAAGCTTAGAAATGTAGTGGTGTTGTCTGCTATGACGTGAGGCTAGTTTCTGATGAAGAATGATGACCTTGGAATTGGTATGCGGTACATATTTTATCCCAGACAATAAGATGACATGGCAAAACGCTCCTCAAAGTTAAGCCTACCAGCCAAAATTAGAAATCTAAGTGATAATCTTTGTAACTTCAGCCAGAAAACAAATTATTTTGTGGTACTTGTATATAAATGTTGAATCTGAAAAGAGAAAGTAGAAAAGATGAGGGGAGTGGAAGAATGGGGGTGGGGGGGGGGGGGGGGACAAAAAAGAAGAAAAGAAAGAAATGAAAGCATGTCATCTTCAGGAGAAACTTATCTGTAGATTTGATCAAATCTAATTTAACTTAAGTTCCATGTAATTGCTGTATCTCAAGTCTTCCTAAGATTCAGTCTTAAAATTATAATAGAATGGTTGGACTTTTGCTTATTACACCACGCACAATGCATTTCTCCTCAGAACAATTGGGATGGAGATACATATATAATTTTTAACATACTCCTTGTTTTCAGGGAAATTGTAATGCTGACACTTCTGTTTTTCTCATCTATTAGTTCAGCTGAATGCGAGGATATCAAACTAAATTTGAAATCTCTCCTTCTATAAAAATGCATTTAACAGCAACCTGTTCCCAGGCAGTGATCTTTATGATAGACCAATCTGCAGACAAATCTCTTATGCAACCTGTCAGAAAGCATTGCTCCTTGTTATCTGGTTTTGCCCAATGGGTGCACTGGCTGTCTTGTTAGGATCAGGTCTGTAAGTATGCTCTGAATGGAAAACAAGTGATGTTTTTGTCTGAAACAAGATAGTTCAGGCTATCCTTCAATCTCAATATTGTACCACTGTTTAAGATGCATGTTGTTATATATGCTATTTCAGGCATATTAGAATGGCAAGTGTGTTTGAGAAGCAGTATAGGATAAACTGAAAAATTTGTTGTTGCATCAAATAACATCTTAACTTCAACTCTGCCTGCTTACCTTCTTTTGCTGTTACTTACACATCTTCTCCCTTTGCCCCATGTTTTCATTCCCATGTTTATTAATCTTTACTTTTACTGCATAATACAGGGAACACGCACGCGCACACAAAACCTGCTGAAATCTCTGCTGTATTCACTGAAACAGTCTATTTTAGTGAATCACAAGAGCAACCAGTGCTGATGATTTTTGAGCTCAATAAATAAGCTGGTGTGGAATTTACTAATATCGATAGCTTCCATACAAAGCAATACAGGGAAATGTCAAATTCCCGATGCGCTCTGTCTATGCCTGCTACCTCAAGAAGGTAAGGTCAGTATTCTGCCTGCTGCTGTATTTTGCCTAAATGGTTAATGATTCCAGCTGTTTGCAGCATACTTCTGTTGTTGCTTCTAAAGAATGCTCATGTTCCTCTTCAGATTGCCACTGCTGCTCTGTTTTATGTTGGTATGGTTTTTTTTGTTTTGTTGTTGTTGTTGTTTTTTTTTTTTTTGACCCATCTACTATCTCCTTAACCCTTCCCTCTCTCGCCTTCTCCTGAGGCATGGATCTGTAACTTCCCTGCTTCATTAATCACAGGGCAGGGCCAGACCAGCTGTAAAGTAAGTAAGTGGGACTTCACTGAAAAGCAGATGAGAAGAGAAATGTGTGTGCAAATGGAGTTGCTGAAAAGCAGATGTTCTCTGGGTGGCATTAGATGGAATGTAGAGCAAGTTTACTTCTGCTGATGCAGCGGAGTGAAATGGGTGCTTGATATGCTAAGACCTATGTCTGTCATGAAATAGGGTTTTTTCCTTTAAATGAAGAAATAAAGTGAATTTTACTCATACATCCCTTACACCTTTTTCTAAGAAGAAATACTTTTCAGACAGAATGAAATCAGGGTACGGATCAAACACCTGTGTTCAGTAGATAGCTGAATTTTTGAGCAACTTTGCTGAAATTGATCAGTTCATGATTAGTTCTCATCTTCTGTGCCCAAGTACTCAATATAATCATCGTATTCTTTCTGCTAATTAGTGACTGACTGAGTCCATCAGTCCTGTTGCAGGTCTACTCCTCTATTTTGCAGAGCATGCGAAGTTCTTGACATGTTCTGTCCTGAAAATATGCACTGTGGCTTTGTGGCTTCTTTTATTCCATCTGAAGTGGGCCAACTTTTGCAAGGAACCAGAGATTTTTTTTGAAAAACTCAATACCTATGATCTGCACTGTGTTTTCTTTAAGTGTGTCAAATGAGTCTAATCTTGATGCCTTTTGAATTTCAAATGGGGGACAGCATGATGGCTCCACCAACCCTGTGAATATCCGAGATAATAAATAAATGAAAGCTATATACTTGAAAATGAGGCAGGTATTCAGCTGTTGAGTCATATAGTCATGTTTGTTAGAAATCCATTCTGACAGCTTTCAAAAAGTCTAGCTTTGCAGCTTTCTTTATTTCTCTGGGAGCTGAGGGATAAGGCTGTTTGGCTAAATGTAGAGGTTAAGGCTTGGGAAGTAACCAAGGTGTCCCATAACAATGTGGTGAGAGGGCTCTCAGAATCCACAGCATCCTTGTGCTATCCTTGTGTTGTCTTCCTTAAGCACCTTCAAATGGGTGATCAGTACAGCCTGTACTACTTAACTTAGTGGAAAACTCAGGCTCAGGTACAGCTTTCCGTGAAATCTCTGATTCCTGTATGACTTGAAAAAATAAACTCAGGAGCATAGACAGTGAATAGAGGCTTTTCACAGTTGCGCCTCTATTTACTTGGAAAACAACTATCTGCTGTTCAGTGCTCACAGATGTTGCTCTGTTTGGTTCAGAAAAGCTCATGAAAGCAGACATTTAATTTCATATCTTTAACTCATACCTTCCTTTCTTTCTGTCTCAAATGTCCTAGTTACTTTCTGAATTTCTAATTCACTGGAGATCTTTTTGTCTCAAGGGGAGAGTGCTTTTCTGAGTCCATTTGAAGAACTGATTAATAATTCCTTAAAACAGATTTCACTACTCAGTTTTTACAGGAATTTATTTTTATCTGCTTCATGTGACAGTATTTGGTATTGCCCCTTTCATGTGTACTGAAGACAGACAAAATGTAAACAGTTTCTGAAATTGCTAAGAAGAAATACGAGATGATGCATGTACCTGAAGTGAATCCTTAAGGAATATAGGATACTTTTATCTGTGATGAATTCCATGGCACTTAAACTTTCTGCATTAAATAGATGATGTACGTTGTCAGGGTCAGAATGTTATAACTAAAACACATTGACTCCTTACTGTAAGGGCATCACATGTTTCCTTTACTTCTTAAACTTGATGATTATATCACATGTTAAAAGCATCATTTTAAATGTAGTACTAAACCTTTCTCAATAACATGTCGTATTACTGTAATAATTACACTTCTCAACTAAATAAATCCTGTGGAACAATGGGAAGTTGACAAAAATCACCTCAAGTTCACCTACTGGAGGAAGGTGAAAAAATCATGTATGAAATAATTTCGTCTGTCTTAAAATTTTCCAAGTTCTAGTGGAGGAAATGATTCTTAATGTATCTTTCTGTTTAAGATATTCAGATAGGTAATGAGATGATTGTTCTAAACATTTGTGAAAACAAATACAGAGAAACACGCAGGTAGGTTGTCAGCCTTTTGCTTGGAGACCAAACTGGAAACAAAAATACATAGCCCAAAACTTCCCCTGCATCTAACTTGCAAGAAAACTGTCAGAAAATTTCACTGTGACATATGTGGGAAATCACAGTAGGCATTCTGGTGCCTAATAGGATGAGATCAGACGGGTGGTGGTGTTTCTAGTATCTCTTTATAGGCAATAGATAAAAAGGAGAATTGAGTGATGAATAACTACTTTGAAGTATTCATATGGTCCTAGAGACCTTCTCTTTACCTGTATCTCACCAAAGGCCAACTACATCCCAGTGCTACTTTTTCTATACAGAAGCGAAGAGAGTTGTGTATGTAAGATATGCACGTGATGCAGGTGTCTGAGAAAATTTGGAAGGTAGAGGGAAGGAGATTCAATTTGTTCTCCCTGTTACTACTCATGACTTCAATCCTGATGTGTAGGGTTATTTCTCTGAAGCTTAATGAGTTTCAGAAAAGTGCTCTGTATATTTTGTACTTCATCAGTGGCAACATGTACAACTTTCCCTGCTCTTCAGAGATTACACTGTAAGAATCTTCTTAGCTAACGTTATTTATGCTCTGCTAATGAGGATAGAATTCTTACCTTCTTAATTTAATAAAAAATTGGCTGTGGGAAAATCCTGTGGTCTGAAGCAGATGCTGAAACATCAAAGTGGGTATTGATAAAAGTCAACTAGAAACTGCACAATTGGATACAATTTCATCAGTGTCTTTTCAATTGTAAGATCTCTTTCCCAAAGGAAAATGAATAACCACATATAGCATTCATGTCTGTGTGTAATGGATTTCATACTTTGTGTCCACAACTCATGTAAAGACTGTTTTGCTGTCTTTCCCCAGTAGCATGTTTGTGGTGCTGCTTCTATGCAATTAAGTACTTCAAAACAGCCTTTTTTTTTTCTTAAACAGTTAAGGCATCCATTTGTGATACTCCAAATAAATGCATCAAATGATTTTTACAGATAACTGTATTATTTTTAATATTCCACTTCCTTCAAATGTGAGAAGCTAGACTGGAGATAACCACTGTTTGTGGAAAATAGGCTAATCTGGAATTGTTGTTAGAATCACAGAATCACTAGGGTTGGAGAAGACCTCCAAGATCATCCAGTCCAGCTATCCACCTACCATCAGCATTTCCCCCCACTACACTGTGTCCTTTAGTACAACATCTAAGTATTTCTTGAACGCTTCTACTTTTTGAGTCTTTCAGTTGAACAAGCTTATAGTTTTGTGTAAAAAGTTTTGAATATTCTGTTGAAATGCAGGGATCCAAAAGAAAGTTGCTCTGTTCATAATACTATTAGTTATTATCATAATGTCATGGGTCTAGCATTCCTGAAAAGGTAACTTGAGAAATATAGTTACGTTAAGTGAGCATTCAAAACGTTTTCTGTGTTGTCTTTAGTTACAGTGATTGATTTATCACTGTAACTTATTGTAGCTTGACAGTTGCAGGAAGCTATTCCAAAACACTTCCAGATGCTCATGAAAGACAATGGCTGCTGTTGTGTGCTCTCCTCTCAGCTTGCCCTGCATCTTTCACCAATTCTTCATGCTAAGTAACTCTCCCATTCTAATTTACAGAAAAATCTGAATTGTTTTGGCCCTCAGATTCTGGATCCTTTTATGCTTCCTCTAGGTGATTTTCCTCTGGGACCTTCATGTTTTTTTGGGGGGAATTATGTTGATACAAGTTGCAGCTTGTTACCTTGTAGTGTGTTTATATAATGGGATATGTCTTTGTATTGAATAGATTAGGGAGGTTCCTGAGACTTTATATGGGTAAGGAAGATTCCAAGATCCTTTGTATGTACCTCAGGGAAGGCCTCTAAATGTATGTGAACTGAAGACCTTCTTGCTCAAGGTATGTGTGATAGGAGGGGAATGTCCCCCGTGTACCCAGAGCTGATATTAAAGAGTGCATACTTTCTAGCTTTCTAGTTTAAGTCTTAAAGAGTTTCTTGATTGACTGCTTGTGATACTCTAGGTCAAGTTGCCTGGTGACCTCCCACAATTAATAGGTTTGTATGATGTACAATGACTGAGATTTGAATACAGCTTTATGATAGAATTGCTTTCTCCTTCCAATACTTGAGCCTTTTTGACCCCAAATGCAGTACTCTGTTCTTGAATGGAGAAAAAAATAAAGGAATCTTTCAGTCAATTATTAGTGCCTTACTTTCAGAAAGTGCTATTATTAGAAACTTTTGATCTGTAGACTTGTAATGATACTTTACACAAGACAGAAATCCAGAGTCAAGAGTGGTGTTCATTCTCTAGACACCATTCCTGTGCCTTGCAGTTTCATTTTCAGTAGAGGTAATTCTGAATGAAGTGTTCTGCTATGGTTCAAATTTATCATTCTGAAAAGGAGCAAACTTGGAAGACTTATATTTTCTTGGGTTTTTTGTTTGTTTGTTTTTCTCCAAAACCCTTATGGAATCTAGAATGTAAATCTTGGTTTAAGTAGAAAAAAGATGCAATTTTCATTCCACTAAGGGGGGAAAATGTGATGTGGATTTATCAATCCCTTTTTATCAAGGGTGCTTCATTTAGAATAAAAGCAAAAGCATTAAGAGCATTGATGGTTTTAGCACAATACTGGCTAAACTTAACAGAAATTATCCCTGGTTAAACCCATGCAATGAAGAATTGTGCTTGTTGCTACAGCATAGAATATATAGAATGAGTGGAAAATACTTGTGGTATTTGGGTTGTTTTCCACATGTTGAAACAGGAAAAATAGAAAAGCATTTCAGTAATATGAGAAAATATATATCACATCAAAATGTAGTATTTTGAAGATTAATATTAAGAGAAAGTAACTTCTAAAAATGAAGTGATTTCTAACCAAACAGTATCTAAGTAATGTGTTCTGAAAACTTTATCTGCTAATGTTTTTCAGGAAATATATTCTCCCTCTCCAATGTCTCCTTTAAATTAGAAATATTATTAGTTCTTGTGTACAAGATGGTTCTTATCTTTTCTGAATGAACTACTTTGTAAAAAAAGGTGCAAAACTTTTTTTAGTAATTATCAGAACGTTATCTCCTCCTTCATCTTTGCTTAATGATTGCTCTGGCACTTGAAAACTGGTTTATAAAAACCATAGTGTTCATGTGGATAGACGTGTTACTTGGGTGAAATTGATTTGAAAAGCAGCACATCTTCAGCCCTAAGTGAATCCATTTATAGACCCTCACAATGCCATAGTTCTTTTCCCAGTTCTTTATTGAATTGCTGTTTCTGTGACACAGAAACTATTCCAAGTACTTACAGCACCTCTTGCATAGGAGCCTGAGGGTTTTGATACCTGCTTTCAAACTGTCAAGAAGTTTCTCCATGACAAGAAATAGCAGCTGATTTGTAATAACCTCTATCCCAACAAGACAAGACCACGAGCTGCAAAATATCTTAGCTTTGTAAGGATTCTAATGGTTTTGCAGTCTTAATGGATGTTTGCCTTCTTCAAGAGACCTGTGGAATACTGAATGACTTGGCAGGGTTCCACTGGAGTAAAACTGGAAACAGTCTGTAGCTTTAAAACAATTATTTGATCACTTTCAGTCATGGCTAAGAAAGGTCTGTTTATCACCTTTAGAGTCATTGTCCCATCCACAGGATTCACTGAATCACCATGAGTCAGTGGGATCTTTACAACATCTATATTAGGAAAGAGAGTAAGAAATTGGTGAGCTGAAGAATGGCTCAGTTCAAAATAGAATCTGCCCATTCTGGTGCTGAAGTTGTGGCTGAATCTATACTACCAAGAAAAGAAGGGAAAAATGCTCTCAATTTAAGAGCCTCTCTCTGAGGTAATTGACTACAAGGCAGTGTGAAAATCACAGTATTCCCTACCAAAACATAAAGAAATGCAGTATTGTTTCAGATGGAGCTATCTCAGATCGTCAGCTGGCATTTGCAGCTTTATTTCTGCTGCGGATCTGGCTATGCACCAAATGGAGGCATCTTTTAATTGTGGGTATTATATCTTTGCCAGCTCATTTTTTCTTTGTGAGTAGAAGACATGGTGATGGAGAAAATTGTGTTTATTTGGGGTATAAGTCTATTTAATACACCTCTTTGCTGTCACTCACTGTTTTTCACTAAAAAAGGAAATTGATGTTATTCAGTTGGACTCAGTTTATGTGGACTGCAGTAACTGAGCTTTTGTGGATGATGCTTTCCTTTTGCATTTACATGATTAAATTAACTAAGGGGTTTAATCTAAAAAAAAAAAGTTATCTTGTCAGAATTTTTCCTGGTGAGTGCTAGGCACTACTGTGTTGTATGTTTCAAGTCCACAGGACTTGGGAATTTACAGGGAAGAACTGTATTATAATGCTACTGTATATCTTGGGAGCTGTGTTCAAAATATCTATTTTAGCTTTCATCCCAGGATGAAAGGAACAGAGGCAGAAAATGAGTACAAACTGAGAAAAGAGAAGGCTGGTAATGGAGTGAGAAATACCATTAACTGAGCTTCAATTCCATTTATTTCCCTCAGCGCTATGATATCCACTGACGTTGTATATAAAATATTAGCGTCAGCAAATATTCTCAAGGTTCCCTCAGCTGACTGGCGTATTCTGACATGAAACATATAACTTGGTCTATGAAAGAGAGACTAAAACTAGATTTTAATTCCTCTATGAGCTGAAGTGTGGCTCGTTTTAGAACTCGGTAAATGAGGCACAGCTGAAACAATGGGACTGCAAAGGAAAGTGTCCTATTTGTTGTTCTCCTGTGTCCTCAGCTAAATGGTTTGTGCAGCTCTGAAGGGAAGCAGTGTGTCTGGGGCCTGTGCATTTGGAAGTTCTGACTGGTAGGTGTGAAAGGTTTGCTCAGCTGCTGCCTGGGGAAGGAATAGCTGCTGGAAACTGAACTTGTAGAAATGCAGCCGTCATCTCACAGTGGAATTACTGTTTCCAACAGCTAACAGGCAATGCAATGGTGCTTCTAGAAGGGCTAATAAGTAGTGAGGGATGCAGACTAACATTGCTATACAAAAACAGAGATCTGGAAAGATGAGACTTGTAATGGGCTGAACTATAGTACCGGAGTTTCCTTAGAGATTGACCATGCCATTGAGGGAAGGAGTTGCAGAAATAACTGAAACATGCAATCACAAGTGTACGTTTCTCCAATTCAGACAGTGAACGACTGTGAAAGTCTTGCCATCTTCAGGTTAAAGGGCTGAAGATCCATTTTCTGCTTTTCTAGTATTGAGATATTAGACCAGAAACATAGCTGTCTGCTATAGAGCATCATCTTTGTGACTTATAGCACAAGATCATGGTCACACAGCTGTAACCAAAGGAACAGCATCTTGCTCCCATGCACTTGTTTTGCAGTGCACTGCAGCTGGGCAGGTGGTCTCAAGTTTGTCTGCATCAGAATCACTGTTATTTTTGTCATAAAATTTGAGTGATATGAGTGTGCAGTGGGAAAGGTGAACTCTACCTCAAAAATCCTGAGGGTCACATACTGATGAAAATTATTTTCCTCTTGGACTGTTCCACAGGCCTGAGGAAACATGCTTTCTAAATGCTTTTCAGTAAGCATTGACAGAAGAATCTGAGCAGTTTTGTTAGAGTTACACTTGGAGGATAAGGAGCAAAAATAATGGGACTTGTAGAGAGAGACATAAAAAAAAATATGCTGCTTGGAAGCAGAAAAGCCCTTTCTTCAGGAGAGGAGGAAAAAAAAAAAAAAGAGAAGTCAGTATCATGGAGTAACAACTTCACCAAAAAGGTAATTCAAATGTTTGGCAGCACCATCAGGTAATGCCTGCCTGGATGAGATGCTTTGGAGAATGGGTAATTTGCCACCTTAAAGGTGTTCAGTGTGTGCTTGCTTGCCTACTGTGTTTCTCCATATTAGATCTACACCCAAAACAAAACCCACTTCAGTTGCAGATAGAGTTCAACTCCATCCTCAATCTAGCACAGTCAGAATCCCCCTAGCAAAACAAATGCTGCACTTGGTCATGAAGGTCTGCATTATAATTGAAGGTATTAGTTTTATTCTCCATGCAGTCCTCAGAAGGCTTTTGCAGTGGTTGAGTCAGAACTTGTAGGAGAATGCTGTAGGGAAAATGATACAGCTGAAAGGTTGTCTTTCAGACTAATTACTGTTTAGCAGGTGTATTTGTAAAGGCTGGCAATGTATTAGCTGCTGCTTAGATTACCTCAAAATTTTCTTAGAGATTTCTAGTTCAAAATCGTATTTCTGCAAGACTTTGTGACGCTATTTAGAAAGTCTACCCTTGTTAAGTCACTGCACCTGACTATTAAAAATTGAATATTCTGTTAAATAAAGGAATAAAGGTCTTTTGTGTACTTCCATGTATTTTCTACTAAAAACAAATACCCTGAAACAATTTATGAACGTTTCTGTGGGGAGATTTCTTAAGCAGCTATGTAATGGATAAGTAGAAGTTAATTAGGAGGAACTGAGACCTGAACCCATATTGGTCATAGCTGTTCTTATCCTAGTTTGTTAAAAATGACTTGTTTGTACTTTCAGATGAAGATGTTCCTGTTTTATGCATCTTTTCATTCTCTTCATAGGTCCTTTGTTGAAGCTTATATTGTTATCATAAAGACTGTGGTATCATTATCACTGTTGGTATAACTTTTCAGGCTTCATTAATTTATTTTTATAATTTGTAGTTTGTCTACTTGATCATAATGAACACAACACTTTCTAAGGGTAAGAAAGGTAAGTTGAAAAGAGAACTTTGAAGCAGTAGCAACTATTAACATTTTTGAATTTGATAGGTTTATTTCTAGAGGAACTCAAAGGTATCTGTAAGCCCCCTTTGGTGCATGAGTAGAAATGGCAAAACATGATGAAAAGGCACTTAAAAAGTAATACTTTGTTTTTATGTTTTGTGTACTGAACATTGTTACTGCTTGAAACCAGGAAGGAAAACTGTACCATTACTTTACTGAAATCAGTGCTTGTGCATGCCATAAGGAACTATGTGTAAACAGTTAGTGGATGAATTCCTCCAGAAAATAGTGAGTAATTACAATGTAAATGCTTGTTTTCAGTTTTTTTGAAGACAAAATTAGATTTCAGCTCGGGATTTCTCCTTTCTTATGCCATCAAGATATGTGATCATATCTTGTGACATTGAAATTAGAGTGCACTAGAGTGCTAGACAGTGAAATTAGAGTGCTTCATTTACTTTGTTGTTGTGTTACACTCAGAGAGTTGAAAATTAAGGAATCCTTGCATCCACTCCCAGTGGAGGAGAAAAAAGAATTGACTATTATTCGTAACTGGATTTCAAGCAGCCTTGATAGATGCAAAATGTTAAAAGGTTCCATCAGCCTTGCTAACCCTTAATGTGAGATCTGAGGTTACTTTCTAAATGTGAGCGTATCTAATTCATGGTATCATTCTATAGTCTTGGGGAAAAAAAAAAAAGAAATGGAATGTAGCAGGTCTTATAAGTCATCTTGCCTTGTACCTTGAGCTAATAGAAACAAGAGTCAGTGAGATCGAAGGCTTGTAGGAAGCCTTGCAGTCTCCTGTTATATCCAGCTTAAGAGAGATTTTCCGTTGATGGGTCACCAAGAAAAATAGTAGTTCTTTTAAGTCTAATTGTTGTGTTTTGGCTACCATTTTTATATAGTTTCCAAGCACTCAGAGATCAAATCTGCACAAATGTAAATGTTTACTTTTACTTGTTTTATTGAGAAATAGCTTTCTGCAGTTAAGAATTATTTTGCCTTTTTTTTTTTTTTTCCCCCATTCTGTTTGTCGTATGTAGTGCTCTGTGATGTAGTAATCAGGGCCATCTTCCACTGGAAATGCCAACTGGATTTAATATTTCCTTGTTAAGAGAATCCATCTATGACTTTGGGCAAATCTGGCTGCCCTGCTCTTCAGTGTTCTGACAGTAAAACTGTTATGGGAACTACCTTTCTTTCTCAGTATCTTTTAATTCATTAAGTCTTTGTTACCAGTGTTCATTCTGCATGCATGGTGGTGAGATCAAGAAATCTTACATGTAGTTCCATATGCTGTAGATTTACATGAAATGCGTTTGTTAAGTGTCCCTTTAGAATGATTTTGCCTTTAATTATATACTTGGAAAGTAAGCCAAATGGCTGATGATTTCACAGATTAGCCTTTACATTGTAACCCATTTCTGCCCCTACTGAAAATAGAAAATTCATTGTAGTCCTCTACCATGTTGTAGTTTGGCTACAAAAACATTATAAAGCTATGAGAAAAATTACAGTAATCATAAGTTAGAAAAACTGTTAGATGAGAGAAATAACTGTTTCAAAGATTGACAAACAAAATGACAACGTGCTTGCAAAGTCTACAGATGCAATAATCATGCCTGTGCATACTGACAGTAAAATTTTTTATTAATACTGCAGAGTTAGACTGGTGACATTGCTACGGATGTGAAGCTGAGGAAAAAATACACCCACAAACCTGTCAAGCTACTATTTGTGCTGTGCATATAACCTGCCCAGAATTCAAGCAGCGGAGAGGACAGGATAAGCCTCTTATGTGAATTTACTATGAAAGAATCTGCCTTTTAATATCAGGAATCCAACAGTTTTTAAATCACCCACTCAACTCATTGATTTTAATGCAAATACATCCTTGTAAAATAGCCACTGGTCAGATATTTTCAAGTTTAGTTACTGCTAACGTTGCATATGCAGCAGTGCCCAATTAAAGAGCTTCTTCTTGATACAGGCTGGTTTGCTTAGCAAAGAAGAACCAATATATTAGTTCAGATAAGGGAAACCATAAGTGACAGTTCTAAAACTTTCCATTTCAACTTTAGTGGGTGAGCAGCCTTTTTTTCCTCAATTTTGCATTGGAGACACAATGATTTTGCCTCATGACAAGTACTGGTGTCACAATAGAATACTTTTATCTTTTGCCTTAAAACATGCAAGGGCGTTTCCCTTAGGTTCCACATGCATTGCTTTTAAAAAGTGGTTTGCTATGGTCTAATAAGCAATGGAAATTTTCCAAACTGGGAAAAAGTGAGTCAAAGAGTTCAGTGATGATGGTGAAAAAGGGGAAAGAAGTAGGTGGACACTCAACCACCCTGAATACCACTGAGCATGCTTAAAGGGACAAATGAGACCTTGAATAATTGCGAATATGTATGGCAAAGTACTGCATATCTATGTCTTAATTGTATAAATGTAGAACCTGAACTCTGAGAGCGTGCGCTTGCTTGTCAAGTTGCCTGGTGTGCACCATGAGAAATGAAGGAATGCCACTTTCTAACACCACACTGGAGATGGAGAGTTTTCTTACCAGGTTTAGGATGACATCCTGCGTTAAATAAATGAAAAAATTTAGTGCTAAAAGCAAAATACTGTGAATTTTCAGCGAAATGCTGTGACTTTTCAGGCTGCTATGACACAGAAGAGTGGTCCAGACCCACTTTCTCTGGTTTTCAGCATTAGTGGTTAATGGTTATGGATATGGTATGCAGTTAATGATCTTTGGTATCTAAAAAGCTTTGCATTTACAATGTGCAGTGCAGTGGGAGATTTTGTTCGAATTAGTGAAATAATTCATTTTCCTGTAAATATAAAAATATGATTTTAGATGACCATCCTATAGAAATAAAGGATTGAGTAAATATGAGTAATTTCTTCCTTATTTCTTAATGTCACATCAAAGCTATTTCTTGCATTTTTCCTTCCAGGTGTAATTCAGAGCTGAATTAAATTTGGCAGGGAAAAAAAAAAACAACAAAACTTTAAGGAGAATGACTGCTTATTTTCTTGAATAAAATGCTGTCAGAGTAAGGAGTTATACTTGTTCAGTAGAAATATATAGTCACTGTTGAAAAAACTGTGTGAATCGCTTTTGTTGTTTCCTATTCAAGTGTGCCTTAAATGATCCCATATCAATTTGCTTGATTTTTATCTACTGGAAAACACCAACTTCAAGAAAAATTAGTGAATGATAAATGACTCTATGGGAAACTTTCTACTTGTGTCATAAGCGAGCGAAATCTTCTGTGTCTTCATGGTGAATTTAGTCACAGCTTTAGTACAGTTAAGGAAGTGATGGCAGTATTTTTTTGCTTTCACTGCATTATTCTTTGCAGCCCCTTCTGCTGACAGCAGAAGCATTTTTCCTAACTGCGACTGCAAAGCCACACACACTGTGACCAAAAGTGTCCAAGTCATGTCAGCAAGACTGATTTGGTCTTGTATCTGTCTGTACAAGATCTATATGGTTTGGGGAACAGTGGAAGGAGGATGTAGCGATTTCAGTTCTTGACAGGAGCACTGGACTGGCACCTGAAATATATCAAACAAGAGTAGTCCTCTTTAATGTCAAGAAGAAGAGGCAAAGAACTTTGCAATGTGATTTTACTTCCTGTAGTTTATGAAAAGACAACCTGTAAAACAGACAAAAATTTATTTGACTTGCCAATTAAGTTAACTTGGTCATAATTATTGAAGATGATCATTTAATATGATTGGTTTTGAATAGTTTGTTTTCCTTATCTAGAACTAATGCTCATCACTGTGAACAGGCTGCTCAGAGAGGCTGTGGATGCTCTGCCCCTGGAGGTGTACAAGGCCAGGTTGGATGGGGCCCTGGGCAGCCTGGTCTAGTATTAAATGGGGAGGTTGGTGGCCCTGCATGTGGCAGGGGAGTTGGAGATTCATGATCCTTGAGGTCCCTTCCAACCCTGGACATTCTGCCAGACTTGGTTGACCTTGAGCTGTTTTTCCCCAGTTTGGCAAATTTCCATTGCTTGTTATGCCACAGTGAGTGACTCTATCTTGGTGCACTATAACCCAGAGCAATGTATGTGAAATGCAAGGCAGAAGTTCCTGCACCTGGTGAATGCAAATATAAAAGAAGTCCATTGTGATTCCAATGCCTTTGTGAAAACAGCATCGTTGAGAAAACCAAGGCTGTTGACACACCAAGCAAAGCCGAACTGGAAAGTTTTAGAATGAGCACTCTCCTGTTCCTTTTGCTAACTAACATATTGGTCCTTAAACTAATATGCTTATTCCTATTGCTAAACCAGCCCGTATCAGCGAGATGAAAATAAATAATTTGATGAAAATAATAATTGGACCTGACTGTCTTCCACTAGATCTATTTATTTCTGAGGCTTTCAGCTTGTCGGAGACTGGTGAGGAATGCGTTGTCTCAAAACTACACGAGACAATCAACAACGCTTTGTGGACAGTTTTGCATTCGAAAGCATTTCTTTGAAGCTGTTAGCTTTTGAATGGGAAGGCTCGGGAGTGTTTCGTTGCTGAAGACTTAGCCTGGAGCAAATGTTTCCAGCTTGAGACTGGGAGATGATACCGTTGTATCCTGTGAAGGCAAAATACAAGCCGGCATCTCTCGGCTTCTTCTTTTCTATGCCGATTTAAATTTGCAAAGCCTGTAAGACAGGAACCAAAGATTTCCTGCTGAGATCCCCGAAGCCAGAAGCTGTCATTATAAAGGAATAGTCAGCCACTGTGGGATGTAGTGTAGTATGTATGTCCGTCGTTGTTAGGATGCTCTCAACAAATTCATTTGCATTATTCCTGTGTCCTGGATTACTGTATCGCGATAGTGTCCCCTGCTGACTAGGGGAGACGCGACTCAGGAGGCGGAAAAAGATTGACATTCCTTGAAACCCGCTGAATAGAATGAGACAAAGCTCTCACAGCTACAGTTGTGAAGGACTGCAGGAAATGTGGGAGGTGACTGAAGCCAGTAGGACTGTGGAGGCTCTGGATAGGATCGTAGGTTACTGTTGTGGGAATGTGCCTTGGTAAATATCCCAGGAGACTTGAAATAGGCTGGAGAGTTCGTTGAGAGGTCTAATGAAAGAGGGCAGGAAAACAGTTCTGTTGCATTTTACTTTCCTTCCCACAATTCATGATTCTTCAAATAGCATCATCGATTCTTTCATTTATGTAGGTAAACTGCGTGAAGTAACATGCAAAGATTTTATGTTGCAAAATATAGAGCATATATGGGCATGCAACAGAGTCAACAAACTGTTAATAAAGAATAATCATAAAATCACTTTTTATTTATTTATTTATTTTAAGATAGGAGCAGACAAAGAACTGAAAAATCTCATGAATGGTTATAGGTGTTTCCAGTTGTGGTAGATGTAACTGTGATGTGAACATTGGTGGGATTCTGTAGTACCCCAGCAAGATACTGATACTTGTGTAGTGGTGATGCCTAATAACGACACTGTTTTTCATATCAGATGGATGTTTGCCTGGAGATGTACGTAGTGTATGTATAGTGTATGTATGTAGGAATGGTTTAGAGTCATAGCTATAGTTGAATTAATGTCAGTGGAACAGCAAGCAGTAGGCAGACAAATTGTAATTTTATAGAAGAAAAATATTTGCTTTATAGTTGTTCAGAGCATAGTTCACATAATTAAAACTTTATCTTGGAAGGAACAATGACAGTATGCTTGCTCAGTGCTGAATGAATGCAACTCATTTGATTTTTTTAGTAAATTCATATCTCCAAATTCTTTTTTCTTTATGGGAAGAGCTTTCTTAAGTCTTTTGCCATAGGAGTATTTTCTTGAAGTTTATTTGTCCTGTATTTCTGATGCTTATCTTGGGGTGTTTTCTTATTCATAAACATTTTGTTCTCGCAATAACACGGAGAAGATCTTGGAGGTTCTATGGTTTGTAACATTCCCTTTAAAGAAGAAATATTTTATGCTTTAAAATGTCTGCGTTAAAAAGAAATGCTAGTGATGTTGAGCATTAAGTAATATAAAAATAGTTCTGAGAATCTCTAATATTCTTTTAGCATTTAGTACTTTGATCTTCTTTCTTCAGGGGTTCAGAAAGATTCAGTAAAAAGAAAAGTCCCTATTGTGTCCTTTTATGGGCTGGCTCTGCTGGGTATGGGTGGGAATGGAGTTAGCTTTCTGTGTAGCTGCTCTTATAGTGCTTTCGAATCACTAAGATTGGAAAAGACCACTAAGATCACCAAGTCCAGTGCCAATCCATCCCCACCATGCCCACTGACCACGTCCCTCAGTGCCACAACTGCACAATTCTTGAACACCTCCAGGGACAGTGATTTCACCAAATCCCTGGCTGACCTGTTCTTATACCTCACCTGTTTTTGCTGCTGAAACAGTGCTGATAACCCACTAATTCTTGTGAAACAACACTTGCAGAGCTCCAAGACAAAGTTTTTTCTTTTACCACTTGGCCCCATAGCAGCAATTATGCCAGGGTTGTGCAGGACAGCCAGGGTTGCTGTCCTGAATTGCTTGAGATATTCCATTACATATAGCATGTGCTGGTGTCAGTCCCCTCTGTCACTGCCAAAGCATGCATTCTGTTCAGCAATGAGTAAGGTAGAAGAAGTGGAGGATGACTGTCTTCTAGGGCAGCTGTTGCTTGGGAACTGGGCATAGATCTGCTGGTGGAAGGCAGTCAGTGCGTTGCTTTCCTTTGCCTTGCATTCCATCAAGGTATTTATTTGCTTTGTTTTCTCCTTCTTTCTTTGACCAATTAAATTGCCTTAATCTTGAGCCACGGGTTAGTCACTACAGCTTTTCCTGTTCACCCCGAGGAGTGTGTCTGTGCGTGTGTCTGTGTCTCTGTCTGCCAGCCAGCCAGCTTGGATCAGTCCACACCACAAGGATAAGGACAATCTGAACAAAATGCCTGCAGACTGAATGCTTCAAGATTTTATTTAGAGACAAACATTTAAAATGAAGGTGAAAAAAAAAAAAGTTTATTTTATTTTTTTTACTATTTCAGGGAATTGTATATCTCTGTATATCTTCATTCATACGCTGTAGCAGTTTGCTCTGTGATGTTATACGTTGTTTTCTGTTCTATGCAGCATTCAGTAAGGCAAGTGCTGTTTTCAGTCTTTATAAATAAGAGACAGTTTAGCGTCAGAGTTTCACTTACAGCCCACAGTCCGTGGATTGCTTTTGAGCCAAATATGTTCCTCCAAGCTGCTTCACTGGGATGAGATGGGAGTTGGGGTCTGTGGAAGACAGTGTTGTGTTTTTTTTTCCTGAGGACTTTTTACTTAAGGGCTGGCAATCTTTGTCAGCTGTATTCCAAAGAATTTAAGTTCAGATATCATAGATGCTCCTTTTAAATTTTGCAAAATAATAAATTATTCCTATCATCACTTTTCTTTCTTTGTAGTTGCTCAGCAGCTTTTCTAGAGCGGTGTGCTAATTAGGGCTAATTCAGTGCTGCTTATAATTTTCTCTTTACTGCGAATCAATGATAGGGAAAAGGCCATCTATACACATTGTGATTACTTTTGTTTGTATTTATATTTTTGAAACCCAAATTGGAAACACTATTGGGGAATTGAATTATTGACTGGAAAAAATGTTTGCAGGATGTAATGATGAAGCTATACCTCAGTATTTGAAAACTCTTTGTATCATATGGTGGTAGAAGGTAGTGTCATGTAGATTTTGTTGAAGTAATTTGATTTTTCAGTATTTTCCTGTTCATCCCTGATTTCACTTTGCTAGCACGCTATTGTTGCAGAGTTGAAGGGTTCAAGCACAGAAAGTGTGCAAAACAACCTATGGATAAAGGAAAACTAGACAGATGTTTTTATCCTAGTCATATCATGTTCAACTCAGGTAAAAGTTTATTTTTAAAATGAGGTTGTTTTAATTTTTTGTGAAAGATCTCGAATGCAGCTTAAATTTAATCTGAGAGGAAAATAAGTTTTCCTGATTTTTTTTATTATTATTATTTTTTTTAATTTGAATTAAATACTCTTCTCATTAGGAAGTATTTTTTTCGTGGTTGTTGTCGTTCTATATTGGAGCACACAGATACAGCAGGGAACATCTTTAGCTCAGCTGGATAAAAGTTTTTAATACAACAAGGAATTATATTACAAGAATGCAGTTATGGTTAGTGCAGCCCCAGCATGTGATGAGCAGTATTTCAGAAGTCCTCATTTTTCTGTTCCATCATATTACTCATCCTTTGAAATATTTGTAGTAAAATATTCAAGTGTAATGAGTATATGGTCTTATTCTGTAACTCCAAAGAATGATTTGCCTATGCACTGCCATCTTGCAACAAAGGTATCTCAACATCTTTGGGTGGGGATAGATAGGGAAGAATGACAAAGGCTGTGGAAAAGACTTGTTAAAGAGGAAAATGTCTTTCTGAAACCATTTTTTTGGTGGATTCTAGCAATGGAAAGCCCTTCTTTTTCACATTTTTATCTGGGATCCATAATAGAACTTGCAAGTCAAATTTCAATGATCATAGAATCATAGAAAAATTTAAGTTGCTTAAAAAGCAATCCTTAAAGATCATCTAGTCCAGCTACTCTGCATTGAAAAGGGACGCCTGCAGCTTGACCAGGTTGCTCAGAGCCTGGTCTAGTCGGACCTTGCACATCTCCAAGGATGAGGCATCTACTACGTCTCTGAGCAACCTATTCCGCTGTCTTCTCATCCTTACTGTAAAAAACAAAAAACAAAAACCTTCTTATATCCAATCTAAATCTCCTCTGCTTTAGTTTGAAACCATTTCCTCTTGTCCTAATGTATGATATGACTCTAGTTACTGTCAAAGAAGAGTGTAGTAAGATTTTCAAAGTGAGGAAGTATGTAAAAATTTGCCAAAAAATGATTAGATATCAATTGAAAACATGGAGCTTTTGCATCTCTGAAGTGGAACTGCTACTGATACAAAAACTGCATTTTTCTGCTTTTAATGTAGAAAATGTCTTGAGAACCACAGTTGAAGAATTATAAAGTGTATTACAGACGACTTATACAGGCTTATGTAACTTGATATATAGTATCTGAGATCAAATCAGAGATTTTTCCACAAATATTTGCACTTACAATTTCATTAGATACTGGTTCTGTTCATGCTATTGTGTAGGCATGTAAAATTTGTAGTTCCTCTAAAAATAATACAGCTACTAAAAGCTTAGGGAGTGGGCAGGCATCAAATGTAAAACAAGATTTCTTTGCACTAAATGTGCTTTGAGAGTAATTCAACCGTTGTCTGAGAATCAGGAAATTGCTTAAAGAGATGCCAGGATGTATTTAATTTTAAAGTTCCACCTAAAACTGCTTGAGGCAGTTTGTAGATCCGTTCTTACATGAGTATATATTAGAATTTACTTATAGTTTTATTGCAAGCGTGTGCCTGTCTCAGTAGTTGTGGCATCTTCCTGCCAGCTTTACTGCCTCTCACCTGCTGTTGTCCAGTGGTGTGAATACTGGCAGTCACATCAGCCTTAGGCAGAGATAGCAAATGAATATGACTGACTGAAAGCATCACAACATTTAATTTCTAGCTACTAGACATTTTAACCTGCCAAGTAAAACAACTCTTCAGAACATTATCATGTATTTATCACAGTGTCATTTAATACAAAGCAGTTATTTCTGCTTTTCCTCTCCCATCCTGTTGCGACAGTAGGTTCCTTTCTTCAACCTTGTATCAGAGGTGATAGAGGTCAACAGGTGCTTTTTGTGATTCTGCAAAACATCTTTCTAGGAATGTATTAACATCTTCATGGGAAAGAATTAAATCTGACTTGGCATGAGTGGCGTGTTATAGATAAACAGCCTTGTTCCAACATGTTTTCATGTTTTCTACTTAGGGCTTAGTCATCTTTCCAAACATCTTGTTTAATTTCATTAGTGTTTCCTAGTTGTTAAGAACACTTCCTGGGTTGGTGAACCCTCCTGAGATTAAAAATGAGACTTTTTCTTTTAATCTTGAGATTAAAAGAACCCAACCAAACAACAAAAAACAACCAAACAGTTAAACCTTTGGTAGGCAGATAATTATTTGATTTTTGGTGGATTTACAGGGCTGTGGGATCTCTTTGTTTTTGTTCTGTTTGATTTCTCTTGATTTTTTTGAGGGTTTTTCTCCGTATTGAAAGAGAGTTTGCTGTCTGGTGACAGGGAGAGTGTTTTGTTTTCTGGATGGATTTTGTTGTTGTCATCAAGGGAATCCTTACGAAATGAATGGTTAAAAAGACGAAGCTGAATGATTTTCTGGTCTTGAAAGATAATTACATGAATGGCTTCTGGAAGTGATCTAACTTCTGGAAAGTATGTTTACAAGTTAGTACAATGACAGTATATTTCAGGCCGACATTTCAAGCTTAAGCACCTTGACTCTTTTGAATTAGTGTAATTAGGTGAGAGAGTCAAACTGAACAACTGCTCAGGTACTTCTGCTATTCCAGCTCATTGGCAGTGCTAGAAATGTTCAGCAGTACCCCTGTCATGTTTCTCTGGTGACATTTACCAAGATAGATTTGGCTTTCCATGTGAGATTTGGCCTTGTTTTTGTCTTTTGCATTAGCTTTAATTTTACCATAAAAGTGCTCTACTAATATGCAATGCACTTAGGCTTTTAATATCATATGTGAGAAATAGCAGGAGGCCAGCCAACCAGTTTTGCTTTTACGTGTATTATTCATTGCACTTTTGTTCTGCACTTGCTTTAAGCAACAGTGGGTAAAATTTACTTCCTAGAAGATTGTGTTTTAACCTCTTAAGATAATAGCACAGTACAAGAAAAGTATAAGACATTTCACAAAAGACATTTAAAAAAGCAAGATTTACTCCCAATTCTACTTTTTTTTTTTCTTGTAAATTTGTTTTCTTTCTGCTCTCCTCTCTCTAGTTCATTGGACTGTATGGCTGAATAATGTTTGAGCATTCAGTAGTGTAAGTAAACCAGTCAAAGTGCTTTACAGTGGAGAGCAAATATACTTTTTAGCAATACCACTGAGCTTAGTGGGTCAGTTGAAAATTGAGCTATAAAACTGCCTGAAAGATAGAAGGTTACTTGGAGAAGTAGTTGCTGTTAGGTTCTGAGGTTAGTCTGAAATCTCTACATTACTCCTGCAGGAAAGCAGACATTTCTCATCCTGAACCCATTCTCAGGACTTACAGGCATTGTTTGGATTGAAATACTATTGAGAATGTTGAGCAGAATGGTTAGGTGTTCTCTTCATACACAATGAACTAAGAAACCAAATTCCAACAGGCTTGGTGGCAATTTCTATTTGCAATTACCTCAAAGCAGACTACCCCCTAAACTCCTTTTAGGTACTATAAACTCTGTTACCAGTATGTCAGAAAATGTAAGAAGTTTACGTAACAATACTTGGCAATGATTCTTTATGAAGTACAAAGGAATATGAAGTGTAAAGCTGTGACACAGACGTTTCAGGAAGAAAAAAGTCAGTAGTTATTAAATCAATGCAACAGTGTTTTTTTCATTTATTAATGAGTACATCAAGCCAGATGGCATGAGTAATGACTACAAATATAAAGCAACCGATATTTGTAGGAGATGTGCTATTTTAGTGTTATTCACCTCGATTATTTGGTTTGATGATTTTAAAAAATGGTACAGCTGCAATACCTGAAATTGTGCACTCGAGATTTTTGACAGAAGAAGTTAGAAAATGAAAATAAAGTGTACAGTGTCGTGTGGAACATAGTGTCATTTGGTGAATGTTTCTTTAGTGACATTAATTATATAAAAATAAAAAAATAAAAAAAAATCCATCACAATAAAACCAAGATCCCTTGGTTTAATCGTTGAATTCTTGCTGTTTTAGTGTCAAGTTGCATTCTGGAATGCTTGTGTTACAATAGGAATAAAGGAATGTTCTTTACTTTGATCCTTGTTCTTCAAGCAGAATTTTGTACCAGTGAAAGTTTGAATACACCATGCTTTAGTGGGTATTTTTGTAAACTTTTAGAGTAGGTGTATTCTGAGGTATAATTTTTCTTGTTGTAATTAGATGTGGATGACTGACAATCAGCGTGAAGGGCCATTGTGACAGATGAATCACTGCATATTTACAAGAAACTGAAAAAAAAAAGTTGGAAATGGAAATTTTGGGGAAAAAAAAACCAACAAACCTGATTGTAAATGTGGAATTGATGATTTGCTCTGATTTAAGAGCGTATAGTCACTGGATCCACAGCTTTTTCAAGCTGGCTTCCTTGACTCTGGGAAGATATCTCCAAACCATTAATTAAAAGCATGCTATGTATTCTACTCATCACTTATCAACTGATATCATATATCATGCAGAGGTCATAGTTGCAAATGGCATGACTTTGTGCAGCTTTAAACAAAATATTTAATGCCTATTGGATCTTTTAGCAAATCTTACCTGTATGAACATAGTTACTTAGGTTTTAACCTTGTCTACCAATGTAAGTAGCTCTTTTAAAGCAAGTTCAACACAGCTGGTAAGGAAAGAACTAGATGTGGCCTGTGACATGAATACATAAGAAATGCCTGATGTTCTTCTTTTTACAGAGTGGTGTGTAGGTGTAGAAGTGTCTTATAAACTGAGATCACGCTTAGACTTTATAACTGTAAGCAAATAGGTATTGTAAGGACAAAAATCCCAGTTTGCTTGTCCACTAGCACATCAGGAATAATGATTTTGTCCTCACACTTACAGAGTCTGTTAGCGGTTACTGGAACAGTACTCTATATTTTTTCGTAAATAAAATCAAATCTTCCTCCTCATGATGCTACACAGAAGTGCAAATGCTTTGCATTCAAATGACTCTATGGCATGAGGAAAAGCATGTGTCACTGAAGCAGGCAGGAAATCACAGAAAAATCCACACAGGCAGTTTGCCTGTTCAGCACGGCTCTTTAGGAAGAAATGTCTAATGCTGTTATTTAGTAATTTCTTAAATCATCTGATATTCAGCAAAGCGGACAAACCAAGCACTAAAAAGAGAAAAAAGAAGCTTAAACAAAAACTGTGATTGTGAAGTAATTATTACTGAGGTTTATATGTATTTTTTGACTTTAAATAAGACATCACCAGCTTTATATGCCATTCAGTTCTTTAACATTTGCTACTCATAGACTATAGACCCATAGCATGGCTTGAGTAGGAAGGATCTTGAGCAGCATCCTGTTCAATCCACATGCAACATTATGACATGTTTCCAAAGGAAAAGATACTGTCACCTTACCAAGTGTATTCAGAAATCTGCCTAGAGCGGTAAACACGAGCCTGAAACTAAGGGAAATGGAAAATACATGGTGCCATAAAACATGAATGTATGAATGTAGCTGATATAGTTTAACTGATGTTACTTTCTTTGGGGCTATTTTAAAAGAATAGTCTCTGACCTAAAAGTCATTAAATATGGGTTCTTTTTCCACTGCAGATCTCCTTTGAGATTTGGGTCATGAGTGTCTGTGGAACTGAGGTCACTGGTTGTTCTGTTTGTCGTCTCAGTAGAGTAGCCCTATGGTTCTGTAGTAATGCATCTAGTGTAAACCTGATCCAGGGCATAATAGTATGCAAGGTTTCCATGAACAGCAGCAGTAGTAGTATGGGAGATTGAGAGGAATAGCTGTAAGAGGAAATTGTTCTCTTTAAGTAAATATCAGTTGTACAGAAAAATAAATACATAGGAAAAAAAATTTACCTTCCCTTTGTAACACTATAGTTTGTATCATACAAACTCTCCAAATTAAAAATGTGGGACCTAATGGAAGGCTGAATTCTTTTGAAGACACTTCCTTTGAAGGTTACTGATATAGAAAAGATTCCCCACAATTTAATCACCCTTTTACTGCTGTATAGGGTTCCAATTTTGTCTATATATTATGTGTACTGCTTAGGAAAGTATTTTGCATGTTTAAATACTCTTGTGAGCAAATAGAAATGTATGACTGCTTATTCTGGGGTGGAATATGGTCTGCAATGATATGGCAAAACCATAAAATTTCTTGTATGGAAGTAGAAATTAGAGTTTGTTCCAGTCTAATAATTTTATACGAGAATAATCAGTTTCTTAGTTGTTGCTGTGATCTACTTTTTTTTTTCTTTCCTGTTTTTTAATCTAACAATTAGTACAAACGAAGGCCATTTTTGTGTTTTGAATTGTTGTTACAGTCAGGTAACATTCTCTAATAAGAAGTACTAAGAATGTTAACTTGTTGTTAACTTGTTGTTGTGTTGTCCCCTAAGACAGCAATGCGGTGAAAGACACAAAACCTGACACTTCAGAATCACCACTCAGTAGGAACAAGACATGGAAAGCCCTCTAATTACTGAGATTAGATAGATAGCAAACAGTCTGTTTCTTTCTTTGCCTTCTAACTGTCTTTTCTCTTTGTTGGTATCTTCTGTCAGATTTTGCATTCTTGATGGCCAAGGTTATAAATTAATGGTCTACGTCAATAATGCTATTTGTGAAGTCAATGATATTTTGTATGCAAGGGAAGTGGACTCGTGTTTAACACCTCATCATGTTTGCATCAATCTTTAAAAAACTTAATAATTTGGGTCTATTGCATTGGGGCCTATTTTATCATTGATGTACCTGTAAATGAAAAAGACTTATGCAGTGAAACTATCATTACACTGTCAGCTTACATATGCTGCAGAAAGAAGAATGATTTATGCTCATGAGCAAACTGCTGAAATGTTTATTTACTAACTTACAAAATTTCATTATAAGAAGGGCATATCCTTTTAATTACATTTGAACAGCTTGTTTTGGTAAATAAGGTGGTCTAGTCAATATCAAGAGACTTGATTCCTATTGATAGTTCTGTTGTGGACCTATTAATCTGACCTTGAGCAAGTCATTGTGCTTGTGCATGCCTCTCTTGCCCCACTTGTATTTTCTTATTTGTTGGTTAGATATAAACAACATAGAGTAAAAATACTTTCTTTTAGTAATATCTGCATTGCACCTTTTATGTAAAGGTCTTAGTATCAAGGTCAGTATTTCACTCCTCTGATACTACTCTTCTACAAATAAATAATAGATTGTAACTGAATTTTAGGTAGTAAACCAGGAAGAATTTATGAGCTGTTGATTTTTATTAATGGAACCCTTATCTTCTTTTTGCTGTGCTTATTAGAAACTGTTATTTCCCATTGCTTTATCTGCAAACCTTGATTATAGGGAAAACAAAATAATGGTGTTAATCTCAAAAGCTGGGAAATAACAATATATTTATCAATGAGACACCTCATTCCATGGATGCTTGTTTTAAACTTGTCCAATTAGATTCTGCTTATTTTTTAAGACAATATAAACATTGTTTATCTGAAATCATAGACAAGCTAAGCTGTAATTGCAATAGCTCCCTTTATACAAAATGAAAAATTAATTGAGATAAAGCTCCCTCAGCACATGCTGAATCTTCTCTTTTGTTGTATGCTCTCAACAGATCATCTTAAAAACCCTTTGATTTCTAACATGGACTTGTAATTGATAAGACTAATGAAATAATACCATGGAGTTGTTAGCCACAGTGTTTTCTTAGTTAAAGTGTTCAATCAGCCTTTATGTAAAGTACAGATGAATGTGAATTCCTTATGGATTTGTCCCATTTATGTTCTACTACTCCTACAGTTACTACTTTATCTGAGATAGTGAATAATACTGATTCAATCAAAGTTTTAAAGAATAAAATATAGTTCCACAAGCATATAAACCCTTCTTAAGTCTTAATTTATTTCCTGCTTATTCTAATGGCGTACTCTAAAGTATCTGCATCAGATTATCCATACTTAATTTCCTTAGGAGAAATGAGTTGTTTTCCCCTGTTTCATAAAAATAGAAGTAAAGGAGTGACAGAAAGCCATTGCTTGCTATAAGGTGCTCTCAAGTTTTGTTAGTCTCTGCGCGATAGCATTTGCCAGACAGCTCTTGCATGGGCAAACCAAGGCTGAGAAATCTTGGCTCACTTTGTTCTCCATGTTGGAGAGAGCGATCAGGGTGAAATAATATACAGATGGTGAAGGAAGTGTGCTGGTGAAGAGTACAAGTCTGTGCTATGTATCTCTTAGCTGAGAGAAAATGTAAAGTGAATCCTCTCAAAGCCTGAAACCTGTATGCACAAGAAGAGTAAAGTCATTCATGAGAGGCGGTCTTAATAGATGGCCTATGTGGCTTCATGGTTTTATCATGGTTTTATCTAGAATGGATTTTAAAAGGGAAAAAAACTACCCACAAATGAATTTAGTCTGAAAAGAAAAGTATCCCCCTCCATAAGTATCTTGTTATGGGTTGCCTGAAATGATGGTTATTTGTTGATGCGAGTAAAGACCAATGCTCTCAGATGCAGAGGTGAAACAGATGAAGACTGCTTAGAAAGCAGTGTCATATAGAAAGAAAAATTAATTGCTTTTACAAGAAAAACATATTCTTAAAAGATTGATACTTCCAGAATTGTACATCCAGAACAGATACTGCAAGTGACAAAAATGTAGGAGTTGAACTGCTATTTGAAGAAAGTTCTAAAGAGAGTAAAATTACATTACATTAAAATACATTTATTTTCTTTTTTCCTTCATAAGCCAAACTCGTTGAAAACCATACAGCAGTTTCATCTACCTGTTCACCACGCTTTGTTTGCATGGGTTTCATGCTTTGACTACAATCACTTCAAGTTTTCTGCCACCCAAATGAGTGGTAGCATGGTGATTCTCAGCATTAATTTGTTTTCATGTGCAGTTCACCTGCTACTGATTGAGCTTATTTTGAAAGGCGTGCAGGACCGATCTGGTTGGAAGATACTTTTGTTAGTGAATATAGTTTTAAGCATTGTGCAGCTGATAGAAATAAGAAGGAATGATTATTGCAAGGCAAAGATATTAGCCAAGATAATAGCTATAATGCTATCTAAACCAGCAAGCCATGCAAGCAGCAGTTCATCTCTAGGTAGTAGAACTTCATGAAACGTGAATCCTCAACTATGGCCCACCTGTGTATTTGGATTTTAAATATGAGTGAAGTCTGACAGTGCATTCTTAGCCAAACGCCTTTTTTCTTATTCATAAGCAAACATATAATTCTACCTTCTGCTCCTAGCTCTTCTCAGGGTGTATTGGAAGTATCTCTTGTGAGATACTTTGCAATATTTTTTTCTTTAATTAGAAGTTAAATAATTTAAGGATTAATAAATATGCAAATTTATGGGTTGCACATGCAACTGAATTAGCCAGTGAGTAAGATTACATTTGGCCTCAATGTCATAAAAAATGGGCCAGTTTCAAAGATGAAGTATCATTCATTTCAGATGCAGATTCATAACAGCATTTTTATTCTTAATTATATGACTTATGAATATCCCGACAGATGGTTATTGCCATTCTAAGAGCACTGTTGAGTCTGCTATTATTTTTGTCCCCAGCATTTGGAAAGGAAATGGAGTGAGATTTTATTATACATATCTTTTTGCCTTCTTCTGTACTCTCTAAATGGACTGTCTTAAACTTGGTAGTTGGGGAAAAAAAAAAGTTATTTGCTGTCATCTTTAATTCACTAAGCTAACCACCTTGATGTTCACGTCCATGCATGGATTTGGCAATTCCCTTGCAACATTGCAGTGTATTTTCTTGAGACTAAGGAAAATAAAAGCTTTCAGGACAGGCTTTGGGTGGGCAGCTGCTGTGTGTATTTGCGCATAGCACTACATTCCTTTTTCCTGTACCTGTGGCTGTGATGGTACATGGAGCTCATGCTATGCCTTGCAGGGTTACTGCCCCACATCTGCACACACATTTGGTCTGAAGCCCACTGCATGCTGCTGGCTACAGCTTATGCGTGGCCATAAATGAGCTGTGCTGCTAAGGTGGCTTCTTCATCATGTGGTATTAAAGAGCTCCTCATTAACTGAGGCTGTGCTCAAGTACTACAGCAGGTGCTGGTGATCTGCAGTGGTGAAGCAGCTTTACTTTCTTGGGTAACTCTGCTTCAGATTTGGAACTCTGTGGAGGGAATGTAAGTAGAATTTCTAGGTCTGTGCTTTTAATTAAATTAATTTTTTTACACTGATAACGTTGATAAGAAACTTAGCTCCTGAAACTTGTGCATTTTATGCTTACTAAAAATGGCCACTGAAATGATGATGTCCACATAAAAGATAGAGATTCATTTACAAAAGAGCTTTCATTTAAAGATTATATGGATAGTTTCCGGATGGTCCTTTAATTTGAGTACCTAGCATGATGTCAGCTGGAGTTTGCTTCAGCTGATGTAATTAGCAAAGCTCCATGTTTATCAGTTTAAAATTAAAATTTTGTATGAAATCTTCCAGGAAAAAAGAATTCTTTCACAAAACAAAAATTAGTATTAGTTCAGTGATAGGAGAAATTTACATGTTTTTCTAGTAAATCTGTTAATGGTTGATGAATTGATTAACCATAAGTATCTCTAGCAGACTTACAGATTTTAATGAGCTTTCCTAATTTCACTTCCCATATGAAGTTGTACTATTTTTTTTGTGTATTTATTAATTGAAAAGGGTTCACTAGCAAACTATATTCATTGATATATGTCTTACTAATAATATGACACTATTTTTCCCATTTGCAATGTCTTGTTCCCTCAAAGATGCAGAAATATATATCTTTCCTACTAGTTAACCTGCGTGCTAGTTTCTTTATAAGAAGTAAGAATTGACTTCTTTGTTTTGACTCCTACTTTTAAAGCTGATGTACGGATGTGTTTGGTGTTCATCTGTATAGGAAGCAGTTGTAGGTGTTTTCTTCTCAGTTAATGTCCTTTCTTCATGAAGTTACTGTGTTCTTCACGTTCCTGTGTTAAGTGGAAGGGATAGAAGTGCTGAGAGGCTAGCACTGAAGTCCCACCTTTTCAAAACCTTTTCTTTTTTGGGTGAGATTTTGTGGGTTCCTCTACTTGATAATGTGGATGGGCTTCAAAGTGTATGAAATCATTGGTTGGTTTTATGTTCATGTACAACATTCAGCACATTCTGCCTCAGGAATGTAGATAACACTGTAAATAGCATTCTCAACCCCTATATAAATAAAACTCCTTTTTCCATTATCTATAGCTTTTTTGCCTATTTCTCTATACACTGACTTGACTCTGGTCACATGTACATGGAACAAAATATTTACATTGCATTTTTAGAGACGATTTTTTTCCTGTGGAAGCTTGTGTTGTATAGTCATGTATGTTCACATATTAAAAAATGTCCTTTTTAGTGTAAATTACTTGCGATATTGGAAAGGTGACTGTTGTTAATTTTAAAGATGAAAATAAATCACAGTCCACCTATGTTGCTTATGAAGTAAAACAAATCTGAACACAAGCTTCTATCAGTTTTAACAAAACTGATTCCAGAATCTTGCTCCCTCAGGTGCCTTTAGGAGAAGACAAATAGTAAAGTCCTAATACTAGTAGTTTGTAATTTCACTTGTTCATGGAAATATTGAGAACAACTTGATATTTCATCACACAGAGTAGCTTTCTCAGGTTCTGCTTTGATGTTCCTGTTTAAGTCATCAACATGTGAAATAATCCAGCCAATATATTACTCAGTTCATTTGTCTCAGGAAGTTGGTTGCATTTTGTTAGCATTCCACATGTTCACAAATAAGAGAAAGGAGTTCATCAAAAACACTAGGAAGGTGTGGGAATGGATCCCTATTTTCACTGACTGTGATTATTGCCTGTCTAGTAGAGTATGTCTTCCTCAAAAATCAGGGCAGTTATGATTACAAGGACATGCTGATGGGAAATGTGAATTAAATTAAGCATTCTGCCTGATATTTGGAAGAGCACAGCTAATTACATGCTAAACTAGGATGTTCCAGCAGAGTAACCATATGCTTATTAATGTGCCTTAGCTGAGGCTGTGTGAATTGTTTAATTGAGGATTTTAATGTGGTATAGTTTACAGTCAAAATAAATCCAGTCCAGTTAGGAAATCACATGTACACGTGCACCAGGGCAGGCTTCTGAATTCTATTAGGGACTCACTCTGCTCATGCTTATCTGAAATGTGAGGAAGTAAGCTAAGTGTATACAGGTGTCAAAATGGGATCATTTGTTTTGCTCATACATCTGTATCTACTCAGGTTCCTTTGATTTCCTAGAGTATATAGAAATCAAGTGAGGAGCCTTACAGCAGTGGGAATCAAAAGCAAATGAAATACTTGCTAAGATTTCTTTTTTCCTCACCTATTACTACATCACTTAAATAAACAGAAAACTTCCTCCATTCATTACTTACAGGATTTATTTTTCTTGTTTGTGATTGTTCTAAATCATTGTTATCTGTGCAGTGAGCCATTTCCTTGTTGCTTTCCTTAATCTTTGCCCACTTCCCCAGACTTCTTTTCCTCTTGGTGATGGAGCAGGAGGGGAGACATTGGACATATACCAGCAATGTTATGAAATGCCTTAAAAATAGATTATCCATTTGAATTCAGGGATGATGAACAGGAGATCAACAACTTTCTGAAAAGCAGAGAGTCCATTTAGAACCTCTTCTTTAGCCTCTAGAACCACATAGATGTTTTGGGGAGTATCTCTACACAATGCTCTGTGACTCAAATCCTGGTATTGATCGTATCATATCTAATTATCATAACTGAGGATGTTAATAATTTCCAAGGTACTTCACTTGAGATTTGGTGTTCTGCAAACAGCCCAAGATGGTCTCAGGAAGTTTGAGATAAATTCAAAGAATGAAGATGTTGAGCAGGATCAAAGCAGCCCAGAAGTAGGGGTTGTTTCTCTTAAATGCAGATCTGTTGACCTGTTCAGAGGTTGCTATAAGGATCATAGAATCATAGCATCACCAAGGTTGGAAAAGACTACATGATGGTGTCCTCCAGGGCTCAGTACTGGGGCTGCTTCCATTTTACATCTTTATTAACAATCTTGACAAGAGGATTGAGTGTAACCCTCAGTAAATTTACAGTCAGCCCCTGAAACACTTCTTACTGTTACAGGCATTTAGAAGGAAGGCTGCATAGGAAAATTTGTTCACGCCGAACCATGATGAAATACTGCTGAGATGACTGTGATACTCAAATTTATGTAAAAAGTGTAATGAAAAGTGTTTCACATCTGATTTTTATACATTGAGGGTTAGCATTATTAATTACATATACATTTTTAATAGCTGCTAAAAACTACAGCTGGCAGAGCAAATGTGTTCTGGTTTGCATAGATTTGTCGAATAAGCTTTCTTGTGTTGATTTGGATTGTATTAAAAAACTGTGTTTGAATGTCAGCCTTGTGCATGGTACCGTCACATGGTACAGTCCTAAATCAGTGAAACTGTGGTGTGTGCTCACTAAATTAGTAGTCACAGGTCTTTTTTATTCTAGTGTTGGACAGAGAAGAATCAGCATAATTGTATTCCTTTATAGCTGTGGATAGGAACGTGATATCAGTGTTGTCTCATTTCCAGTGGATCATCTGTTCTTTTGGATTGTGATGTATTTAGTGGATAACCACTATTCTGCCTACTTAATGAATTTTAGAAAAAAAATAAGCTAGCTGATCAAACCACACGTTGTCAGAAATGGATAAAAGGAACAAAAATAATGACCTTGCCACTTTGTTCTCAGTTCTGTCAAAGTCATCTGTTTACCCCCAGTAACTGAGAAAAACAGAAATATGTGACTTCTCAGAGATTTTTAGGAGCATGCAATTAGATTTTAGCATGTTAAGTGTTATGAAAGTAAGCTATTAGTGTTTGGGGGATAATTTTTAAAAGAAAATGATTGGAAAGGTAGAGAATGCACAAGTAGGAAGGGGGAATTAATAGGATTTTACTTCAAACAGATGAAAAAGTTCACCCAGAACTCATTAAATGAAACTTTAGATGGGTCAGCTTTGTAAAATTTCTGGGCCAACTGAGCTAGAATCCAACACAAATCTGTTCATTAGTTTTAACTGTTCCAGTGCAGCAGAATTTACTGTAACACCGCCCTTAGCCTCTAAAGGTTTGTTCTGTTCTTAATAAATGATGTTTTCTCTCTCATGCTGAAAAACAAGGAAGAAGGTACACTAAGCCACAGGTGTATCTGTACTCTGTATTTCAAATACTTTCTAGCTAGGGGATTTTGCAATGAAGTGCAATGGTTTGGAAGGAGAAGAAATGCATTTCCTCTTAACTGGGTGTAAGCTCTTATTCTGCTTCTGCCCTCTTTATTCAATTTTCTTCCTTTTGACTACCTGACAGATGATGTTCCTGTTTCCCTTTAATAAATACTATCCATATTTGGTGTGAAGTAAGCAAAGATGAGATTGGAAGATATTAATTGTAAAAACAAACAACAACAACAGCAACAAAAACATGCTTCTAGGTTAGTCCTTAGGATGTTTTGGTTTGTTTGTTTGTTTTTTCCCCACAGATTATACATTGATAATTCAGAATAATTGATCAAATCTATGTTCAGATTTTTCTGAGGGGTGCCTTAGAAATCTTTTATGTTTCAGTTAAAATTGTGCTTTCCTGAAGTGTGATAGCACTTTGTGACTCATTTTCATTGTGTCTGATGTTTATGCATGTTGTTTCATTTTGGAAGCAAGCAGGTTACACCATCATTCTTAGATATTGAAGTAATAATGCCTATTCTTCTTCATTCAGCCAATATGTAGTCTTCTGTATTAAAAATAATGTAATTTTAGGTCAAATGAAGAATGATATGGATTTATGTTTCATAGCTTGGGCTCCTTCCTAGTTTGATCTCAAGCCAGGTAATAGATTCACAATTAGCATGGTATCTTCTTGCCCTCCTTGGCCATTTTTGTTTGTCTTCTGAAAACATGACTCATTAGTGTGGAGAAGATGAGCATTTTCAACCTAATTGTATAGTACTTAAGTTCGTTTAGGCTTAAATTACATGTACAGGCTGCAGTGTGTTTTGTTAGCAAATTTACTTGGAATACTAACTATAACCAAAATAAAAATGGTCTTTTTGTAACTTAAGAAACAAGATGCTTGACTAATGGAAACGTGTGGGATGAGAACATCTGGAATAGATCTATGTACAAAGTGTTTGAGAGCAAAGGTCTGAACCATTACATAACATATTACAACATCAAAAATTAACTTTTGTGACTTCCAGCATAAAGGTAATGATAATTAATTCCTAGCCTGTGGTTGAGTGTGTTTGTATCTTCAGTTCGGCCACTGGAACCCTGAGGGCAACTTATTTTAATATACGTTTCTTGTTAATGTTTTGTGCCTTACTGAGTAGGTCTTAAAACATGATTATAGAGTGAGTTTAATTTTAAAAAGTGCAGTCAAAGTACTTAGCATAATGCTATTTTTGATCGATCAGATTTTAAATACATCGTGGAGATTTACAGCAATTTTGCACTCTGGGAATGATAAGTCAAATATATTACATTTGCTAAAAAGAACCAGACTTTGCATTGTTTTTAAAATGAGGGCTCATGTTGCTGTTTTCACACAAGGGATTTGCCTGGGTATTGACAGTTCTGCTTCACTGGTGTGTGAAGCAAGTAGCTGCAGAAAGGCCCTCAGGCCTTGGAGTGATGCTCTCTGTGTCGTCCTTCCCTGCAGTTTGCATGAGATGCCTTTCTTACCACTTGGCATGCTACAGATTTCAAAGAAAGCATCTGGAAAGAGAAGGATGGGAAAGCGCTGTCAGTGGGCTTTCCTGACACAGTTGGCTTCATGGTTGAAGTCAGAAATGGATTTTGACTGCCACAGCAGTTAAATTTTGTAGGAAATATCCGATATTTTGTAGGAAATAATACTATATAATAATTTTATATATATATATATATATATATATGAAGATGTGCAGTTCTCAAGGAGTTTCATTTAACTAGGCACTGATCTTCGGCTAGAAATGCAACTGGAAAATACAGGTTTGTTTCCCATCCCCTCAACAAGAACTATAGATCTTTTTTTTTTCTCTTTATCTGAACCATATTTGCCGAAGAGCTCTAGTTTCACAGGCTGCTTCAGCCTACGCAAAAGAAAATGAACTGTGAATGATGAGTTAGACATCAGATTTTGAGAACCTAGGGTTCAGTGATCATCATTCCCTCAGTTTGGCTGCATAAAAATAGTAGCGTAAAAACACTTGCAAATATAAACTTTGTACTAGACTTGGAAAAGCAGGCTGCAGTTGAACGATAAGGGATGAGAATTTATCACATCCTTGGAAACTGGCAGTGGGGGAACTATTCAGAGATCTCACAGGGAAGCATATAAACTTTCTGAATACGGCTGTAATGAAAAGGTTGTAAGACGTGGAGGAAGAACTAAGCATGAAACTAAAATAGAAATTACTTCTTTATTAAAAGCATTCTGTACACAGCATTCTCCCTCACCTCTTCTCCAATCCTTGGATGTGTGATGTCCTTCCTGTACTTAAAGGGAGTGTAGACCTCAGCTTCTAATGTTACTCTCCTGTAGCAAGAAATTAATGAAACAAAGAAGTATGCTTTCTAACTTGCAGATCTGAGTATGAAATAGTGCTTTTTCAGCCTAAATGCTTCCTTTTAGTTTTTAGGAGAGCGCTATATTTCCCTGTGAAACTGGAGATGCTCTCCCAGCTGTTTGAGGTGTCCCACAACTGAAGCAGATTTAAAGAATCCTGGATTGTTTGGGGTCATTCCTAAGGGCTCCTCATTGGTCAGGGCTAACATCTTCAGTAAGGAGCAATTCTCCAAAATCTGGGAATAGAAAAAAATTATACATAAAGGATGGGATTTTTACCCTCCTCTCTGCAGAGTATACTTAACATCAGCAAATGATGCCAAGATTTGCTGTGTCACCTCTGATGATCTAAGATTTGGTTAAGTGACTTTTTATTATCTGAGATGAGAGGTAAATTAATTGAAAGAATGACTCAGATCTCCTGCATACTGATATCTGGGCTGTGGACATGGAGCATGTAGTCTTTGCTATTATTGTGCTTCAGTTCTTTGTTCTTAATAACAGCCTCCAGTAATTAAACTGTGTCATGAATATGCTGTTAAAGATATATGTATTAATTCCTGAAAAATATGGATATCAGTGAAGACTGGCAACAGGAAAAAGGAACAAACAATACAGACATTTTTGGCTCAAAGTAAACCTTAAACAATTGGTCTCTTCATGTTTTGATCATTTTTTGAGCCTTTTTTGAGCTTATGAGTACAGTGCCTCCTAATTCTGCATCTGTTCGTATATATGATGGCAGAATTGTACCAGGTGTTTCTTGTAGCATAAATGGAGGTGTGAAATGGAAATCTGAAACGTGGTTGTCCAAACTCTTTTACCACAACATCATTTTTTTATTTCTGAGCTATACAGGAATGTGTAACTCTGTATGGGCATGTTTTTCTAATTCTCCCAGCAGGGTAACATAAATATATCATTAAGGCTCTACATTCCCCCTGCTTTCTCTGAAGTCAGTGAAATAAATATAAGGCTCTGCTGACACTACAGTAATGAATAGTGCATATAACTAGCAAATAATGGTGGTGTTTTCTTTTTTTTTTTCCCAAGATTTCAAATGTTTTTGATTTGATCCTCAAGAGAAAGGTGACTGGGTGTGTTTTTAGGTATAAATATGAGTGCAAGTGCATACAGAGGATTTTTCTCTTGGTTTAATGTGAAGAGGTGCAGCAGCTGGAAGGAGCAATTGGTCTGAAAACAGCTGTTCTGGTTTTGTTCAAGGAGTGAACAGCTCACTAGGGAGGGAGTGAAGGATGAGTAGTGGAATTATCAGGAAGTCAATACATCAGATCTTGGTGTTAGCACAAATCATGAAGTGGGCTGTGTTAAATGCAGTTTTCCCTCTGGAAGAAACTAATACACTCTTCTACCTAGTTATACCAGCTAATAATTCAGTATGATTATAGTCTTTCATATTTTATTTAGTTACATATTTGGATATGAATACAGCAAGGCAAACTGCATCACTCTGAAAGAGTGTGGACTTGTCCTTAGTGAGTTATGACATATTATAATTCCCCTTGAGAAAACTCCAATTCAGGTAAAAGTCAATAAACCCCGTGAATTGCTGCTGGTTTCTATAGGTTGTACTCCTTTTCTAATCTTCTTGGGAAGAATAGCAGCAAACAGAAGTACCTCCTCTCAGCCTCCTGAAAGGCTGACTGCTGTTCACTCTGACTGTGGGAATTTGTAGTGAATCTCTGCTAAAGCTTGGGCTGTTTCTCACTGGAAGAGTGTTGGTCAGTACTCCAACCAAGTGCAGCAGGAAAGGTGTGTCAAGCTGAGTGCTACAACTGGGGGGGGGGATATGATATTTTCCCACACCTCTCACGGCATTATTTGAGGTCCAGAAATATCTAAAAAGCTTGGTTGTCAGCTTCCAGAACAGTGATCAACATTTTAGCTCTCTCAAGGCTAAGATGTATCAGTAAGAAGTTGAGAGTAGGGTTAAACTAATGATATAAATTACTGGGCTGATGTCTAAGTGCTTTTTTGTCTCTAACCTTGCACAATAGTGCACAGGAGCAAAGTTTGGAGAGAGAACATCTAGGCTAGCTGGACATAGTATTCCTATGACCTTTGTCTTTCTTGAGTGGAAAACTAGAGAAGAGGATTTTGAGTTGTGCCTAGAGTTGTTCAAATTTTAATTCCTTAACAACTTTTGAATTGAAATCTTTTTATTATGCTAATTATATGTGGGGAAAGATCATCTGAATGAAAGGATGAAAGTGGATATCTCGTGAGTTTCAGCAGATGTAACTTTGGTAGTATTTGTAGACTGGAAAATAGTGCGTTTCTATTAGTAGTAGTTTCTATTAGGCTGATAACCTGGGAAATCCAGCAGGAGAAGTATAAATTTACATCATTGCAGAATTGCTGTAGTGGCACTAGAACTCATTGATTCCAATATTCCATAGTTGTATTTGAGGTTATATGAGTGAGGGTCACAAAGACAATACGACCTCCCTTTATTCATTTGTTTTTTGTGTGTGAATATCATATGAAAATTATGTATGTAGACAGTTGCATGAATTCATATCTGACTGAGCAAAAATAGGCTGAGTACTTTTTTTTTTTCTGGGAGAGAAATGACAGCCACTGCATCAACCAAGTCTCCTTAGTTTGCACACATAGTGGATTTCAAGTGCGTTCATTTGTCGTTCTCTGAAACAAAAATTTTGATCTCACAAAGTGCACTGACAAAGAACTTTGCTCTGTGGCATTTCCTCCCGTTGATTCTGAAAATCTTTGCAATGAAAAGTGGGATTCAAAGCAGATAAGGAGTCAGAGGAGAAATGTGTACGTTCACAGCTGTTCTGTGACAATTAGTAACTCTCTGAGAAGGTTCAGTTCACCTAGCTCTTAGTGTAGCTGAAGAAGGGGTTATATCACTGGGAGCCTGATAAGAATAATAACTTTATGGTGAGGGTAAGAGGTACATCTTGTTCCATCTACAAGATGTACCAGGTGCTGGCTGCTGATGGAGGCGTATGTTGAGGTAAGAGTAATTCTGAGAAAAGGGAAGTCTGTAGAAAGTGAGATATGCATTTGCTTTCAGTGTACCTTTTCTGTGTATGTGTGTATATACCTATATATCTGTATCTACACACAGCTATTTCAGTAATCCAGATGGATTTTCTCAGTTCCCACTCTTCCCCCTTCCCTATGTGCTTCTCATTATGATATATTCAGAAAATAAGTATTTTTAAATAATTCAAAAGATCACAGTCAAAGCTGTCAGGAGCATTTATAATTGCACTTTGAAATGCTTTGCATTATAATTTATGCTGTGAGCTTTGAAAAACTTTTCAGATACTTGCAGTTCTCACAGTCTCTCTAAAAAGCCAAGGGGAAAGTTGTAAAGGTGGTGATACCCTTCTGCTGTTCACTTAATGATGAAGCTGATATGGACTGCATCCAACTGTCAGTACAGTATCTTCATGCACGTTCTTCATGTTCTCATTTCTTGTCACAGAAGCATCATGAACTTGCTTTGGACAAGAGTTGAGTGTATGTGGCAATCAAACAAGAATGATGTGTGATGAGCCCTGGTATAGGCTGTGGTTTGACATATGCCAAAAGGATGGTATCCGTGTCTGCTGGAAACTGTACCATGGTGTTGATCTACCTGTAGGCTTGTACTAAAACCCTCAGGCTCAGCTGTGCCCAATGCACAAACAGCATCTCATTCAGATGAGTGGAGTGGGAGTGTGTATAGCTTGAACTGTGACACTTGTTCTGATGCAGCCTACCCCACAAGTAAACACAAGTGTGAACACTAATGGAAAGAAGGGAGCAAAGTGACAGAATGCTTTGTCATAGACTTCAGCTGTTTTCTGAGATAGTAGTGCTAAAAAAAAATCTTAAAATATTTCACTTCAAATCTCACCTATGTGCTAGTAAGGTGGGTTTCAGAATGGATGGACCAGGTGGTGATAAGTAATTCATAATAAATTAGGATTTATAACATAAGCAGAAAAGTTTATATGAAACTTTTTGGAAATAAAGATTTGCCACAGAAAAAAAGTACAAGAGGAAGAAGAAATAAATGCTTTCATTCTTCAGGTTTATCTTTTGTTTATCTGTTCTGTCAGGCAATTTTTATTAAGCAGATTTTTATTAAACATAACAGTACAAATAGTAACATTGCACAGACTTCCTAAAGAGAAAAATCAATGTTGTCAGTCTAATGGCAATATCAGCTGTTAAGAAATATTGGAAGTATCTTTTTTTATGTATATGATATATACATCATTTTGCATATTGCATATTAAAAGGAGAGCCACGAAGTAGATACTATTTACATGATGCAATGATTTCTACATACATTTGTTTATATGTCATTTTTTATTGTTGAAACGAGGAATGTCTCTACAACACACAAATTTTGGCAATATATGATGACATTCATTGTTTTGTCAAGAGTTAAAGAAATTGTTTTACTTTCATGTCCCTTTCATTTATTTTGCATCTGCACTTTTAAAAATCTATCAAGCTTGTTCTTTTCTGAATTTCTCTTCAATGTTTCAGAAGCGAGCATCTTTTTGGAACTGCAGTTCTCAGCTTCCTAAGTAGGAAGGGCTATTCTTGGTGATTTGCATTCACTAACTGTACACTTGGTTATTCTTGGTTTCTTTCTTGTAGCCTGTGCTGAAAGCAGACCTCTCGGTGTTTTGTTGTTAAAGAGTTGGAAATGCAGCAGTAGACATTGAAGTGCTCATTTATCTCTCTTAATTGCTTACTGAGGACTTGCCACTTCTTTTGAGCTGTTCAGGTGTTTGTCTTTTAGATTTCAGCCCGAACTTCAGAACTTCATATTTATTTTCTGCTGTTGCTTTATCTTTTGAATTCCAGTTGGTTTTTTTTTTGCGCTGTTAGTCTTCATGTAATCCGTGTTCTCTACTGTGGGAGTATCGCTCAATGCTTAGCATGTACAGCAGTATTTTCCTCTTGGAAAGAATCCAGTGGTTTGATGATCATATTGCATTGAAACACAAAGGAAAGGACGTGATGGTAAAGAAGTTTTCCTTTCTCAGTGTATGATCCTAATGAGCAGTGCTCTTTGATTTAGTATTTGGTTGTATTTGAAATAGAAACGTAGTGTGTTTGAACAATTTAGATCCAGAAAAATACACGTTACAGCAGCAGCAAGTTCAAGATTTCTCAACAGAACAGAGGTCTCCAGTTAAGTACAACTTTATAAGAATATGGATTTTGTACAGAACATTACTATTGGATTCACAAGAAATAAGTCTGACGTATAATGAATAATCAGCAGTATTGCAGAATGCATTATCCTGTGTTTTGCACAAGAATACAAAACAACAGCATTTTGAGATGATCTCTTTTCATAGTGGATTGAGCAAAGTTAAAGGCAACTTGATACTAGATAAAGAAAAAATTAATTTTAAAATGATTAGAGTCATCTTTCCTGGCATAAAAATGAACTGTACAATTGCTTCTGTTGATCCTGCTTACTGTTCTGGTGCCACTGTAACAGGGTGAAGAGAATGTGCAGGGATGAAACTGGTGGCAGAATTGCTGAGCAGGTGAATTATTCGTTATAAGACGTTTGTTGTTTTTTTTTCTTTCCTCCCCTTCAATTTCATGTCAGATTCTGTACAACAGGTTTCTGGTGTTCAGATAAGAAGAATAGAATTTTGTTACTGTTTTTCCTTTTTCCTGTGAGAAAGAAGTATTCTGCAGTGTTTATGTTTGTATAATTGTCTAGAAGATGGATTTAAAACCAGTGAAACAACAGGAATGATAAAAGGAGGTTTGCCATAACAAACTACCCCTGGGCCCACAGGTGGTTTTGAAAAGTTCACTGAGAATCTGAGGTAGTGTTGCCCTGGGTTAATGTTTAATATTGGAAGATTGAAGGTGTTTGTTGTGTGTTTAATTGATTTATGTAGTTGAGACGGAATATTTAACCTAACTGTATTGTCAGAGGTGCTGGAGAAAAGCATTGCTAGTTATTTGATGAAAGTAGTGAAGGTGTAGTGTATTTAAGGGTAATAACATTGAGGTCATAGTCAAAGGTGTCCAAGTTGCAGTAGAAAACTAAAGCAGAAGCAATACTGTGGATATAAATGATGAAGAATAGCAGAACTGAAAACAAGTAACATTACTTATCAAAAAGGGAGAGGGATGTATTTCCTATTAAAGACCAAATTCTGTAGAACTGTGAGGTGAAAGGTGAGCTCTTCCTGCAGAGGACGAGTGTGTATTTATGCAGTCTATATTTGAATAGTTGTGAAGAATTTTATAACTTACAGAAGATTTAAGTGCCTGTTTCTTATTACAGCTGTATGAATTCAATAAGGATGCATTGCTCTAGGTAAAGTGCCTACTGACTGATGAATTGAAGAAATAAAAAGGCTTGTCCCACCTGTGTTTGGAAGAAGGACTCACTTTAGTGTGAAATCAGTCACAGATTTTGTACTGTCCTTTCTCATGACACAAGCTCTGTTTTTGTGGCCTCTGCAGTTTTAAGCAGATCAATCAAGATGTTTTTTTCCTATGGGTCATCATCATGACTATCAAGTTATACATGACAAATCAACTTACTGTTCCCCTTCCTGTGGCAGTGTTTCTAAGCCAACTACAATTTTTCAGAAGTCTCTTTTTGCTCCTGTGGTGGGAGCTGGCGCTTTTGTACCTTCCCTGGTGGGTTGTTGATTCTGTACAGCCAGGTGTCTATGAAAGAGAAGCCAGGTTGTTTTTGCCTTATTTACGATTAAGAAGTCAGAGGAAATAGATGGTAAAGACTGATTCTCTAGCTGCTAGTTATGTGGAACCCAGTAAAACGCATCAGAGCTGCAACCGTTTTTGTGGGCTATTGCATTTAGAATACATAGGGTGCTTAAGCCTTTTTAGAAGAGATATAAGTATTAACTAAGTGATTTTATTTAAACTGTCATTAAACCAAGCCTAGACAATGTATTTATTCATGATTCTTGGTAGGTAGGGATGGAACATTCCAAACAAATATTTTGTGCCCAAACTATGGACATCGGGTTTTAAATGTCACTGACTGCAATGAAAAACTTCTGTACCATAAGTAATTGAAATCTTTATAGGAGTTGTGTTTGTCAGGTGGTCTTTGTAAGCATAGTTTTTGTAGTCGGAAAACAAAATCGGTTTTCCTTTGTCCTGCCTTTGTACGTATTGTTCAGGGAAAACCTCAATTTCATTCTAAAGACTAAAATCTGAACTTACAGAGTTTAACGAAATAACATAGGTGGAGTGATGGAGAAATGGAGTTATGAGGCATTTCTCTGCACACCAAAAGCTAGAATATTTTGAAATGTTTCCTATACTATGCTCTCTTCTGTCAATAAGAGCAGTGGGAGAGCAAAAATAACTGACTAAGCTTATAACTATCAGGGGATATTATTCCCGGAGAACAAATGATACTGGGAGTCTAACTTACAACAAATCAATAGACTGATGGTATAAGCAAAACAGCTTGCAGTTTACTGATGACCTGAAAGTGCAAAGTATTGCTGAATTGTTCTGCTTCGTAATGTAGATCTTAAAACTTCCAAAAATGAATTTGTTCCATTCCCAGATGTGTATGCTGATAAGAGCACTTATTTTTGCAGAATGCTGTAACTGGTGTAACATAATATTTGGAGAACAGATTTAGTATGTATGTAATTACACAATGGAAATCCTAGGAATGGGTTTAAATTTGCTTAGCCCACATATAAATATCTTGAAAAAGAAGTAGGAAACCTTGATGATTTTTGAGTGTTGGAAGGTTTCAGAAAGTCACTAGGATTTTGTATTTTTTACAATATGGCATGATGCTTCACATCTGAGTCAAATTCCACCAAAATTGTCCCAAAGTACAAAATTGACATCAGAGTTTGTCGTATTTCAAAGTAGAAAGTGAGGTCATGACCTATAGCTAGGTTAATTCAAGGGCTATTTGGTTATCACACAAGTGCAGAGTGGTATTTTACTGTCTGCAGGTACATGTACACTGCACCAGGACACAGTGCAAAGAGTAAAGTTTGGTGGCAGAGGTAAACTTGTCCACAATTAAAAACCTTTGGAGGTACGATAATTAATAGATCTAATATAGCTATGGCTTACGTAGTCATTCTTTTTTTTGTTTGTTTGTTTGTTTGTTCTAACTGTTTGGAGGGTTTAGCTTTTAGATACTGGCAACTGGGTTAGTTTTTTGTGTCCTCCTTGATGCACATTGTGTGATAACATATAAAACAAAGGAAAATCAGTGCATGCATACTTAAAGTAAATTTAATTTAAAATCAAGGAAAATACCCCAATTAATTTAATTTTTATTTAGGGTGGTGTTACCACTTGGACAGATTTTTTAATGCAACATTTGACTTCAAACAAAAACATGACAATTCAGTGGCAAAAGGCTAATATACATGTTGTGCTGCCTAAGAAGGGATGGACATGGTGACCTTAATGAAACAGCCTTATTGCCTTGGGAGGAGGAAATTCCTGCTGTTCATTATCAATTTAAAATGGGAACTACTGTACTGTTACATCATTTAATTCACACAACAGTACACTGTTATGTAATTAGTGGAAATTTCAAATTCTTGGCATATGGCTTTCCTTGTAAATGATGCATCAGTGGTCTGCACTGGGTGATTTATTTCTGTGCTGGTAGTTCTGTATGTCAAAGATAACCACCTTAAGTGCTGTCTAGTTACTGCTTAGGTTACATGACCAAGTCCTGACTTTACATCTGTGTGTGATCTTTATCCTATGCATTCATAAAGTCATTCTAAGAGTTTTCCAACAAGATCTGTCATTCTTCATTTTCTTTTGTAGATGAACATATCATAAATGGTATGAAGTGTGACCATTTCTTGCAAAATAAAATTTATTCACAAATGGAGAGAGAAACAGAAACATAATGTACCAAGAGAATGCAATGTTTTGCTGACAGTTGAACTTGGAATCTATCAGGCATGGAAAGTATTAAATCTCAGTTTGAATTCTTCTGTCCTTGGAAAACTTTTTCTTGTTTGGCAGACACTTGTTACACTGTATATCATCATCCATGTTAAATATATCCATTCTGACTCTTGCGCACCACAAACAATTAGCCATTGCTGATGTTTTATTTGAATTTGCATACTTAGATGCAGTGCATCCATTTGGCATTCAACACATCTGTTCACCTATATTAGGAGAAAACAAGTTGTTATGTAGGGAGACCATCCCACAATCCAATTTAGAATCTAGATATTGTGCAGTTGTAATTAATTAAATTTGAGTGAACTAATACTGTTATGAAGCTCACTGAGGAGGGTTTTAAGAGAATCTCAAGCTTTTGTTTTCTATGTTAGACAGGGCTATGAAGAACTGGAGAGACAGCTGAAAGAAGTCTTCAAGGAAAGAAGCAATATTCTTCGTCAGTTGTTGAAGACTTCTAAAGAACTTGAGGGAATTAAGGTAAACCTCCAGGTAAGGTTATGTCTGGATTCCTTTGGCTTAGAATTACTTGGGTTTTTCATACTAGTGTCTATTCCAGGAGAGGGGGGAAAAAAAAATCCATTGTTATTGCTGATTTTATAAAGTGAAAATAGATCCTTTGATCTTGCACTAAAAGTGTTGTTTTCAAGGGAAGTGTAGTCCAAATGAGTTGGGTTCTTTGTCCGCTTATTCAAAATGAAAAACAAAACAGAGGAAGGAGATGTGAAAACAAAATGCAGTAGAACAAAAGAAGAAACAGAAAAGAATAAGCTGACTTAGTTGACAGCTTATTTATCTGCAACTGCATTTATCCTGGCAGCTACTAAGAAAGGATTTCCTTTCCTGCTGTAGGCTTCCTCTTTGCTCTTAAGCTTCTTATATGCAGCTTAGCGTGGCTGCTCACTTTACGTAGCTTATATGCAATCTGGATTTGCTGCAGGGGATTACTTCACAAGTTTAACTGAAAACTGTGTTAGAAGTGCTGCCAGCCAGCCATTCAGAGTTGAGATACCTCTGCATCTAACTGAGGGGGTTTTCTGGGTATCATGGATTGGCTGAAAGGACAATGGTCAGATTAATTCTGCAATAAATTTGCTCCTCAGTGCAAAAAGTAGAGACCCTACTCTGTATCCGAAGTATTGAAATGATCGGAGGATTCCTTAAAAGCATGCCTACCTACCTGATACATCCTGTTGGTCTAGCAAAGACTCATTTTCAGCTGAGAGTTTTGATATTGCTTGCCATTTTAAAGGACAGTATTCTCCTGACATTGGGTATTTTCCATCATATTGATGTAAGCTAAGTGGGAAAAATATATCAACTAGCATCTTTTATACTTCTCCTAGAATACAGGTACTGTGTCTCAGTACTGTATTTTAGTATGCTGTGTTACATCATTCTATACTCTAGAATTCTCTCCTTCTAATCAATGTGTACCGTGTTCTATAGAACACTTTCTCCATTTTAGAAAAGAATGCCCAATCAATCATTTCACTACTGAGCAGCGCTGATGCTGTCTTTAGTAACTGATTTCTTGCTTTGCTATCAGTCTTTGAAAAACGATGAAGCATCAGCCAGAAGTGATGTGCAGAAACTTCTGGAACTGGGCCAAAAGCAAAGGTAAGAATACCTCCTCCCTTTTCTTTCACTTTCTAGAACGAAAGCAGTAACATTAGAAAATGCCACCTTTCCTTTTGCCTTAAATTTTAGACAGTCATGTAGTCTGGATTCTGCTGATCATAACATTAACAGTAAAATAAAGGCAAGGAACTCTATCTTGTGAAAAGAACTTGAAACAAATGACATGTGCGCTGATACTGGACAGACATTAAAAATACTGCGTGGAGATACCAGCTAAGGAAAAGGATTTTGAATTTCTCAGGAAGATTTAGGTATGAAACTTTCTGTTTCTGTCATTGTTCAGCACTGTGACCCACTTAGTCATTGCAGTTTGGACCAGTAAATTGTGTCATTAACGTAACTTCAATCACAAGTAAACATAACTAGAATAGAGATCACTTTATTTCAAACAATATTATGTAATGAATGCATCTATATCTCATACTTTCCTCTGGAGAACAGCACACATAAATTACAGTATTTAGTTCCTTCACTGTTAGAAATGCACGACTTAAATCCCTTGGCCCTCTTATTGCTGATATTTTATGTATTTAGTAGAAGCATGTATGGCAGTGAAAGAAGGCTTGTGACAAGAACCTTCCATTCTTCAATAGAAAGCAAGTTGGAGCTATAGTAAAATACCATAGAGCTTTTGGAAGCTACGATGTTACTGGAAAACCATGGTGTAGTTTCTATCACCAAAACCTGGTGGGATGACTCCCATGATTGAAGTGTGTCTATTGATGGCTAAAAGCTGTTCAGAAGGGTCATACAAGAAAGGAGGGAGGGAGGCATTGCCTTCTATGTCAAGAAGGAATAGACTGTGAAGAGCTGCTTGAAACATCAGTATTTCAGAATGATTAGTTAGTACAGTAAGGGAGTTGATTTGTGCTGATGATGCACTGGTTCCCTACTGCTTGATTTCTATTTCAAATCAGTCTGTTTCAGTCTAGCACTGTCCAAATTGCTGTAGTAATAGAGGCCTGAACAAACAAAAAAAAATGGATCCAGCAGCTCACAAATTCTGTTCTGGTACGAGTTTAGGTGCTTTCCACTCCAGATTAATTTTCTTTGAGTTAAATTACCAGCTGAATGTCAGCTCAGTTCCGTGTTGCTCCTTTTTCATGAAATTTTATTGCAAGAAACAGCTCTGAAAACTCTCTACAGACGTTCTGAAATATGTCAGTCTTGTACTGTGTGACAGCTCCAAAATGTGTCATGTGTGGGTAGAAGGAGATCACCAGCAGAAGATCTCAGTCTGCTGCAATCATTTGGAAGAAATTCTCTGATTGCATCTGAAATGCAAAAATGTTTTGATTCAAATAACGCTCAGTCCAAACCATTACTTTCTATTACCTTGTTTTTTCTCGTCCATTCATATGCCAGAATCTTCTAGTGGCTTTTCTGTTGTTTCTACTAGAAAGAGGCACGTGAAAGTTGAATTTTATTATAGAGTGTTTTTATAATATTTTTTGAGTTGTCCTTGATGACTGTGTTGTTTCAGTCCAATATATTTTCAGAAGCCCAATTACCTTGATTTTATTGTGCAAATCTTTTTCCTAGAAAGATACACTGGTAGATGTTCTGTACAAGGAACTATTTGGTGAATGTGAAGTGTAGCCAAATTCCATCAGACAGTTTTTGTCTGGCACCGTCACTTTAGTTCAGGAGTTTTCTAATTCTATTAGTAAGATGCCTAACACATGCAGCACATCTGTCAATTACTCTTATAATTAAAAAAAATAATAAATCTGTTCTTGAAGCTGATAAGTGAATGCTTCATGGGCTCTTGGGATGAAGTTTGTGTTTTGTGTTTTCAACTAGGGAAGAAATGAAATCTCTCCAGGAGGCCTTTCAAAAGCAGCTTAATGAGGCAGCTGAGAAAGCAGAAAAGCAGCAGGCTACTGTGAGTGATTCTCTGTCCCTTTTCCAATTTTTTGGTTCTTTCCTTCTGTCTTTTTAAAATTCTTTCTAACATAGAGATTTTGTCATCATCTCAAATTTGTTTACATGTAAAAACAAAATCTTAGGTTTGAAATATGTATTAGTCAGAATTTAGAGAGAATTAGAGTCAGAAGAAGAGTGGAGAAAATTTGTATGTTTGGAAAAACTAATATGTTTGTCTAATTTCTGTGAGCTTTAGGAGTATTTACCCATCATCTTGGAGATTTGGGCCCAAGTCCTTATGCCAGTGAGGTCCTTTTATGGGTCCTCATGTCTTACCTGTACCAGAGTACACTGTCATTCTGACACTGACATTTAATTGCTACTGATTGTAGTACGTAGTACGGTATATACAGTATATATAGTAATGTATTTGACACTGATCTCATTATCACTAGAAAAAAAGTATTTATTCAAAGCGCGAATAGCCAAATTTTGCTATTGCAGGAGAGAAAAAAAGGATTGTTCTGTGTTTAATTCTTCAATATAAACGTGAACATGTTCTTATGCTGGTCAGTGGTATTCTTATCGCATGAACATAAGTTGACTAGATAATACCCAGAGATTCCTCCAAACCTCAAGTGTTCTGTGATTCTCATTCTCGGTTTGTAAATAATCTGCTAGAAGATTTTGTGGATGTATTTTTAGTTTCACATTGTGTAATCACTGGCATATTTGGTAATATTTTACTGGTTTTCAGGCTCACTAAACAAGAGTGTTCCCAAGACAGAGATTTTAAAATGAATACGTAATTCAGTGAATATTCATAAATTCCTTCTTTTTCCTTCACGTGCCTCCTGTGTGACCTTATGTCCTTGGTGTGCATCCTATGAGCTCGTTATTTTAATTATTATTTCAAATATTTATGATTTAAGAACTAAAAATATTGCTATTGAATGTAATGAATGTCTGCAGTGTGTTTAGTAAGAAAAGAGATCTTTGTTCCAGTTCATTAGTTGACCCAAGGTGAATAGTCATGATGACCAAACTACATGTTAGGTGCTTAAAGTGGAATATTTGAATTCTTAGTATCTAAAGCAGATTCTAGTGTCTTAGGCAGCTGTCGCAGTGCTCTACTACTAGCGCTCTCAGGTTCCCATGAGATTATCACAATCAAATAGTAGGATCTGGAGGATGGTGGAGCACACAATACTCCCTTGATATGCAGTTGGGATGCAAGAAGTAGCTGTCTAGATTCTGGAGCTGGGAAGACAAATGGTCCCTCCATTTGGACTTGAGCATCGATGTTACAAATGTCAAACAGAAATAGCCATCCAGTGTTGCATTATGATTTATGTGGGTCATATTGTACTTAGAGTACATATATCTGTTTATCTTTCCCTTTGTTAATCAGAAATCATAAGTGTAAAGGTAATGTTTTACCAGTTCATTAGTGCCCCAGAAAGTATAATAACTAGATTTTTAATACATGTAGGCTTAATGAGAGAATAAAAGCCCTCTTCTGTTCTTGAGGGGGAAAAATAAATAGTATGCTGTACTGAAGTTAAAAAGAATAAACTATACTTGGATCTTTCTCAATAGTCAGGGCAGAGTGTATACAGAAATCACAATCTACACTTGTATAAGTTTTCTCCTTAAGAAAGTTATATTATCCTGAAATAAAGGAATAAAGCCATGTTCTCTCTCTTGGATATATAATCAAAACAGGCTATTCCAGCATTGTCTTAATTGTTTTTTTTACAGATACAATGACAAATTCTTGCTAGTTTTTGTGGCTCAGCAAATTCTAGCCCTGCAAATTAAATGTGGAAAATGTATTTTGTCATTTAGTCTCTGTATTCCATCTTGAGACTTGAGATGAACTCAGCTGTGGGTTTAATAAATCTCAGCTATAGCAGAAGGATTATTGGCTCTGTTCTTCATGACATTAGTGCTGTCTTTTTTACCTTGAGCTCTGCGCCTTTCACAAATTCAGCCCCCTACATAGTGCTTTGGAAGAGCATAAAACCATTGCAGAAAACAAACAGAAAACAAAAACAACGAAAAATAAGACACGAGGAAGAAAAATCCCAGAGTTAATAATAGAACTGAACTTGGAGTATTGCCATGTGTTAGAGAAACTGAATTCTTGAATTGTTTTCTTAAAGTTGCCAATAATAGAATACTTAATTGGCCACTGATTTTAAGGAAGGCTGTGATGTATCCTTGGTTTGTGACACTTATTTCCATATGCCTGAGGGTAAAATGTACATGTTCACAAATAACGAGACAATGAATATTCCAAAAGTGCTTTGGGGTCCTTGGATGAAAGCTGCAGTAGAAACAAATATTATTACTGTCACACATAGTTACTCTACACTTGATTTCTCCCATATTTTTGAAAGCAATATGAATTTTGAAAGAAGGTCTAGTATTACTTTCAGGCAAGCCTAACTGGATTTTAATTCTAATTTAATGAATTTAGATTAATTCTAATCAAGCTTAAGCACACTTTATCCTATAGGATTTGGTGAATTAAGTCTGTATTTTTTTTTATCTGAGTAAATAAGCATAAGGTTATATTTCTCAGCACCATATGCTAGGGAGGGATTGCAAACACATAGCCCTTTTGTTCTCTTGAATAAAGCAATGTATATAGATGCTAATGTTTGTGTTCAACAGGGAACAACTGTGAGATGGTGATGTTTATTACATAAATGCAAAGTGTATGCAAGAGAATGAGGGTTCTGTTTCTCAAAGTAGTGAAGAAACAGAATTCAGGTTGGAGGACTGATTTTTACAGTTTTTAACAGAGAAGTAGATAACAATGCATTTCTGTAACTTTTTCAGTGAATAGTTTCTTTTTTTATTTCAGTGAACTTGAATACTGAAGATAGTAGTGATTCTTGCTTCTGCCTCAGGCTAACAGGCTCTGGAGAGCATTTTGAAGGCTGGTTTTTCATATGACTATTTCATACTAACTGCTTGTATTTTTGCAAGTAGCTACTATTTTAGGAAGTCACCTTGAGTCTGTAAAGTTGGTTCCCATAAATTTCTACCAGAGTGTATAAAACCAGCTGGACTGCTTCAGATGAGTGAGACAGTGAAGAATGAAGCAGGGAAATTACGATAGGGGCTGGAAGGGGAAAAAAAAAGAACAGTGGAACTGGGGTAGGTAGACTAATTTTGGACTGCCTTTCTCATTTTGCTCCTGCTGCTATCTTATATCATGGTAATAGTTTTTAGAAAGGTGTGGTGATGGGATTGTTTGACAATATAATTATTCTACAGCCTGTCAAAACGAAGGAGAAAATACGTCTGCAGAAAATCCCACTGCATGTGATTGGTTAAAATATAAAGAAAACCAATATGATTAATTGGATATCAGTAAGGATAAGGATGTTCTTAGTAATAAAGCACAAATATAGCACTCAGGATTAAATTCTGAGATATCTATCAACAAACAAGAATCTTCAGAAATATTACGAATTCTTAAGAAGATAGGATGCCCATTTCACTTCAACATGTTTTGTTTATTTTCAGTTCTTGTGACAAAGTCCTAAGTGCCTCTATAACAAAAATGTTTCTTCATTAAACTACAGCTTAAAATTGAAAAGTTGTTCATGTAAGGAATCCTAGCAGACAAGGTATGTTTAGCTTTGGTTTCAGAAATATTGGACACTTTGTAGATTATTCTCTCCTTTTACCAAGTGATAGAATATTTTCTATGTTTTATAGCCTCAGTCACTTTCTCTGGCTTTTAGAATCATTTTCTACACAGTAATTTGTGAATAAGACCATGAAAGTCAGTGTTGAGTATGTTAGGTCTACTTAGTCAACGGTGTCAATAAATGTATTTCAGTTCCATCTTAACTGTTCTGATATTAGTCCTGAGCAATGTTGATGTCCGGAGATGAGCAATAAGTGTATAGCTGAGCTCTGACTGTGCAGTAATGATTTAGTTGATATTCCTCCACTTTTTGTCCGTGGTAAATAACTAATATCTGTCTCATAGAATTAGCCATCTGCTAAAGCATTTTGTATTTCAATGGGGAAATATCTAAGTTGAACATTTCAAGGTCACACACTGTGAGTAAAAGGTACTGGGTGGAAACTGTTGCCTTTGATAAATGTAATGGGCTCTGAAGCATTCAAAGCTCTGAGTACCTTGGATGTCTGTTCCAGGAGACAGAAGCAATGTCCATTCTAGGTACTGAAAAGCTCATTCTTAGAACCACCAATACATTTTCATTATGTGTTTTCAATATTACTGCTAGGTAGTGATTAAAGACAGCCTATAGTATGAAAGAGCTGAAAATCAAACAAGAACAAAGAGCAGATAGAAAGTGGAAAAGCTGCAGAAAGATTCATAGTTAATTATTTCATTTAGCATACCTCTCTTCTAACAAAGAAAAGCACTCAAAAGCTTACTATGCTAGCAGGATCTGGAGGATGAAAGCAGAACTCATACTCTTCTTGAAAGCAGTTTCTTCACTGTTGTCACTGCATGTCTGCATTGCTCTAAACTCCACTTTTCAACTTGAGATTCTGAAGCAGTGTTGTAGTCTATTACTATGCCCGGACATTAGGACTGAGTAAAACCGTCACACAAATTGCTAGTTAAGTTAACAGCCCTGTGGTGTCTGTCAGTGGTTTACAGGCAGGTTTGGCCCAGTTCAGTGACTACTTGCAGGGCAGAGGAATTTGTGAATCCACACCTCTGGAACAGGGAAACGGGAGACACCAAATAATTAAAAACAATGTCAACGATCCGAGGAGAAACAAACTAATTCACTAAACACAGCATTGGAATGCAAGATAAGACTATAATACAATATAATTAGAATTGAAGTTAATAAATATAATGAGAGAGAGAGAGTGTCTGAGAACTGAAGGCATCACCATAACGCCGAGGTGAGACGTGCAGTTGGGTTGAGCAGCAGGGAGGAGAGCTGAAGAAAAAGAGAACATCAGATGACCTTGCCAGGGGTTATATCTCCTCTCTGAATGCTAAGTCATCTGGGTATGTAGTTCTGTTCCAGACAGGTGCCTGGAACTGGAGAATTAATTCTTTAACTCCCAGTGTACTGCATGATGTTCTGATGTGGAATAATAAATCATAAATCCATGACAGATGTCATAAAAGTATCTTCTCCAAAAAAGATTGTTAGTTTCAGATTTTGTATGGAGGGTACACCGTCAACAAATCCAGTATCATACCTTTTTCAGAATTACATATGTACTTGGACATAGGATCTGCTTTGAGAAAACATTAACATTCTCATGAGAGGATTAGTGCTAAGAACAAGAATGCTCTTTAATGAAGAACAGTTCATGTTTGTTGTCAGTATTCAATGGTAACTTGCAAATCTTTTGAACAGGAAGAAATATGCTATTTCTTAACTTTCAGTTTTCAGTTAATCATAAGCTTCTCCTTTGAGCTTCATTTATTGTTTTGCAAAAATGTTTTATTTATTGTACAGTGTATGTAAATTGAATGCATTTATGGATGTGGTCTCTAGGCTAGTACTAAGTGCTACTTTTTCTGCTAAAGCATGATCCTCAGTAGTATCTACAGATAATTAGTATTTCCCTTAACCAAATCATTAGGCAAAATCTGGGAAGGATTTTGGAAGTTCTATTACATCTACCAGTTGATATTTGTCTCATGTACCCCATACAAACTTCCTTTCTTAAGTCTGTATGCATTCTTAAGCTGGTGCTATCTCATCTCTCTTTTGATGTTGATAAAAGCAGTGTCAAGCCCAGTAATGTTTTCTCAAGTATTGACTCCTACCTACTTTTTTTCCTTCTTCCTTAATGAGTGTGCAGCATTGTCAGGTGAACTGTAGTTTGCCATGGATGTAGGCAGTATTTGTATCAGAGATGGAGAGAAAAACACATGAAACATTGGGTATACAGGAAGGAGAATTCAGTGAATTGTAGGCAGATGCTTATGGATGAAAGCACTGTGCTAATTTAATGCTAGTTTTTAGAATTAAAACATTCTTTTTCCAATTAAGTTTTTTGAGTCTGGAGGAAAACTCATTCCTAAATGAAAGTTAGATGTGTAAAAAATACATTTAAAACTGCTTAATAAATTAAGATTGAGAGTGTTACCTTCCAGGACAAATCTTACAAATGAGTAAGGACAAAAGAGCAGGTTCAACCACTTCCATGTATAAATTAGGCTTTATTCCACAGGTAAGTCTGATGGAAAATGTCAGTCTCACCTCCTCAGGACCAATATCTGTTAGAAACCTGTAATGATAGATGTGGTATCTTAGAGGGTTCAAAACTTATAAGCTAATAGTTTTATACAAATCCTTACCTCTGTGGATCACTTTGGACTTCATTAGGAAAAAAAACATTAGTACAAAAGTAAAGTGAGGGTGTTTTTTTTTTAATTTTTTTCTCAGTTCTAAGTTTCGCTCCAAGTAACGTGTATCCATTCATAGGTTTATCAGGTTATTCAGAGCTGTAACCTATACCTATACCTGTTGGTACAACAACAGTAGCTTTCTAAGATATGTTGTTTTTTACTCATGGTTTACTTATTTTTTTTCTTTGAAAGTTGTGAATAAAGTTAAAAGAAAAAAGAAAAAAAGATGTTTTAGGTGATGAGGTGCTGGCACAGGCTGCCCAGAGAGGCTGCAGTTGCCCTATTCCTGGAGGTGTTCAAGATCAGGTTGGATGTCCCATGGGACATTCAATGAATGTCTGCCCTGGGCAGCCTGATCTAGTACCAGATCTGGAGGGTGGTGAGCACTGCCTGTGGCAGAGGGGTTGGAATTCAGGGATCCTTTGGGTCCCTTCTGATCTGAGCCATTCTATGATTATATGATGTTTAGCTACATTTCAGAAACTCAGGTGTGTTTTTTTTTTCTTTTCCCACCTATAGATTAACTTTTTGAAGACTGAAATGGAAAGAAAGAGCAAAATGATCCGTGCCCTCCAAAATGAGGTAAGAGGAATGCTTAAGTGTTGGCAATACATACGTGAAGTCAGTTTCAGAAGTTGACTGTGTCCTGGTTTGGGTTGGGCAAGTTTTTTTTCCTAGTAGTGGGTGTGGTGCTCTGCTTTCGATTTAGGATGTGAGTAATGTTGTTAATGCACTGATGCTTTAGCTGTTGAATACATTCACATCTACCTAAAATGAGTGGTCAGTGAAGATTCTTAGTATTCCTTTGATTCAAAAATATGACTAAGTTGATGGGAATGTCAGTAGATGTACCACTTGACTTCTCCACCCAGAACAAAAAATAATTCACTGTGAAACTTTGCGGTACCATCACTGAAATGAGTTTGGCTCCATCAGAAACACATACAGGTCAGTGGAGTGCCAAGAAGTCACTGTAATGTTGCAGATGATGCCCTGTGTGAGGCACAGAGGTACTGTATGTAAAGAAATGCTCAGTGGTTCGTTGATCACAGTATGTCCTGTGACAATGACAGTCCCAAATGGTATGATAGTAGAATGTGTTAGCCTGCCTCACTGCAGACACTGGGATTTGGGAGTTTGAGGATGTATTAGTGCATATGCCCCATAGTGTGTGTTTATGAACCAGATATACATGGATTTTCTAGGCCCCTTCCTGATACCAAACACCTCCACAACTTATATTATCAAATTCCTTTTTACTTCACTGTTTAACTTGGTTATTTTTAATAGTTTTTCCTGATCTCCTCTCAGAAGATTTTTCTCAGTTATTCCCTGTGGTCTTAGTTTTATTAGGTTTATTCAGAGCTTTGGGAATTTCTGATACAGTGTTCCTGAACAGCTTCTAGGTTGTTTGTATGGTTTTTTTTTGTTTGTTCGTCTGACAGTTCCTTTCAAAAGTTTTTACTATATGCCTTATTTTTAACACAGTACTTGTTCATGAAATTGAATTCTGTACCCAGGCTTTATGTTGGTTTTGCTCTCCTGATACCCTTGTACTCGTTATTGCTCTTGACTAGCAGTTGCACATATTGTCCGCCATGGATGGAACGTCCCTCCAAGCTCAGCCCAAGAAAATGCACCAGGAAAAAAACCAACACATTCAAAAACAGAGCAGTAGCTGTGGAGCTTCTTTCAGTCATAGCCTTTGTCATCTTGTGATTGTCAGGCACTAATAAGTGCACCTTCAGCTTGACTGGGATCTCTAGTTACTACACTATGAGAAGATAATGATTTTTTTTTTTTCCTAGCTTGTAAAATGATTGGTGAATATATAAATGTTCAGGGAAAAGCATGTAAGTTGACATTCATAATATCATAAATGTTTTAGGGGTATTTCTCAGATATTTATGTCTCTGTCGCTGTGATTCTCTCCGTTTTCACTAAAGCGCTTTGACTACAAAATAGAGGATATGCACAGGCATGATATGAGCCACTGAATGAGCAGTTTCTGGATTTCTGTGCAGATGTTATTTGGGGCATTTGTGCAATTTGCAAAGCACACGTTCTTTAGTTAACTAAATTTGCCTAGGAATAAATTTGGTCTGAGAGAATTGTATTGCCCTTCTGTGCTTAGTGTATGAGACAGGAACGAGTGGCTATCCCTACCTAATGACTCTTCGTAGAATCTCTGTACTACATGGTCAGTTCCCTATATGCCCACTAACAGCTTTTCTGGAATTTCAGTACTTGACGTCGGCCTTTTCAATGAGGATCTCATATTTTATTAATTAGATTGACAAAATGAATTGTACTTTTTTGAGGAAATGTATATCTATGCCTTCTCTCCAATCACTGAATATGCAGTATGGTTATATGAAATCTGTTTGTTACATTAAACATGATGTACATTTAATGGATAGTGCTTTTATATAGTTTTAAAGGATCTATGTTTACAAATAGAAGTCCATAGTGTAAATGGAATTCCATTCACAGGTGCAGTTGCCCCTTTTTCAAATATTGCATTTACCCTCTATTGGTATTGGCAAATATTGAATGCAGCAATCTCAGATTCCCCTGTAACTATAAAAATAATTTCCCACTTTTTTTTCCCATCCTTTCAGCACATGCCTTACTGCCATTCATCTTGACAATTCAGAGATAAGAATAGACAACAACAGCTTTCCAGCTGCATGTAGCAGCTGTGCTGTATCATATGAGGAGAAGCCAGTGTAGAAAAATGTAATTTTCAGGCTATTCAAGGCTTTGTCAAAAAAAAAAAAAAAAGGAAAGGGAAAGAAAAGAAAACATTTGTGTGGAGGGAAAAAAGTGCTATATACAATGCATAGTGTGTCTAAAAATTCCTCTATTAGACGTCCCTAAATGCTTCCTGAAAAAATCTGTAAGACCTTCAGCTGATGTGTGCATGTATATAATTTTCTTGAGATAAACCAGTTAGGGATTTCTCCCAAAATGTAATAAATGGTATCATTAACTGCATTCTGTACCAAGAAGTAGCAAAACGTTATTCAGCTCTGTGACATGGATGCTGCAATTGCCTCACATTAGAGATAGGTAAAAGGTGTCTGTATTAAAAAAATTAAAAATAATACTCTTATTTAAATAAAGTTATTACAGTGTGAGTAGAGAAGATATGACTACTGTTTCAAATGTTATCTGTGGGCAAGGTGTTTTATTATAACTGTTTATACTTACATTAAAATATGTTAATGTCTTTACATGTACTGTTTTACCATAATCCCATATATTTATTAAGCTGGCACAGTGATTTGTATTGGGCGGTTTATTTCTTGGCTGTTTAAGCTGTGGCAGTATTTTGAAAAACATGGATTACGTGAAAGACAAAGTAGTACAGGCAGTACAAAGCAAACCAGGAGCAGAAAATGAATTTGACAGCTCCCAGTAATACGTATTCTCCCCGCTAAGAAGCACTGTTTCAAATAAGTACCTTGTAAACAGTGGTTTGGTGCTACACATATATAAACTGTGGTTATAGCTTTAGTGTCGAGTAAATCATCCTAAAACAGAATTTTCTTCAGTCTTTCTGTGTATAGCTGCACTAATAGAAGATAAAGTCAAGGCAGATTGAAGTCCCTGATCTATTGAGAATTTCATGCTCTGCGGGGTGAATTCAATTGAACTGCACTGAAAGATGGTGGGGTGAAAAAAATGTGTTCTCGTAGTAAAGCGGAAATGAAATTTTAAGGCTTTGACACTTGGCACTATTCTATAAAGGAGGATATTTTATTTCTTCTGTCTTTGTACTCTGGAGACAAAATTAACTCTTATCCTGTGAATTTTTTAAGTATAAAAATCTGTTCCCATGCAGAAGGAAGGTGAGCCAAGCCTTGTTTCCTCTTTGGATGCTATGTAGGTTCTCCAATTCAGAAGAAATCATCCACAAGTATCAGAGGCAGCAGCACTGCCAAGGAAAACATACGTAACATACATAAGCAGGAAGAATACAGAAGCAGTTTCTGACAGCTAAAGGCCTTTGAATCCTCATTTAAGGGTTAAAAATTTATGTATCCTTTTTTTCCTCCCCAAATTAATGACTTAAATTTTTTCAGTGTGGTTTGTACAGAAAATGAAAAGTTGGAAATGTTGTTTAATCAGTCAATCTGAGAAAGAAATGTGCTGATCCGAATTGTTCTTGTGATGCAGATGAGTGGAAAAGCTGGTTTTTAGCACCATGATGTTAAAATTGCCTACAGGAAGGCCACTTCAAAGGGAATAACAATGATCTGCATCATTAAAAATATGATATAATTGATAATGGAAAAAATTAGTAAAAAATTAGTGCCAAGCTATTATTTGCCTCTGAAAACAGAGCACCATATTTTAGAGTATAATAATTATAAAGACAGAAGACCCCCCAAACGAATCATGTTATGTTATAGTATTAAAGATAGAATAGAATGCAAGGATTCCTAATGCACATTTGCAGTGCTCTGAATATCTTAGTTATGTTGAAGTGCAGGTGGGCGAAGGGGGCAGCTATCTCTTTCCTACTGTGCAGATTTTGTTCTATTTCAGCATGAAAATGCTTGTTGAATTGGTATCAAAGTAATTGATATTAGGATTTTTATGTCTGTATTCTATGCAATAAAATAGCAATCATATACATAACTTTTTCATTTATCTGTTGATGGAATAATTCCTTAGCCCTGCATTGCAAGTATTGACCATAGTCAGCAGGTGAGATGGATGTTTTGAGCTCTGTTATTAGGTTTAGTGGAAGTTTTTCTTTCAAGTGGTCTGAAATTTTGTTATAGAATGTTATGGAATAACTGTGAGATTGAGTGTATAAAGCATATCGTGTGCTTGGATAACTGAAGTGTTTGGGGTGTTGTCCTTCTTAATATAATGCAGAAATGTGTTGATGTGAACATAACCTCTGTTGATAATCTACCTCAGATCATATGTAATTTAACCATAATTCCCCTTCAGCTTGGCTAAACATCAAAGATGAATCAAGTCATCAACGTGGAAGAAATGCAGAAGTTTTATCCACCAAGAGAATTATGTTTTGTAGTAATAATTTCAAAGGACGTTTTTTGTCACTGCCCGTGTGTCAGAAAGACCCTTTTGAAAATAGTTCTTGTTCTGAGAAAATGTTGACTTCGTGACATGAAATTATTTACCGCTCTAGTGCTCAACTGCAAATCCTGCTGAACCTGTCTCTTAATTTGGAGATAGTCACTCAACTCCCTATCTATGGCAGTTCTGGTGAACAGGAGATGTTTGTAATGATGTGAATTCATTCACAAATGACCAGGCAGAGGCCCATTCCAAATGCTCTTGGCAAAAGCATATCCTGTGTCCTCTTGACTGCTTAGGTTCACTTAAAAGTAATGGGAAAATTTGTCTGCAACTTTTGTTTCTTTTTTGCATCTGTCATGGTAGTCTTTAATATCCAAAGGTCAGAATTTTGCTGAAGTATATGTATTTTTTACTTTTTTTCTGGAAATATTTTTTTATATTTATGTGTTATTTGCTCCTATAAAGCGATTAAGTTGAACTGCACTGGAATGATTTTCATTACAGCCCTTAACAATTCATTATGATTGACCTCTATATGTCGTTTTACTTAACTAAAAAAAGAGCAAACTTTTTCGGGGGGATCCTGAAAGCATAGTCCAATTTAAGTTAGGATATTCTTATTTCTTTTTCCTTGCCAAGAGAGAGAGTCCTAGCAAAAATAATTTCATATGATGATTCAGGAAGTGTCATGGTTTAATACTTTGTAATTTTGCTATCAGTATTCCACATCATAACATCATGTAAAGTATGGATAATTCACAGAGGTTCAGCTCGCAGAAGAAGACTACGTTTCCCAGAGGACATCACGGGCATGAGATAAGTCACGGGACAAGGACAGTATATAATCTCACTCCCGTGACTGAAATCACACACTCTCTCGGATCCTCGGAGCGTGGGGTGCCTTCCAGCCGTTTCGCCTAGAGCTTACAGTAGGCCTTTTGGTTTTTGGGACTCACTCTCTCTCTCTTTTTTTGCTTAATTACAATTATATTGTATTATATTGTATTATCCTGTATTCTGATATAGCATTTAGTAAATAAGTGTGCCTCCTTAGATCGCTGCTGCTGTTTTCTTTTCCCATTCCCTTTTCCCCTTCCCTTTTTGGGCCAGCAGCCCTTTTGGGCCAGCTGCCCCCCTGTCATGAGCACAGGTAGATCTTGCTTAACCCGCGACAGGAAGGAATAGTATTAATGATTCACAAAATATCAGTGTTGTTTTCTGAATTCTCAATGAATGAATTCTAGGGAATATTGAGAAGTTAATGGAGCTTTGGCTGGAGTTCTATGCCAGTGGAGTAAGAATAGCCGTGTCTATGCAAATTGTCCTAAGCCTACATTTGTGTTATGAAGTGAAATGTTTACTGATCAATTGCACACTGGTTACAGGGAGTAAGATCACCCTCTCAGTGAAACATGGCTACTTCAATGCCAGAAGATCACATCAGCTGTATTCTTTGTGCTTTATTTTTTTGCTACACGTAACTTATGGTAGCAGATTGCTACCTTGATTTTCATAACAAGGCATAAGTAAATGTGAATCCAGTTGTATTGCATCTATTTCAAAGATTAAGCCAGTCTTGCATTGCTCCATGATATAAACTCCATCCCTGCAAGAAGTCTCACCTTTCTAATCTTGTAGTGGTGATAGCATCTGAGTAGTACGTTACAATGTAAAATAATAGTTTAAAAAATACTAGAATATCTTAACATACAGATTATTCTACTTCCGAAAATCACTTTGTATTCTTTCAGTGAGGGCACACCATACCAGGACAGGGGCAAGGATCTCTTATCTAGTGTTTATTATCTAGGCATAGAAGTGGGCATAGGATGGTGGAAAATGTGTTTAATTTGTGAATCAATCCGGTAGAGCAGCCCCAGGGATATTTATTTCCCAATTGAAATACACTGTGGTAATAGCTCTGAAACCACGGATATATGTTTTTGATATTTTTAGATTCTACTTGCAGACTGCTGCTTTAAAAAAAAAAAAAATTAAACATATTGGCTGAAAGTTCTGTAACAGCAAGACTCGGGGCATTGCTACTGAGAGAATTCACAAGACAGAGCCTATTAATATTAAAGTGATCTTGAGTGATATGATTCTGCAGAGAGCAGCATACATGTATGCCTTAGTCATATCCTGCCCTTCCCCTTTCATAACTATGTTACTTATGTTCTAAGACAGATATTGGCAATTCTGAGATGCAAATGTGCAAGGATCTAAGATGTGCTTAATGCCGTATTTCACCTCCTGCTGCTGGTACAGGAGGGGAAAGGGAGGCTGTAGGGCTGAATGTGACCACTGTGACCCTTCGCTCTTACAGTGAGAGAGAGCCTGGTTCTTTGGAAATAAGAAATGCATTTAGTTTTTCATTTTCCTCGTCTTATCTTGATAGTGCTGTCAGTGGACTTTTAATTGTCTTTTCCTCCTAACCTGTAGCTCACAGCAGTTTTAGCTTCTTTTCACCCTTCTGTTCACAAATGTCAAACTTATGAAAGAAAGGGGTTTCAGGGCAGATATCTACCAAATGAGGGGCTCTGCTTTGCTGATTCCACAAACTGTCCCTGGAGCACTCATGCAACCCTGCCCGAGGTAATGTTTAAAAAGTAGTCAGGGCTCTGCTGTAGGTAATCCTGCATAGAAAAGGCAGTTACCCCATTTGAAATTCACGTCCTGTTAAATGGGATTCTGCATTCAGCACGCTGCTGTGTTTTTAATTAAAACTTATGAAGAATTAGAAATGGCCTTCTCTTTCCCATATGAAAGTCCATTTGAAATGACTGGAAAGGTATGATTGAAAATTACATCAAATTACATCTGTCCAATGTGTACCTCTTTGTATCATTTATTTGTATTGAGTCATCTTTACTCAGGGATAAGGAAAATAAATGACCCTGGTCTCTTGAAACTGGAAAGGAAAAAATACACTGAAGAAAAAAATAGCTGGCCCTGTGCGCTGGTTTTATTATTGTAATAGCATATTTCACTCCGAGTGATAAGAGGTTGAGGGAACTTTTTTTCATTTAGCTATTTAAAACATTCACCAAGAAGACTGCATGCACTGTTATTTGACACTGTTTTGTAATCTTATAAATAGTACTAATTCAAGAACTTGTTTCTTTTTTCTAAAATCAGTAGTTATATTATTGCTGTTCATTTCTTTTTTTTTTTTTTTTTGGACTTGTTGCCTATGAAAGTGCATATTTGTAAACTGTCCAAATGTTAACATTTAGATGTGTGTTTTAGTAAGTCTAAGATGTCAGCAAATTTCAGTTATTTCAAATAAAAGTAACGACTTTGGATTAGGGAAGGCTGAAGCAAAGTAGAGAGTGTAAGTTTGGTTTTCTTTTTTTCTAAAAACCCTTGGACAGTAGAGTGTGGGAAACTTAATTTATCTTAGAAAAATGAAGGGCTGAGTAGATCTAGCTGGGATTAAAGCTTTCACCCTGTTTTGTGCTATGTCAAACGGTTCTTCATCATCTTGAAAATATAAAGCTAATATCCAAAACAAAATGGATTCCAGTATATTCTGATTTCAAATACTTTCAAATATTTGATTTTGGTTAGTTGCTGCCTTCTGATTTTCCCTCAAAAGGGCTCAGTGAGCAACTTTTGTTTAATAGGAAATGGCAAAGAGTATTCATCTTGGTGATTGGCTCTGGCATTCTCGCTGAGTACACTCCAGAGCTTTTTGTTGTTTAGGAGTGTATTTTATTGTGTTAGTTGCATTTGGGTTTTGTTGTTGCTTTTGTTGATGATTTTTATAGAATGTCCATAATAGAGAAAGGCTGCAGCGATGAGCTGGAGCTAAAAATGATTTCATATGCGCTATTCATCAAAGGGAGGCAGAGGCAGATATATCTTGTATACAGCTATTGTTGTCAGACCTCAGATAAAATGTCTGAAGTGAAGTGAATTGCTTGGAATAATTTTCTGAGGGAAAGTGATTTTCTTTGCTTGAACATATTCTGTCCTCATGCTTTAGAAGGCTAGCAAGCAAAGGAAACCTGCCTTGAATTAATGATGTCTAAGTTGTACGGTTTGTTCACCCACAGTTGATGTCCTCCTGCTAACTCAAAGAGATAATATAGGTGCTGTATATTCCAAAGTGTCAGCATCAGAACATTAAACCAATTCTCTATGTGGCCAGAGGTCAACACGACCTTTTATGATGGTGTCACTGAATCAAAGAGCCACTGATGTCACCTGTCTGGACTTCATAAAGCCTTTGGCAGAGTACCTCACAACATCCTTCTCTCCCAAATGGAGAGAGATGGATTTGATGGGCAGAATGTTCAACAGACGAAGAACTTGCTTCAGGATCAAGTCCAGAGAGTGATGGTCAATGGCTTCATGTCTGGATGCAGATTGGTGACGAGTCATGTCCCACAGGGATTAGTGCTGGAACTAGTACTCTTTAATATCTTCATCAGTGGCATCAACAGTGGAGTTGAGTGCACCCTTAACAAGTTTGCTGATATCACCAAGCTGCAAAGTGTGATTAGCACACCGGAGGGGCAGGATGCCATCCAGAGGGACCTAGTCAGGCTTGAGCAGTGGGCCCAGGTGAACCTCATAAGGTTCAACAAATCCAAATGGGAGAACTTTGAGGCAACCCTCACTACTAATGCAAGTTGGGGGATGAAAGGATTGAACTCAGCCCTGCAGAGAAAGAGTTGGAGGTGCTGGTGAATAGGAAGCTGAATAAGAGCCTGCAGTGTGCCCACACAGTCAACCATATCCTGGGCTGCGTCAAAAGAAGTGTGGCCAGGGAGGAGGGCATATTGTGAAAAGCACAAGATGCATCTATCTGATGATTTTAATAATATGATTTGGCAGAAAAGGAAGGAATGAAAACTGCCGGTACGTAAGTATTTCTATTAAGCTTTTATTTAGTTTATACTTCTAAGTCTCTAAAGTCTTCTAGTGGTCTGGATGGAAATTAAAAAGATACAAAGTACCAGAAAAACCCCATCATGCCTTTTAGACATTATGCATTGGTATTGTAGGAAAAAGTTGTTGAAGAGAAGTAAAGAGACCTGAATTTTATTGAGGTAGAAGGTAGTAAAATTGTCCAATGGCATGGAAAGAAAGAACCATTTAGTAGTTTCCTAAAAATTCTTATACATGAGCTACTTTTATTCCTTCTCTCCTTCTCTGGAGAGGCAATGTGTTTAGTCTGCATTGGTAGGGATCACTGCTTTAGTGAAAGCATGGCTGTGTCTTTTTACATGTTTGGAAAAAACCTGTATCATCATCAACCCATCCTCACCATGCAATTGACCATATCTCTCATTTGGAAAATCATGGTATCCCTTCTGTAAATCTAAAAGACCATGTCTAATTGAAATCATTACTGTATATCATTTTAAGACAGTTCATTGAAGACATGGTTACTTAATTCATTCTTTACATATATTGGATTTTAAACTTGAAATGTCTGAGATCTTTTATGTTAAAGCAGTTTAAAATATATACGATGTTTTAAACAAATTAAAAATTTACAGTTAAACTTAGCTTTCTGTTGGTATTTGAATAGGAGAATAAGATCTATCATCTTGAAATCTTATCTTAAGAATGAGATCTTATATTGTGACAACTTGCTATGCATTTTTAACCTAAAATCTTTGATTTAATTCATTTTGAATAGCCCCTTTCTAGCAAATCTATGAGACATATACATGAGGACACACCTCATTTGGCAATATTCTGAATGAGGATGAAACCCTTCTCTTTTACAGGTTTTTATTGGTATACTTCACATTCTGCTGTAAAACAAACAAACAAACAAAAAAAACCAAAACAATATTAGTCAAGAGGCAAAGCTGTAGCAACATGTAATTTCCTAAGTACTGAAAAAGCACTCCAACATACAACAGAAGTTGTCAGCGCCCTCAGGCAAGCTCCAGATTTTTGTGCTCCTAGTAACTGTGACCTTTAAATGCCTGCACTTGGCCTTATTAAACCTCATCAGGTTTTCATGGGTCCACTTCTCCAGCCTGTCCAGGTCCCTCTGGATGGCTTCTCTTCCTTCCAATCATGTCCTGAGTTAATGCAGGGCCTCTGCAAAACTGTGCGTATAGAAGTTAATGGTGAATTAATAGAAGTATGCCTTATGGTGCCTTTCAGTTGGCAAAAGGAATAGAATGGAGTAAAAATATAAAGATTTCAACTCAGTCTTAGAACCATTGACAGACTGTAGGGAAATTGGAGAATAATGGATGCAGTTTAGTAAAACATAGAGATGATCTGAATTTCTAGATTAACTAAGGACACTTCTCTAATGAGATAGTGCCTTTGGCACATCTGTTTGTCCATCAGCCCAAGAAATGATGCTGACTTCTTGTGTGAGTCCATTTTTATCTCATATGTAATTACATTACAGCATATCTCTTTGTATTTACCTCTTGTGAGAAATAGCTGTGCTGAATTTAGTTAATCTTTTTGGGATCTTTTTTTAATTTACCTTTGATCACTTTGTATCTGCTATCTAGTTTTCTTAGCATAGAATTTAGTCCTGTGTTTCAACAGTGGTTAATGCAAGAAGGTGCTCCTCTGGAGCCTCTCAACATTCTTTTCAAATAACAAAATTAATTAAAACATGAGGCTTATGAGAATATTTATTCTCCTACCCTTCACGTGCAGCATATTTTGCACATCAATTTTTTTGTGCAAGGCAGAGCCTGGATTGTGTTTTGCAAGTAATGACCAAATGGCTTTTTTTTTTTTGCATCACAAAACTGTGGAAGTACATGTCAACTTGAACAGATTTTTCTGCAGCACTCACCTACTTACATACAGTTAGTTGGCCTTTAAAAGGTTTTGATTGCTTGCCCTTTTAAATTGGGAAGTTTAATCAAAAGTTCCCATTTGGTTCTTCACCTTGGCTAAGCGTGGACATCTTTGACTCAATTGTTACAGTGATTTACTAAACGTGATATTGAGCCAAGCACTGATGTCAGGTAAATATTAAAGTGTTTTTGTTTGTTTTTTTCTGCCTTTCTACCTCAGCATATCCAGTCTAAGTTACCTGCAGTTGCTGGCATGGTTTGAAATCTGTGTGCATTCCTCTTTCTGCAAAAGCATGTTTTAATACAAAGCTGTAGGCTTTCAGAATTTTCTAAGCGAAGTTGCTGCACCTTGGTGCAGCTACTGTCTTTGATTGTATACATCTTTTCCAGTCACTTGAAGGTGTTGTTCATGTTTAAAATAAAACCAGATTGATAAAATATTCAAAAGATCACTCAAAATGTCACTAAGTCTCAGTAATAAAACAACTTTTTTTTCCCCTCAGAACAAAAGCCTCAAAAACAAGCTCCTGTCAGGAAACAAGCTTTGTGGTATTCACGCAGAAGAGGTAAGGAAGATTCCCTCTCTATTCTAAACTTAACATATCCAGAAGAACTTTGTGTCAAACTCTTCTGTACTGAGGTTCTGAGTATGTGTGATGAGTTTATAAAGCATACATCTGAACTGAACATCTGAACTTCACTAGAGGCAACTCAAATACGTTAGCAGTCTGCAAAGTCAGGTGTTAGGCCTATACAGTAAAATTTGGGAATAGTTATTTAATGCACATATAGCTCTCTAAGTATAGATTATGTTCTATAACAGATGTTAAACTGAATTTCATTCCCTGCTCTTCATGCTTCTAATAAGACAGGACTAGCTAAGTGCCTTCTTAACGTAATTCGTAGAGACTTGAAGGGTTTATTACTATTGATTCCTATAGTTTTTCATTATTTCAAGGAAAAAGTGTCATATTATAAAGTATTCCCTCTAGAGAAACACTTGCAAAGATAGCTGATGATACGACCCCCCCCCCCCTCTATTTCAAACACCTAAATGCCCAAGTAACTGTATTAACTGGAGCATTCCTTTTGGCTATTTACCTTTTCATGAGAGTGATTATTACTGTATATGATGTGACTTCTCACATGGATTTCAACTGGACAAATAAATACCAGAATTGAACAGAAGCATAAAACTTCTTTACTAAAATTTTCATTGTTAAGGTCAGTTGTAATTTCTTCAAAGACTACATTTAAAAGTAAAGAGCAAAACATATGAGGTCAAAGCAGTGTCTTGTATTAACTAATTAGCCCCACTGAAGATCTCCAAACACTCTTTCTGAGAAATCGTTAACAGTGGGATATAATGGGTTTTGTTTTTTTTTTTTTGCTGGTTGTCAGAATCTGTTATTTTCCTCAGTCCTCACTTTTTTTTCCCCAAACATATTTCAGTGTAATGAAAGGATTGTGTGTGTGTGTGTGTGTGTGTGTATGCACACACTATACGTATAATAGCTATATATGTATAATGTATATATATGTATATACACACTCTTCCCTTGTTTACTGCTTTAAGAATTGGCTGTATTCAACATAACTTTCTATATGTATGCAGCCCATTTTTCGAGATTGCTTTTCCTAGCTGTGCAACATCTTGAGTGTTAGGTAATTAACCTGAACCTTTTTTGCTGTTTATTTAATATTTGCAACATAAATCTCTGTAAGTCTTAAGGTGAAATTGAAAATTAGACGAAGTTCACTCTAGTATGGCAAGCATTGCTGGCAGAGAATTTCAGGAAACTAAGCCTAAGCTAATCAGCACTCAAGGCAGCAGACGTGAGCATATCTTAAACCCTAAGAACTTTAGATCTGATGACTCACTGTGGTAAACATATGAATTTTAAGAGGGTCAGTGCCACGAGCATAAATTTGTTTTGTTATTTTGCCTGATTTAAGTGGTGCAAGCCAGAGAGATACAGTATATCTGCTACTCTTAAAGTGGGTTCCATACACCAAAGATAATAAATATGTGAAATCAATATTCTTTTAATCAAAGATCTTTCACAGATATACTTGCCTACCAGGAAGATCGTGCTTCATCATACTCTCCCAGCCTGTGTGCATTGAGTGATGTGTTTAGTGGGCATGGTGACGATGGGCTAGTGGTTGGACTAGATGATCTTAGTGGTCTTTGCAACCTTTATGATTCTATGATTAAAACAGTTTTAATCTGCACTGAAGGTTGTTTTGAAGGTGATGCTTCCAGCTCTGCTTTCATGCTGTCAGAACTTGCTATTTTTATTCTGGTTCTAAAAGAATATATTTTAAAGACATAAAAACACTGATTCTGTTCTCCTCACTATTTCAGTCAAAAAAGATCCAAGCCCAGCTGAAAGAACTTCGTTATGGGAAAAAAGATCTGATTTTTAAGGTGAGTTTATTTCAACATAGTTTAGATACCAGAGTTGCTATCAAGTTGAAGTAATCTGAGAGTATGATAACTGCCTTCATTAGTTTTAAGGAATTATTTAATTCTGTCTATACTGAAGAAAAAAAAAAAAACCCTCAAAAGACCAAAGACAATTTTAATGCTATAATGTAATTTCAGAAATACTATGGATTTTTGTGGATTTATTTTTTTGCAGACCACTTTAACTGGGACACTATTTTTTATTATATTGTTTTCTAGGGCAAAGAAGAGAAGCTTCAAAGCCTAAAGTAATATTTGATAACTTTCTAAATAGGCAAGATGAATGGAAAATACTTTATGAATATCTATTTGCATGCTCAGATAAAGAAATATTCTAGTTCCTTGCTTGTGACTAGAATCTGTTGCTATACTCCACCCTATGTATTTTTCACCTTTCTAACTGAGCAGCAGAGTACAGGTGGATATTCCTTTTCCTTTGACATCCATGGCAAATTTATTATCAGCATTTACAATGAAGTTTGAAGTTTGAAGTTTAAAGCTTAGGTCTCTGGAGTCAAATTCCAGTGATGTGCCATAATATTTTTACAAGAGCTGATGATTCTAGGAAAAAAAAAAAATAGAATTGCCTGTTGGATATACAAACCAAATAAATAGTCTATATAGCTCATTACAGAAAAAAAAAAGAAAGATAATTGGAAGGGCAGAGTGCACAGAATTTTCTCTGGAGGATATCAAGTCCATGTTAACACAAGGGAGGAAAAGCTACGCTAAATAAAAATTGAGGTCACGTGACTGGAGGCTGCTAATTGAGCAGTGCTTTTATTCCCTGCATGAAAGATGGAGATAAGAAGTCATTTTCAATGTGCCTAGAGCTAGAGTTGCTTACAAAGTAACTAAACTCAGTACCAAATTTCTTCTGGAAGGCATGGGAAGGAATATTAGAGATACCAGATACAAAATGTGTCCCGTGTTAGTCATGGTGAATTCTGCTCTCAGAGCTCTGACTTGTAAAATAGGGAAAATATTTACTTGCCCTCTGGGGAGTCTATGAACTGATTTATTTAAAAGCTCTTTGAGAACATTAGATGAACGATGTTAATGAATTGTGAAAATGATTCTGTAGCCCTGTCTCCTGAGAAGTTTCAGGTATTTGCATACAAACATCTCTCCACTCTTCTGTCTGTGATAAACAGCTGATTTCCTCATTTGATAAATCCTTTGTTTGCAGTCAGAAATATCTTGGTTAGCCATTTTTGTGACAAAAGAGAATTTGACTTGGAAAGAAAATGAAATTAAAAAAAACCTTGTGTTACCCTTTTAAGCAGCTATGGGAGATATGGAAAGGAGAAGATTCCATTTGCTAATTTGTATTTATTTCAGTTCTGAAGACGCACTGAGTGGAGTTGAAGCTGCGTGGTAAGAGATGAGTGGAAATTTTTTCAAAAATCAGCCTGATCTGAGGGAGGCTACGAAATTAGAACAAGAGCAGATGCTTTTTCATTTACTATCTGGTTGCTTTGATACCAGCTGGACAGATTCCATGCTATCATTGCTGTTTGAGGCTGTGTTGTGATGCTCTAATGCTTTGTGATCAAAGCAGTGGATGGATAGCCTTCTGTCTGTAGATAGCATGAAAATGATTTCCTGGTTTCTAGTTCCTGTTATGTCAGAGGACTTCTACTCTTTCTCCCTCTCACTGGGATCCGATTCCATTACATCTTATGCTTTCTGGCTGCTTTGCTGGGGAATGATAATTTGGGGAATTGTATTCTCTGTGTAATTCTTAACATTGCAAGCTTCTGATTGCTGCTCAGTGGAAGGATGCATACTTGGGTCCATATGATCTCTAGAGGATATGAAGGAGGTCTGCAGTCTGTGCTTATGGAACTGATGCTTACTCTGGTAGAATTAATTGTGAAGATGTTTACAAAGAGAAAGTTTTATTGATTGTTTTGTTTTGCTTTTCGTAATCAACACTGAGAAACAGGTTGTTAATGAGCTTTACATTGTCAGGGTACTGATTAGAGCTTTGGGAAATAAGTGGAAAAGAAAGAGGAAGAGTGGGATGGGGTGGGGGGGGGAGATGATCAGAGGTCTGGAGCACCTCCCCTTCAAATACAGGCTGAGGGAACTGGGCATGTTCAGCAGGGAGAAGAGAAGGCTGAGAGGACACCTCATTGCAGCCTTTCAGTATCTAAAAGGGGACTGTAAACAGGAAGAGAATCAACTTTTTATAGTGGTAGGACAAGAGGAAATGGCTTTAAGCTCAAAGAGGGAAGGTTTATATGGGATTTCAGGGGAAAGTTCTTTACAGAGTGGTGAGGTTCTGAAACAGACTGCCCAGAGAGACTGAGGATGCTCCGCCCCGCTAGTGTTCAAGACCAAGTTGGATGGGGCCCTGAGCAAACTGGTCTAGCATCAGATCTGGAGGCTGGTGGCCCTGCCTGCGGCAGAGGAGTTGGAAAATGATGATCCTGGTGTCCCATCTAACCTAAGCTATTCTATGATTCTATGAAGACAAGTGTGTCCCGTAATACTCAGTGAGTTATCTCTAGCATATTGTCACACATTGTGTGACAGTAACTTAACAAGCAGTAGCAAATAAAACATCAGTTCTTCATATTTGGCCTGTGTTCACTCTTCTCGTTATTCAAAGAGATCTTTATAAGAAAGTGAAAACAGGTTAAAAATAATATTTCTTTATTTCTAGCACTTCTTACGAGAAATTACCTAAGAAACAGCTGAACTGACTTTATATGGATGGACAAAGAATGTGTTTAAAAGACTTAACTGAATACTGCTATTTGTAGTCAAAACCATTTTCCAAATTCTGTAAAACACATCATGCTACACCAATCATTGCATTATTTGAATGTATGAAAAGCATTCTTAACTATGCTCATGGTATGGTAAATGGACTCAAAGTAAAACAAAATTGTGAAATTGCTTTTGCTTCATCCTGGTGGGTGCAGTAAATATTTATACCACTTCTCTTTCTGAAGAAAAAAGGATTCTTCTATATGTGTTTTGATCCATATTAGCAGTATTTAACCACATGTCACATTAAACCTGGATCTGGAAAGTATATATTTCGGCCATGTGTTCCTGTGTCGGAGGTGGAATGATTAAAGAATAAGGGAGGAACACAGATACGGGATACAGAACTTAGCAGAGAAATCTTATTCTAAACATGTAAATAAAAAAGGCATTGTACATGGGCTTGAAATAAATTAGATAAGTCATTTTGACCTTGGGAACAGTCATGGTTTAATGATGTTTGTTGTTGGTATTCCACATCATAACATCATGTAACGTGCTGGGAATTAAAGAGTTAATGCTCCAGTTCTGCTTACCTGTCCCAAAAGAGAATAAAAACTACCTACCTCAGAGAACTTTGCATTCAGAAAGGAGATAAAACACCTGGCAAAGTCATGAGACCTCGCACTCTTCTTTTCTGCTGGTCCTGGCTGCATGTCTCGCCTCAGCATTAGAGTAAGGCCTTTGGCTTTCAGACACTCTCATTTAATTTGATTTATTAGCTTCATTTCCAATTATATTGTATTATATTGTATTATAGTGTGTTATCTTGCATTCCAATATCTTATTTGGTAAATTAGTTTGTTTCTTCTCAGATAGTTGCCGCTGGTTTTACCTTTGGGCTCATCTCTCTACCCTTTTCCCCTTTTTCACTTTTTTTTCCCTTTCCTGGAAAATCCTAGTCCCAGAAGTGGGCTGAACCAGCCCATAAATGATAGGCAGGAAACGTTTTCAGAAGTGTTCTGTGTGCCTGTGTGTGTACAAGGATGCAAGAGTATTTGGTTTTCCAGTACAATTCTGCTACCTGCTTTTGTAGGTAGTCAAGCCTAGCTGAAATCCATCCATTTCATAACATGCGTTCACTTTTCCCACAGTTTACATCTCCTTTTATTAATATTATCAACTATAGAATTCAATTTGAGTCATGTTGAAAAATGAGATCATTTTTACGCACTGTAAAGTATTCTTTATTTTCTTCAACATGTCAAAATCCCTGTATTTCTTTTTAAAAAGCCTTTTTGGAGAAAATAAAATAAAAACGTTGCTTTCTTTAAACTTTACACCTAGATTTATACGGCACAAAAACAATTATTTCATTTTCAATGGTGTTTTGCCACTGCCCTGTAATGCTAAACAGAATTTCTGTATCTCAGTGTTAAGAGATGATAAGAGAAGACTGAGGACAGTTTCGTATGGACATGCCATGGCTAATTTTCTGACAGGACATGACAGCTCTTTTCACTTTCATTCAATCTCTGTCCTGCTGTGTGTTTGTTCGTCCAGCACATTTCCTTAGCGTCTGAAGTCTCCTGCAACCTCCCTGGGGAAATTGAGCAATGATGCTTAGGAGAAGTGAAACAAACAAAACAAACATAGTATAATACAAAACATTCAACTGTTTGTCTTGGTTTGCTTTTTTTGAGTGAGATTTTTAACTATTGACTTTTAGGGCGAAGTTCTATAAGTTACAGGTTGGTTTCATTGCAAAAAGTGAGTAGGATCTGGAAGAAACATTCAGGTTTCTCTTTTCCATCTGTAGCTCAGGCATAATTGTTTTTGTTAGTACAGATTTTTGAGTAATAGACCAAGTGATTTTGTGGTTGTAAGCATCTAATGGGTAGCATTTTTAAGTATTTTAGCGGAGAATGACTATCAAAAACATCAGATATATTTCCATATTGACTTTGCCAGAAATTACAGGCTGAAGGAGAAGGTAGCAAAAGGAAATGCCTTTTAAAAGTATCAATGACATAGCTGGAGTCCAGTGTAGTAGAAGAATATGTCTGAAAATATTTAAAAAATTTAAAATTTTTAAATATATGCGGTGATTCCTTCAGCAATTGAGTTCTGTTAAAAACTATTTTCTCAGGAAGCTATGGAAAACACAGGGCATTCCTTTTTTTTTTTTTTTTTAAGCTGGAGAAGGTTTGATTATGTGCTTGTTATTTCTTCATAATGTTTATCCAGTTTGTTTTAAGAAGCCTGCAGCAGTTCAAACTATGCATTTCTACTGCTTTGGTCTATCAACCTGAAAAGTAAGAAGTACTTTCTAGTATCTCACTTGAATCTACCTTGCTGAAATGGAAATCAGCTAGCTACCATATCATTTTACATAGACTTAGAAAGTAGTTTTATTTTCTTTTCCCTTTATAGCCATATTTTGCAATTCTCACACTGCAACCCTCCCAGAGTTACTACTTTTTAAAATAATGTATGTGGGGATTGGGTTTTATAGTTGTGTTTTTTTTTCTTCCATGTTCTCAGTATTAATTTGCATACAATTAATGCGGGGTATTATTCTCATCTGAACGCATTTCCTTTGATCCGTGCCCACTTACAATGCCCTGAAGTGGCAGCAGAGGGAAAGGCTTTAATAATAGAGGGTCAAAGATATCCTGTGAAATTGGCCCCAGACTTTGAGAGATAACCCTAGTAGTAGGATTTTGAGTAATTATTTTGAGCAATAATTTGTGCTCTTGCAACGAATGTCTCTCAGTTAGGAGGAGAATGCATTATGACTACAAGTGTTGCAAAATACTCTTCTCCATCTGTAGCTCAGGCATAATTGTCTTTGTGTTTTTATTAGTACAGATTTTTGAGTAATAGACCAAGTGATTTTGTGGTTGTAAGTGCAGTTGAGGTACTCTGCAGGCCTGGAATTTACAGAGTGGTTTGCATTTCATGCTGTAGTTCCATTTGTATGCATTGTTTTATGGAAATTCAGATAGTAAGACTGATGTCATTCCTCTTCTGAAGCATGTGCAATATGAGGTAATTAATCAATCAGTAAAGTTAAATGCTTAATAGCTTAATAAGTATTTAATGTTCTTCCACTGAACTCGCTGTGCCTGGTGATGTATGACAACCAGGATTGTGTTGCTGGGAAGAGCTGATTTTTTTCTTGTTGAAGCATGATAATTTATAATAGTTATTTTCACAGTTTGCGAGAAAATAGGTGTATTTTCTCCAAGGACTATACTTGTTTGTGAAAAGTCATTGTAATGACAGGAAGGAAAACGTAAGTGTATTCTTCAAAGCAGCTGTATTAATGGCTGAGAAAGTATATTGCAGCTTGTATTTGTATTTGTAGTTGTTCTAACATGAAAGCTCATCTGTTTTATCTATTGACTTCTAGAATGGGATACTGTAAGAGAATTCAATTTTTTGCTGTTTGGAATAGTAGTGTTGAGTACACACTTTGTCACCACATTGTTCTGTTTTGTTTTGTTGTTTTGTTTTTACTTTGCCAATGAAGTTGCAGCTTGCATCTTTAAATGGATGGCTGATTGGACTGTGAAGGCTTTTATGGGTTATCATTTACAGGAAGAGTTGGAAAATGAAGAGATTATGGGGTCTTCCTTGAGGTACTTCTGCTCCATAGCAATTGGACTAATTCATATTTGAATTAAGTATTGGATTTAGTTTATGTAGTATAGGGACCTTGTTGTTCTTGCTGCTTGCCTTAGTTCAGTCTTTGAACTTGCTAAGTATTTTCTTTTTTGAAGTGGCAAAGTTTATCATACTTTTATCAATAAGTGCTTGTTGATTATTCACATAAGGATTTTTTTCTTTGTGAAGTCAGTGCTTTAATATACTTCTAGATATGTAGAGGGATGTTACCCACTACTAGACATAAAATTTTGTTTTTCAGCTGATCAATTATTTGCAAAGATCATGTAGGCATGCTTTCTGTTTTGATAAATGAATTTAAAAATCGTATCATAGAATCATTAGATTTGGAAGGGATCTTTAAAAGTTATCTTTCCAACTCCCTTGCTATGACTAGGACACCTGCACTCAGGTGTTCAAGGCTCTCTCCAGCCTTACCTTGAATATCTGCAAGGACAGGTCTTCCACCATTTCTGGGCAACCTGTTCTAATGCCTCACCACCCTCACTGTAAAAGTATTTTTCCTTATATCCAACCTAAATCTCCCCTCTTTAAGTTTGAAACCACTTCTTGGATTTGAGCATAGTAAGGCAGTGAGTGGTACATTTCAGCACTGGGACAGCGGGACCACCTCTGCTGGTGTAGGTTCCAATGAGCACAGGCGGGCTCTTGTTCATTGCAGGTGAAAATGCATAGTTAATGGTGGCAACTATGTTGAAAAAATAGTGTTTTGTAGCTTAGATTTGCTCTATCAAACACTGTTACTGTGCTCTTTGTAGCTGTTGTAGTTTCCATGGAAAAAAAAAAAATAGGAGGTATTACTTATGGAGCAACCCATGTATATGCGATCCAAGATCATTTCTTTTCACTAAATGTGGCCCAGGCAAGCTAAAAGGTTGGACACACATGATATATGGCTTTAGGTGCACATATAATTAAATGGAATACCTGCCAGGAGGGGTTATTTTCAGTGACATTCAGCTTCTGCAGTACTGCAGTACAATAAGCAGTACAACTCAGAAGCACAAATCTGTGTATTTCTAAGATACAAATAATGCTTACAGAAATACAGAATAATAAGCACAGACGTCTCTGTTTACTGGATAACGTATTTGATTAAGCAGTTGTTCCATTTTCTGGTTAAGTGGTTTCCAATTTAAAAGTTTTCCTATTCAAACAATGGAAATTATAAAGTGAAAATTTATACACTAAATAATTTTTTAAGCAGTTATTTGAAGCCTATTGTAAAATAAAATGGAGTTCAAAGTATCCCATCTATTTAATGTGTTGCTAAATATCAATTAGTCAAACTTGTTTTCTCATTAAACAGGGATTATTTTGTCTTCAATAGGCAGGAGTTCCTGGTATGGGGAAAAAAAAAAAAAAAAAAAGGTCGAAGAGATTTATAATGAACTGCCAGTTAAAATCCAAATGTATATTCCCTTATGTTTATTCCCTTGAAGGAAACCCACAAATAAGGAGAATGCAGTAAATGCTAATAAACACTAAAATATTGTTTTTTTTCTATTTGTAAGCATGCTGTCTCGTCTCTCACCTCCTCTGAAACCTGACCCTAAGTTATTCTAGGTATGTTCAACCCAAGAAAGATGTTAGAAAAGATCTCTTGATTAGAATAAAACCTAGAACTTCTCCAAAGGAATTTGAAAGGCCATTAATGAAGGTTTTTATTCTTTTCTTCCGATGTCACTAATGTGTCTTACAAAGCTGATGGAATGTAAATAATTCAGCAACCAATACTGTATAAATATGATAACTGTAAATTCTTGAGCATACAAAATTATCAGTACAAAGACATGCAGACATTGCCTGCACATATATGTATATATATGATGTTTTAGGTAAAAATTCACTCTGGTCTCAATTAATAGCTTGAAATAAATTTTAAATCACTTTGGATTTCTCTCTACTTGTCTTACTTGTCCCTTCTTGATTTCTTTTTTTTTTCCCTCCCTTAATTCTTTTTTCCCCTCTTATTCCTTTTTTTCCTTTTTTGCATGATACTTACTATGCCTGGAGTAATTTAAATATGGGCATTGTGTGTAATGTAATTCATGATGAGTATAGGTAAGTACATCCCTTTGATCTGGAGAAGTGCACTTCACAGACAGAAATTGCTCAGCTCGTTCTTTCAGGGGATGAGGAATTGATTTATCTCAGTTTTGTCAGTAAGTCTGGATTCTATGAGAAAAGATATTTTGAAGTTTTCCCAGACCAAGCTTTGCAAAGGTCTTTTCCTCCTCCTGAAAAGTGTCCTTACGTAGTCCTACTGGAATTTTGCACTTGTACTGCATGAGCTACCCAAACCACATAAATTGAACAGGCTCCTTAAAAATGTTTTAATTAAAGCAGCAGTGTAACTATTGTAACAAGAATTCAGGCTTCGTGGATAGAAAGAGTTGAGGAAAAAGCATATATTCTACCGTTAGAGGACTAAGTTTAAATGCTCATCACTACTTTTAAATGAGCAGTTCATTCCAGTATAGAAATATTTTTAACGTCAGAATTTTATTATTGCTTGATTTCTGCTTAGTCTGTGGCCTTTTACTTCAGTAATCTGTGAAATAAAATAAATATACATGAAAGATGCAGATAAAGTCAATCCATTGCAATACTACGGTGTGTCCAGAAAGAAGGATAAGATTTGATAAATGACGCCCATGGGAAGACTTTACTAATACATACTAGCCTGTCCTCTGGAAGAAAACTGTTCTTGGCATAAAAAGAAAATGTTTTGCTTGATGTGAGCAGTGTTATTATTCTGTGTAAGATTAGTTCATTCTTTTTACTGGGAGGCACCCAGAAATGAAATCAACTACTTATTCTCAAACTTGATTTTAATGTGTCTGGATTTCCACTGAGAACAATGAATGATGTTTCAGCAGACATTGCCCTGGTGTGAAGCTGATGCCTGTAGTTTTGGTTATGTGTTACGTATCAACTACCCAGATTTTCAGCTATCTCAGTAATTCATGTGCCTAAGAAAAGCAGATACTCTGAGATCTTCAGCTCTGGTGTTCCACAGATGGTGAATGGAGAAGCTGTCTGGCTCCCACCAAGCGACGATCCATCATCCTCTACATAATCCTAAGCCTTTAGAAATATGCACCATAAGATCTGCCATCCTGGCCTCTCATCTATCATAGCAATGCTATTTTGTATAATTTCCTTCTTAATGGCAATGAAAATTATCTAGCTATATATACTGGTTTTCAAATGTTGTTTCTCATTCACTGAAAGTGTATTAATCTGTATAACTGTAGTGGGAAAAAATATTTTAATATGTAGCAATAATTATAGTGTTATTGATGTGAGAAATTACTTTGCCCAGTCCTAGTATCAAATGAAATCTGTTTGTGTAAAAGCCAAATGTTATTTTCAGTCTTTCAAAGAAAGAAATGAACTTATTGGCAGTGTTATGTACTATATTTAGTAGCAACTATATGTGTTGCTGAACTCTAGGAAAATACATAAAAATTACTTTTTTTTTCCCCCTAACAGCCAGTGTGGTTACTTCATTTAAACTGCAGAAAATGAGATCAAAAAACTCTTTCAATATTGGCTGCTGCGCTGCATGCTGAGGAGCCATGCCAGCAGTCCGTTCTCTTGTGTAAGACCATGACTGTATCCACTTCTTAGACCTGATACTAGTGGGAATTACGGAATTCATTCACAAGGGACTTCCCTTCATCTGAGTAAACGACTTCTGCTTCGAGGCAATGTTGTCTCATGGTACAGGTTTTTGACTAATGAAAGCGTGGCTGCTCTGATGAATCCACAGATAGGGGTGTAATCCTGTTGTAAAATGTGACTAACTCGTTCTTTACATGATCAGGGAAATACTGACAGACTTTTGTTGTTTTATCAGCAACTACAGCCTATGCCTAATGCTGAACAATGGTATCTCTTGAGGTATATCCTCCCGAGGGACCCTCCAGGCAAATAGCCTGGAGCCTTGTAAAAGCCAGAAGTCCTCAACACGTGGGCTTGGTGCACAACGCTGACTTCAAACACACAACTCCCCACTTTCTCCCAGTGCATAGCTTGCTATTCCCACGAGTTTTCCTTTTATATCTCCAGGGAAGAATGTGGGGAAACAAAGTGGGAGTTAACACCTTGTGTCCCAGCAGAATGTAGCGTCTGATAAGGGGCCAATATGTATGAATGTTTGAATGTTTCCTAGTTTCTCTATTTATGCCTAGTTATGTTGATGTTTATATCTCATTGTTTTAAAAAAAAAAACATGTCAAATTACAATCAGAAGTAATGAGCAAAATAATTAATACTTTGAATATTTTCATGTTTTCAAAATAACACTGTGATATGATTACAAATACTTACTAGTGTGGAATTATCTGTGATACTGACATAGAAATTAAAGAGTAAATTTGCAGTGACACAAATGGTGCAGATTTAAGCCCAGTTCCCACATAAAAATACATCTTTTCTGCAAGGAAAACGGTATCCTATGAGGCCTGTTTTTTGGCAAGTATTTCTGACCCATTTTATATATATTACTGAGAATCTCTCCCTCTCTCTCAGGCGCTGCATGAAAAATTATGGGGAAAAAAATACAATGTAGATGACATCAGCTTTCTCTTTATTCCCACAGGCACAACAACTAACAGATCTAGAGCAGAAACTAGCAGTAGCAAAAGACGAATTGGAAAAGGCAGCCCTTGATGAAGTAAGAAGTGTAACGTGATGTAAGCATGTTTATCAACTGTGAACATTTCAGTGTTATTAGACAAAAACAAGTGGAAGTTTTGCAGAAGTTGAGATGTGTAGTTAATGCATATACCTGGGACTGTTTCCACCAAAGTCAGAGGGAGTAATTATGCTCTGTGAAATACATCTGCGTGGTTATTTAAGAGGAGGAAAAGCAAGCTGAAAAAACCCCGAAAAGACTCCTAAAAAGTATTACTCGTGCACTAAAATATTTTTCCTTGTTGGTCAGTATGGCAGTAACTGAAGTCCTCCTTTTGACTGAGGATTTTGCCTCCAGCATAGCAAAATGCCACCAATGTAAACAATGATCATGGTAGCATTATCCAAAACTGTGTGTTTCTGGTGATGTAGGAGGTGTTTCTTGATGGTATGCTCCAGCTGTTCCAAACATTAATTGAAAACTTAAGTGCATACTCTCTTCACATGCATGTACACACTTTAGTGCCCATGTGCTGTCTGTAGCAATGACAAGAGGACAATGCTTGTGCTAAATATCTTCTGAATGCAGCTATTGGTTACAATGCAGAGTTGCGAAGGAGAAAGCAAAGAATTTCACATTAGGAACTTCTAATGTGAAAGCTATTAAGGAACTCAGTCTGCATGTTAAAAGGGGATTTCAGCATACCCAACTGACTTATCTGACCCTATGTTTCTTTCCTGGTAAATATTATGGATTTATAATTTAGAGCTAAGTTATGATTCTGTAGGCTTATCCAGAAGCCTGGATTCGTTTTCTGGCAAATTATCATTGAGAAGGTCCTTGGATGGCATCATTGTTTGCATGCTGTGATGGAGACATGGAAATGGAGTGCTGTAAGTGAAGGAAAAGAAGTTCACGCAGGTGGAGTTGTGAAAGAACTCTGTGAGACACAGTGTCCACACTTATTCTGAATACAGACTAATACAACCATTTAAGTTTCTACAAACGTTTTTGGCTCTGGCTGAGAGCTTTTCTCTATGAACTAAAAATACGTCGAGATGACCGCAGTAAAGACTGCCTTCACTGCTTTGACAGTTCTTGCACATGTAGTAGGAATATAGAAACGTGTAGAGGAAAAAAAAACCAACAAAAAAACATGTGTAAAGCAGCACCTTTTGGAACGTTTGCTGTTTTGAAAATGAATAATTGAGTGATTGAGTTTCAAACTGTGACTATAAGTAGGCATAAATCTGGATTTTTCTCTTGGGAGGGTATCAGGCTTCTCTTTGTTTTAAAATATTGCTTGCATAAATGGTAGACTATTCTATATGTCAAGAGTGTAATCGGGGAAATAAAAAGGTATGCATAGTATCTTGATACCACTTTTGACAGACAGACAGCTGATGCATCCAAGGTTGTTGAGAACTTTGTCAAACAACATCTTTGGTTGTTTCCCTAAATTGAACACTTGTGCTGGTGATGATTCAATCAATTGGACTCCATACAATTCACGATTTTGATGATGATTTGCATGGAATTATTCATTTTTAACAATTTCGCACATAAATGTTCTTGGATGCAGTGATATTTTATCAAACGTGAGTTGCCAGTAGCAATTGCATCATCTATTAATTTTGTAAGTCCTCCTTTTTTTTTTTTTTTTACCATCACCAAAGTGATATGAATAGCTCTACTCAATAAGAGGTAAAGACAATCACTTTAATGTAATGTTTGCTTGCTCCATACAAATAAGGTACTTCAGTTGTGCATTTTAATGGCACCTCGAATGAAAATGGCAAGTTGAACTGTATCTATAGCATAAGCACTTTAAGCTATTACCAAAGCACAACATTTTGAATTAGCTTTATTCTCCACATTTATTTTGATAGATTTTCCCTGTTGTTCAGTTTATGTGGTGAGACAAAATGATTTTAGAAAAGTCCTTTTTTCTTTTAATCAGGGTTATATCTGCCATGCTTTCCAAACATTACTTAATCACCACCAGTAAATGGTTTTGAGTTTTTTGCAATCAGATTTGCTACCACATAACTAACTTTTGTAACAGAGTCCGTTTCAGTTTTAATTTTGTTGATGCAGCAGACATTTTTCAGTTCCACTATTTTTCCTTGCAAAGCATTCCTTCATTCCAAGCACCAAATTTGGCTGCGCTTTTTTGCAGATAATGTCTTCTCAAATGGTAATCTTTGAAAACTCACATATTTTCCTTCCAAATTAAGAATAGTGCTATATTGTGTGTCTTGACAAAAAGGTGCTTGTCTTTCAATATTTTTTTTAGTAACTGATTGCTTCACTTGTTAATCTATCTATATTTCTACCAGAAAAATAACAGTACTCTAGATCATGTTGCAAACACAATCATGCAATCGTGAGAACAGCATTCACCAATAAAAATGTTTAACGTGGTTTGAAGCGCAATCATACTCTTAACAGGGGAAAGGACTGTGGCTTACCTACTCCACAGTGCAACAATATAATATGTACATGTGTGTACATGAGGGAAGTCACCCTTCTGTTGGACTGAAATCAACTTTTACAATGTGGAAAATTACTAATAATTCTGAATATTATGAACAAAGTTCCATGCAAAGTCTGTGTCTATTTGCAGTACTGGCAGATACCTGCTTTTCTCTGCTAATTATTATAAGCTAGAATCTGGACTCAATAACGTTTGGTACATATTTTTTCCTTTAATGGTAACAGAAGTATGAGCAATAATCAATATAGATAAAACGCAGGGATGAAAGGGAAGAGTGCAAGGACCTCTTAGTACCTAATGTGCAGTAACTTATTCATATAAAAACTATATAAATCTGTCTTAATTCTGGCACTAAATTTAAAAAAAAAAGTTCTGTACTAAATATATATATATTTTTTTTAAATGAAACAGCTGCTGTTTGTAAATGTTTGCTTTGATATGTACAGATGAAGCAAGTAATTCTGTTCGTAATAGCACATCTCGGAGAACTGATGATTTCTTGTTTTCCCCAGGAGTCACAGCTGAAAGCTCTGAAGGAGACTGTGAAGCTTTGCCTGTCCTTTGTTCTGCACAATCAGCCTCCTGCTAACCATCAATTCCCTACAAAACCAGCAGAGAAGCTGACATCTACGGCTACAAAGAGCTCAAAAGTTCAATTTCCAGTGACAAGCACTAAGGTATGATTTCTCCCTCACTTTATTTTCAAGCATCTCTGAGAGTGTGCCATGTAAGAGCATCAAACTGGAACTAAGGAGGATTTGAAATTCATTGCAAGACTACAATGATTTTTGAAGATTCTAGGCATCTTACTGATGTCGGTAACTCATACAAAGTTGGGAAATGGGTTCTTATTTTGCTGAGAAACAGAATTCTCTGTCGCTTGCTAAATTGACCATATCTGCATGACAAATCTACAAAAGAGAAGGATTTACACCTAAAATAAATGAGAATGTAAATAAATAAGATGGTTTACCTGCTGGACGCTGATAATGTGTTTGTAGTAATACAACACTGAATAGTGAGGCTGATGTTGTGTTTCTCAAAGAAACCCCCAACAAAAGCCGATATATAAGTCTAAAATAGACTGGGACACCCAAACAGAATTTGCCAAAATGGTTGCTATAATAGACATGGGAATATATATTCAGGCAACAGAAATGGCAGCTAAGGAGAAAGTATGATTCAATAGATTAAAGCATTTTTTACAGTTAAAATTTATAATGGGTGATGGATATCCCGATAGTTTCCACCTTCAGGGTTGCATTTTGCTCACCTGTTCATGTGATTCAATAAGTTTAGACCAAGTCTAAGGAAGGAAATTTTATAGCAGTGAAAGGATGGAGGGAGAATTTCATTTCCCCCTTAAATTCTGAAAGTCTTTCCGGAAATATAAAAAGGAATTGCTAACTCGCAACCAATTTGTAATTTTTATGTGGCAGCTGTTGATATGCACTATTAGTACAGAGATTGAAGCCAAAAATCTGTAATTAAAACTGACATATAATTTCAGAACTTTGAGTATAATTATAAAATTGAATCTCATGTTGCTACTCTTACCATAATGATTGTAAGTTCCTTAACTATTTAATACAAAGAAACCTCCATTTCCAAAGCCATTACCTCTGGAAACTATTCAGTGCATTAATATATAGCAGCCCATTAGAATATGAGCTCACATTTAGATTAAGATTACTAGATCTATGTTCTGAAGGAGAGAGGACTCTTATTGTGTAACATACAGATCCCTGGGGATTTCAGGAGCCCGTTTTCCCTAGTGAACCTGGCTATGAGTTGCCTGTTTTCTTTCCATTGCCCTCCTCTTCAGGTTGCAAATGTTCACACCTCTGTCATGATAACACTGGTTCTCTGAAAGATGGGAACCTACCATATCGCTGTGCCTGCATTTGAGATCGGTATGGGCTCAGGGACTTTGAAGTCTCCTTGGTTTTATGAGTATACCTGTAGCACAACACAGGAATGCAATTTAGGGATTGGAAGTGAGTTTTCAACGCTTGCTTGAATGGCAAAATAGTCTTCATTCTTTTTCCATAATCAATTTGATTTTGTGTTTAATGTACCTGTTTATTAACTGTAGCAGCATTTCCTTGCTGCAATCTGACTTCTCTGTCAGATTACCCAATAGCCAACCAATAGTGCCTGGTAAGTTACACTGCCTCTTTAACAGACGTTGCTCACATAGCTCTGCACATAGCATATGCCATGAAAATGTCAACAAAAATAACGATTTGCAGTCCTGCTCTTCCCCATATTGACACCTCATTGTTATAAGTCTGTGCATTATCTGTGATTATAAAACCACTGAAATCTGTTACTGTGAAATAGGCTGTCAAGTCATCGTAGGAAGTCCTAAATTATACTCTCTACATCTGAGCCATATTATGGAAGGGTTTTTACTATTTTTTTTTTTTTTAAGAATGACACCCATTCTTTTCTATCTTATTTTTGGCAATTTTTTTTATCTTACAAACCAGCTCAGTCTAGTTAGTGGTTTATACTGTTCTTTCTTTATTACATTGGCACAATCAGTACAATATAGCAGTCTTGTATTTAGACTAATATAAATGTGTTCACTTCAAATATTTTTTCCTACTTGAAAATAGCAACTTAAGCATTTTGTTGTGTTTGAAAAGCAGCAGTCAAAACTTCAGGAAAGAAATAATGATCGTTTGTCTGGTAAAAATCTTTAAAGATATTCTCATCCAATTTAAAAATGTTATTCTAAAATTGTTCAACTTATTTAATTCTGTTGTATGGCATCTGTGTTGCTTGGATACAAATTTTCTATGGGGTTGGGATACTTAATAAAAACAGTGAAAATAAGGTAATATTTTTATATTCATAGTTGACAATTGCAAGATCAGAGTGCTTGTCAGAGAAGGTATTTAAGGTAAGAGTACAATACAGAAAGATGCATTGGGAAAATATACTACCAAAATTCTTGTGAAGCTTCACCATAGAAATTTGATCTGCTAAAGAGGTTATTTTATTCTTTTAAAAGACTGGAATATAAAGAATTATCAATAGAGTTCCAAAAATCAATGCATAAAAGTGAATAAATTAGTCCAAAAAAGAAAAAAAAAAAAAGAAAAAAATCTCCAAAAACACAATTGTTGATTGAATGTGAGAAATTTAGAAATCTTAAGGCACATGGGAGATGTGGAGGTGATCTTATCAGCCAGCATGGCTTCCCAAAGGACAGATTGTGCCTCATCAATCTGGTGGCCCTCTGTGTTGGAGTGATAGCGCTGGTGGAAAAAGGGACAACTGATGTCACCTACTTAGATTTCTGCAAGGCCTTTGACGTGGTCCTACACCACATCCTTATCTTTAAATTGGAGAAATCAGTATTTGAAGGGTGGACAATTCAGGGATAAGGTTTTCATTGTATGGTTGTGGCTGGAGGGTTCTTCTCAGTGGCTCTATGTCTGGGCAGAGGCTGGTCACAAATGGTGTCCCCTGGGACTCTTTCTTGGGGACCAGTACTCTTTACCATCTTTATCAATGATATAGAGAGCAGGATCAAGTCTACTCCCAGTAGGTTTGCTGGTGACACCAAGCTGAATGGTTCAGTTGACATTGTTAATGGATGTTAATTGGTGGAAATGGTAATGTTTGCCAGGCTACTTGCTGCAAGAAATGAGTTGGAAAAATCTGTGAATTCTAGCACTGGTATTGACTTCCTATTGAGGCCTTTTCTACACTAACTGTACATGACATACCAAACAACTCAGAAGTTACAGAGTCATTAGATGGAGCACTTTCTTACTCTGTTTGTTTAAATTCTCCTTCCTGAAAAGTGCTAACATTCTACTTAACAGATATTTTATAATGATAATTGTCATTGAAATATCTTTGTGCACTGTAAAGATACCGGTGTCTCTAATGAAAAACAAACAAAAAAAGCCAACTTCAATAATTTGAAATATTAATGGGAAAGCAAAATCAGACATGAAACATTGAAACAGACTCTATTTGCAGTAGCAAGGCATAATACACAGGTAATCGGGAATACAATAAGAAAGGTATTGGAATAACAGCAACTGGTTTGCTTTAGGGAGCTTTTGTCTAATGTTGTTTCACATATTCCCCGAATGAATTCTTTCATTAAAAATGCCCCGGTTTTTTTGGTTGGTTGGTTGGTTGGTTTTGTTTGTTTTGTATTTTGTGAACTGCAGTATTTTAAGAGTAGAAATAGCCAAGAATTTCAAGGTCTGAATAGGAAAATAAGACTCTCATCTCATCCTGCACATGGCTTGAACAAAAGGCCACCTAAAAAGATCAATTCTGTGACCTCACCTTGATAGAGGAAACACAGGCTGAGTGACAGAAAATTCTGTAAAAATGGTAATACTGTAAGATATTATAATGATAATTGACTATAAATTTGAAAAGAATTTATAATTACACTTATCCAGTTCTTCAAAATATACATAAGCACGTTGGTAGAATAAATAAAACTTTAGAGTGTTTAAGTTGTGCCTAGTCCATGTTTTTGAGGACTAAGCAGTTTACTTTTTAGTCATATTTTAAAATCATTTTGCATAGCATAGAAAACTAGTACAGTAGGTTCAAATTCATAAAAAATTAGTCAGCTGAGTGTGGCAATTTATCTTCTAATCTTTGTCTTGCTTTAGGTCAAGAAAAAAACTAAATCAGAACAAATTACATGAGGAAATTATGTCTATTTTCTAAAATTAGAGCTATTGTCCATCAGATCATGTATCATAATTTTCCAAGATAAATGAAGGTTCTGACCCTTGAACAAAACAGTTTTTTGTTTTTCTTCTTGTCTTTATAGGAAAGATGAAGATTCTAAATTCTTTTGTAATGCATCTGATTTATTTTTACTTGGGGTGACCTCTACTACAACACGTTAAAAACTTAACTTGGGAATTATTTTTCTTTAGGCAGTAGATATAGATTGATTATCATTATGATTAACTGAATGCCAACCATAGTTTTGTATATTTTTCTTTAATGATGATTTGCAAGAGTATGGCAACCCTTCCTCTTATATTTTATTTCCTGAATTTGCCTTGGATTGAGTATGGTATTTGCTCTGAAAGCTTCCACAGACCTTTTTCTAGAGTCCTTCAGTGACTGATTTTTAATAAAGTTTTATTACGTACTGGAAAACATTTAACGCCAGAGATCATTAAATTGAAAGCTCCAATTCCTTGATTTTATTGCTTACTTTAAAGAAGTCTTCATTATAAGCACATTTCCTTGATGGTAAATTAGTTTTCAATTTGTTTGTTTTTCACTAAGTACAGTCAGTGGAAACCGGGGGGAGGAAGAGCACCTGGCATCTCTTTAGTTCATATCCCAAAATAAAAACATTTTCATTTAGTAATGTCATTATAATTAATATCAAGTTTTTGTGACATTATAATTATCCTCATTTCATAGACTAATTTTTTGACTTCGTCTTGTTATGGGCTATAAGTAGCTAATGATAATTTGTGATGTAGGTATCCTGTGTACAGCATCTATAATTACTGTACTGTTACAAAGCTTCACTTTATATGTATATATGAAAAACATTAGAGATAGTTGTTGTTTTCCTTTTATTTGAGGAAAGATGTGATTTGGAAAATATTAAAAAAAAAAAAAAAAAGATGCATCACTGACTGATTCTTGAGAATTGAGTATTTGGGGTGTATTGAATGATCTAGTAATTTGATTAAAACCATTGCACTGAACCATCAAGCCTAAAATAAAATAAAATAAAAACACAGAATAGACCTAAGGCATTCAAGTTCAATTTAGTTTTGAGTACTTTAAGAAATTACATATTGACCTAAAGCTGATATTTCATTCCATAAGTTTTAAGCTATGCCTTCTTCATTTATTGTGGTATACATCTGAAATGTCATACATTTCATTTTGGATAAGAGAGTAATAGTGTGAAGGAATGTGCCTTCCTTTCATGGAATAGCTTACGTTCAATTAAACAAAAGCTTTTTAGTATTAAGCCTAAGCTTGTTAAAATCTGAAAGTTAAGAGGATGGTGGTTAAACTGAATGTTTGAAGTGATGATAAATGAGTGTTAATGTTGATACTGAATCTTTTTCGTTACTATATATTATGAGATAGTTCTTTAAAAGCGGTAGCCCTAGTTTTCTGTTCATACACCTGTGGTCACGATGACAACTTTTTTTTGTCAAGGACTTTTTTATGAGGATTGGCTTTAGAAGAGGAGCTCAAAGAAACAGAGAATTGAAAGAAAACAGCTTATTCTGGGGAAGGGTACTTCAGTCAGGTTTCTTGCTTTCTTTTAAATTACAAAGTCTTCTCTGTGAACTCAGATCTGAAACTTAGCTCCTGCTTCAGAAATGTTCCCACTTTACTGAGTCCATCCTTCTGGGGTCTGTAAGTCATCTGGCACTGAGTTTTGTCTTCCTGAAAATGCAAATACCTGTGTTTGGGACCATAACTTCATTATCTGCTCATGCTCATCTGAGCAGGCTGTAATTACCTGTAAAGCATACCCTGACACAATGTACTACTGCTGCTCTGAAATGTAAGAAGTGTTATGCAGTGTTAATTGTCCCTCAGCTAATGGCTTTTTTTGTTTGTGGTGGATACAGAGAACCAAAACTGTTATGGAATCAATGCATGAACTTTGTTGCTTCAGTTTAAGTATTCTAAATTCAAAAACCAAGCAACTAGTGAAAAATCAAGTCTAAGACACTTATGTATGTTATGTTTTGTAAAACTTTGAAGTTTTTTTTTTTTTTTCAGGGGTGGGTATACCGTTTTTTAAAACAAGAAAAATTTTAAAAAAAGGGGGGGGGGGGGGGAACAAACACTTCCAGGAGTCTGTACTTTATTCTCAAAACCAAAAAGGAAATCATTGCAAGGTTCCCACTGTCCATGGATCTGGGAAATCCCATGTGGATATTGTTTCCACACCCATGTGGAGTCATGATGGGACACAGAGGTGGTGATTGGTGAGGAGATCCTTTTCCCCATGGTTTTGGGGAGCATCCATCTTCCTGGACTATAATTCATCATAGTCTGTGTCTGTCCTTCCTCATTCTTAGGTCATTGTCTCCATAGAAAGCTTCTGAGAGTTGAAGGCCATAGTCTGATGATGTCTGCCTGGCTGCAGCAGAAGACAGAAGAATTGATAACAGGAGCAATTATTCCCTTTTACTAAGGACAGCTTCTGTCTCCTTGCCTGGGACTTTCATAGCCTCATGCCAAGGCTGTCTGTCCCATGTCAAGCTTCTCAGCAATCAGGAGTACATTATTTTAAAATGAGATTCAGAGGAGTTTTCAAAGCTATCTATGAAGTCAGAGACAGAAGATTTGTTTGTGTATTTATTTCTACTCGTGAACATAAACCTCTCTCTTTAACCATCCTTGAACTTTCCATGCTGCAAAACATTAGGTATCCCAGTTTGCCCAATACATGAGAAAACAGATGATAAAATGTGATAATGATTAAGGGAATGACAAATTATAAGTTTAGATCATAGACATGTGTGTGGCTGTTCATAATTTTTTCTCCAATTACACTGGTTATATATACGACAGTCCAACAAAAATTTCTTCCATTTTAAGCGTAGTTAATTCTATTTTCTTGTTTTATCTGCAGATAAATTTACAGTAGACATCTAGAGCTACTGCTAAACAAATGACTATTAGAAGAAATAAGAAGTGAAAAGATCCATATCAAGTAAGCTAATCGCATTCTGGCTTTAGACATATGTGCTCATGAGTAATTAGATCATTAAAATACAAATTCTACCTTTCTACCAGCAGTGTCTGGGTATGCTGTTGGATTCATATTTGCAGTTAGCCAACGTTGGCATCTGCTGTGAACTTATTTTATCATTATACAATTTAAGGACAGAGGAAACACTTGTGGGAACCTGACTTTGGCAAACATATTTCCCACAGATGTTTTCTGTAAATAATTTGTTCTGCACTTTGAGAATATTTTAATCTGCCATTTTACCGCTGATATAAAAACTTTGCAAATTAGTGCTTTTCTTCATGTTTTCCGCATACCACATGGAAAGATGCATTCTGTAGTTTTAAGAGCCTAAAGAAAGAAGTCTTTCCCTTTTGGGCCAATGCATCACAACTGATTTCAGTTCAGTACTTCAAACTGCATACTGTTATCATTCATTTTCTACAGTGAAGAAAAAGGACACAGCTAAGAACATGGCCTATTACTGAGTTAAAATTTACTAAACCAAAATGGTTATTGGCTTTATTTTATTATTCCACTTATTTCTTTAATGTGGAAACAGTTTCACTCAATAGTGAGCACCATATCCAACAGTTGACTTTTTCCCTTGTAAACCCTGCCTGTTTTCCATTATGAAGATTGGCACTATATTGATGAAATTTGGGCTTGGACTACTTTGAGATAACATTCAGAGAGTCTTTGATAGGCTCAAGGAGGCAGACCAGCAAGTACCTCATGAAATTCAACAAAGCCAAGTGCAAGGTCTTGCACCTGGTCCTGGCAACCCCCATCATCAGTACCAGGTGAGAGAGAAAAGATTCTAAGGAGACCTGTGTACAACTTTTCAGTATCTATAGGATGAGCTAGAAGAAAGAAGGGGGCAGACTCTTTAGCAGGATCTGTTTTGATAGGACAAGGGGAAATTACTGGAAACTAAAAGAGGGGAGATTTAGATTGGCTTGGACTTTAAGGGTCCCTTCCATCTCTAATAATTCTATGATTCTATGATCTGTGATTCTAAATTATTAGCAAAGGGAATCATTAAGCACAGGATCAAGAATTATGGAAAATTTTGAAAGGAAGACATCTTAAATCCCTAGCTCTTCCAATTACACTGCTCCCATGGTTTTTAAGTATTCTATTTGGATTCAGGTTTAGTGGTGACTATTGCCTGCTCAGTATTTCACAATTCACTTAAGGTAAATGTTCCTAGGAGTGCTAGGTTGATCATCTGTATTCAGTAGAGTGATTTTAAAAATACTTTATGGGAATATAAATATATATATAAGGTATTTATTATCTGTCAGAAATATACTTATCCTCCCAAACAGAAATGCTATAAACTACAACTGATGTCACTTATCTCGACTGAATTTATTTAGAAATACTGCAGCGCTGTTTATTTAGGCATCTTACTACCATGACCATGTAACTGTCAGCTTGGAAACACGTGATGGCGTTATAGGAGAAACATATTTTTCGTTTTAGTACCCCTCAAATACTCACTAAATACTGACTGGAATAGGAACAAAAGGTGTGATTCTTAGTACACTGGTATAATCATTGAGCAGCAAGGGGGTTATGATTTTTATTTTTCCCTTCACAAGTTATATTCCTATTATAGTAATGAAGTATAAACAATAACCCAACTGTCTTTAATATAGCTGTCATGAGCATTCAGAGCATTTAACCTTCAGCTGATAGCTGATAGTAAATACAACAGGAACAGCTGAAGAAGCAAGAAGTAGCAGCCTTGTAGGTTACTGCTAGCTGTACAGTGGTAACACGCATGGGTTGATGGTTGGACTAGATGATCCTAGTGTCTTTCCAACTTCTGTAGTTCTATGATTCTAAACTGTGTCCCATTGTCAACAGCAAATGTTACAGGTTGTTGATCATAGGTTATTTGGGGAAAAAGTTGAATAAGAGAAAAACTTTATTTAGTCATGTATATTCATGGTGTGGAACTGTTTTAATGGGTGAATGTCAGACATGCCTCACCTCCATGCCAGAATTCCATTAGCTGCTCATATAATCTAATACAGGAAAGCAGCAAAATATACTTGAAAATGGTGCTGGAATGGCTTATACAGAGAGTTGCTCAAAAAGGTAAACTAACCTGAGGAAAACCTACTTTCATATTTTGCATTACTTTAATATCAGCTTCCCATGGGGGAAAAAAAAAGCAACAACTGTGCTGAGTGATGAATGGATGGTTCATTCAGGAAATTAGAAAGAAAAAATGTGTGGAATAGTGAAGCTGTCTTGAGAATCTAACATTGGAAGAGCAACATTGTAGCTTTAAGAATCATTATGTATTGTAAATAAATCAGACACAAGCTTATATGAAAACTTGAATTTCTATTCTTTTCCTTATGGAATGATTGATATATTGCTATGGAGCACATTAACACTAAGTAAACACGAATAGGAAATGCCTAAATACTTTGTGGTTGTAAAACAGATGAGAATCAAAGGAATCAAAGGGTTGTTTGTTATTAAATTTAATAGTTTTATTTTGTCAAATATTGACAGAATACCCACAGAGAAGCACTGAAGTAGACATTTAAGTGTGTGTTGTGTACATTTCTAACGCTGTTTTTGTTTGTTTGTTTGTTTTGCTTTGTTTTTTAACCAGTGCCTCACTGTACTTTGTGCCCTGGGTGGTGTAGTGCTGGTATGAACAGATCTGTAAACCTTCTGGATTAAAGTATGTTGAACAGTGCAGGAATTCTATGTTTTGAATTACAACTGTATACATCATATCAGTATTTTCCCTCCTTAGAAGAGTGTAACCAAAATCCACTGTTTAATTTCAGTGAACAATATTCTTCTCAAAAAAGTTTTCCCCAGAAGAAAGGTGTATATGATTATTAATGTTTTTCAAAGTCATGATTTCTTTTGCTCGTTATTTGCTGAACCAACCTATAAAAAATTGGTTAAAGCCCTGTAAGATTTTTTTTCCTACAGAAAGCACAACTTGCAACATTCCCTTTTCCACATCCTACAAAATCCAAACAGAAGTAGCTTGTAAGCATTTTGGAGCATTTTGTACACAATCAAAACTACAGACGTGTTTTATCTGGATGAAAATACTACCTTTCTAATATGTTAACCTGGTATAAAAATTCTGTGAGATTTCAAGTTGCTTGATATGTTTCAGCGATTTAACGACCAAGTTGAAAAATGTCCAGGTATATTGTTTATAGTTTAAAAAGTACATATCCTTTATTGATGAAGTTTTTGTTTCTTTTTATTTTTTCAAAGTGTGCGTTAGTATCTCACTGGGGCTCATGAAAAATAAAGAATACTGATCTTAGCACATTACACAGATTGAAGTCTAGAGCTCTTATGCTGCACACAGTAGCATTTGTACAAATGCAGTACAAGCTGTGCTTTGCAGCTGAATATTTTTAATTGCTTAATATGGGATACTTACAAAGTTCCTATTCCTTTGTGGAGTGTATGCTACAGTTTACTTGCTATGCTGAGTTATATTTGTTCCCATCTTAGTATTTTTAACACATGTAAAGCCTTAGAAATTCCAAAATGCATTCATTCACTTCACATGCCTACGGCACAAAAGAAAAATTGCATTTGTTAGCAGATAAGATAATTTCTGTATTCTACCACAATATTCTTCATCTTGATTACTTAGTATTCCTCTGTAAGGCAAGTCATGTAAGATTCAGCACACCCGATGTAAAGAAACAAAGTTATTTTCCATTAATTTCCACTAATTAAGTGATTCTGTAGTTTGCCATGTTGTGCTTCTGTTTCATCACCTATGAAAGAAGCGGCTTTGCCTACTGAAAAGCACTGTGGGAGAGATCTTTGGAACATGATGATTGTTAAGACATCCATGTTTTTTCGTTTCAAATAAATTCCAATACATAATATGACCAGCAACAATTAGAAATAGGAAAATGAGATGAAGGTAAGCTCACAGGAATAACTATCTTCTGTTGTTGGTGTCACGTAGACGTGTTATCAGAATATACTATATTTGGTCTTTTTCATTTGTGTCTATTGCTTGTTTCATTTTATATATTATGTAAGGTGTAGAATAACTGCTGCCTCTCTTCATATATGCCTTTGATACCTTGTCTCAATAATAATTTCTGCCTTTTTTTTCATGTTGCTGTTTGCTGTTATTTAATGGGTAGTGCTATCTGGGTGATGAATTTTCAGCAACCATAAACTCTGATTTATATAGGCCAGTCAGCCAAAGTTCTGTATCTCTCTGCGTCCTTATGTGATCCTTCAGGTATTCCAACTGCTAAATCGTTTATGAATTTGAATTGCTCTTTGTAGATCACAGCAGAAGTAGGTAGAAAATAGAACATTCAGAAACAGAGTGTTCTGATAGTACTGAGAGGACCTGTAAGGGGATTCTATAGCCTCAAGTTATGTTCTCAGGGCAATTGTCTTGAAGGTGCACTATGGAAAAAATATTTTTAAAACTGTTGTTTATACTTAGAAACAAATTAATTTCTTGCAGAATTTCACCAGACACTCCTAGAAGATGTGGAAAGTCATGTCATAATCTATTCTCTATTGGAGTTCAAAAATGTACTTGAAAAAAAGATTTGAAGAATGTTTTTGTTAGATAGTATAAGGCAGTGAAATGTGGTGCAGTCATTACTATCAAAGCCTATAAAATTATTGGAACATTATCCAAGTGTTTCATAGCAAGCCTATAGAATAGACAACATGTCACAGAATTGATTCTTTTGGCAACAATGGGATACAGAAAATATATCTTCTGCAGTGTACACAACCATCATTTCTCAGATTGCCTCTAATTATTTTGCTGGACATAGAGAAACAAAAAAGGTAAAAGTTTATAATTGAAACAGAAATGATTAATGACATGGATGCCAGAAGTCTATTAGAAAGTCCCTCAGCAGTACAATAATTCCAGGAAGTCTCTATGTGCTGTGTAACATATCCACTCATATTTTTAGGCCAGCGGTTTAGCAGCTTTACTGACTTCTCAGACTGAATTCCACATCACTTGCTGATGATAATGCTGGAATCTTGTGTTGCTTTTTACTGATAAGATGTTCTTTTTAATGCTCTATGTTTTATAAATGTTTTATAAATCCTTAAATACGCAGCATTTTTAGCTTGTTTGTATTAGTATAATTTAAGTTTATGAACCGCTTAACACATGAATTTGCATGGCTAGTTTGGATAAGCAAAGATAGATATGCTTGGGTTTGTATGGTTATGAGAGAAGCTTCCTTTAAATTCACTTTGCAATCATTTTCTCTTTTGAAGAGCGAATGAACAGTAGGCTAACTACTGGTAGTAAATGAGAAATTACATCAGCACTCAATGCTACAAGTAGCATTTTTCACTGAATAAGCATAAGCATAACTGGGCCCAGGTGTTTTTGGGACTAATTTGGAAAATTTTACAGTGGTCAGTGGCCCTCGAAGTTGAATTGCAGTTTCTTTTTGTGGTGTTATTGTGATGAGATGCCATTTCAAGTAATGTCGGAATGCCATCTGTCCTCAAATTTCATAGTTGTTTATTGCAGATGTCCTCATATATTTAGCTGCAAAACTCAGTTCTGTTATCTGAAGGGAACTATAAATGTATTTCTTTATTAAGAATTTTTCTTCTAACTGCACAAGTTGTCAGCACCTAGAAGTATGTGGCAGAATTGCCCTACAGTACACAGGATGTGGCTGGAGGTCCTCTATAGTCAAATATGAATACATTTCAGACAAATACAGATTAATTCTTTTATCTCTAAAGTTAAGCTACATTTTCAAGACAATTTTCTTTCTTTGTTTGTTTGGTTTGGTCTTTATTTATAGAGCATCACACTGCAGAAAAGTGCAGGCAAGAGAAATCTGGCAGCCAGAATGATCTTGTAGAGCAAATGTCAGAATGTACTCAGAGTTAAATTCTACTGGGTTATTACTAGGTTTTATGTAGAACTAATGGAAGTGATAAAAGATTTCTAAGGCAGCAAGAGCTTTCAAAAAATGTCATCTGATTGGCTCCAGACTTGAGGCTGCTCCTTGGCTATGAGTAATGAAACAGATGCCCACGTTCTGCTCTCAGGTTATTACATGCTAATACAAACTCAGAGAATATTGGCAACAATCCTAGACCTTCCAGCCTCTGCAAAGAGTAGAGTAGAAATTTTGTTACTCTGCTGTACTTTTATTTTGAGTATTGGATATTATACACATTTAGATTAGAAACTTGCAAAGTCTTGTATAACTTGAGAACATAGCATGTGGCTCCCAGCAAAGAGGTTATCTGTTTAACATTTCTGTTTGCCTCTTATCTGGATTATTCATATACACCCACAAGTAATTTCTGTTGTTAGTCTTAGGAAATATTCTAAGGTGTAGGGGTTCTTAAGCTATAAAAATAAAAACAACAGGGAATTGTTTTCTTGCTATCCTTGTGGAAGTGAACATCTACTCTGATAAATGCAGAGCACTTGAAAATATAAATTTGATGCCATTAAATAAAAAATAAAAAATCCATGCTTCAGAAAAATCTAAAGATACTAGCAAGCATAATAACAATTTGTTTGATAATAACTGCTAGAAGAGAATGTAAAGAAACATGCATACAGAAAAGAACAAACCTATTACTGCCTCTGACTCTACTGAAACTGTCACATTATTGTGGAACTGAGGGATGTGTGTTAGTGGATGGCATGGTGGTGATAGGTTGGACTCAATGGTCTTGGTGGTCTTTTCCAACCCATGATTATGAAATGATCAGATTAATGATAATTAGGAATTAGACCAATGACATTTAGTCTCAGTCTTGTGTTCTCTCACATTGGAATGCAGACACATATACAGACACATAGTTATATCTCATGTAATGCGTTGCACAGCATGAAATATAGTAGTGATGGGCTTGTGGGTGAACTAGATGATCTTAGTGGTCTTTTCCAATCTTAATAACTGTTCTATAATCTCGATTATATATATAATATATAAATGACTACTCACACTTGTGGTATATTGTATGTTATTTAGATTTTTGTAGGATAACATTACTGATATAAATTTAAATCTGGATGGTCAGTGCTTTGGAGTAGACTCCAAAATTTTGTGATACATGCGGTTATCTTTGTGCTTAATTTTCCTGAGTAGCCAAACAGCTGTCTCCAATAGTTTCAGTGTTTTTCTTACAAGCCTATGTATAATTGCTGTATGACAAGGAGATGGTGATCTTTTGTCTTCAGCTTGATGTACATTATTTTTTTGTGGATTTCAAAAAGTCAGTCTGAGAAATAGTATTTCTAAGTTCTGTGTTCAGTTACATTAAGTAATTTTAGCTTTTTTTCGCTGTTAAGTCTCACTGGAAATGGTTCATTTTTAATTTGTCCCCCGAAAACAAGTGACTTAGGTATTAGTCCTTGTTTTCAGTTTAATGTAGGTAAATGCATATTTTTGACTATCTTACAAACTGAGGTACAGTGAATCATTACAGATAACTTATTGATTGCATCCACTTTCATGAGCCTTTTTGCTGTTCTTTTCCCCTCCGAATAGTGTAAATATAAATAAGAAAATGCATTTGTTATGACTGAGGCAACTGAAAATGTTTAGGATTCTACTAGAAAATATTTGGTTAAATTATGTTAAATATACAATGCTCTCAAAATGTGCTGTGGTAGAAAAAGAACTGCAGAATTCAGAGCACAATAACACAATGAACAGATGTGGCATCTTTCTGTTAGCCCATAGCTTTGTATTTCAGAAATTGCTTTAAATAGCCACCTGCCACTGAATTTGATGCCCTAAAATAGCTCTCCAGCTATTTCTGTAGAAGGATGTTGCTCTCCTATTGGAGATATTTGAGCAGCAACTTAAACACTAGTGTGCTGTGCATAGGTTATAGACTTTCACACCATTCTGAAAATGCAACTATATTTTCTATATTAGCAGAGGAAGATAAATCATGCTTTTATCTTTTGAGGGTCTTTCTTGTCTGTATTATAACCACTTCTGAGAGTTTGCTACACACAGTGCCCAGCTCCCCTGGGTGTTTTGCTGTGTTTCTGAGAGCAGACACCATCATCTTTTTTTCCTTCTTCTAGAGTACTTACTTTCCATGAGAGGAAGAATCCAGTAGCAGAGTATCAAAGAAAAATGTCAAAATTGTAATGCCTGTATTATGGCCAACATAACATAATATTGAGATAGCCAGGTGCATGCATGAGGGAAAATTACATGCCTGTAGTAATGTTTTGAAAAGGATGATTCATGGAATTAGATATTTGATGTTACAGATGTTATATTTAGATGCTATTTGAAAGTATAAGTCCTTTCCTTCCAGTGCACTTCAGCCATGGGAGCTTATCATGAACACCCATTTCAGAGAAATTCCATTACAAACAACACAAATGCATGTGAAATGGGAAGAAAGAAAAATGCATTCTTCCAGTATCCATGTTAAAGATGTGCCAATTACTCTCAGTTTTAATGGTAGTGAGTTTTTCTTAGGTTCTTTGCAAGCGTTTTGCTTGTTGTTGCTCAGTGTTCAGTGTTGGCATAACGAATACCAGAAAGAAAATATTTTCCACCTCAAAGGTGTTTGAGTATAATGCAAGTTAAAAGTAAAAATCAAGGGAATTCTGTTTGCTTAAGAAGGAGTGTAGAGAAATTTAAACGTCTGGTATGCCGTAGGATTTGTGGTCCTTTCAGACGAATGGCCCTGCATAAATGTAACTGTAGTTGTGGATTAAATAGAAATAAGAAGTGAACTATGTCTTTTCCTCCTGTTGGTGAATAAATACTGCCTGCCTTATAAAGTTAGTTACCTCTCCTGAATACACACACATGCACAAACATGCACATACAAATATATATATAATGTGTGTGTATGGTGACCATCATTCTCAAGGTGGTGTATTGTTATTAGAATTGGACTTCTCATGTATTTATTCTATTATGAATATGTGTGGAGTTGGGATATTAGAAAGTGTGATACAATGGTTTGCTTTGTACTCTCTGCAGGCAGTCATACATATTTATCTGTGATTTCTGTTGCTGAAAAGTTTAACAGATTGCTCCCTTTAAAGCATTTCAAATTTATAGGACTAGGAAAGCAGGTAAAAAGTCTATTGTACAATGTAAGAAAAAAATAATAACTTCTGCAATTGCATATGATACAGCCAAAAGGGGGGGGGAGGGAAAGATGACAGGATCAACTCATTTTTCTTGAATAAAGGATGTGAGGTATCATGTGGCTGCTGGCCCGTGTGTGCAAGTGATGTGCCGACAAAGTCTGTGGTTTCCAGGAGCAGTCAAATAGAACTGATGCTGGAAAGGAGATATTTCTAGCTCTTGCACTATGTACCTTGCCCAGAAATCTCTGACATCTTCATCTGCTTGCTACATTCAGAACTGCTCTACTTTTTCACAGCAAGTGCTACAAATCCTTGAGCAAGTTTGGATTTCCTAGACATGACAATAAATCATTTATATCCTATAAGAATAAGAAGCTTCCAGAAGAGACAAACTCTTGAGTTTGCTGCAAAGTAGGAACAGCTCAGGGGCTGATTATTTCCTATTGGTGGTCCCTTTGAGGAGCCCTAGTTAGCAGCCCCTCTTGAAGCAACTGAATGCCAGCACTCCCAGCCTGGGGGCCTCACTCCACTCACCAGGAAGGCTAGCAAGTCTTCTCTGTGCATGATTTTGAGTTGGGCCAGTAAAAGCTGTTTCTAAGTAAAATCCGGTGATTTCTCAACTTTACGTCCAGTCTATAGATGTGCTTATCATAATGACTGTGGGAGGTAGATTGTGTTTTTGCAGTGGAAATTTCCAGTATTTCCTGTATGTAGAGTAGGATAGGTTGTTTTTCACAAAGAAAACTGCTGAACAGGATAAAGTTGAGAATGGGGCATTTTGACCTAGGTAGAATTGGCACAGGTGCAGGTAAGGTAAGGTAATTATATAGGGTAGAGAAGAGTCTGGTACAGGACAAAACAAGTGCACTAATTTTGAAAATATCGTCCTTCTATTACCCAAAAAAGTATAGAACCAACCTGAAGACAATGGATTGGTAGTAGGCATTGTATGGGAATGTAAGGTAGCAACAGCGTCAGAAGATTGTGAGCCTGAGACACTCAAGCAATGAGAGCCAGGAGAGGCTTCATACCTAGGGTATATAGCAGGATGGATTTCACTGACTAGTTGTGCCATTTCTCCCTTGTCAGTAGGGAGGCTGTGCACCCATTATTGCAATAATGAATAAACTGCTCTTCACAGAGATCTTTGACTGATTAGAAATTTTTATCTTGAGCATGTTTCTCACATGATGATGTCTGTCATTGGAGAAAGAGTATCTTGATTCTCACACAAATTATTTATTCATGTATGGATTGTACAATGGGTGTCTGCTGAGCAAGAAACTGCTTTGTTTGTTTGCATGCAAAATGCCATACAATCCCTTCACTTGATCTATAAGCATATCCTTGACTGGAGATCTTTAACATGGAAATTGAATATCACTAGAAACCCTTAGTGTAGAAAAGAACAATTTGATGGTCTCAGGGAAAAGGAATTAAATGTGCTGGTTTGTGTGGGCAAATCATCTGACAAATAGACCTGTCAGTGGAACTGTGGGAAAACATATCAACAAATAATGACTGGAGAGTGGTGCAGTGATGCTGAAAAACCATGTGGGAAGATGGATTGGATAACATAATCACACCACACCAGTAGGAGCTAGATGATCTTTGAGGTTCCATCCAACCCAAGCCATTCTACAGTTACAGCAGGAAAAAATTCAACTGTGTGTCAAAGTCAAAAGATTATGAAAGGTGGAATGTTGTTGATCTAACTTTCTGAGCTCTGTCATTTCTTCCAATACAGACTTTGAAAGAGAACTGAATGAAGTAATTAGTTTAGGTTGTTATAAGTACTCTGAAATTTTGGCCACAAACAAAGCGTACTCCAGTGGATTCCATCAACAAGTATATGTGCTAAATGTATTGTAAAAATTCTATTTATTTCAAGTATCTGAAATTCAAAGTTTTTAGTCAGGCTTGTAAGGAATATTCTGCAATTTAAAAATTATTTTAAAAATAATTAAAAAAAAGAAGGGTTAATGATCCTTGAAAAAATATTCACATGAGAAATTCTGGATTGAAAATCTTTGATGGAGGGTTCAGAAAGCTTTGGGCAAACTGGGAAGGAGTTGAGAAACTGTTTCCAAAGCAGTTTGCTCCAGAATGCTTGGTGGCAGTTCCATGAGGCTACCTATCAATCTAGTAAATGGACAAGTGTATGAAGTAGTTTACAGTTTGTAATACCTGATCATTGCTGTTCTCCTGACTTTATAGTTTGACTTTTATAAAGTTTTATCTGTAGGTTTAATTTTTTTCTTTTTTGTGTGTGTGTGTCCAGCAAAATGCCTCAGCAGAGAAAGAGAGTCTTCACATGACCTCAAGAAAGGAAGAAAATCAGAGCATCCAAGAGTGCGATTCTCAAAATGTAAGCTGAGCTCACCTAGAAATCAGGTTTTGATCTAGATTGTATGAAAATGTTAAAACCCTAGATAGCTATGTGGTTTACTTCTCCTAAACAAGCTGGTGCGTATATTTTATAAGCCATTTTCTACCTTAAAGTGCTGAGGAGAAAATGCACCTCACAGTCAACCTTTGCAGGTATATTCCTAGGTTCTATTACTCTGTAGGATTTGTAGAGCTATTGTGGGAAGAAAAGCAGTGGAAAAAGATATGATCTTGAACTGTTTCAAGAATGGGTTTGTTCATGCAGAAGCATGGTTAATGAGCTGCTGCAACAGAGCAAGATGCAGAACATTGTTTACACAGTAATTCCACTAATGATCTAACTCCACTGTCACAGAAGTTTCGTTTAGTGCAAACACATTTTTCAGAGAGATGGCTAACTGGTTAGCTTGAGAAATAAGAGGTGACAGTGTGGTAGTGGAAGTGGGCAATCCCAACTACTGCCAGCCCGGGCAAGCTACAAGCTTTTTTCTTCTTATGACACGTCTACCAGAGAGTTATGTCTCTTGCTTTTACTGAGTCACATCTCCCATCCAGGCAACATGCTGGGATGTGGAGACAAAGACAGGCACTTAAACACAAAAATGTACTTTGTCTTTTTCATTTAAAATACTTCTTATGGATATCATTTAAAGCTGTTTACTGTGCTAAAAGCTAACAATTCATGTAGTGTTTCTTTGTTCTCTTATCAACTCAGGTTTCTTGTTGTGTCCTTGTACAGTTTCTCTGATAAATAAAAGTGATAGTGCTTTTATTTACTGCTTTAATTTCCTGCAGTAAACAAACGCTGCATGCTCATTAATCTTTCAGTAGCAAAGGACACTGACTATTGGACCAAAACGTATCCATGTTTCTAAGCAACCACAGAATTTGCCTTCATTTTTGTCTTCTGATTCCAATTGCAGAACTTTAATACCATGTTCTCCCATTGCTTTTCCGAGGAGGTACAGAGAGAGAAAAAAAGAAATCATTATTATAGCAGAATTTCAATGATAGAAATCATGATAAAATTCTTCAGGTGATTTCAGTAATGCTGCTTCTTAAATGAGTACTATATGCAGGTCAAAAGACGTTACATCAGTTTAATTTATCCATCCTCTAAGTTCATTGTGCATTAAAATAGGAGAAGAGTATGAAAAGCAGCAGAAGTGTCTTATGAACACAGATGTGCATACTTTACAAACTCAGAATCATGGAATCGGTGAGATTGGAAAAGATCTCTAAGACAACATAGCCTGATCAACCACCTTCTTCCAATATTGCCAGCTGACTGTGTTCCTCAGTGCCACATCTCCATGATTCTGTAAACTTCCCAGGACGGTGTCTCCTCCAATAAAACGTAGACCTAACTTGCCTAATAACATTTTTTTCACACCAGAATGGCATTTTAATAGTTTATCTTGTTAATTGTCAGAATTCATTTGAGTTGGAGAGCTCTCTTTTTCTTGTGGCATCAGAATAAATCTCTTTCTTGTGTTCAACATACATCTTATATACCACCCACTTACAAGCACTAAGTTCCTGTAAGAGTTAATTGGCCCTAACTTCTCCCAGACAACAGTGAAAAAGGATGAAAGGTTTATCAATCATGACAGCATTCACAGTGCATAGAAAAGAACCTCCTGTTCATCCTTTAAACTCCCTTTGCTCTTTGTCTTACATTCCAGTCTCCCAAGGCTTCACAGTGATAAGGTCTATCAAGCAGTGTGTTTAGCTCCTTGGTGACTCCCTCACTGTTATGTCTTCCCCACAGTTAATGATATGCTTAATGTCCAAGTCCAAAAATTGGAGGTAATATTATTATGGCAAAAAATATATAAGAAATATCCATATTCAGAGTAGGGAAAAAATCACGTCAGAGAAGTGTGTAATGCAATAGTAGGGAACTAAAATCTTGTGACCTGATGAATTTCAGCCTGAAGTGCAGGTTATATGGACATATATAATGTTGCACTTTTACCACTAATGGGCCTGCTGCGTATACAATCTATTAACAAGCCTATTATTGACAGGGTGTGGATAAATAACAATCTAAACATCAAATTAATTGCAGTATTAGATATGATTTGTGTTGTCTGAGAAAACGCAGTGGTTTTTTTTCTGCTTTAAATATGTATTAATTTTTTTCAATTTGTCATGAAAAGTTTTAGCTAATTTTAGCTAAGTTTGTTGTTTAAACATTTCAGATTGTTTGCAGAATATTTGGAAGTAGGTAACGATTTATCCCTTTAGCAGAGGTGGATGTATTTTCTTGATTTCCTGTCCACTCGTGATAAGTGGTATGATTTCTTGAGTAACAAAAGCAACTCTTACCCCCTGCACAGGTACAGTGGGATACCCTTGTAGTTACATAGCTCAGTAGTTTGCAGATTAAATTGCATAGGTTTATAGCAAAGGGACATGTTGAATTTTAATTGGCTTTTTGAAAATTCTTTTTAAATGAAGATGCACACTTGGCTGATCCACCTTTATAATTTATACATACAGCTGCAAACCTCTCCTGCTCTGCTGTATAGTTCACAAGCTGAGCTGAATACCATAACTCCTGAAATTCTGCATGTTTTACTGATCAAACTGCGGATTTTATTACCAGAATTTCATATAAACATATTTAGCTAATAAAATTGCAAACGAAACTAATCAGAATGGAACAATATTTCAAGGCACGTGCCCCACCTCAATTATCATGTCTTGTTAAATTTCTCTCTTCCCTGTTGCAGATGGCTTTTTTCCTGTTGCATACACAAAATGTGTTGCTTAAGGCAACATTAAGAATGCATTTGTAGTTATCACTGTTCAGAATTCTCACTGCTGTGTATTAGAGCTGTTGAAATTAAGTGCTCAGACATTAGATACTTCCTGATGTCTTTCAATAAAAATGCAGCATGTGTAATGTAACGAGGAAAATATTTCTCTTAAAAAAAAGCCCATAAATAATTTGGCAGACATCCTTGACAAATCAGTGGCAGCAACTAAATGGCAAGGCAAAAAATCCTTCCACATATAAAACAGAGATTGCTGTGTACGAGTAATTTATTCATGGGTGAAATTCTGATGTGCATCGCTAGTGGTGACATATTAAGTTACTGTTTTTATTAAAATAAGATAATATTAAGGAAGGGAGAAAACAGAAAACAGCTCTCAGTATGGTTCTGAGGAACGTGATGAGGCTTTTCAGTATCTAGAAGGGAGCTGCAAGAAAGAATGGGATGGACTCTATAGCAGGGAGTGTGATAAGACAAGGGGAAGTGGTTTCAAATTAGACAACAGGAGATTTAGGTTGTAAGGAAGAAGTTTTTTACAATAAGGGTGGTGAGGCACTGGCACAGGTAACCCAGAGAGTGATAGAAACTCTGTCCTTGAAGACACTCAGGGTCAGGCTGAAGGGGGCTCTGAGCACCTGGTGGAGCTGTAGCTGTCCCTGTTTATTACAGGGGAGTTGAGCCAGATAACCTTTAAAGGTCCCTTACAATTCTATGGATTCTATGATCTGTCTGCCTCACTTCATTGTCATTTCAGAGATTAGTCATAGTTTATTTAATAACTTGTATATCTATATTATTTAATAGCTTGTATAAATACAGGTTGTGATTATAAACAGTGAAAGCTTTTCTTTCTGAATCTAGAAAGGAAGAGTTACTTCTTTGGACGCATGCTAATGAAACTAGAATGAAAGGTTCTTGATTTGAGAAGTCTTCAGGTAAATAAATATAGCAGAATTCCTCCTCATCTCTAATAAACCTGTAAATGTGATGGCCATTCTTAAATATTTAATAATTTAACTGGCTGAGGAACACAAGAAAATGACCTGAAAGCCCCTTCCAGCTGAGCTGGTGTGTTGAAATCTTGATGCCATCATGTCAAAATCCCAGTATCTTCCAGGAGAGATTCATAGAATCTCACTATCATGAGAGAGGAAACCACACTGGTCATAATTCAGCCCTTTATTTTATAAAAGCAATTATCTTTGCTGTGTGCTGGTTTCCACCACTTCAAACTGTTGTTCTCTATTTTTGTAATTAGCGACCTCACAAAGGAGCCAAGTGGGATAGAAAGGGACATGCAGATAAGACAGCAAACAAAAAATCATCCTGCTATTTGGCATAGAGAGACCTAGTAAAATGTATTTGTATATTTGTGAATATGCTTGTTTATTTGCTTTTATCTGTCTATCAGCCATAAGCATCTGCATTACAGAATGTCTATAGGAGTCTATGTGATTGTTTGCGCATATACTCAGACAAATAGATGCCTGTGCATGGACGCACCGACATATATGTGTGTATGTGTGAGTATATGTGGGGATGTATATGCATGAGACTTCAGCTGGGTTCATTCTAGCCTGGGTTATGCTTATGGAGGAGATGCTGTTACACTTGTCCATCTCAACTTTAGGAACTGTCCTGACTTAAAACTGAGAGCTCAAAATGGCCAGTTACAGTCCTGGCTATGGTATTTCTGTTGACTGATGTCATGATGAAGGTTATCACTGCCACTCAATATCTAACTTATTTGTTAACAGTGCACACATTTTCACGGTGACAAGAGAAAAATAATCCTTTATGATTTAACAGCGTAATAAAGATGTAGGGGTTGCTTTGTTTAGAAGAATGTACCAGATGGTGTATTGCTAAAAAGGAAAACACCTGTGAGTGGAAAAATTTGGAATGCTACAAACATGAACCTTCACATTTGTTTTCCTACCAACAAGGCCTTTCTTACCTGATCTATGGAAAGACTGTTTGTAAATGATACTGTATGTAATTCCTAAAACTTGTATTGGAAGCCTGGAACAGGCTGCCCAGAGAGGTTTTGAAGTCTCCTTCTATAGAGATATTCAAGACCCATCTGGATGTCTACCTGTGTGACTTACTGTAGGGTACCTTCTTCAGCAGGGGTGTTGGACTTGAGGATCTTCTGAGATCCTTTTCAGTCCTAGGGATTCTGTGATTAGTGTATGGAAATAACGTTGTCATTACACAGCTTGACACGCTGTTCCTTTTTTGACCTGTAACATCATTTCTCCTGAGACTCCTGGCTTGCAAGACTCTGAAACCCTCACAATTATCTCATTGTGACTAAGCTGAAAATAATATTTTATCTAACTTACTAGGAAATGCACTAAAAACAAGTTCTGTCAGACCTGTTTTTTATAGATCAACTTGGTCATAGGGAGGGATTGTCAGAATTCCTCAAATGCAAAAACATAATGAAATTTCCTCCTTGTCGATCTCTGATTTTTAAATTAACTTCAATCTAATGTAATTTGTACTGAAAGGATATTGATAAAATTTCTTGACATTTAATTTCCATGAGAGTGTTGATTTTCAATGTTCTCTGCTGAGAGAGGTAATTTTTAACCTACCATGATTTAAAATACTGTGGGATTAATTAAGGCTATTTTTTTTTTTTTTTCCCTGAGCAAAAATTCTCCACGAAAACAGCCTCAAAACATACTACTTGGACATTTCCTTTTGGGTTGCTTTATTTCTTTTCTTGTGCTCTATCTAGATAGTATTCTATTCTAGAAAAGCATTCTCAATCATAATTTTTGAAAAACAAATATCTAAAAGAAGTTGCAGAAATGCCAGTGGAATTTGTAGTGGTTGTTACTGGTTCCTCTTTGTATGTGTCCATTTATATACTAAAGAATTTTATGCCTTTTTTCACCAGTATATCTGATGTGTAAAAATATTATAATGAGACTTCAAAAATTTTCCAGATTATTATGCTAAAAATGAACAATTTTAGGGGAAAACATATGTTATAATTTAAAATAAGTAAAGTCACTGTTAGGTTGGAAACAGCCATTATGACTTAAAATTTGATATATATACATATATTTAATTTTCACTCCATTTGCGTGTATCAATTTCTATTAACAACAACAACAACAAAAATCAGATCGCTAACTTGAGCAGTTTTAAAGTAATGACCAAGGATTATCTGTACCTGTATTTCACATTTTCTCTGCCTATGTTGTCTTGATCATAGTCATGAACGACTTTTAATTTAATTTCAGTAGAAATTTCAGTGCTGTTAATGACTTAAGACTTATATTGCAAGGTCTTTTGCATTTGCAATGTACTCTGTAATTTTTCCAGCATTTTATTTATACTGTTCAGCTCTGTTTTCTGTCATGTTGAAGAGTGTATTTGCAAGGAAAATGATATTTTTGCTGTAATAAAATGGCAGTGATTAATCTAACCAGCCTTCCCATACCTTGAGAATTTTCTGACTTCTCCATTCAATAAGCTCAATGATTATTATGCAGAAGAGATCTAACAAATCAGATAGAAAATAGCAATAAAGGAGTCTTCAAATTTAATGCTAGCTTTCAGCTGTTCAATACTATTTCCTTACTCACAACAGATTACAATTACTATCTTCTTCCACAGGTCGATTGTAGGAATAACCTGACTATTTCTACCGAGAGGAGAATAAGTATTAAATTGCTAAACTTTTATAACCACATAGGGAAATGTTACTAATGGCTGAGTATTTAAAAAAAAAAAAGAAACATGAGTATTTTAGAAAAAAATCCACAGAAGTTACCTGTGATATCTCCATTGACAGGTTGGCAAGACGTGTTTGGGGAATCGCAATAATTCAGCATCACAATTGAAGACAGCAGAAACAGAGACAAACTTTCAGGTATTCAATTCCCAAGAAATTCTCAGTTATTTTATTAAAAGCTCTTGTAAGACATGCAGTTACTTGAAGTATGTTTGTGTGTTTTATTTCAATGCTTTGGAGAGAGAACTGCATACTCAGTTCACAAACTTGTACTCTTCAGTTCAAAATGAATCCTGGCTATATCAACATTGCTCCAAAATGTTCCATACTTGAATTGGAGTAGTCTAGTCAAATTTAATACTATTACCAAATTTAATACTATCACGTCAAAAGTTTTGGGAAGGGAAGGGAGGGGGAGATGATCGAAACGGTTATACATCTGTAAATATGTCAAAGTGTACTCAGCAATCTTACCAATGGAAAAATCTTAAATTAGTACACCTGTGCTTCACTTCTGATAGCCCAAAACAGTTGAGCAAAACAATAATAGTAATAAAATAATGATTCAGATTAGCAAGATTTTTCCACTGTCGAGGACATTTGCATTGATACTGTTTTCACCCTCATCAGATGTTGCGCAACCCTCTGTGGATTAAACTTGAAGAGGAAAAATTACCTGAAAGAAATGAGAAAAAGTCCGAAGATTCTGTTAGAGCAAAAGAAAAGAAACTCTAATTACTACTAATATACCTTTGAAAATGTTCATTACTTGCTACTATCTTCATATTCTTTTGAGACCAGAGGCATGAATAGTACCAGTTTTCTAAAGCATGCGTTTCCGCTATTTTATGAATGTTTGTAAACTAGTCTAGAATAGACCAATCAGTACCTTTCAGCAATAATCCAAAATGGATGTTTGAAAGAATGCTTTGTAATATAGCCCAGTTTTTCAACTGCTATTCTACCTGACTAGTAATTGCAAACTGCAAATTAGTTTATTTCTTTAAAAAAAAAAAAAGCAAAAAACAACAACAACAAAAGTTCTTGGGTATTCTCTCAGTCTGATCTATTTCATGAAATTTTGTGGCCGATTAGGTTTTAAATCAAGAATTAAAGGGTGGTGGAAGTTGAAGAAAAAAAAAGACAAATCTGTGTAAACCTAATTGAAGTGCAATGTAATTCTTAAGATCAAATGTGATAATGGGACACTAATGCTCCATGTATACTTAACTTTGCGTGATATCATTTCAAATCTGCTTACTTATACAATAAAACACATTTGGTTGCTATTTTTTCTAACTTCTTGTCACTGTTAGTTCTATTTTGATCACTGAGCTGTTGGCAAAAATGCACAGTTCGAAAACAGAGAAAGGAAGAGTTACTTGTTTTAGAATTCAAGCAAACATTTTTGCAAGTGGAACCTTATTAAGATTACTTAGTTTGGGTACCCATTATGGGATTTCAGTTCCTTCAGCACTCACCTCAGCAACATAAATAGATTTTAAATCATGGAAAGATGTTCTGACCACAGCAGCTGGCGTGTTGGGCGTTACAGCAGAGTGTTTTGGGTAGGATGTGCTCTGTGACTCTTAGGATTCTTCTGATTTCTCATGAGCCACACATTCTATGGCAGAGTTTCAAAGCAGAAAGGAAAGGGGAAGAAGAAAGAGAGCATTTCTCCTTGAAGTTTGTGCCGTTGTCAGTATGTGCCTCATAAGATTGAATTGGAAATCTTAAAAAACTAGTGCCTCAGGAACAATTAATTGCTTTTATGCTCTCCTTTTGCATGAAGTATTTTAAGCAGCTGTAACTCGTAAGCTCCCACTTCCCTCCTATCACTCACAGCAGTGTATTACAACTGGACCGAAAGTGATTTACTTAAATTAGTTTGCTTTGCTTCAGTTTAAAAATCAAACATAAAATCTTTCATTTCATTTAGTTGTACTCTCTGTTCTGGTTTTACCTATCTCTCAACAATTTCATCAAGTTATTCTCTGTTCCTTCCTGACATTAAACTCATTCCACTCTGACGTGTTGTTTGTGCTTCACTACTTAGGAGTGAATGCTGCAGAGTGGTAAGTTTTGTTGTGTTTTTTTTTGTTTGTTTGTTTGCTTGTTTGTTTTGCTGGGAGAAATCTCAAGAATTCTGAAAAGAAAAGAAACTTGTGAACTGAGTGATTAGACAATACTACTCAAGAAAGTCAAATATCATAGAAAATAATATCCACAACAAATTGTCTGAAGACAATTTCAAAATTTCCAGTGAACGAGAGAGTTGTGATCCAATCATAGCTACAGCCAGTTTCCAGTTTCTTTATATGCCAAAATCTGTTATTTTTGTGCAAGAAATTAAAATATCTGGGGTACGGACTGAAAAGGCCACTGAAACTGTTTCAAGTATCTCTCTAGAAAGGATATATAATCTTCATGAGCACATCCCAGAGGAGTGAGGCAAGCTGTTCTACGTAGCATTCATTTCTTCTTTTTGAATAATTTAGCAATTTTAGTGACATAGCTACTGTTGATATAGCATCACAATGCATTCTATTTCAAGAAATACCTCAGTGCTGATGTCCACAATACGAAGAAAAAAAAAAAAAGCCTTACAAATCAGCAACAATCTAGCTTTTTGTACTTGCATTCATGTGTGCTTTCAGTTATGTATGTCCCTTTCTCTAAGCAGTGAAGATCAGGCGAGACAGAACTGAATAAAGCAGTGTTGGTGGGGAGAATTTCTCCATATGCTTTAAGCTTTGGAAATTGACTATGTCCTCTCCAAGGATTATTTGACTACATTCATTCAGGAGGTAGGCTGCTGCTCATTTTTCACATGATTAAGTCTGACATCTTGGAGATGACGACAGGGAATCCTTGCTTATCTTCGCACCAATGATTTTTAGAATAACCCACATAATTATTCAGGATGAAGAAAAAATAACAAGGGAAAAATTCATCTTCTACCTGTGATTGGCATGAGAATATTTCATGTATTCTCTTGGCATGGCTTAAAAATTACTGTTGTTATGAGGATTCTAATTTTGCACCAAGAGGGGAGTATGCATCTAATGAGATGTCTGTCCTTCATGGTTATGCCTCAAAGAATTCTGTTCAAAAACTTGTATTTTTTTGCTTGAGAGGAAACTTACGTTCAATTTACAGATTACACATATATGTATTTTAGAAAATATTTGAATTATGTTGAAAAAAAAAAATGAAGAGAAAGGAAAAAAACCTCACAAGGATGCCTCCACGTACTGATAATGTTTTTTTTTACCAGAAAAGGTGTACATATTTTCCCTCAGTGGATCAGTAACCATTCTTCCATTCCAGCCATTAGTGTGAGCAATTTGACATCTCAGTGCTGGGATGGAGGTCAATAGATGTTGGCATTTCTTCTGATGTACAACTACTCGAGGTTACAAAGAATGTGGTCATAAAGGAGCTTCAGTTTATAAAATTTCAGCTGCAGTTATACTTGATCTCCCTAGAATACTCCAAAACTCTTTTTATGACCAGCTTCACAGAGAACTGAGTGGCTGGGTCTACTTCCCTATCACACATCACACCACAGAGCAACACATCTTAGGAAAACATTTTGCAGTTCTGTGCAGTTGCCTGGCAACTAGGTCATACACCATATCTTTTTCTTTGCACATAAAGATTACTTAAGAGGCTTTTCTATTAGATACTCCAGTGTCTAATGGCTAAAAGCAATTTCCAGCCTAACAATATTCAATTTTAAATTACTATTTGAGTTTTCAGTTTTCCTTTTACAGTGCAGACTTCATCTCTAAATTTCTCTCTCTTTCTATCAATATGTGTTTGCAAATGTAAAAATGCATATCATGTATTTATATCTGTTAGATCTATGTGTGTATATATTCATATGAGTGAGCATGTATGTAAATGAAAAAGCCAGGAGTGAAATTTCATCTGTGATAAGGTATTACTTAGGATCATATAACTTGAAACTAAGTGTTCAATTTATCCAAAAAGACAAAAGCTGTGGTAATGCCTTTATACAAAAATGTAACATTAAATTAGGCTGATTTCCTTGTTAAAAATACTTTACAAGTGTCTAAGCTTATTTGCGTTTAAAATGGGTCATTTTCTGCAGTTAAATGTGGCATATCATTCTGTTAGACTGAGCATACATATTTCATGACAAAATTTTAGTTATCAGGAAGCATGAAAGTCAGTCTTAGCTGTTCCCCACTTGAAAAACTAGATCGAGTCCAGTGTTGACCTTTCATAGTGGACGTTATATAGCAAGGGCATTTTTATTCAGTTATCCAGTAACTTCTGAAGTCTTTAATTCTTGTCAGTAATAACAGGCAGTGGAAAGTCAGAAATTATAGTGGTGGTCCACTTCAGATGTACGTGTTACAATATTCTCTGAAAGACCAGCTGTTCTATTTAAACAAGAATTTGTTTGGATGGAGCTGGGAAAAGGTTCTTAGTGAGGCTTAGAAAATGAAAGATGCATCAATTTCTGTGTCTTCACTGGACTGTGACTCCAGGGGAAGCAACCTCACTTTTTTAAGTACTTCAGTAAGAATGATACAACACATTACTCACTAGAATGTCAATTAAAAATTGTCAGTTTTTACTCCAACTAATTGTGTTTTCGAGTGAATAGTTAAAATAAGTATTAGTTGCACCCAGAGTTCATTAACTTGTTCTTCCAAAATAATTCCTAATAGTACTATCAATCAAAATTATACAAGTTAATGGTCAACAAAACACTTCAATGTGATTCTACAGTAGTATTTTTAAGGTGGTTTATGTAATGTATTAATTATATAATTTTCACGTTAAATCAAACCATGAAACAACTCATGTGCCTGAAGTAAATCACATGTGTGAATTACTAGTCCAACAAAACCACCGTAACAGTCACTGACAACTGAAAAAGATTTTGCTTAACTTTTGGTAGATTATTTTCAAGCATAATAGTATCAGAGATTTGCTTCTATGCTTTCAACCTTCTTTCCATGGGGGGATGAAAATGCCCCACAATTCTTTAGGCACTGTTGCAGAAAGATGAGAAAAGGGATTTTATTTTTCCATTCAAAAGTACATTCAAATTTATCTTCAGTAATTGATTCCTTCCTATTACACATGGATTAGTAGTTGAACATTGTAGATTCACATACTGTAATTAATACATGAGATGAGGATGGTGTCTACTAGGCTGAGCTAAATGAAAGTAAACAGAAGTGGCAATTCATTTCCAGTAACTGTCAGAAATGTATGAGGGTTGCTCCAAAAGTAATACCTTCCATTTTATTTCATGTTGCGTATCTGGGTACCTATGTAAGTAGGAGTGTCAGCATCTCCTATATGCATGCCTTACAGCAGCCCAGTTTGCACAGGAGCTTGAGGTGTGTCCTTCTGACAGGCAGCAGGTCCCTCCCCCTGCTCTTCATGGGCTCTGCTTATGGCTACCCTCCTCAACAGCTGCCAGCTCACTCTCCCTGGCAGGCACACTGTGCTGCTGTGCACAACACTGAGTCAATGAATATTTGACTATAACTGCAAAACAATAATAGCAATAAAAATGTAGCAAATGCATATAAAACTGGATATTCAGCATATGTCTGCCTTTATAGCTGCAACTTCATGAGAACAATTTTGACTAATGCTATGACAAGCAAATAATATTTTGGTATATCAAGAAATATTTGACTAATCATCCGTCTTGTTCAAATATTGACCTGTAGCGTAAAGTGATGTCACGTTCAGATGGATTTCATTTCATACATATCAGATAATGGCTTCTCACTTCCTCCTTCTCTTCATCTTTTCTGCTGTCAACTTGTCAGCTAGGGTGTCAGCTTCAAGGATGATATTCATATTAAAGGCTGCTGCGATAGGTGCTGATACAATTCAGCATCACGTCCCATTGACAAAAGACATGTTCTGCACATGCATTGGGTCACATCCCTCTGGTCACTGACCACTGACAACTGATTTGGCACAGAGCTTGCAGGATGAGCATCTGGCATCCTGGCTGAGTGACCATGTCTGTAACTATTAGTGATGAACACCAGCATTGTCTTGGGCACTGCAACAAGCATACTTCAGGGCAGGTACCCTGATGGCACTCACTGTGTGAGTAAAGATGATGTTAAACAGAATTGGATATGGCAGGCAGTAGTTTCCATGTTGCTCTTTTCTACGGATGCCTTTAAAATGACATTCAGCACAAGTGGCTGCTTCAGAATTGTAAACCTGGGCATAGTTAGTAAAATGGGTTTAACAGTCTTTTGTGCCTGGATCAGAAGGAGAATTTATTTATATCTTCCCTGTGATGTGGGAAGATGTGCTGTTTAAATAGTAGTATTGTTTTACTCTTGGATTGTTGCATAATTTGACAAAGCCTCAATTGGCTTTCAATATGCTAATTTTTAAAACCTTTATAGGGAAGATAAAATCTAAAAGCATTAAAAAAATAAAAAATAGTCCAAAACTTAGCCAAGTAAAAGAAACTCACCAAAAACAACCCAAACCCAAGACTTACCGATGTCAAGGGAAGATTGCAGACTGAAATTGGATACAACAAATTCAAATTTGTTTTATTATACTTGGGACAAATTGTTTCCTAATTGCATGATTTTTTGAGAAGCTTATTCGAAAAAAAAAAAAGTCTTTGATGACCTGAATGGAAGTATGAGTATTAGTGTTTAATGTATAAATACTTTTTATTAAAATGTTAGAATTCTATTGGATAGGAGCTTAGAATTTCTAGTTTTAGGGTTTGTTTGTTTGTAAATTTCTTACCTTGAAATGTCCTTGTTCCTTGACTAAAAATCGCTGTTTTATTGAAAAATTACAAATCTGAAATTTTTAAAAAGTGAAATGTTTTTAGTGATGTCAAATTGTTAGCAAAGAAAACACCAGCTATACAACACTAAAGAATGCGTGATGAGTAGATTTTAGGAATGCAAATCTTTGTATAACTCAAAACTGTCGTATTTTGAACAGCATCAAATGATGTGATGAAATGATGTGATCTTGCTGAAAAAAGTCTTCTAATTTAAATTGGTGACTTATTAAATGATAATAATAATTACTGTAAAACATTCCACATTGGCAAACGTGAGCAAAACTGATCTACATGAATTTAGTTTTAAACTGCTTTACAGGTGCAGGTATTATGCACATAACATGGAAAAATAAATAAATAAGAAAGAAAGAAAGAGGAAAAGTTAACATTATAGTTGTTTTTATCCTAGAGGAATAGATGGCTTTCAGTTTGGAGATCTGTACCTACTTGGAGTCCTTGCTCATTTCTCTATTTTGATTCATCATCCTTGGCACAGAACTAGAATTTCTGACTAGATGTTTTGGTGTGTCTTACTCATACAAACATCACTTGGCTCTGTGCAACACATCCCAGCAGCAACTATAAACATCAGTGTGTTATCAGCATTTTTTTTCTCGTAGAACCAAAACATGGCATTATACCAGATACTCCAAAGAAAACAGTTCCACCCCTGCTTAATCTATGTGTGAAGGCATGTAGCCAAGTTGCTCTTCTCATTTATGCCCTATTAGAGCTGTCAGATTTCAATCCTCCCTGGATAGACGAGGCAGTTTCTAATTTGGGTTCTATACTTTAAAACCAAATAAGCCTGAGGTTCTTTGGTTTAGGTCTCTATTAATTTAACTATCATTTTCAAAACAGAATGTGTTTAGTAATGATGATTAATAGAACTAATTAATACTCACCAAAAAAAAAGCCTGAATTGACTCTTTTTCATCTTAATTCCATTATATAACTATGTAACAAGACCAGTATTCAAGTAGTTTTAATTAAAAATGCTTCTTAATCAATAAACGAAGGTAAGCTAAATAATGGCTTTACAGGGTTGATAGCATTTGTGATTGCTAATAATAAGACATATATTACCTACTTCTATGAAGGGAACAGGCTCAGATATATGTGCACAGGCTGCTGATAAGCCAACCAATTTCCTAGGTAATTCACGCACAGAGAGAAGTCACCGTATATTTCTGGTAGTCGAGTGAAATCAAACACTTTAAAGCATCTAGTGTCATTGCTCCACAGATGTTACAGGCAAAAGCTTGCTGCAAGTAATGAAATTAAATTGCTTTTACCTTTTCCAGTGCAGATGAGATGGTTGACATCTGTAAGAAATTCCCGTGCATCCTAATATTCAGCTAAATTTAGAGGTGCCAGTTGAGTCTTGTTCTCAGGGGATAACCTTAATATCACTGAACTGTCTTTGACGGGGTAAAACGTATTGTGTCAGTAATGAATTTTTTATTGCTAGTCCTTGGTGCACAGATGCCAACCCTATATTATAAAGCCTGTTGAATTAACTTGTTCCTTCCATTTGGATATTGCTCCACATTAGCATCCTGCAGCAGCCTCTAGGTGCTTTCTTACACCTTTCCACCCTTCCCCTCTCCTAATGAATCTGGACTGTCAAAAAGAAGGATGATACTGCATTTGTTTCATGCATAGCCTGTGAAATCTCATTTCTTATTGCTACTGAATGCATTTGTTGGAAATAATGCAGTCATTGCTCTTTAAAACTGTTCTGTGATTAATACAGCTGTCTCTTGCCTTTCCTCATTTCCTCCTCCCTCTTTCAGAAACCATTTTTAACGAGAAAACGAACATGCTTAAGAATGAAATGATCATTCTCATGGAAAAAATATTCCGTGGAGAAAAAGAATTCACTAACTCAAAAAAAGTTTGTAAATTAAAACAAGCAAAATGTCTAAGAATCTTTTTGTTTTGTTGGGTTTGGCAGCCTTCTACAGATGCAAATTTTAATTGCTAAACAAAGCACAATCGGGAGAGAAGGTCTTGACTCAGTGGTCCTGTTTTGGTTTTGCCAGCTGAACTATAATGGCACCTTACAGTAATGGCTTTGGGTTAATTGCTTTATCTTTTATTTTTGGAACTAAAAGCAAGGAAATTGATTTGCACAGACTTTTGGGAAAAGGTATTTTGTTTTGTCAGTTGAGATAGCTCTAGTCATTCCAGCGTGCTACCAAGCAATTCTATACCATTTCAATGATGCATATTGCTCTTCTCATTGCAGTTAATAGCAGCGTCTGTGGCAGTTCAACAGCCTTTTCAGAATATGCAGTTCTTAACATTTTCTTTCAAGTTCATAAATCAATTCATTCGCTTGGAATATGGCAGAAGAAGCATGAAAGATACCACTGTTCCTATAATTATATGCCTGTAAAGACAGATTAATTTGTGGTGCTAAACAGAGAGGTTTTATGCATTACATCTTCTATTTACCATATTCCACAAAACTAGAAGGAATAGATATAGGAAGGAACTTTCAAACATGTAGATATACACGAGTAAGGTAATAAATATATCTTGTATACTTAGCCATTTATTTTTAATTCATAAATACAGTTGTTAAAAGCAGTGTGCACACAGCCACCCACCAATGCTTCTGCGCTTCAGACAGCAGTATATAAGTAGTATAATAACTTTGACACATACAGTCAACCATAGCCAATTGATGAGAGCATAAACTTTCAAAAATGGCTTTTAAAATAGGATTGAAAGAATTTGCATTGCAGGCAAACTTAGTGCTCTCAAGGGGAGCCAACCAGCTAGCAAAGTAGAAAGTAGGCTGCAAATCTGATGAACAAAAGTCTTGGTAAGCACAATACAGAAAGGTAGAACGTAGAGGAGACAATAAAAAAGCAAAAAAATAAAAATAAAAAAAAAAATCCAGCTCTGGAATGTTAAATAAATGCCCTGCTTTTCTAGTCTGATACTTACTGTTACTGAGCATTGAGATATTCAGTTTGGACAGTAGGAAAAATCTCTTTGCAGAGAGTGGTAAGGCACTGGCACAGGCTGCCCAGGGAGGTGGTGGATCTCTGGAGGTGTCCCAGAAACATGGAGATGTGGCACTGGGGAGCATGGTCAGTGGGCATGGTGGGAGCGGACTGGAGTTGGACTTGGGGATCTTACTGGTCTTTTCCAACCTTCATGATTCTATGATTAAAACCAGGTGATAAAGTATGGGAAATGTTTTTTCATTTTATTCTGCTGTCAACAGTTTACGGTGACTAGTTAAGAAAGAAGGCACACAGACACGCCCCAGCAAAAGGGGAAAAGGGTAGGCAGATGGGCGTAAAAACAAAAGAGCAGCAATAATTTGAGGAGAAACAAACTAATTTACTAAATAAGATATCAGAATGCAAGAGAACACGCTATAATACAATATAAGACAATATAATTAAAACTGAAGTTAATAAATCAAATAAAATGAGAGAGTCTGAAAGCTGAAGGATTACTCTAATGCTGAGGTGAGATGGCACCGGCAACAGAGACGAGTCAGACGATCAAAAGGGGATAAAGTAATCTGCAAACAGCTTTTTATCTTTTCCTTCTGAACGGAAAGTGGAAACACAAATAATGCAAAGTCATCTGGTGTATGTAGCACGTAGTTTTTCATCTCTTCTGAGAACCAGGTACCTGGAACTATCTGCTATCCACAGAACTGGAGCATTAACTCTCTAAATCCCAATGCACTACATGATATTATGATGTGGAATACTGATAACCAAAAATCATAAAACCATGTCTGCGTAGCTGAAGAGCCCATTTTACTTTTTCTTTCCACATTTCTTTATCCACAGAAGATCTATGAGGTAAGTCATTCACGCTGTCATTTCACAGTACACATGTACAGTTGTAGAAGCTCAGGTGTCACTTTTTAAGGTGTTTTTAGGCACACCCTGCTTTTTTCTTTATCCTTCATCATCTTTTGTAGTTAGAAGGAGGCATTTTAAATTGGTTGCTGTCCCAGCATGTCTCTTTCCAAATGAAAGGAGAGCTCAGCTGGCATGATACTGGGCTTGGCACACTGGCAAGGTCAGCTGCACATGGGAACATAGCGACAGCAGAGCTGGGGGTTGGATGTCACACTGAAACATATTGAAATGTCAAAACAAGGAATTTGGAGTGCTTTCTCCCATCGCTTCCAATTGTATTTCTCAGCAAACATTTCAGCATTGTCTTGAGTAGGGAGAAGAAAAGCAGAAATTGCAGGTTACTGGGGAGAGAATAAAAGAGAAGCCTTTTCCTCCACTCAGCTGGTGTCTTTTAATTTAAAATGTTTTTAATGAAAACAGAAGAAAGCAGGCATTGTCTGTCTGCTATTGTTCTAGTTGGCCAGATTGAACAGCTCTAATCCATAATGTCTGTATATCTTATGAATTAATTCCTATTTTTTCTCTCCGTTCTTGCAGACTTGTTAATTACAGTCAGGAATATTTTCAAACAATGGAAAGGAATATCTCTTTCATGGTAATTAAACAAATGAATGGGGAAAGAATGGGATTTTGCCATGCATCACGTGTCAGTAAGGAGGAAATTGTGCTATTAGAGTGTGTACAGGCTGAGTGGTAATTCATGCAGACCTCCCTTTGTAATATGACAAATTCTGTGCTTTATGGAGGTATAAGATCTAGAAGTTGTCATTTCTGCATGTCAGAATGGCACTTTGGGAGAACAGAGCTAGTCTTGGTTTACATCATGAAATGCTACTAATGAAGTTTTAACTAGTCAGCACTTCAGAATCTTTCACGGTGGGGACTGAATGTGAAATATTTTGGGAGACAATCTGTGGCAATTATCATAACAGACCATCTTGATTGTATATCAGAAAACAAGTGCTACATCTGTTATTTATCATTGCCTTCCTCTGACCCCCATGCATAAAGGCATCTGTATTTCTGTAGTACAATTGTTAATAAAAGGACTACAGTGCATTATCAGAGGGTATACGCACAGCAGTGGAGATACAGTCTATACAATTTCCAGATGCACATAACAGACATTTTGCAATGCTCAATTTCTGGCTGGGCCAGCAGCACTGGCAGGGCAAGCAATGCTGTAAGGACACCTGGGAATTTGTCAAGGTTATATTTACGTGACTCACTGCAGGGAAGAAAATGAAATGTGAAGGAAGAGAGAGCTATTATTGATTGTCTTTCCAGCATACCTTATTTTCACGAACTGTTGCTGGCAAAGCATCAGAATCAGAACTTTTAAAGAACCACAGAGCAGACTTTCATACAGTGTTTTTCCATGGGAGCTCCTTCATTTTTAAATAATACTCCTGTACCTGTTGTCAAAAACATGAAATAAGAATGTGTACTCCACAAAATTCTCTGTGTTGCTTAGTATCAATTAGAACTAAATAAAGGTTTCCTCTTAGGGAGGAAGATGATTTTCTAAACAGAACACTTGTCAGTATTATGCTAGTGATTTAATTGAATCCAACAGAAGAATATCTGTAAATGCCAGAACATATTTTGGTTGAATTTCACTAGATATTTTACCTTACCTTTAGTTACTTTATTAGATTTTAAAGTTATCTACTGTGAGGTAAGTTCTAAGAAAAGTATTTCAGAGAATGTTCTATTACTATACTGCCAAATCACTTACTTGTTAAATGTTAACAGTACAGTTCAAGAGAAAGATAAATGTCTCCAAGCAATTTATTTTTTCTTTTTTTTATGAAACCATCTTTTAAAACCAAAGGATGTACATTTACTTGTCAGCTACTATATTACTACAGATTTTTATTCCCTATATTACTTTTTTGTTTGTTTGTTTGAGGAAACTTATATTCACTAATGAGGAGAGGAAAGGTTCCTAATCCTACATTTAAGTGGGAGTCACAGGCAGGTCTCTGTCTCCAATGGGAGATTTGTGTGGTCCATTCTTGAGGTCCAATGTGAAACTGCCTTATGCACTCTCTGAAGCTTTGCTACAGGCTGCTGTTAAAGCTGAGAGTAAAGACAACTGTGCCATTATTGTCATGGCTTAGCTCTCATAATAATTCATGGACTGTATTTTGGGTGACCTTTAGGCTGAGCTTATGAAGTGAATTTCCACTGGCAGTTGGGTGCCTCCTTTTGAGATACGTCGTGACTTAGTGTCATGCAAAATGAATCCAGCTATTGTGTTTGGAGACTGCGCTTCAACGTAAATTAAGCAGGGAAAGGGCAGGGGATGTGCAGACTAACCTCAACAGTGTCATAGCTCCTGAACTTAAATGATAGCAACTGAAAATGATTCATAGAAGCAGAAAATAGCACAGATGAAGAAAACTGACCCAATGGACAACTTTTGATATGTTTGATCATGATCAGTCATACCTTACAGAATTAAATTATTCCTCAGAGAAGTACCAGGTGTATTTTGCATAGTTTTATGGGCATCTCTGAGGGAAGCTCACATCCATCTCTTCCATCCCCACACCCCATTCCCTCACTGCTCTGCAGCCCTGGCATGTCTCTCATTGTGGGTATGCGTATCTCTGGTTCTAGCTCTGGTTTTCAATGTTCTGCAGCCCTAAAGGTCATGGTTTGCCTGATGGTTTGATGGTTTTTCCAAGTCTACTTCTTCAGAGTACTCTGAGACAACAAATACATATATATGGGAACTGCTGAATCACATTCGGAACCTCTGATTGACCACCTGAGGTGAGCAATGAGTCAGCCCTGCTGACTGTGAGCACAGGTGAAGACAATTCTCCTGCCCTACTGGAAGGGGTGGAGCCTGGCTCCACCTCTCCTGGACCCCATTTAAGAGCTGACTACCACTAGGGAAGGATCTCTTTTGGAGATTCCTCCTCTTGGAGTCTTCTCAGTGAGTCCCGGATAAGGATAAGCTTTCCATCCATTCTTCTTTAGCATGGTAACCTGTTTAGCCTAATTTTCCTGTATGTTTCTTAATTATAACATCCTTATATTCATTGATTACACATACATACAATCTTTAAAATCTAAGATATACAATCTAAAGCATCTGTCCTGGAATTCAACCCAGGAAGCTCTAATAACCTACATTAAACATCCAGATTCCCATCTAGGATATAAGACTTTGGAATTTACCTGACTATTGCTATCTGTGCAAACAGGCCACTGTGTTACGCAGTCTGCTTTTTCTTTAAAAACAGCACAGACGTTTCTTACGTTATCCACAAATAACAAAACATGAGTGTTTTTAAAATGTATGTGTAGATTATACGATGATATCCAAAAACTGATGGGAAATGATAAGAAAGTGTGCTTGTGCAAATCATGCAGTCCTGAGAGCTCCGTAAGCTTGGCTGCACAGACACTGAACTCTTTTGAATAAAGGGCTAACTTTTTATATTAAAATTGCAAAAGTAGTTGAGCATGAACAGTGGGGAAGATATGGGGTACCTCTCTTGGTCTGGAAGGGACCTCAATGATCATCAAGTTCCAATCCCCCTGCTACAGGCAGGGCTGCCAGCCTCCTTATCTAATACTAGATCATGGTTGACCATGGTTACATGGAGTTCATCTTAAATTCCAGCTTACATTAAATGAAATGGTTTGTCCCTGGAGGTGTTCAGGGCCAGATTGAATGGGGGTCTGGCACTAAATGTGGAGGTTGGTGGCCCTGAATGTGGCAGGGGGTTTGGAGATTCATGATTCTTGAGGTTCCTTCCCACCCAGGCCATTCTGTGATTCTGTGACCTTGTTTATTAAATATTGATTCATTTTTAGAAACTTTAATTTTGTTTCTGGTAAATCAGAGACTCTACTGGTACTCACATTATGCTCTGGAATAAACATACAACCAAATGACAGCACGGTGCTTACAAGTGTGGTGAGAAACAAGTTTCCACAGGAAAAAATAGTAAATTTCTTGCTTAGAAATGTTATGCATCTACTTCGAGAGGAAGACACTTTTGTTTTATAGCAGCAGTCTTCTTTGTGTATGAGAAAATTTCCTTCAAGGGTTATACTCTCTAAGGACCTAGAATTAACCTGACATTTTCCATATATGTTCATTTTAGAAAGAGAGTGAGTGCGATGAGTTATTTGCAAGACTTCAAAGGTGTCTTATGTTACTGGAATCAGATGAAGGTTGGAAAGATCTATTTTTGACCCCTTACAATTCATAGACTGTTTTACTTTTGAGCATGATAGGCTGAGCTGGTCTAAGCATTTGAGAGCTATTGAGCTGCTGACTTTAAAGGAAGAGAGATAGGGTAAGACAGTAGGATCAGGGAGGAGAGGAAAAAGAGAAAGATGTGGAAAGAACCTTGAGGAGAGGCAGAAAAAAATGAACGTAAGAGGAGGTTGTGAAAAAAAATAATGTATTTGTAGGAGGCATAAAAGAGAACTGAGACAAAAGAGTATTTGGAATAAGTTTATGAAAGCAGTGAGGAGACATTCTTTAGTTAAATGTAATGACCACTGTGTGCTTTTTTCTCAGTGCATGACAGGTTCAGAGATGTAAACTTCTGTGCTATTTCAGAGGCACAGTATTTACCAAAATGGTTTATGTCACGGGCATCCCTGGTTCTTCTCATGCACACACACAAAAAAAATAATAATATATAATATAAATCTGTAGAGCCTCCAGCACTGCCTAGTGGTGCACAAAATAGTGATGTAAGGGGGAGTTCCACCGCCTTGCTCTGTCTTGTTAAATATGTACAAGCAGAACATAAGGAACAAAGGAGGAGAAAAGCGTATTTTCGAAGAGCATACAGGAGATTGAATACTGTGATGTGACCAGAAGCAGATTTAAGGCAGATCTAGGAAGGCTCTTTCCTTGAAATACAAAGAAAGAGAAGAAAAGAAGCCTCCCACTGCTTCCCTTCTGGTGCTTAACCCAGAATAAGGCATTTATCCGGTCTTGTTAGAGCATGAATACCTAAAAACAGGACAGACATGGAGATGTCCTTGGCAGTAGAAGGTTGGTGGTATGTTGTTACATTACTGGCTGGATGCCCTTGGTTCCATAACTAACCAAAGCTGATCTGGCACTTCATTTCATTCTCTACTCTTCTTGGCAGTGCGATCTGGTGCATTTTGCTTGTGTGTACCCATTCTTCTGAGAGCAGATTGGGGAATTAAATTATTCATGAATTTATTTGAATAAATAGAGTCCATCTTCCAGAATTAGAGTCTGGTCTATGAACTACATGCAGCATAGCTAGGGAGCTAAAGAAGATATTCCCTAGCACAGTGACGGAGGTGACTGTCTCCCTCTACTCAGCCCTTGTGAGGTCCCATCTGCAGTACTGCATCCAGGCCTGGGGCTCCCAGTACAGGAAGGACGTGGAGCTCTTGGAGCAGGACCAGAGGAGGGCACTAAGATGATCAGAGGGCTGGAGCACCTTTCCTATGAACCTGAGGAAACTGGGATTGTTTAGCTTGGAGAAGAGAAGGCTCCAGGGAGACCTTGTTGTGGCTTTTGAGTACTTGAAGGGAGCATATAAACAGGAAGGGGAATGGCTGTTTATGAGGGTGGATAGTGATAGAACAAGGGGGAATGGTCTTAAACTGATACAGGGGAGGTTTAGGTTAGATATTAGGAGGAAGTTTTTCACACAAAGGGTGGTGACACACTGGAGCAGGTTGCCCAAGGAGGTTGTGGATGCCCCATCCATGGGTGCATTCAAGACCAGGCTGGATGTGCTCTAGGCAACCTGGCCAAGTATTTTGATATTTACTCTGCCTACTTATGAGAAGTAAATCATTTTTATATTTTAAGAGAATAGCATTCAAACTGTGGAACATGAGGACAATCAGCCTTCAGGGGAACAGCAAGACCTTGTTGCCCTTTCTTATGCTAGAGAAGAGAGGCCAGTGTCAGGCTCTGGACTTCATCTCAAAAGTAACATGGACAACAAACTTACTTGAACTTGGAGAATGCAGGATAGCGCTGAGATGAAAACCAAGGAAAATAGGAAAGTTTTAAAATTAAAAGGATTAGATGTGGAAATTTGATGTATAGTGGAGAATCAGGTAATCAGTTGCAAACTGCTTCACACAAGGGACAAATTGATGCTCGTCTATTTTTTTTAATTAAATTTCTTCTTTACAAAATATGCTATCTGAGCACTGTTATGGATCGTAGAGATTTCCCGCTCTCCTCTTACCTACCCAACAATTCCCCACTGGAGGGTAGCCTTTCAAATTCCAATGGGGAAAGTCCTAAAGCTTCAGGAACATATGCGACAAGAGAAGGACAACTCTATACCTCACATTTGTTTTTTCTTTTATATTTTTTTATTAAAAATATTTCTTATTGTCTATCTCCCTACTGGAAAAAATGTTTATTCATTTTAGCATGTCTCCTGAATAACTGTCAGAAAAGCACTTTAGTTATTGCTAATGCTGATTGCCCGTTTTTTTCCTCTGTGATATGTCCTGACTTGAATGTCAGTGATCTCAAAGATGAAATCATGGGAAAATGAGTCTGCAGCACATGCAGTTTGCAGTGTGTGTTGTCACTGCTATCAGGGGCTGCTCAGAAGAAAAGTGAGGGCCATGGGGTTTGTTCACTCCAGAAAACTGGAGCAGCTGTCTATTCACATGCTCTAATTGCAGCATGTAGAGATTCAACCGTTAAGTTCCTATCAAAGTTAATTAAAGTTTTAAAGTCAAAGGTTTGAAATGCAGACACTGTACAGAGAATTATATTTCCTCTGAGAATTGTATTTAAGTTCATCACCGCAGCTCTATTCAGTTTCCTGTTAATATGTGCCTTTTTCCAGGTGGTTTTAGCCATCAGAGCAAGACCTAAAGGTCTAAGGATGTGCATGTTGTGAGCTGGGGCCCAAATCCTATACTGAAGCCCCTTGTATTAGCCTGGAGCTGTCAGCTAGAGCTACACAGAATCACAGAATCATAGGGGTTGGAAGGGACCTCCAGAGATCATTGAGTCCAGCCCCCCTGCCAAAGCAGGTTCCCTACACCAGGTCACACAGGTAGGCGTCCAGGCGGGTCTTGAATATCTCCAGAGAAGGAGACTCCACAACCTCCCTGGGCAGCCTGTTCCAGTGCTCCATCACCCTCACCTAAAGAAGTTCTTGCACACATCTGTGTGGAACTTCCTATGCTGGCCTGCCATATGGTTTTCCTATGCTGGCCTGCCATATGGCCTGCCAGTTCCTGGGCTAGGATCCTTTTACTTCTTGCAGACAGGTGAGTTCCATCTGCAACCATCATGCCAAGTACATTGTCCCATGGTCAAAAAAAAAAATACAAAAAAACACAGAATTGTACCTACACCAACCTCTAAACCACTTATTTATGAGGAGAGTTTTTTTGATCCTCTCCGTGCCCTTCCCTGCCACTGAAGGGATAGAAAACCACCTGCACGCCTGCTTCATCAAGTACCCTCCCCAGTCCCTTGAAGAACACAATCAAACAAAAGTGTAATGCTGAGCTGTTGAGCAATTCCAAGAGATACAGAAATGAAAAAAGTACAGAGAGGACAAAAATATACACTGTGACCTGAAAGCATCTGCATATTCTTTTGAAAACAAAAAGCTTTCATTCTCATTTTTTTCCTCCCTTTATTTATAGAGTGAATATTCTGAAAATTCATTTTTAATAGATCTATTACACCAGTTGGGGCTCTCTAATATGCAATAGAAGATTCAGCATTTGAAATACCACAGAAGGATATTAGCTAACTGAGCGCTAACAATGTCACACAGACGTCTGCTTATCATGCAAATAGTTTATTTAGATGCAAAGACACATTAGACTCTAAGAAGTGAAAAACGGGAGTTGCTTTGTACCATTTCAGAGCACACGACCAGAATTTCAGTGCCTTTTCTCCAGTAGTTCAGAAAGCAATACTGAAGTAAGCAACAGAAAAGAGGGCCGCCAACAGTGTATGCAAAGGAGACTTGATTTCTCATACAGTGGTAGAGTATGGACTGCAGAAGAACAGATGCTTTTAAATTAGCAGAGCATTGTGCAAACAGCTGTTAACCAGACAGAGCATGTAATTTCACCAATTGTACCCTTAATTTTGCTGCTACCATGCAGTTTCAGCGTGACATTTAGAAAGAAGTCTCAGCTGGTTTATGCAGTACTTTGTAAGCTCTGCTTTGCAGGCAGGTAACTGACAGATATTACCTTTGAGTTCCAGGAAATAATAGAGCTTGTAACCTTTTGTGGAACGTGAGTGGGTTCTCACTAAACCTTAAACCTAAACTACTTCCCAACCTTTTCACAATCCCACACCTATTATTTTTCTCTCTAAATTATTTTTCTCTCTAAATTATGCTCTACATTTGCACATCACTTTTGTTTATTACTGTTCCTGCAGATACCTAATCATCCTAATACGTGGTGTAAGGGTCTTGCCTTTGTAACTAACCACTGATAGCACGCAGAAAGCAGGTCCTCAATTCAGGAATGGGTCAGATGGCCAGTGTCGGATCAGCACAAATATGGTATGATGGTATGGTATGATGACACATATGGTATGATATGCCATCTAGACTGCCACAAGTCCATGGGACTGGATGGCCTACACCCTCGGGTGCTGAGAGAGCTGGTGGGGGTGATTGCTGAGCTACTCTCAGCCATCTATCAGCACTCCTGGTTAACTGGAGAGGTCCCAGAGGATTGGAGGCTTGCTGATGTGACTCCCATCTTCAAGAAGGGCCGTAAGGAGGATCCAGGGAACTATAGGCCTGTCAGCCTGACCTCTGTACCAGGAAAAGTAATGGAGCAAGTCATCTTGGGTAAGATCACATGGCATGTGTGTGGGGTCCAGGGGATCAGACCCTGCCAGCACAGGTTCATGAAAGGCAGTTGTGCTTGACCAACCTCATCTCCTTCTATGACTGGGTGGCCAGACTGGTAGATGAGGGAAAGGCTGTTGATGTAGTCTACCTAGACTTCAGCAGAGCCTTTGACATGGTCTCTCACAGGCTTCTTCTGAGGAAACTGGCTGCCCATGGCCTGGACAGGTACACACACCTTTGGATAAGAAACTGGCTAGAGGTCCGTGCTCAATAGGTGGTGGTTAGTGGAGTGAAGTCCAGCTGGCGACCTGTTTCAAGTGGTGTCTCCTAGGGGTCCGTACTGGGCCTATCTTGTTTAATATCTTTACTGATGACCTAGATGAGGGGATTGAGTGTACCCTCAGTAAGTTTGCAGATGACACCAAGTTGGGAGGTGGTGTTGATCTGCCTGAGGGTAGAGAGGCCCTTCAGAGGGATTTAGATAAGCTGTGTCACTGGGCTGAAGTGAATGGGACGAGGTTCAATAAGGCCAAGTGCCGGGTCCTGCACTTTGGCCACAACAATCCCATGCAGCACTATAGGCTTGGGGACGAGTGGCTAGATGACTGTGAAGAGGAAAGGGACCTGGGGGGTGTTGGTTGATGCTCGGCTGAACATGAACTGACAGTGTGCCCAGGTGGCCCAGAGGGCTAATGGCATCTCCTGGTCTGCATTAGGGCTGCTCAGGGAGCTGGGATTGTTTAGTCTGGAGAAGAGGAGGTTCAGGGGAGACCTCATCACACTCTACAACTTCCTGAAGGGAGGTTGTGGTGAAGAGGGTTTGGCTTCTTTTCCCAGGCAGCAAACAGGACCCAGGGGAATGGCCACAAGTTGTACCAGAGGAGGTTTAGGTTAGATTTAAGGAAGAACTTTATCTCTCAGAGGGTGGTCAGGCACTGGAATGGCTGCCCAGAGAGGTGGTGGAGTCGCCGTCCCTGGCAGTGTTCAAGAGGCGTCTGGATGAGGAGCTGTGAGATCTGGTTTAGTGCTTGTGGAAGCAGTGGTAATGAGAAGATGGCTGGACTAGATGATCTTATAGGTCGTTTCCAACCTTGTGATTCTATGATTCTATGATCTTTGTATCATACCGCTATCGTAAGCACAAGGATAACAGATGGGGCAATCCATCCTCTGTGTAAATGGGCTGTTGTCATCTGAACTGCAGAAAGGTACTTCTCATGAAGGGTCCTGTGATCAGTGCTGATTTTTCTGCTTTTCAGATTTGTTTTGCAGCATCCTGGACACTTGCTAACCTATTAAGGTTTATGTATCACTACAGTGCATTTCTTCCTTCAGAGTGGAAACTGTAAGCATGAAAATAAAGGGAAAAAAGATAACAGAATTGTGCTTCATATCCAGATTGCTTTTATGAGTCCCTCTTGTTTATCCTGCACTATAAACCCAACATCAATTACATCAATCACAGTGGAGAATGTGAATCTATCTGCGAGGAAGTCTGTAAACATGTCCAAAAAGTGCCACACTGTGCTTGCCATTGTTTGATCTCTTTTTTCCTTTCTTAAATCTCTTCTAGGTGACAGTGGTGATTAAAGAAAACATGAGGCAACGTACCGTCCAAACCCCAGTTGTTTCCATAGCAAATTTATTCATTTATGAAGTCAATAGACTTAGACTTAAGAATATTATGTTTATTCAAGGAGTTGTTGCATGTTGCTTTGCATTTATTTTGCATGCTTAATTTAACCCTCCAAAACAGCTGTGTTGTGTGCATCTACATATATTTCCATTCTTATCTTATTTATCTTGAACTACGCACACTAAAACCCTCATAGGTATTTTAGTCAGGATTAGATTCAGAAAGTGTGGCTATAATGCCAGCTATTGAGATCTCTGCACATCATGTGCCTCACCCAGCATCTCTGACAGCACCAAGACCAACAGAAGTGTATTTCAGTAGAAACAGGCATTGTTCTCTTGACGCAGCCTCACTCTGTGCATGAGTGTAAATAATTTGCTGGGGAAGAGCTGTGCCTGTGACATGATGGAGTGTGTTTTATCCTGGTGAGAATGGCTACAGGCAGAAGTGAAGTAGCAGCAGCAGGAGCTGCCTGCAGAGAAACAATTGCCTCAGAGTCATCCCAAAAAACATTCAAGTAACTGATTCTGTCTTTATTTTAGCATTATTGATGTTTGTTTTTTTCTCTCTGGCTGTCTGTAACTCAGCACTGTGCCTACTGTGACAAATTCTCTTCCAGCCAAGTGCCAACTTTTGCTAGGCTGAGTGTGGGAATTGTGATAGCAGGAAGCTTGCCTGATTTAAGCAAAACTGCCTGGGATGCCAGCTTCAGGACAGACACATGCATGTGTGTGAGCCCCTCAAATCCTATGCTGAAAGCTACACAGACAAAAAGCAATAAAGAAAAAAGCACAGCAACCCCCACCATGTTTTCAGGATGTAGTGTTAAGCACATAAAAGAGTGGAAACTGTAGGGTGTTTGGGGACATTGAATGAAAGTATTAGTGCCCTTGGAGAGGATAATGTTTTTCCCTGCCATTTCTTCTACTATTGTTGGTGATTTTCATATTACACTGCACCTGCTGCCACAGTGACATTTATAAGTTTGGCATCAGGTCCTGTTCTCCTGACTTGGAAATCTTATGTTTAACTGAGATAATGCAAAGTCAATAAAAGAAAGGCCAGAAATAGGTTTCACACCAAGGTAAGCAGTGCAGTGTTGAGGAGTGACTTCCTTTTGCCATCACACTACAGTTTGTTGGCAAACACTTGTCTGCAGCAGAGGATTTTGTTGTATTTAGAAGCTGTATCAAATTAGGTTTGGGTTCAATGCCTTTGAAATCCTGATTCTGTAGATCACTCCAGGTTTTAGCTACCTTCACAGTTTATGCCAGATGTGTGTTCACCTATTACCTGAGCCAACCAGCCCATAAAGAAACGTGTTGATCCCAGAGCACTTGATCAGGAAGAGGATGAAAGGAGCCAGGGGAGACAGAGAAAGGAGATCAGTGGGGGATTCCTTATCAGGGCTTGATTTGAATCAGATGCAAATCATTTGTGTGTCATCAAACAAGCTGGTAGAAGCCTGCAGAAGTCATGATTCAAAGCAGAATAAGATGGAACTCTAGTTTCCAAAATATCCAAGATGAGCTTCCATCTCAAGTATCCAAAACAGGCAAGGCCTGACAGCAAGTCACAGCTGCCTCTCACCTCTTCACAGTGCCACAAGCTGGCACTGTGAAGAAAAGAAGAAAAGGAATTGGGCAGAAGAAATACGTCTTATTGAGAGTCTCTTTTTTATATGGAGAGAGAGAGTTTCCCTACTTCATGTTGCAGGACATCCATCAGAAATGCGAGCCAGACCTTCTCACAATTCAGAGAGCTCATGACCACCCTGTTCTCTGATGCTGTACAGAACAAAAGTGCTTAGGGTGTTTCCTCCCTCTTACAGCTTTCAGTGTTCCCTGAACGTAATAAAATAAAGATATAAAGGAAATGGATTGGGTTCTTACTTCCCTATGTACAAACACAAGATTTCAGTCTGCTGGGTTTTTCCTTTGGTATCCATCACTCTAAGCATACAGTGAAGGAGAGCAGAAAAGTAATCAGGCCAGCAAGAAAATGTAGTAGTTCATTTATTAAGAAATGAAATGTGAAGATTTTTTTTCTATGGGAAGTATGGAGTGATGCTGGCTTCTAAAACTTGTTCTTGTTATGAGCACAGCAAGTGCCAACAGAATTCAGAAACAAAACAATTTGAGAACAAAATGTTTACATCAGTGGTTCTAAATGAAGAAGTAACTCCAGCTACATCATTCTATGAGTCTATAATTCACTAGTACTTAAACTACGCTCATCAGTCCAGCCTCTACACGTCAAATACAAGGCTAAACTTTAATTTTCTGTATAGTGAGACCTTTAATAAAATGCTTCTTCATCTCCAGACCCCATTAAGATTACAGACAACAGGAGTTGGCTAGTAATTTTCTCTCTGACATATAAGTAACTTTTAAAGTGATTTTATAGGCTGATTAAGCTATTCATTACAAAAGAAACATATATTTCTCATTAATTTTGCCTTGAAGACCTGAAGTACATATATTTGATAATAATTCTTTTCTTTTTTCGTTTATTGCAAGGCTGTGTGATGAGTTCAAGATCTTTCATATGAGCCATAAACTCATCTGTGATAGATGACATTGCAAGCAGCTGTGGATGTAAATTAAGCTCAAAAGCATAGCTTTTAGTTATCTGCATTATCTTCTTTGGCCATTCATGCTAGATGCAATATGTATAGCTAGTTTCTGTGTGTTTTTTTTAAAGAATTCTAAGAGTTACATACGCAGGTAAGACCTGTAAGACCTTAGTTTTAAATTTAAGTGATCAGTAGCCCAGCATAGTGTCATGGAGCCCTGGTAAATTTAGGCTTGAAGGGACCTTTGGAGGTCATGCTCTCTATGCTGGCTTGAAAGTTGATCAGGTTGTTGGAGGTATCATCCCGTTAAATTCTGAGTTTCCAAAATGGAGATTGCATGAGAGAGAAATTCCTCCTGGGAAAAGCTTTTGCAGCATTTGAGGAATTCTTGTCATGGTAAAGACTTTTTCTTCTCTTTGCTAAGTGAAATATCCCTTCCTGTAGCTTCCAACCATTTCCTCACTTTTTGATGTGCAGTAGATAGGAGTTTCCATCATGTCATAAGAAAACTTCAGTTAAGATGTTAGCATTCTACAGGTGATAGTATTTTACACTAATTTCTGATTGATTTCAGCTTAACACAGGAACCATGACTGAGTGACTCTTACATCTATTTTATTGGCATGGCTGGAATCACATGGATTTTTGTTCTTTCCTTACTAGCATCATTGGCTGTATCAATTTTAATTCACTTAGGAAATAAATATTTTTGGCATCTTGCAGATTGCTTTCTACATCTTGAACTACCTCAAGTTCACAAATGTTCTTCGATTTCCAGATCCATTGGTCTGTCTTCTGAAAGACTCCAGTGAGTAGGGCAAAATATATTCTGTGACTAAAAAAATTTTGTTGATGTTTCGGTTCTCTTAAAAGTTCTTTTCATGGTTAGCCAGGAATGGGTGTGAGCAGTTTTGCTGCTCTTAAAGATAAGCAAAATTCTGACAATGGATCCAGAAGAAGCTGTGGAAGCTCTTGGATGGATCTTAGCAGCCCCTTTCTGATGCTCCTATTTCAAGTCCACACTCCAGACGGGTACTAGGAACATAGGGTGTAGAAATAGTCCTTCCTTTTTATGGGAAAACAAAGCTTTGTTCTGTGTGAAGGAACAACTGGAATGAGGTTTAGCCAGCAGTAGGGGGCAGCCAGATTTACAGTTAGAGTGAAGTTATTGAAACAGCTTTGAACTGAGATTCTACAGACTTCATTATTGCACTAATGAGAACCCATGTACATCACTGTGAAACATTATGACAATATTAGTTAATAGAATTTGCAGTCATAGAATTATAGAATCATAGAATGGCTTGGGTTGGAAGGGACCTCAAGGATCATCAAGCTCAAACCCCCCTGCCACAGTCAGGACCTCCACCCTCCAGATCTGGTACTAGACCAAACTGCCCAGGGCTTCATCCAACCTGGTCTTGAACACCTCCAGAGAAGGACAGGGCATCCACGTCCTCTGGGCAGTCAGTGCCAGCACCTCACCATTCTCAGTTCTATTCACTCTCTATTCGTGTTTCTTCCTTTTGCTTTATGCTGTGACTATAGTATTTTTCTTTCATTTAGCTGTGTACTTCGTCCCTAAGGAAGACTTATTTGCAAGCCTGAATAAATTACTTCACTGAAGAAATTACCTCTCAGAAAGAAAGCAGCTTATTATGCATTTTTGGAATAAAGCAAAACAAAATATACATTTTATTGTTTTGAGATTTTTTTGTGTGAAAAATGAGCCATGCTTGATATGCATACAAACCTTTGTGCTGCTAAGCTATTTACTGACAAGTGCCCTATAGAAAAACTTGAGGAATGTGTGCTAACAGAAGAACTAATGGTATTTAAAATAGGACGTACCATCATAAAACCACACTCAATTAACATAAAACATATTTAAAAAGTGATACAGAAAGACAAGTAAAGTGAAGTTTAAGTATTTAGATGAAAAAAGGAGTTGCATCTGAAATGTAATTTAACATAAACTAGAAAATACCCCATGTAACAACGAATGGAAATCTATTAAAATGAAAATCTGTAAATCCATGTGGTTCTTTTAGCAACCTAATAAATAGCAATACTTCTGTCTGAGAGTTTATGATGATTTAATATATCTGCCTTACTACATTTATGATCTAATTTAACAATGTAATATAAATTTCTACAAATTTTATGTCTTGTAGACTGAATAATTCAAAACAAGGAATGTTTAAACAATGAATGTTTTAAGGTTGAGATTTTATTTTACTTTCCATAGTTTTTTTTCTAGAAATTGTTGATTTCAAAAGTACAAGAGAGCATTTTGCATGTTTTTCACCCACTGTTTAAAAAAACTGTATAATTTTTGAATAAACAAACAGTTTTGACAAGCAGTATCTTTCTCTTTATGAAGAATTGTCCCATTTATTTTCCAAATTATAGATTTGACATATTCTAAAAACAGGTCACAAGACAGAAGAGCATAATAAATCTGTATTTTATGAGCACGTCTTTTAATGAGCGACATCTGAACACAGAAAGTGTTCTTAAATTTAATTTAGTGCTTAATCAGGTAGTACTGTGAAAACCTACTCACTTTTGTTAAACATATGCAGTAATATTTTACAAGCAATCTCTTCTGTAACTGTGCAAGTATATCCACTGAGCACCATTCTGATTCCAGTCCATTGGGTCCATCCCAGAAACCATTACTCTCAATCTGTTTTATCTTCCTTTCGCTTTTTACCTAACCCTTTCCCCCAGAAATATCATTTACATTTTAGCTTATTTATTTATGGCTGTTTCTATGGCATCAACTCTTGATTAAGAAAGAAACAAAAGCATCCTAAGAAAATATGTATCAGGATGACAAGCCTAATCTCATCAGAAAGAACAGGCTGTAGAATGTTTTTTCTCCTTTATTTCACAACATTTGATTTTAAAAAAAAAAACAACTTTTTCAATGAAAAACTAGAATGTTTTGCATGCAATTTTACAAAGGCCATCATTAAACTTGCTTGTAATTTCATTAGCAGTTTTATTGAAGACTTGTCTCTTCAGGCCTTAGTGATGCTGATTCCATCCTTTCATGGCTGATAATCACATCATTTTAAAAACAATAAAATCTTAACAAAGGAATCTGAGCTGTGCTTTTCCATTTTTAGTCATAAGCAGTTGGAAAGGCATCAGTGCCCAAGGAAGTTTCCATCATGAAAATGTAATCATAGTCCCTTCTCTAAAGCTTGCTGCAAGTGCATTTTAATTATCTTTACCTTTTGGTGAGTTAGAATAAATTCTGAGAAAAGGATGAAAGCAATAAAACACAGCATTTTCCAGACCAAGAAGTGACTGAAAAGTAACAAAATTCTTCTTATTAGCTTTCCAGAGTTATCACTATTTTTTAGGAGATTCAAAAAAATCCATGTACTTCATTCATGAAAAGATTTCATAGTAACTCCAAGACGTGGAAACTTTTTTATTATAGGAAGTTCAAAGATATAACTAATATTAAATGCAACAGATTGTTTTGAAAATACGTGTAGTCACAACATGAGGACTAGCAGCTCCTAGGGTCTATGAAGTACAAGTTGTCAGACAATCTAAAGGAGCCAAATAATGACTTGGTGTTTAGACAGAGATTTTCCACTCAGAAAAAGCTGTAAGACTCATATCCTGAAAGGCTGCCAAGGCATCTTAACCATGCTGGCTTTTGCTTAGTCTCAGTATATTTTAAAAAAGTAAGGCACATTACGGTCATCTGTATTCTCTGTTCAGAGGATGATGAGGAACAGATACAGGTTGCCCAAAGAAGTTGTGGGTGCTCACAGCCAGGTTGGATGGGGCCCTGAGTAGCATGATCTGGAAAGGGGCAACCGCCCTGTGACTGGGGGTTGGAACTGGATGGCTTTTAAGGTCCTTTCCAACCCAAGCCATTCTGTGATTCTATCATTCTAGAACCTGGTAAATCTTCAGCTGAGATCTTCATCCCTAAGCATGGCATCATACACATTCATGTATATCATACATAATGAAAATGGACTCAAATGTGTTTGTTTGTTTGTTTTTCATACAAACAGTAGATTTAAAACCTTATTAAAAGCATGGGGCTTACTGAAGTGGAGAAAAATACTGAAAATACAAATGCAAAGCAAAGGTCTTACCAGGAAAAAAAGAAAAGAAAAAAATAAAATAAAAAGAGAGAGGAAAAGAGGAGAGAAGCAGAGAAGAGAAAAGACAAGGAAAGGAAAGGAGACATGAAAAGGGAGGGAACAATGAAAGGAAAGGGAAAGGAGAACCACCTGTTCTTATTTTTAATTAAACTGTGCTACAGTCTAGCATGACAGGTGAGAAAGGGACTTTCTGGCAGCACACCAAACAAATTAATACGTCGTTTAAATGCATCATGAAGCATATCCCACACTGGAGCCAGGATTTTTTGTTTGTTTGTGATCACAAATGAACAAAATTTTTCTACAATTTGTGTGCTCTGGCACACAGCCTGGGAAGAGGCATTTTGTGAGGGCATGCACCTGTAAACCATGCAGGAATTTAAATCAATAGGTTTTTATGCAGTTCTTCTGAAAGGAACAACAGACGCCAGTTACCAGCTGGCAAAAGGCTCTGTAGGGCTCTATGTAAGGGTTGCTGTAAGAGTTTTACTGGGACTGTGGCATGGCTGAGTCAGCCACAGCTTTTCCTGCCCAGGGATGGCAGTGCTACCCTGGAGACCTGCAGTGCAGGGGGATTTGCAGTTTTGCTTGGAGAGCCCCTGGAAGGAACACTGTGGTTGATAAGGCTTGGATGAAAGTACAACTTTAGCAGGCTTGCTGTGCAAGCATACGTTGCTTCTTTATTTTCCTGTACTTATTTTTCCTGTTCCGCTGGAATAAGTGACCCCAGAGGTTTGTGCTGAAGCCCAAAGATAGAGGAGCTCTACAGAGAGAGGGGGGTTGTGGATTCAGTCCAGAGGAGTGCCTCAGCCCTGTGTCCCCCTGGCTGGGCAGGCCCTGTTTGCCCCATCACGCTGCGCTGCCTCGACAGCTGCATCTTCAGGTTGGCTCTTCAGTTGGCTAGAGGCTCCCGTCACTCATCTTACTGTGGAAGCTAAAAGTAATAGCACTGATGCCAAAGTAGGGGAAAATATTTTCATTTTGAATCATTTGCAGCAGTAGAAATGTGTCTTATAAACCAGCACCTCGATAGCTCTGTGCTACGTGGTTCTAACAATTGGTCCCATTTTATTCCAAGGAGTGAAGCAGACTGAGCTGCAAGCATTTTCTGTCAAAAACAAAAAAAAAAGAAAAAAAGAAAAAAAAAGTGAAATGTATTAAATGATGTCTAGAAGGCCATATTTTATGTTTGCCTCATCAAAGTTTTGGATGTGTTCGGACACGGGTGTGGAAAAAAGGAGAAAAAGCATGGTTTTGCTCCTGTGTCAAGCCTTGGCAAATACCAGGCCTGCATGTCCAAGATAAGGTTTAGAAAAGGGACACTGCTCTCCTATGTCCCCATGCTTTGAAGTAGGAAAAGGGACCACAGAGGGACCATGTTCACTGCCTAAACACCCAAGCACTGCTCATGCTTTCTTCACTCAGGACAAAGCACAGGACTACGTCACACTACTTTGGGGTGTAGTTCCAGTTAGGTAGGAGACGTATGGGCTTCAGTGGAATGTGTTCCAGTTTTGTCTTTGTCTTGAGAGAGAGGAGGAGAGAGAGGCTATGGGTTGCTTTGCATATGGATCATGTCACAACACACACACACAAAAGGTATTTCTTTCACTTTAACTGAATGAATGCTTTTCTATACAATTTTTTTCAAGACCATTTCTGCTCATCCTGTTTTAACTCAAAGAAGTTTGTTTCCTAGTAGTGGCTGTTGCATAAATTCATCTGCATTTCTCTGCTAGTGCCTGCCCAACAAGGCATTACATTTAACAGTCTCTCTGCTGCCATTTTACTGTGCATAGCCCTGTTACATATGACAGCATTTGCTACAGTGATTTTCACATTTGTTGAATGTTTGCAACAAAAATACCATTTCAGTGTAATAGCATAAAATCCTTTTGAGGTTGGAAACACAGGATGCACTGAGTTGGAAGTATCAACCCAGGCAGGTGGCCTGCAATGCTTCACTGCAGAACCAGGGACCTGACTGATGGACTGTATCAAAATGGCAGGTGGAAATAAGGCATGTTTGTCTAAATAAGTGTGGATTCTCGGGTTAGAAGCATGCCCTCCTTATCTGGAGTGAATTCTTAGTAGTAAAGAGACATATCTAGTGTATATAAAGAATAATTTTTAATTTAAATATAAAAAGTAAAACCAAAAGCTTTGATTAGCTTCATTTCCCTTCTATTCATGGGGAGTATTTGACCTTGGCAAATGTGAATCTTTTTAAGCCAAATACTAATTTCATAGCCATGAGAGCTCTGTGTGCCAAGTCTTTGTCTATGCAGTACCAGAAACACAGCACACCTGCTGGCTATTTTTGATGCAACTTTTATGCTGCTGGAGTGTCACCATGTTACCTGAAAATCTGCCATCTGAAATCACCAAATAAAGTGTTTCCAGGTTATTTTGGATGGGGAGATAAGGAGGTTTTCATCACATCTTAATTTGCAAAGGAGCATTATATCTGGAGCTGAAGCTGGGGATAAATATCTTCTATTCGGTTTTCAGGTTTCATTATTTACCCTTTGCAACAAAGCTTAACAGTTGCTTTTTTCCTACTTGAATTACACTATAGTCTACAACAAGTTGGGGCTGGGTGGAGGAATATCCAAGATCATAAGATCATTTCCAACACCTCTGAAAGCAAGATTTTTCTTTAAGGAAGAAGTTGATTGGAAAACTCTTGTTGCCTTCAGGGATGTGAATATTATTGATGTGATTGCTTGCACTGTGTGCTTAATGTTGAATTTTAAAATGCCAAAAGTAGAGTTCAGAGAAGGAATAATGTTTCTTTAGGGCTGGTTTTCTTTCTTAATTCAGTATTCTACAGTTAAGGAGAAAATCTATTTTTGAATGCATTTCAAACTTGATATTCTACTGAAGAGTTCCAGCTACAAAGCAAAGTAAATACTCTTGGATTTTGAAAGGCCTCTGTGATGATTCTTCCTTGTATTTTCAAAAATTGGACTCTCCCTGGAAGTGGAAGCAATTAATATTTTGCGGTTTTGTTCTGGGACTGACATGTGGAACATGTTCTCCTTTTTTTATCAATGAGTTGTGAAACTACATATCTGCCTGGCAGTTATGGTGTTAGGAAGTATGTGTGTTCTAAGTTGTCTGGGGGAAATCCTGCTTGTACTTGTTTAAGTGAATTGTAGAGCTTTTACTGATAGCTGCCAGCTGATGAGTAGTGGCTGCTGGAAATTGGATTTTGGTTTTTAGTGGAAAATTATTATGTTGACAAATGTAGTGCATTGAAGTGGAAAACTAGCCTTCATAATGTGGATATTCTGAGAATAAAACTTCTGGGGGATGATTTAATGGATAAGCAGTTGAAAAGACCAAAAGAATATGGTTAATTACACAACTTGCTTTTTGGGTTATTTCTGTTTTTATTGAATGAACTGTAGGTGAATGTTTCATTAACTTGGCTTTTAAATCTAGACAAACAGCTATTTCTAATCTCAAATTTGTTATGCTTGCTGGCCTGACAAGGTATAATGAGTAGCCACTGGAATTATCAACTGAACTGAAGACTAAGTATTTCAATCACTTGTCTCAAAGCTTTTAATGTGCTTATCTTCTGATAAAATATTGCTGTTTCTAGGAAACTACTGCTCCTACTTTGATTGTCCAGACTATAAAAGGTTAAAATGCCTAGGCTCTTAGGTACCTTATCAAAATGGTCCACAGCATAAGTAACCCTCATTGCAGACTGTATTTCACCAGTTTGCCAGTATCTACACTTCAATTAACATAAAACTACTGAAAACTTATATAATAACGTTGTATAGGTAATTCATCTGCTTATCTCCATGTCTTTATACAGACTGGGAAAAGAATCTCCTGAGAGCAGCGCTGTGAAGAAGGACTTGGGGGTCCTGGTAGATGAAAAGCTAGACATGAGCCAGCAGTGTGCACCTGCAGCCTGGAAGGCCAACTGTGTTCTGGGCTGCATTAAAAAAGGGGTGGCCAGCAGGGAGAGGGAGGTGATTGTACCCCTCTACTTGGCTCTTGTGAGGCCTCATCTGCAGTGCTGTGTCCAAGCCTGAGACACCTGGTACAGGAAGAACGTGGAACTCCTGGAGTGGGTCCCAAGGTGGGCACTAAGATGATCAGAGGGCTGGAGCACCTCTCCTATGAGGAAAGGTTGAGGGAACTGGGCTTGTTTCTCTTGGAGAAGGATCTGGGGAGACCTCATTGTACCCTTCCTGTACTGGAAGAGAGCGTATTAACAGGAGGGGGAACAGCTGTTTACAAAGGTGGATAGTGATAGGACAAGGGGGAATGGTCTTAAACTGAGATGGGAGGTTTAGGTCAGATATTGGCAAGTTTTTCTACTCAGAGTGGTGACACACTGGAGCAGGTCACTCAAGGAGGCTGTCGATGCCCCATCCCTGGATGTGGCTCTGGGGAGCCTGATCTTGTGGTTGGTCACCCTTCCCATGGCAGAGGAGTTGAAACTAGATGGATTATCTTTTGAGGTCCTTTTCAATCCAGATGATTCTATGACTATCAAAAAGCTTTGATGTTTTGGCCTCAGAAGCTTGTTCTTTTTGAATCCTGTTCTGCCTCAGGACTGAGGGGGGCAAAGAGGACCTCAGTATGTGTGTTTCTCTTTCAGAGTCAGGTTTTCTTTTCCTTTGAATTTGAAAGGTCCATTTCCTCTTGGAAAATCACTTTGGGAAGAGATTTGTTAGTATACTTCATAGGTACTTATACATGAAGTGAACACTTAGGAGAAAACTGCTTCTATACATTTCCGTCTAATCTACCTGCTAGAAGTTATTTTCTTCAAATTGATTAATGATGTGAATAACAGAACAATAAACTCCAAAATTCTTCAGTCAGTTTTGGTGATTCAGCATGTTACTGTATGAGCCCACATGATTGAACAAAAGTGTCTTGGTATTACACAATGTAGTAATTCATTGCTTTGTGCTGCTTGCTGGAACTTGGTTAAGAAAACAATTTTACAAGGCATAATTGAGCAATTACTTACCTGGTTTGTTCCGTTCTCTTTTCTACTTGGCTTCATAAATGGACAGCAACTGAGAAACTTGTTTCTTTTTGTTTGAAAGTATGTTGGTATTTTGATAGGTCTTTAGTAGCATAGTGGTTCTGAAGACTTAATGATCAGTTTGAAGGGAGAATCTATACTGAGACAGTCACTTCTTTTGAATAAATGATCTCAGAAAATAGTGTGTAAAAACACTGTTATTCTTCTATATGTTTAGAAGAAATCCTAGTACACTGAATAGCTTTGCAGCTGTAGTATTCAGTTTGTGCGTGGGAAGTTCTTGAAGTCACAAATAGTCCAAGAATGAAGTTTGTGAGGTGGAAGAAATGGATGGTGGATGATCAATCTTTATGAAAGCTGACAAAGAAGAAGAATTCTATTTTCTATTTTTGTTCTGCTCCTGGAAAAAAAAAAAAGTCATACTGAATCAATAATTTCTGGCTCTTTGGCTGTGATGGATAATGGATGTAGATGTCCTATGCTTCCTAGAATTGTCTGTTCCAGTAACAGTTTTGATTGCCAAGCCATCCTAACCAGTCAAGGTGCAGGGGACAAGATGATCTGAGTGAAGATGCTTTTCAGAGGAGAAAGAAAGAATGAATTTAGCTCCCCCTATGAGCCCAGAGAACCAGTTTGCCATCCTCATGCTCTCTAGAATAGGAGAGGCAAAGTGGTGATGTGCTGTTGACCAAGTTGATTTATTAAAGCTTCTGCTTGCCTCAGTGCTGACCTTGCTTTTCATAGGCATTGGCAGTGTGAATAAAATCTATTTATTTATCCTAAGTATATCATAAATACTGCATGTGCTGAGGACTAGGGATGTAAGTTCGAGTGATCTGTCTAATGCTTGGCTCACTCTGGTAGAATAGTACACTTAGAAATCGAGATGGGGGGTGTGGAGGGAAGAGAATGTTGAAGAAACTGGGAGTGCGAATTGCTTTAACGCTCTTAGTTTTAAATGAAATTTGGTTGGCCCTGTTCCTCTAAGTTAACAGGAGTTATGTCAAGGTGGCTGTGTGTTAATGGCATCTGCTAAATTAATATCTGTCAAAATACTGTTTTGCATTTCCTTGGTAGGAGGTGAAGTACTCCAGAAATTAGACTATCCTATCTAGTAGTTTGTTTTCTAAATCTGGGACACGTTCACAAAGCTATGTAAGATAATTGCTGCTGCATTCAAGGATGGATGGTAAAGCTTCATGCAAGATTCCCTTTAATGGTGGTTTTGGCAAATCAGTCCAAAGTAACTTTTTTTTTTTTTTCCAGCAGTGATTTGTAGTGTATTTAGTAGATTATAATCTGACACAAGTGCTTCAATCATGTTACTGTAGTTGACATTGGTACAAAAGGGATGACTACGTGGCATGTAAAAAAATTGTGTGCAAGCTCTGAGTACTTAAAATATTTGGAATTCATGTAAGAAATGCTGTGTAACTTCTTGCAAAAGCAACCCTATTTTGAATGAGTAACTGGGTGAGTCTGTGGCTGTTAAATATTTAAATTGTCTGTTTTTTTCTGATCCTTGATGGATTGTTGCCCTTCTTCACCAGAGAAGTCCTCCTTGCTAGATAGCAAGTTTCGAGCATACTCTTAGGACTAACTATATTGTTATGATGATTCTTCTAAGCTAAGCCTCAAGTGGGAGGTGAATAGTACTAATGACATGGCTGCAGTACAAAATGAAGATGGGCAAAACTTAAAATATCCTAAAAATGGAAGGCATGGTCTTATAGGTGAATAAATGACTCTACTTTTTGAAGTGGAAATGTCTACTGCTCATTTTGTGCTGAGAATAGATAAAATGGTATTTGAAAAACAATCTGAAAACCAACTTCAGATTGAAAGTGATGAATGCTTTCTTTAAGCTGTAGAACTTTTAATAGCAAATCTGAAAAGTCCCTTTTTCATAGAGAAATTGCTTCAACAGTATACTTCTGCAGACTCAATTTTTGCAGAAAAACAGTATCCACTGCTGAGGCATAGAAATCCATTATTTGCACTTCTATATGTGAACCTCAATAGCTCTGAAAAATGATGCAGGCTATCAAGTTAGCACAGTTTTTGCTGATTGGCATTAGAGTTGTGCTAAATGATGTAAGGTCAGAGTCTTGTTCCCAGTGAGGGAGGAGGAATATAATGAATTCATATTCAGGATGTGGGTTAAAAGCATATCTTGCATATTTTCAGTGGGGGAGAAAACAATTGTGTGTACTTTGTGAACCTCATTTGAAGATTTTTTCCTAAATGTCAAAAATTTTTATCTTCATGTTTGTAGATCATTTCTTTTCAGGCTGTGGCCAAGACATTATTTGCTTCATGAATTAAATTCACCCTAGTTACTTTCGTGTCATCTTATGGCATCAGTATTTGTTGTCAGTCATATTGCTCTTCTGTAGTGTTTTCTTCCTTCATAAGATGAGGGTTTACACAAAACAAGCAATAATGCAATTTTCATCTGCATTTAAAAATCCCAATCAGATATCCTGTGCTTACATTAACCCTAACTGAAATGAACTGGCTTTTGCTTTAAGTGCCTAGACACTTTAAGATGCCAAGGATAAGTCTTCATATTGCCTAGATGCTCTTCACTTGCAGCTCCAAACAGGATTTTTTGGACAGGTGAGAAGTTGCTTAAGTGTAATGTTTTGATCCTTTTGATGCCCAAAGTTTATTTCTTGGAGACTGAATTTAAGCTTGCATGAATGGGAAATGGTCCACAACTCCTGAATTTCTGGCATATGATGCAAATGACAAAAAATATTGCAAAGGAGATGGCTACAGCTTAAAATAAAGAACAAGTGTTTATGTAAATATCCTTCTTATGGGAATGGTCAAAACTTATGACAAGATTTGATGTCACTTGACATGTTTGGACTCCACAAGAGTTGGCTTATTTATATATTATATGAATGTATACTTAGCTTAAGGTTATTTAGTAAATACTAGATTTTCAATAGACAAAGGCTGTTAATACAATATTTCTACTGTTACAGAAGACAATGGAATGTGTGAGCACTTGCACAAACACTTTGTTTTATTGATTCTCTAGTTTAATATACACTAAGTCAGAAGCTCTGGGCAATTCTTATGTGGTGAGTTTAAAATAGCTATTTTTATGTAGACCAAATAAGAAAATTGATGTATCTTCTGTGTGTCAGCTGCAAAAGAAAAGTGTCTTTCTAGTTTGTGGATTGATTTTTGCTTAATGCTAACTGTCTCGTTAATGTAACTAAAGGCACTTTAATTTAAATGGATGCACGACCAGTCTGTTAGTAACAGACTGATTCAATAGTATTTTGTGGTACTTAATGACAAAGATAAGGTAAAATGGAACTACTTCTTAAGCAATCAAAAGGTTATTTGCTACTTTCTCTTGTAGCAAAGCGTTGAGTGACTTGGTTTTGCAGCTATGCTAACTTCAAGTGCTCTAATTCAGATTGAAGACACTCTTTAGAAAGGTTTCGAGAAATAGTGAACCACAGTGTATGGAAACTACTGAGTCACAGCCTGAACCTCTGATTAATCACCTGAGGCAAGCAGTGAGTCAGCCCTGGGAGCACAGGTGAAGGCAATTCACCTGTGCTGGAGGAGGGGGTGGAGCCAGGCTCCACCTCTCCTAGACCCATTTAAAAGCTGACTACCAGTGGGGAAGGATCTCTCTTCTGGAGATCCATTCCACTGGAGTTTCCTGAGTGAGCCCATGATGTGGGTAAGCATCCTATTTATTCTCTTTGTCTTGTATAACTCTCCTGTTTATTTTGTTATTATAGCAACTTAATATTTTTTGATTGTACAATATTCCTTGATAATACGCTCTCAATATTCTTTGATTATACTCCCAGTAAAAGTCTACTATAGCGCAGTACATTGACCACAAAATGTTTTGCTTATTGTTACACAGGGCTTCGTGTTCTCTGTTGGATAATAATTAATATTAAGTTAAAAGATCTGGAAAGACCGTAGTTAGTTCTTGTTTCTCATTTCTTCAGTAGACTTCATCTGGCATTCTTTTCCTCTGTAGTCGTCTTTTCATGACAAACAGTTTACCAATTTATCTTTTTCTGCTTTAAGACCCGAAGTTCTATAGCTGCATCCTTTAATGTTTCAGAATAAATTCTGAAATAAGTTACAATAATTATAAAAATTAAGAATAATTGATCAGGGATAAATTTACTAAGCAGTATGTACCATGTAGTAGACATGTGTTATGGAAAAGCAAAATAAAATAAGCATGCACAGAACCAATCTGTATGGAAAGTAAGCATAAGCTTCAAGATGCAAATTGATCAGACAAATGTGCATCTAGGATATGCTGAACTTATTTAATGAACTACAGTTCTCTGTCCTTAGGAATGATTGCTGGAAGGCTGTATGTCAAGCCAGCATGATGCAAGAGTAGTTGTGGGGGATAGTACTGTGAGCAAATATGGCAAATTCTTCTGGAGAAGACAAGGAGGCAATTCAGTGAGCTGTAACTAATGTGCCATAAATGGATACTACTTGATGGCCATATCACTTGTATGATGTTGTATGGCTGACTTTACATTCCAGGTACTCCCGTATTGTCTTGTTCTTACTGATAGCTGGTTATCCACCTAGTCCTGAAAAGCTATTTTGTCGGTGTACTTGCCAATAGGATACAGCAAGACAGAAAGTAGTTTGTGTGATGGTTTATCCTCAGACTGAGATGACTTTGACTCCTGTTAAGGAGGTTTAGGAATTTCCGATTTTTTTCCTTGTTTATGTGGTATCTAGGCTGTTTCTCACTCTAAGTTTGTTGTATCACATCCACAGTTCTATTTTAACTTAGAGCAGATCATCATTTGGCCTTTGTCTGATTATGATGGAGGTAGCTGCTACCTCAACAAACACTTCAACTACCGATCATAGCAAATTAGAGACAGACAGGTTTTTATCTACAAGACAAGCCTGAGAAGATAAGAGTTTGAGTCTAGAGTAAAAGATGGTTTCTTGCATTTAATTGCTGTATCATGACCAGGAATGCTAAGCTTAAAATTCAGTCTGTAACTAAGTTTCTCCTGCAAGTGTTAAGTACTTTGTTGTCTAAAAGTTTTCACGTCTGAGGGGTATTCACTTTCTGTACTGATGCATAGGCTTCTCATGGTTGTTATTCACAACCAGCTGTTTAGATTCTGCCTTCAGAATCTGGTAGATGCTTTTCAACTTCCAAGCATGATTTTTCATTGCTCTACATGGTATCTTCAAGAAGGGGAATAATTAAAACTGTTTCTTCAAGCTCCCTCTAGCATTCTTAACAGTGTTGGTATTAATAGAATATATAGAAATGCTATTTGCCTGATATATCAATAAAACTTTTGAATTCATAGCTAAATATCGCAGGTTAAACTAGTTATCAATTTTCTTTACAAATTGAAACTTGAAAAACATAAAGATGAATGAAAAAATAATACAACTCTTACACAAAGTCCTGATGCTACTGTGAGGGAGGGAGGTAAATGATGAAGTATATTATAAAATCTAGAGCTAGCTGAAGTCAAAAACTCATCTCTTATCTCTTCCTTAGTATACTGTAAGGAAAGAGGAGTTACTTTCAAGAAGGGCTCCATATATTCTGCTCAATTACATTAATGCCAAAGGAATACTAATTTCTGCTGTACCCTATTCACTGACCCAGGACTACTTCTATTAATGGATGAATCAAGGAAGTTCATTGTTGGATAGCTTGTTCTCTTAAGAACTAGATTACAGTAAGTGCAGGGCTTTCAAGAGTGTGTCCTCTCCATCATCTATAAGGGTAATTTTGCAGTAATGACTGTATTTCATACTATAGAGTTGTTTTCAACTATGCTTGATATCATCACTCTTCATGCAATCAACTCTGCATGAAATGTTTAATTTTAGCAGAGACATTATCTAAGCTTACGCTTTTATTTCCTGTATTATATTTTACAACCGTTAGGGTACGACTTGTTTAATTGCTCTTTCAACCTTATATTCCTGTATCTCAGGGGCAAGCCTAAGAGTTAATTTTGAATGTTCATTATACAATGTGTACTGCACATCTGTTGGCAAACACATCTTGCTCTTGTTCCCTCTTACACTCATATAGTACTCTACTTTACTTTTTAATCTTTGTGCACTACTTGCCAAATATGAAGTTCAGGGAACGCCATCTCTAGGGGGAATAGATGCATCAAATACTAATATTCAAAGTTTTGCCCCAAGTAATGGAGTTGCTTTATTTGTTCCTTGTTCTTCTAATAGAAGAATTGTTACTATACTCTTCCCAAAGATGAAGTCCATTTATCCACATTTCATAATTTTTCATCAAGATCAGCACTGTATCAGGGCTATAAACAGATTAAATATGTTCTCATCAATCAATTGTTAGGTATCTAAAGATATTGTCAGTTATTAAACTTGAGCCTATTGATTCATCCCTAACTAAAAGCAAAGCCAGAAAACAAACAGCAGCTCTCAACAGGATAAAAGGGTTAAAGTGATAACAGGCAATGGTTTTGGTAGTTTTTAAAAAATAATAATAAACAAATGAGTTGAGAAGTGCTCTTAATACATTATGTGATGCTGCTTTCTTCTGGTGCCTGTGACATATTTCTTATTCATTTCATAGTTCTGATACTTGCTACTCACCTGAGTTCTGCCTAGCTTCATTCATTTCTGTGTCAGTCTTTGATCATGGAAAGCTCTGCTCTCCAGACTGCTCACTGTGCTGGTTTAACACATGAAGCTTTGCCTGGAGCTCTGAGCTGGAAATCCTGCCAAGTAAAAAGGGTGATGGACAAGGTGATGCATGGCAAACAGCATCTGTAGTTCACCATGATGATCGTGGACAGGCTGAAGCAAGCAGTCTGAGAGACCACCCTTCAGCCAGCCTGATACTTTGCTGCTCTTCCACTGGGAGATTATTTTGCTCCTTTTCCACTATCTGATGGCTTTTTCTCCTTTAAAAAAGAAAAACCTATCCTCAATTTTTGCAAGTTGTACCTACTGTACATATTACCAAACTATAATTAGTAACAATTCACTTAATGAGGCCTTCAATGCATTAGCTCATGAGAAAGTTGATCAACAGTGATGCTATCATTAATCTAACTCTTTTTGGAAAGGAAACATTGTGGGACTTACTACTTCTAACTATACACTACAGCAGGAACTCTAGTATTTAAGTGCCAGTGCCCAAAAAACTTTAGGAACTTTCTTGTTCCTACCTTGCTAGGGCTTTTTGTAATGAATTAAAGTATTTAAATCTGCAAGTTGTCTCTAATTGTGGTGTTCTATATGTGTGCAATGAGTTTAGATGTTTGAGATCAGTTACTTCAGAAAAATTTAAATTTTAACTCATGTACAGAAGTATTCTAATCTTATTTCCCATAGTGGCACATCATCAATCCTTTTCCTTCACAGATGAGGAGAGATCTTTGGGTTATCTGAGAGCAATTATACCTTAGAGGCACAGTGATCTTCCACTGGGTCTTCTGAGCTATAGTTCTAAGGATTTACCTGTTTGAGAACTGTCACTGGCTAATAATGTACAGTTCCCTAGGAATATGATACATGAGATACTGAAATAGTTGTGTGTATCTTCTGGACCTGTTTCTGTATGATCCTGGTCTGATATTTTTTTTCCTGTGAGAACTCTAAATCTTGACACTTTGTCCTTTTGTACCTTAATGCAGTGAAGAGTGCACTTGGAATGTGGAACAAAACCACAAAGCATTGTTTGAGTCATAACTTCTTTGCATTATTGCTTTAGGAGTTTAACTATACATGACACTAAGTATTTTAAGTCACTAGGCACCTTGAGCTTTCATTTTTACTTAGCTGTAGAATAATTTCAGCAAAGTTGGATACTAGTATTAGCCTTTGTACAATTGATTTACATTCCTTGAGGATATTCAAACGACTTAAACTCAAACATAATAGAAACATTTACAAATCAGTGGATTTATTTTTGTATCTTTCTCTGTATGATCTCACTTCCTACAATTCCTTTTAAACCTCTCCTCCGTGTACACTTATGTATAAATATTGCTTGTGCAAATGGCCAGTGGAAAATGGTGGAAGAGAAGCATGTTTATTCAGAACAAGAATTAACTTCCCTGCTGTGGCTGTCTTTGGTTTTCTAATACTGATATTTACTGAATTCTATCCTCTTAGGTGATGTATGTCTACTACATATGTCTACTAATGTAATCTATCACCTCTTATAGGTTGCTTCCACGTTTCTAGTAAATGGTTTGTTGCGGGTGAGTTTTATATTTTGTTTGGGTTTTTTGTTGTTACAATTTTCTTAAATTCAGAAGACTGGGAAAGCTTAGGCAAAATGCTGTAATACTTGAGAGAACATAAAGCATGTTTGGAAGAAATGACACAGAGCCTTGGGGCTACAGCTATGCATCGTAAAGCAGAAGGGATTTGGCAGGGAGGCAATAAAATGGATCTGCTCCAAGAATCCCCAAAGGGTCATACTCAAACTTGAGTTTGGTTCTGTGAATAAAGTATGCTCAAACACTCTCCATCATGCCTATCATGCCTATTTTCCAAAAAAACATCTACCAACCAAATCATTGGGAAGCTTAAGCTTTCAAACTTCCATTTGAGATATAATATCAAAATGTTTGCATAGCCTTTATTAAACCAAATATTTTCTTTATTCCCTTTTTCATTCTTAAATTTGTTACATGGGGTGTTTTCATGTTTTTTTCTTTCAAAAAACTTTAAAATTGTACTTATGGAATATGTGTACATCTCAAAATGACCCTATTTCAGGACACCAGAATACTTACTGAGGTTTGAGTATGCATGTTCAAGTGCTCAGGAAGTATGTAGGCAATAGAATCAAAATTGAGTGGGACAACTTATGAGATATAGTTTGGGGTAAGTGTAAGTGGCTCTTATGAAATCTCTTCTGGTTTACTTTGAGCCCAAACAACTACAGGTCAGAAATTTAAAGGAGATGACATTAGTGTCAGCCCCTTTCATGGGCTTCAGGATAAATTATGAATGAATGCTGGGTGAAGTTTAGAGTGAAAGTAGGACAGGAAATATTTGCATCAAAATCTAGTAGGAAAATGGTGGAACAAACAAGGGAACAAGGATCTAAAATCAGGTTTATTGGACACTTGAAGTAGGATTATGCAAGCCATACATCAGCTTTTAATTGCATCTCTTCTTGCATAAGGTATAGGTTGTTCTGGAAATAATGCCTCCTGTTTATTATCATAGGAACCGTAATGGATGCAAGGAGGATAGTAATGCTGCTTGATAGAGCAGATGTTCAGCTACAAAACACTGTTTCTCAACAGGCATCACCATTAGCTGTGTATTTCAATGAGCAGATGTGATCCTTTTTACCCCTGTTGGAAAAATGTCACCCACCACCTCACTGTGCTCACATCCACTGTTTGATCTTTCTGTATGTTCAGGTGTCAATAAATGTCAAGGACTACCTCTCTCTTTTTTCAAATAGAGTTCAGTGATGCTCCTTTTTCTTCATCCACACTTCCATTTTGGAGTCTGTTTTATCTGACCATTCAGCTGCTATCTGTTGCATGGCAAAAAAAGTTTAATAGAATTACTACTGCCATCCAGCCAACACCCACCTCTGACATGGTGGGCATACAGAATTAAATAGGATGCATTACATTTGGTGCAGCCCTTGTATGTAGGGAAGTAAATAATGGAAGCATTGTTCAGAGCTCACCTCAAATACAAGTAGGGGATTTAGTGAAAGCGTAGCTCCCTCTCTTGACTTTCATGATATGCTGTAGGATGTCTTGTGCTGAAAAATCCTGTTAAAAATAAATAAATGCTGCCACAGGATTATTTTTGCATGTTGGTACTGATGCTGAGGGAAGATGCAGACATCTGGTTTGTCACTGGAGCTTGAAACCAAAGCAGATGGCCTCGATTTCATTCCTTTGTGCAAAACAACTGTGAAGAGCGATTGGCTATGCTTCAGGAAAGAGAATTATACTGAGACAATTTTAGGCTATTTCTTATTCTCCATATTGTATTCTTAGACAAATCTCATGCAGCTCTATTTAAAAAGTGCTGAGCTGCAGGTTTGAATACACAGTAAGATCAAGTGACATGTATAGCTTCCGAGTGTGTTAGGCAGAGCTACCTTGCCTGGTTTTCCCATCTCAAGTAGCATACCTTCTAAGGCAGTTAAATGCAAGTGAGAAAGCTATTAAGAAATTCCAAGCACTTTTTAGCTACTGATCACTGGGATGGAGGCATATTTGGAAGGAGGAAAAGCCCAGAACTCACTGATTTGATATGCTGGTAGGAGTGTGATTTTTTGTATTGTATATTTAGATCTCTAGGAAAAAAACATTTCCTCATCTTCTTATGAACCTTAAGATGTTATTCCTAAATACCTGTCCAGCCCTTAATAAAGCAAGACTACAATGTGCATTTTGCTACAGAAATTGGAATCCTAAAGAGAGGACTTCTGCTGGCTTTCAATAATACTACTGAAGTGTTTTAGTACCAGGAGTGATTTAGGGCATGGACTGCATTACTGATTCCTAGTTTCTTCGGTGCTTCAAATCAAGGCATGAAGTGTTGGTTGTTGTAAGCAGCATTCAAAACGAGCAGCGAACAAACCAATGCTTGTTGGCAGAGTTTGTAACAATAAAGATCATTAAAAGTACCTCCTGATTTCTTATTTCTTATGTGAAACATAGTGGGTTATGATAGAAATTCTCCAGAATATTTTTTTGGGGAAAAAGATAGTTCAGCATATCTTGTTAGTGCTCAAATTTTAGGTTTTCTTGTTGGTAATACAGAAATATGAAAGAAAAAAATCATTTTCTTAAAATGCTCCTGTTTCTCAGTGCTAAACCCTGAAAGTGACAGTCCAGGAGGCTGAATTTGATAGATTGTGATGTTAATTAAATGAAAATGGTGCCTTTTCTCAACATCTGTAATGAATAATATCCAAAGAATCCTGACTCTATGCAAACTAATAAAAAAGTTATTCCACTGATATCTGGTTATAATCATTGCTAATACTTGGCTTTCAAGGTGGCTTAAACAAACAAAGATATCAAAATATTCTAAATAATAGTTCAGTCTGGTTGCAAATGAATGACTGTACTGAAAGTGTGTGATATTACTGCTGCCTGTACTGATTTTACCCCTTAGTGTTTTCATTCAAATAGTGACTCCCTGTTGGAGCTTTCTTCATTATTTTTCCGTTCAAAAATTTTCTTCTCTTTTCCTTGCCTCTTTGAACATGATAGTTATCCTGATCTTGAAATTGCTGTTCATAAGACTCTTCCACTAGTACCAACAAATAAACACAATCAGTTCAAGTCTGTACGCTGTCTTTAGAGCTGTGGTTTTTTTTGTGTGATATTCTATAGAATTCAGCATCCAATAGAAATGCCACTACGGTGATGGAAGCAATTTCATCTCTTAATGACTTGATTCTCCTGTCCTTGCTTTGTGTTTTATTTTAAACAAAATTCCAATCTGTCTCATGTCCCTGTATGGAAATGTGGCAAGGACCTTGTATCTCAAGGTGGTTGTACGAATTCATCACTACTTAGGAAGAGAAAGCAACGAGATGGATGTACAGTAAGATTGTGTGTTTACTTGTCTGTTTTCCTTTAAATATTCCTGGTTTAATCAAACTGAAAAGAACTTGCTACAAAAGCAGAGCTGTTATTTCATGTTTGTTTTATAGCTTCTTGACTATTGTGGGGAAGAAAATTTCACAGGTCAAAAAACATATTCCTTTTATAAAGATACTAAAAAAAGAGACTATTGTTTTAGGAAGAATTACAGTAATGTAGCAAATAAACACGCTCATGAGAGTTATGAGTGGTTTCACTGTATTTTGCACAAAGCATACTTGAGCACTCCTAAAACAAATCTGAAAGAAGGAATCTCCTTAAGCCAGGAATCCTTTTTTGCTACAGTGTAATTCCTTTTTAAGATGAGAGGGAGTGTGGGCAGGATGCTTGCAGTGAATTGTGTGAAATGCCACTGGGATGAAGTAATGTGCAAAGAAAAAACAAATATCTGTAAGTTCTGCATACAATGGCAACATATACAACACATTATGCTCTCAGGTCCGTGGCTGCTGTATGGTTCATTTTAGATATTTATGAGGTAATTATGTTCAGCTTCAAGTGCGTAAAGCAACAAATTACTCCCATGGCTCAAATAACTTTGTTCTGCTGCAGTTTAGCAGTCCTGTGCATAGAGTGCTTGCTATCCAGAGTGGTACGTTTTCTTTGTCAGGTAGCTTTATGACCATGTAGTATACAGGTTGTACAGTTGCTCACAAAACCCCAACTGAAGAACTCAATTCCTGGGTAACTGATTCTGTTCTGTATTTGTGGCCTTGATTGCTGTGGCATGACTGAATTGGGGGGTACACAGGGAAATGAAAACACTTGTGCACAGAGCTTGTGGAATCTGTCTCCAGATGTCTGGATGTGGCCCTGGGCATTCTGCTTGAGGTGATCCTGATTGATCAGGGCATTGGATAAGATGATCCTCAGACTACCCTTCAGATTAAATCTTTCTGATTTACTGAAAGCTCTGAGCTCGGGGAGGACATCATCAAGAGCTGTTTCACTCCAAGTGCTTCAAACACTCACATGCTCACTTATTTGAGGTGCTGGAGCAGTCCAAAGAAGAGCGACAAGGCTTGTGGAAGACTTGGAGAATATGCTCTATGAGGAGAGGCTGAAGGAACTGGAGATACTCAGTCTGGAGTAATGGAGGCTGAGGGGAGATTTTGCTCTCTTTCAATATCTGAAAGGTGCTTACAGCCAGAGCAGGATTGGTCTCTTCTCACTGGTGACAGGATTAGGGGAAGTGGCCTTAAGTTGTTGCAGGGTAAGTTTAGGTTGGATATTAGGAAACACTTCTTTACAGAAAGGGTTGTTAAGCACTGGAATAGGTTCCCCAGAGAGGCGGTTGAGTTAACATCCTGGATGTGTTTAAAAACCATTTGGATGTAGTGCTCAGGGACATGATTTAACAGAGGGTTTTTAGAGTTAGGGTAGTATGGTTAGGTTGTGGTTGGACTTGATGATCTTGAAGGTATTTTCCAAGCTGAGTGGTTCTATGATTTTTTTTCAGGCTGTGAGCTTGGAATTCCACTACAACAAGGCAGGATGATTGCTGGAGCTGTGCCTTAGCGATGGAGGGATCTGGGAGAAATAGAACGTGCTGGGAGGGTGGCATGGTTGGCTGCAGACCTCTCCAAGCTCTGACTGATGGTAATAGGGAGCATTGGCAAGGCATGGTGCTGTAGAAGGGACAGTGGCCTTGGTGCAGCTGCGGAGCCTTTTTGGAGAAATGCAAGCTTTGGACTTGCCTCCCAGAGTAGGTTGGGAAGGCTATTCTACCATCTTCACAAATCAATGCTTCAGAGAAAAAATGGTGGTCCAACCTGTATCTAGCTTTTTGGATTTATTTGAGAAAGGGAATATCAGTGTTTAACTGAAGGTGAAGAATAATCAGTTCTAAACTGTTGAATCTCTGAGATGCTGAGTTGTTACTGTGTACTGGCTCTACCTCCCTTTGATACATACATACTAAAAACTTAAACATCTACTCAGGACTATGTTGGGACAGGAAAACATACTACAAGATAATGAATGCTGTGAAGAAAATCATGGTGATTTCTTGCTGAATCTTCTTTCTTTGTAATTAGAAAAATCTCTCATAGAATATAGGTAGACCAGTCATTTCATATACTATCCACTAAAACAATAAAACAGCATGTGCTTGTCTTAGTGACTTTAAGAAGTATTCTATATTTTCTTCAGATGGCACCTGCTGTCAAATTTTGGGACAACAATTAGGATTTCAGTTAAATCTGGAGTGTAATTAGGAGCTTGTTTAGACAGTATTTTGCAAACATTAGATATTTATGTTCTTGTTGAAACTACTAATATTGTCTTGTAAGGACCAAGAGCTTAGTTTATCTTGAAGTTACTACTACTACTTTGCATGGAAGTCTCAAGTCCTACTTTACCAAAACATAAATATTTTACCATAGGCTATCTGTGTTTAGGAGGATAAGAACAGCAATAAACTTGAACCAAGACTAATAAGTAGTACTTAAAACAAATGAACAAATGGGAAAATAAACACCCTCATGTATTGTCAGAAGTAGCATTTTTGTTACAACGTAGATGATTATGGTAGAAAAAAAACAAGTTGTTTCACTTTTCATTTTATGTCAAAATAGTGTGAATGGTACCTCTTCCTTTTGGTCCATCTGTGATGTCTGTAGTCAAGGTGTCAAAGCCTAATATAAAATGCTAATAGGCTTTGTGAAGCGACTCTTGTTTGTGTTATGTGATCTAACAGAACGTCCAGAAATACTTTAAATGTATCAGATGTATTTTCATTGCATGTTTAATGAAGACAGAAAATGCATTTCAAGTAGTAAATACTTGCTAATAAAAGAGAATTCATGAGAAGAGTGATTATGAGAGAAGGGTAAGAGGTGCTTTGAAAAAGGTCATAGTGAATGAGAGGTGAGGATGAGAACTTGGTTAAACCGAACTCTTAAATGCTGTCAGATGTATTGAGTAAAGGAGAGTAATGGAGTATGTGTGTCACAAGCATAACAGCTCGCCTATTCAAATGAAAATGGAATCATGCTGGGTTGCTTATTGTTACTTTATTAAATTTATGGAGGGAGGTATCTTGAATATTCCTAGAATGGTGCCTGGCTCTGCTAATGGAGGGAATGTCTTGTGTAAGAAACAATGCAGAGTGTGATGTCATGCTGATATCACGGAGATAATCATGGATAATCATGGAAAAAAACACAGCATAAATATTGTATTTTATATAATGAGTGAGGCATGAAAATCAGGCATTTTTAGTATAATGAACAACCCTTTTTAGTAAACTTAAAACAGACACAAAGGAAGATGGTATGTGATGTAAATTAGAAGATCTTCTTTCTGTATTTTTCTGTGCTTATATTGCAGTGGAAAATGATGCAGGCAAAATGAAACTGTTGAGATGGAGATCTACAGAGCAAAAACAAAAATAGTAGAAATGGCTTTGAGCAATCTAAGTATAATTTGAGTATCAAACCTATACAACTTCACACTCAGTGCTTTTACTTAACTTTCTACAGTTTTATAACAATGGCTTTTTCAAGAGAGCGGTTTGGTGTTTTTTGTTTTTTGTTTTTTTTTTAAATGAGTCAGCAGTGTAGATTGATGTGGCTGTTATGAGGAGCCAGAAATCAGGCACTTCTCAGCTGTTAATCCATTTCTTAGATTTCTTACCTGGCAGCATGTTAAGTGCCTTAAACTACATCACTCTTACAAATCATGGATTTAAAAATGTGTCAGTATTTTTCTACATAAGGAACTTAATGATCAAATATTTGAAAAAAATGTAATGTTAAGGGCCTCTTGTAATAGATTTAGTCAATGAAGTTTTGTCTCTCAAAGATGTCAATGCAGTAATCAATAGCATTAAATGCTAATGGCCACATAGCCAGTAACTTCTGTGGTAGAAGTTGATCACTTTCCTTTAGAGTGAGCCAGAATAATTTTTTTACACTAATATTTGAAATGCTACTTACAGTTTCAGTGTGAAATTATGGCTATTTTATAGATTCCAAGGAATTGTAAGTGATAAGATATTCAAATAATTAGTTGATACTCCTAAAACCTGAAGTTCAAGGTTAGAAGAGTTCTGCCTTCTAATGTTTTGCTTTTAAAAGATCTCAGATTTGCTACTAAAAATTGTGTATTGTTTAGAAGGGTTTATTCTGACAGAAAAAATATTTGTAGTCATGATGATGAAATATGAAGAATTAAAAATTCAAAAGAGGAGATAAAATAACAAGGATAAACTAAAAAGCAAACTTCTAATTTCACACATACAGGGAAATTCACATGTACAGGGAAAGGTTGAAGGAGGAAGGGAAGCTGTGCAATAATCTTGGTTTTGATTGCTCAGATACGTAGAAGAAAAACATTCCAGCCTTATTATGGACCAGAAGGTCCATTCTGATTATGGAAAATCTGGTAGGTGGATCTCATCCACCCTTATTTTCAGGAACAAACAGTAAGGAGTTCTTAAGAATTCTGTTTTGGTTTTTTTTGAAATGTATACTTCAGTGTATCATTGCAATGAAAGTTGATATTCTAGCTAATGCAGTCTCTAATATGCTGCAAAATCTCCGTATCTTTGGTAAAAAGGGAGGTGTTGAGTCACTTCCAAAAGAGCTTGCGGGCTCATGATGTCCTATGGTTCCTTGGGCAGACAAACAAATCTCCCTCTTCCTTTCCCTCAGTTTTAATGGTGATCATGACACTGCACAGTATGGAACATCCCTTTTGGCCAGACTGGGTGAGCTTTTTCCATCACAGCTCCCTGTGTACTGCAGTCTGCTAACTGGCAGGATAGCAGTAGGAAAGCTCTTGGCTCTGTGAGATTGTTGCTCTGCAACAACTGAAAAATCAGCACGTTATCACAACTACTTTGAACAAAAAAAAGTAAACCAAGGCTTCATACAAGCTTCTAAGAAGAAAATCAAACTTATCCCAGCCAAAATCAATGACAGAAAACATGTTCTTTTTCTTTCTTGGTTAGAATCGTAGAATGCATGAAGTTGCAGGAACTATGCTGATTGCTTCTGAGTACATGAAGTATAACACAAAAAACACATAAATTACGATGATAGCTCAGGATTACTTCACTAACTTTTATTTTGAAGTTATCCAGAAGAAAACTGTATGTTTATCCCAACTTCTCTGGAAGCTGAGGAGAAGAGGTACAATCAGTACTAGTTAGACTGTGCCCTACTAGAGTCCCTGTTATTAGTTGAACAGGAAGCTGCCACAGGTTGTATCAAAACTTTGAGAGAAATATTTGAAACACCTTAGTGATAAGGAGAAACGAACAATTTCCCATTGTGTGACTAGTTAACCAATAAGAGGGAATTGGAACAAAGGTAATTCAAGGATGACTTTCAGCTGCTTATGTGATGGAGCTGTGAAAAGTAACTTATGTGACTTCAGAGGATATTAGGCAAGGCCTTTCTGTTGATGTCAGGGAAGTGTTAATGCTGCAGTTTAAGGCTATTCACTATCTGCTATACGGACTGTGTTACATCCTGGCTACAATTATCTAAAATAAATGCAAAGAGCTCCTGAATTAAGGGAGTGAAATAAATATGAAGTCCAAGAAGCTGACTAACTTAAGTTGATAAAATACATTATTTTGCAAGCCAAATAAAAATACAGAGAATGTAGCTAGCTTTTCTCTCACCATTTGTGAAGACAAACTAATGCTACAAGATGAAATCTAAAACTTATTACTATACCATTTAGAAGCCTCTTCTGTATTTTCAAGTAGCTGAACAATCTTCCTTATGGGACTAGAAGCAGAATAGAAATTGCATAGAAGAGGAGCTAGGTAACTTCATGGCAAGAATGGTGCAGGTGAATATCTGGAGAATACTTAATTTGAAAATATACCTCTAAAATTTTAGTAGTGAAAGGATCGGGCAGGATCTTGGGAGCTATTTAATACTCGAGTCACTTCTGAAACTGAAGCTCTCACTGGATATGATTTTGAAGTCTTTCTGTTTTCAGTCTCTGATTGCCTTGGAGACTGAAGTCACTGAATGGGAGTCAGCTAGGTCAGCTAAGCTTAAGTAAAATGCCTTGGGCAGTTTTCAGTAAATAGGAGAAAATTCAAAGAGTTATTCTCTTCTGAACTCTTCAGACCGGTGCTGAAAGCTTTTTCCTTTCTCATGCAAATTAACTTAGCCAGTATCATTTTCCCCTCCTCCCAGCTTTATAACTTTTTCTTCCCTTTGACTGACTTCTCTCAGTCAAGAAAAATGTTCCCTTCAGTAACACTGGAGACAGTTCACTCAGTCTATTTGTAGGTCTTTCCATTTCCTGAAGTGTTTATCTTTTCATCCACATTTTCTGAAGACATGACCATCTGAAGAATGTATCTTGTATCTCCTTTGTTAAACAAAGGTCTCAGATCATAAAGTTCCAACTCTGTCTTGCTGTTGGTTTGTATCCAAGGCATCTCTCTTTTTGCAAAATTAGCTAGTTTATCTTGTGACAGCAAAAAAACTTTTAGGGAAAAATAGGGAGGGTGGTATCTTGATTAAAGCCCACCTCTAACTTCTGGCTCAATTTTTTTCAGTAATCCACTTTTAATACTCCACTTTTAATACTCTTCTACAAAATCAGCTGTACGCTAATATTCTATTCAGTGAGTGAGTGGAGGAATCTGACCTTATCTTGCAGCATGGGATCTGTGGCTACAAAGGGAAGCTTGTCAAAACCAGAGGACATAATGTGAGAGTGAGGAGATGTGATTCAATCTTTACCTTCCAGACAGCCGCTTTACTGTAATTGTCAAAGTTGATATTGAAAAACACCTGTGTTTGGGCAGAAAAGAACTGAAAGTAATTGGGTCTCACCATTATTTTGAAGATTTTGGTGTACAGATGTCTGTCAGTAATTATCCAGCTCTTGCTCCCTTCATGCTAAGAAGGATAAGGGCACAAATCCTAGGGAAACCTGGATACACTTGGATCCCTCAATGCTTTTCAGGATAAAATTCAGTGCTGAAGCTGCAGCTCTGCTATAGGCCCTGGAAGTGCCCAGACCTATTTTCCATGTTTGTGCATATTCCAGCAGTGATCCCCAGCTCTGCTTGCACCTGCTTCTCAGGGGAAATACCCATCACAAGAGGAGCCTGTAGACAGGCAATGCAATGGAATGGCTGTTAGGTAAGTGTTGCAACAAAATGAATTCTGGTAATAATTACAACACTTGCTATAACATTTTCTACTGTAAATTTTGGAGTAGGAAGTTCTGCAAAGTAGCTCTTTTTTTTTCTTAAAGTTGATTTAATTCAGAAACAGCTTAAGTCCTACATTGTTTTGGAAAACAAATGCACTGCAGTTTGCAGTCTCACCTGTCTTCCATACTAGATAAGATATATCTAGCCTTGACAAGCCTTTGACCAAACAGTTCTGATAACCTGTCACTTTTCCCTTTTACGCAATCTGTGTATGTGCCTCACTGGTCTGCTGCAACTAAATGTGCAGGAGTTACCTTATCCAGAAATCTTTACCTTAAAAACATTTCACCCATGGTGACTAAGTCTCAAATTATAGAACTGTAGCCAAAAGCAATTTGAGCTGTAAGAATTGGCCTTTTCTCCTGATAACAAACAGCTAATTTTGTGGTTTTACAAGGATAGATGCTTACCCTTTTCTTTACACAAGGGATGGCATGTGTTAGTGGAATTACAGAATAATGCTATGTTCAGTTAAATAAGCAGTTGTTCAGAGAAAGGACTGAACAAGACCCTGCTGTTGGGGAAACTGTTCTATTATTTATTTTATACTTTCATTTCCAGTAAGATTTTAGCAGTCAAGGCAGCCAGGAAAATGAACTGAAAGGAAAAAGCAAAGTAAGATGAAATTGGCATTGCAATAGCTGCTTCAACACAATGTCTACAGCGAGTGGGAGGGGAAATATGGAAAGCTGCTTTTCTTCTACCTTGGGACTTGTGAGGAAGTCACTGAAATGCCAGGCTTGACTCTGACATTTACTTTTGGCTAGTGGGGAAACTGTAAGCAGAGATAGGAAGAGCTGAGCCACAAAATTGCATGGTTTACGTGTTCCCCCCAGAATTCAGGTGGGCATAATCTCAGCCTTTCTGTTACTAAAGATCATGCCAACTCTGTGTTCTATATATGCAGTATAAAAAAAAAAAAACAACTGATAACATTAACAGCAGCAAAAAAACACAAAAATGAAAGATTTTCTGTCAGGGTGGATTGCTCTCAGATGATTGCAATTTCCTTTCTGTTCAGCAACAAACATCCTATTGTGAAGCGAGTCAGACACCTAGTGTCTGCTTCAAATTCATTCATTGGGTAAATGTGTAACTAAGGCTAAGCATGCTCAAAGCTTCTGCTCGACCCTGAGGAAATACTGCACATCTAAAGCATATTACATAATTCTGAAGAAATAAAAACTAATTCTGGTACTCTTACAGTAAATGCAAATCAGAGCCTTGCAAGAAATATACTGATGTACAGTAAAATGCTGCACAACTGTTAGAGCTTAGAGCATCAGAGTAATTGTAAGGAGAAAGTATTGCATTTGACAAAGTGTTATATCTTTTTAAGTAAGCAATAACTGAAAGTTTGAGGACATGACTTTCTGGTTGCTTAAGGAGTATTTAATATTATGATCTTGCAAGTCCAGTTCCTTAACAGGCTATTTTTCTAGATTTTTTAATATCTAGGAAGCTTTATTTTCTCATACAAATAAAGCATTTCACAGGCAACTTAAGCATAAATTCAACAGCATTCAAAAAAAAAATTGTATGGATATTCAAAAAAACCAAAAGATAGAAACAAGAATTAAAATATCCTCTATAACAGATGAATCTATAGAAAGAGCATTCCTGATTCCTTGTTTTCATTGTAAAGAAATATTACTGGATCCAAAGCATATTGCTGAATGTATCTTAGAATACTCTGGTGAAGTTGTTATATGTGGCTCTATTACACTTCTAATGGAAGAAAAGAGCTAAATTTAAAAATTCATTTTATTCTGTTTCATTTGTGTGTGTTTTTTCTTACATTAGCCAAGCTTTTTGCTTTTGAAGGTCATATGTACTTCAAAAAGTCTATTGACCAAGTACTTTAAAAGCCATGATTGACATTTTCATATAGCATATATTCTTTGTTTTATATATCAGTGTTGTGGATCATATAATTTCAAAGCTGTTGAAAACTTGGTGATGACTATATACAGCTGTTTAAATTGAGAAGAGTGTATACAATATATTTGGGGTTGAATCCTTTGCCCACTTCGTGATAGAGCTTTGTAAGGAGGTGGATGTTAACTGTATTAATTACAAAAAATGATCATTTCCTAGACATAAAATTCCCATTTTACCATTTCATCTTCTGAATAAGGAAAGATCATGCAGACAAAAGATGTGTTGAGATATGCTAGATAGCTTCATTGAGAAACTAAAAGAAAAAGGGAGAGGAAAAAAGGAATTTAGCATACACATCACTATGGTATATTTGATCCGGTCACCATCAACTGGGCAGATATTTGGGTCACTTGCTTTTTGTTCTGTGCAAAGGGAAGGATATAGAAATTGAGTTTGGCCCTTGGTCTGACAGGGCATTATCCAATGCCCTCACAAAGAATGATAGATATCTACTACAGAAACAAGATCTTGCTTTGTGTATGTTTCACTTGTTCAGTATTTCGGTAGGAATTTAGAAATACTTCCTTTCCTCCCCCCTTCTCACACTTTCGTGCTGTGTCAACAAACATCTGTGAGTGAGAGAATCTTGTGGAATTTGTCAATAAATGCATGTTGTGTTGTTTCTCTTACACCTTGTCTCTTCTTTCCTGAAAATATAGGGCCAGATCCATTTCTTCCCTTGCAGTGTACTGAAGCCTCTGCCATTGCATCCACTGACCTTAAGGTCTATCCTTATTAGAAAGGGCTTGTGAGTTGCACTTGGAGTAGAGTTGAAAAATTAAGTCAGTTATGCTAAAAACAACTATGAGGTGAGACAGTCAACACTTCTATGTACTTCCTCCCTGATTAATATGTTTCCTAAGCAGATGCCACACAACAATCTGTAGACTAACTCATATTAACTGTTGGAGAATTTCCACTTTGTAATGTAAGTAAATATGAATTGAATGATAGTAGAAGAGAATGCATTTAATTGCGTTAATTTAACCTTGTTTTAGAAAGGAGCTGTATCTTGCTTCTCTGTTTGGAATGCCTAAGCATTTAGCATTTGGACAAAGGGAGAATTATCACTGTTTCTGATTCACAGAGTACGCACTAACTCCTCTTGTATTAAAAATAAATTCTGAGGAGAGCTTTTGCTGACAAATGAAAAAACTAATTTTGGCAAACGTCCTCTTTTATTTTTACTTTCTGAGGAAAGATTATTGGTCATTTGGCTCTGAATGACATCAGTTTCAGTGTCAGAAAAACTGAATTATGTTATTAGAGATTTAAATATCTCTGAAATACGGTCAGCAATATACTCTTTACTTCCACATATTTCACAATACATAAATTTTGACACTTTAGTGAGTTGTGAAGCATGAGAAACTTGAGACATCTTATATGCCTAAGGACTAGATTGATTAAGAAAAAAATAATTATGGAGCAACTTCATTAAGTCAAATTGCTTGGGTAGTTGGAAGGAACAAGATCTTGTGCTTCTGAACCTTCAGCTTGATGCTTATGTGAACGTCATTACCTTTAGACTCTGAAAATTTCTTATGTTCCTATGATACTTGTGAAGATGGTTCAAATATCTTGACAAAAGTGATGTTTTGATAGAGCAAGGAGGAAGAAATAGCAAAATCTCCTGACAAGTAAAAGGTATTAAAACAGAATAGTTGAGGTTTTCAGATTTGCTGTCTGTGGTTGGTGTTGAGAGACTACCAAGGATACAGAAAATGTAGAGGTGCCAAACCATGTAGGGCCTCAGCTGCTTGCAGCTGGCTTGGCTTGGTAGGGTCGAAGCAAATGAAAGGTTGGGCCCTACCCCTTGATTTTTTTTCTTGAAGCATCATGTCTGTAGGCATTTAATGCTACCCTCCAGGTCTTCCACTGGCAATGGAAAAGAGAGAATATGGTTTTTCATGTTTCACTACTAGGAAATTTCAATACATATATAGGAGTTAAATAGCTTGACTGTGGTATATTGTCATACTTTATCATTTTAAAAGGTTATCCTTACCAATGGAGTAAACTGGTATTTTAGGTTTTCTACAAATACTTTGTGATGCTTTAACAGAGTAGATCAGGTTGGGGCTTTTTAAATTGCCAAAGAACAGTACCCACTCATAAATTGTAAAATACATAAATTAAGAAAAGCTTGTACACATTAAAAAAATAAATAAAAGGACTGCTCAAATCCTAATAGGCTCCAGATTGATTTATGTACTTAGCTGCATGGTAGTTCTGTAGGAAACTATGCAGCAATAATAAAAAGATGCTAAGATGCTTCACGCTGATTTTTAAGGTCTGTAGAGAAGCTTATAAGCTTCAGGCAAGGATCTGTGCAGGAGGTGAAATTGCTCACATATCCAGGAAAAATCACAAGTACCCAGCCAAGCACAGTATGAAATTCTAAAGATAAGCAATTTCAGAAAAGCAGATCTCCCTTTCTGCATTCATGATGCATAGTCATCAGAAGAATAAGGTTTTGCTTCCTTTAAAGTCTCAGTGTACCAGATTGAAGAGTGACAACCATGTGAAGTATCAACTCTTGCATATTTAGCAATAGGGAAGAACAATTTAAGACACGGAATTTGGTTGGGTTATATTAGAAAGATTCTTAGCTTCTGTAAATATTCAGCTGCTTAACAACAGAATTTTCATTTAAGAGAATTTTCTTCTAAAGGCAAAATCACACAGTTTCAAACATCAGTAATGGCAGAAGTATTTTTTTATACAGAAGAGGAACTGAAATAGGATACTATTAAAATGATGCAGTGCAACTCTGGGTCTTGCTAACTTTGCTTTTGCCTTTCTTGGCATGACTTGTGCTGAATTTGCTTTCCAAAGCAACATTTGCTTGTTCTGCCTGTTATATAACCATTTCATAAGTTTGGGTAACTGTGATTCTTTTACCAAGCTCCCTTTTTCTCGCTTCTGATGTGCATTAATTGGAGTAAAAGGAAAATGCTAACTGCCCCAAATCGTTTTTGGCCTCCCTGTAACCCTCTGCTCTGACTGATGCATTTTTCGGTCCCACTTCTATGTTAGAATCATGAAGTCATTAAGGTTGGAGAAGACCACTAAGGTCATCTTATCCAACCATCAAAGTGCTGCTGTACTTACTAGTCCTTGTATTTCCCTTGCTTTGATCAACCCACCTATTCAAAACTCTATTTCAAATCCTGAAAAGTGAGGTGATGTCCCATAGGCACTTTGCTTCCCAGCAGGTTGCAGTGAAGGAGGAATGCACATTATCTACTCCCTGGTTGTTCAGGGACCAGAGGGCACCTATGAGGGCTCATCTTAAATGGGACTGTGGTGAGCCAAGATGGCCCTGGCAATTCTACTGTATTGAGCTGAGTCTGGAGATGTGGGATTTGTCCTCTTGATACAGGATGATGGGCTGCTTATTAACAAGAGCCTGCTTAGAGCTCATCAGGATGCATAAATTCTCTTGTGTGTACATCTCTCCCAGTGTACGCAGCTACCAGGTGACGAGTCATTGATAGCTGCCCTTTCCTGAGTCAAACTTGGCCATTTTCCCAGCAAGTCTCCCACGTGGCACGCTTGGACAGACGCTCTGGGCAGGCAGAGGAGGGAGGGAGGGGAGTGGTACACACCGCTCTCAACTCTGGAGTTACTGCTTTAAAGGGGGGGAGGAAAGGGGGGGGGGGGGGATTTCGAAAGGGGAAAAAAAGAAAACAAAACAGCAAAAATCAAATGTTTCAAGGATGGGGACCAGTTTCTTTAATATCACTAGAAGTGGATTCTTTAGGAAAAAAAAAATCAAGGTTTTTATGGAACAGAGGAACCAACAGCTGTTCCTTACTGTTTTCAAGGAGCAGTGTAGTAGTGTGCACATAGCTTGCCACACATCTCAGATCAAGACCTGAGCAAGCACCAGGGAAACCCAAGTGTGGCTGGAGGAACTTCCCCAGGCAGCTGCACTTGTTTTCATTGGTATGGCTTAGCCCCTCCCAGCTGGACCAGTGGGGAGCGAGATGGGAGTCGGGCTCTTAAAGTTAGTCCAGAAATTTGTGGAGTTACAGATGTCTCCACTTATCCTTCCTATTTTTGTACGAGTTCTGCAGAAATGCTGTAATATTGCTGTTACTCCAAGAACAGAAGAACTTTTGAAACTAGTTATCCACCTTAGAGGAGAGCTGCAATGCTTAGCAAATGCTGCAGAGCTGGAAGAGCAGCTTCATGAAAATACTGTTCCTCAGATAAGAGAGTTAAAAGCATTTTGCACTATTATTTTTACCATAGGAAGTTATTTTTTTCCCCAGACTGCAAGCTTGAGAAAACAAAACTTAAGGTGGTTTCTTTAATTGAGCTTTGTTTTAATTTTGGGTTACGCTGAGACTGTCTTGCAATGTCAGCTGTGATAATCGAACTGGATAAACTTTCTTCGGATGAGAGTGAGAGCAAAAAGGATTCCAAGTCAGATTTTAAGGAAGGCAAATTGAATGAGTTCTGTGCCGAGTATTGTGGGTTTCAACTTCACTGCTCCTATTCTGCACCAGCTGGTAAGCCTGCATTTATATCAACTGTTTCCTTAGCTCTGTGTCTATTTACTCATATAACATGTTGTGGGTCAAGTGTAAGACTGATGAGAAATGCAGGACATTTTGCTGTCACATGTAGGCAAGCCAAAGTCATTTTCCCTGCCAGTGAAGGGAATAGCATACAGTTGATTCTCTTAATATTTTCAGAGTCTTCTGAGCACTCTAGTGAGAGATTACTTTTTCATCATCTGGATGGTGAGCTGTCTGTGTGAGATATTGTGGCTCTGAAGTCAGGGCAGTCCCAGCAGTTGCACTGGCATGACACATACAAGGTGTAGATACAAGCTGTGCCTGCTAATGCTTAACACCATGCCCTCTTCTTTCCTCTGAGATTTTTCATCACATCAGGGTTTGTAAAGAGGGAACTGCATACATTGTAACACACTCATGACCAGTGCAATTCATTTATAGATTTTGTTTTGTGGTAGATGTTAATGTAGGCTGGAGTAGTGACAGATAGCAAGAAGAGACACTCCAAAATGCCAGCTGAACAAGCACTTTGAACTTCCCTGAGATGTCAGTCATGGAAACATACAGTATGTGGTTGCCTTGGATTTGCTAACATTACTACAGCTGACTAGTGCAATCTCACTTATCTCCTTAAAACTTCCTTAAAGTAGTGGACGGTTGCAAATTTAGCAAATAACTTTTAAGAAAGGCTACTCTGCTCGTGGGACTACATGATATATTGTGACTTGAACAGTTCCCAAGGGATATTCTGAGCTTTATTGTGTTTTCATTTGTTTATGACCAATGGAACAAAGGGCAAGCAAGAAAAATGAACAGTATCTTGCACATAAGCAGTGCTTTATCCTGTGACAGAACAGCTTGCAACTTATGCTCAGCTGAAGTAAATGACTGTTTGAATAACTGATGTTTTCAACAAATTTTGAAATCTGTGACAAACTTTTGGAACAGTTCTTATAATTCAGTTCTTACATAAGAAAATGGGTAGATGGCTGAGATGTCATGATATCCATTCTCTTGCTAGAAGAATGACTCTTATGTTTTTCCTAATAGATTTTTTTTTTAATTCTTGTAAAGCCTTCAATAAATTTTGTATTCTTGGTAGAACAACTTCTGGAAGTTTGGCATATCTTTGCAAGTTCAGGAGTCATGCGTCTGTCTGTTCCCTGGGGTGTTGTAACATAATTTGAAGGTTACCACTCCTATCCCAAAGAAGCTGTCTAGAGACTTGTGCTAAGGGATGTATTTAGCTACTTCCTCTAAATGCTCAAGTGATCTGCTGTAGCCTATCCTGTCAATCAATTGCAAAATGAAATTCCAACCTGAGCAGCATATTGTTTGTGAAACTACAACATCAGGTTCTGCAGGAGAGAAACTGGGGGGGGAAAAAAAATCAAATCTCCCTGTGGGAGTTTTCCTTTTGGAAATGTTTTCTTTTTTGAAATACAAAACAAGACACATTTCTTTGCTATTGATTATCTTTTGAGTTATGGGTAATTTGTTTTGTGTTTGCATCATAGGAAGAATCAGACAAATGTGGATATTTTTATTTTTATGAATGGTGATTTTAAGCATATGCAGCCTGACTTCTGTTTTTCTTCCTTTACCAGTGTTTGAAGTAGGCAAGCAGTTTGTAGCTTCCATTCTTGCACTGGCTTAGCTGAAGTCCGAATGAAACAGGGTAAACAAGTCCTGTTTGGCTCCCACATGTCACTTCCTAGAAGGAAGTACTACTTACTCGATCATAGCCACTGATAAAAAAAAAATAAACAGTTTTTGATTGATCCTGTTTCATCAAGAATAGACAATTTTTCAAGCAGTCATGTTTCGTAGGCAAATGAAAGAGCTATAAAAACAGCAGAACTCAGTGTAAATCTAGAAAAAGGATTGGAATGATGCCCTTTTCTGTTTCATATTTGTTATGAGAAGTTCTTAAACAATTATCATGCTTATTTGTACTAAGCTTTTTGTAAACAAAAAATCAGAATTCAGTATACAGGCATTGTCACTCGAGAAAGCATTTTCCTGTAGTACTGAGGGTTTAATTCTGAACATAATGCTCCACAGTGCAAATGCAGAAAAATGAATGCTCTGGCAATGTTAAGTGGTATCCTGAAATGGTATGATGTTCTATGAATGGGAAATGAAAATGTCAGTAGAAGACCTGATGTCTATTCACAGTTACTGGGGCATGAAAACATTAACATCATCTTGTTCCTTTTTTAACTGAAGTTGTAGTAATGGGATATAAATGCTAAATTACTTTCCCATTTCTTTCTTCTTAGATAGGAAATGCTATAAAGAAACTTGACTTACTGCATATAGATCAGGCTTCAGTACTGATGTCAGTACTAATCCTAATGTCTTTTTATTTGGGGTCTGCAAGTGTGTCAGAATATACTGCTGCAAGGAATACACTAGAGTATGAACTATACAGCACTGCTAAACTACCTTTCTGAGTACCCTGTTTTTTCTGTGCAGGACACTGTAGAAATATTTGGGGATTGATCACTTGCAGTATAATATTAGACAGTTTCAAGATCTCTTCTTTTGAAACAAGTGACTGACTTTGTATTACAAAATGCCCCATGAATAAATTAATGACCAGTATTGGTTCCCATGGCACTCAGGACAGCTGGACTCTGGTTGAGCTTTGAAATGCAGCATTGATACTTGGAGGCTCAAAAGGTGATGATGTGGGTTGATGGTTTTTAAAGATGCCAAACACTCTTGGAAAAGAAATGAAGCTTATTTTTTCTTATTTACATCCTGTGAAGAATTCTACTTCAGTACATGGTAATGTGAATATTAGTGTCACAGCTACAGAAGTTTGATGTCTTCAGTGGCAAAAGAGCGCTATTTAAGATACAGGAACACGGGGCATGAGCTTTTGTATTTGCCATGACATAACTTCTTTCAGGGCCTGGTGTATTCACTGTTCAGACTTCTCACAAGAAGCAAAGCTATTCTGAATATTCTAGCTGTAAATATTTGCACAAACTCAGAACTTATCACTGAAAGATGACATCCTGTCTCATCTTGCATTATCCTGGAAATGACCAAGAACATCCAACCTACGATAATGGCCTCTGTCTCCTTTTCTAAGACAAAACACATTCAAACATTTCTCAGTAGATGTTCTAGTACATTCCTGAAGGCAGCCTTGTCATTTATTTTAGATACAAAAAAGCACCATAAATGGAGTCTCAGTACCATAACTATCAGTGGCTGGATCTGAGTACAGCACTTGGACTGTCCTGAAATGAGATGTGTAGTCATCAGGTGACTTTAATACTGTAAGTACAGATAAATCTTCAAGTTCTGACAAATCTCTGTGAACAAAGAAAAAAGATTAAAGGCTAGGTAAAAACATTTTTCTGCCTTTCTTGTGATCTCTTCTACCAAACAGCCATTTTAGGAAGAGATGTGGAAGTCATTTTCCAGAGAAAAATATCTTATTTTTTCAGCAGCTATTTTTTACTACCAGTCTGCTTTTTCTTACAAATATCCTAGATGCTTTATGCAGCCATGAAAGGATCAAAACGAGTTATTGAACTCAGAGTCTTAAAAGGGTTACACTTGAAAAATAAAGAACACATTCTTGCATAATTCTCTGGATAATTCAGATGGCACAAGTAAACTACAGCTGGGCTAACAAGGAGCTCAGGGAAAGGAAAATGAGAGTTACTGGACAAAGATGCTACAACCGAGCAAATGCTTTCAGGTCTTCAGTTAATAATTTTGTGTCCAAGACCACCCACATACTAGATGCTTATATGTTCTAACAACTGTTTTAACAAAGTTTAAGGGCTAAATAACCTTTGAGGGTTGGGAAAGCACTGGGAAATTATCCAACTTCCCTATAGTTATGTCTCATTTTTCCTTTCCAAGATGCTTCTAAGAGGCAGCAACAAGCTGAACTGAATGCTTACTGCCATCTCTCTTGGTAACCTAGCTAGACAGCTTCTCACTTTTTTCTGATACCTGAAACTATAATGCAAATTGGTGGATGGTTGGCTCTGAATGGAGCATTTCCTTTAATGAAATGGAAATCATTAACAATAATTTTATTATATAATATTATTATAAAAAATTCAAAATCTCCAGATTCTTCTTTATTGCAAAGCCCTGTGTAAACTTCCTCCCTAAGCCTCTGCACCCCTTGCTTTAACAGAGGGCTGTCTGCTGAAAATTCAGAGATCCTTAGTGAAATTCTGCTAAGCCACTGTCTCCTATTCCTGAAATTTAGAAGATGGTTTCTGAATGAGTTTTTTTTCATTCCCTTTATTTATGTTTTGGAAAGTGTTTTGTTTGCATTGCAGTGTCTGGAGAACTGATAAATAGAACTGATAAACTGGAGCCTTTGCATAAATCACCTCGACCACACCACCTATTTGCATCAATGACTCGCTGTAGGATTACATAGTAAAGCCAAGGAAGCAGACACCATATACAGAACACTGTGTCTAATAGTTACAGTGCAACTGAAGATCACTATCTTGAAATGCATTCTGGATGTAGCTGCAGTACAGTGCAGAAGGAGAGCTCAAAACACCTACACCAACCCAATTGTTGAAACTATTCAAGTGTCCATGTGAAATGAACAAACCTAACGAGCTAATGATTGCACAAAGCTTAGGTACTGTTTCTTTGTATTTTTCTTATTATTCTGCTGTCCACCAGAAGGTCAGAGAATCTGGATTTCCTTCATTTCAAGAAGCAACTGAGATTTTGTCAGACCAACACTGGAAGACTAATATTGAGAAATGACCCTTGAACTTGTTCCATACCCAGTCAGCACTTACCTGAAAGCCATCAAGAAACAAGGCAGAATTTTTGATGTCCTTTTCACTAAATAATGTGCTGTTATTTTCCAAGAAAAATGGCCCTCTTGTACAGTGACTGCAAGAGGAGGAAAAATGGGGGGGGGGGGGGGAATTATCCATGTATTTGCTTGCAGTGAAGTTATAAAGTATATCCTTAGCAGAACTTCTAAGTATCAGTCTTTTCTGCTACTCATCCTAAAGATGCATTAGATGTACACCTGGAGCACAGTTCTCTTTACTACTGTTCTCTGTGCCAAAAGGTTTGTTTATAACATACAAAATAAGGCTGTAGCTAATGAATAATTGGGAGATCACATAGAGGTCAAGTGCACTAAGGCATTCACCTCTGCCCTGTGAGTCACGATTTTGATCTTCACATAGCTAAAATAAACGTAAACTAATCTGGATAAACTTAATTTCTCTCAGGGGCATCATTTCTCTTCTGTGCTCTTCCTTCTCTTAATGCGATATTTACTTTCAGTTTGAAGTTGGAACTCTTGCATAAAAATACTTATTTTCCAAATTTTCTCAGTAGTAATAGTAGTGTGACTATATAAAGAAAGCTGCCCTCATGGATACTACTAAAACTTTTCATCGTTTGAAAGATGAAGTCAATATTTACAAGACATTAGTCCAAACTCAATAACAAAGGTGGAAAAAAAAAATGGGAGCAACAGTCAAGCCTGAGCAATCTTCTAGTAGTGTGTTTCTCACAGCTGCAAAAGCTGACTATAGCAATGGAGTACTTGTTAGCAGAAGTAAGGCTATATGCTTTATTTTCCCCTTTAAATAATGACCTTGTTGAGAAACAGGTGTCCAGTAGGCTACAGTAAGATGAAAACACAGATGGGAAGTCACTGAGGTATTTAAGGCCTCTTAAAAACTGAAGTCTGAAAATATGTTTCTATGTGCTATTAGAGTGATAAATGTCCTTTTGTAGCCCCAATTTTTAAAGACCAAGATTGAAGTACTTGAGTGTTATACTTAAAGAGGATGTGTCAATAACTTTGGTATGTAAAGAAGGGCACTCCTCTGGCAATGTAGGATACTCTTCTCTTCAGTATTTGAACACTGTTTACTATGAAATGTGACAGCAACGTCTAGACAAGGTGAAGTGAGATGACAGATGATGTCTGTACATGGTCAAAATACTTTTGTTTAGAATTCATTTCAGTTTCTTACTTTGTCTTAAAGCAACTTGCAATTGATTTTCTGTTACACCATCCCAAATGTACGGAGATTTCAGTAGATCTTCTTTCTATTACTTCATGTCTTTTACTATACTCACAGCTAATCTGATTAAAAAATACAAGTTTTCCAAAAACACTTGTTTAGTAATATTTAGAAAGGACATCATGGGAGAGAGAGTTGTATGCGGTTATCTGTGTAGGCAACAGAATGTTATAAATAGATTTTTGAGTGGTGCTGGAAGAGACAAGTGTACTTTTCGGAGAGTACATAGTGAAAAAGAATTTGGCTGCCTAAAATCCACTCTTTTGTTGGTAAAATACTAAACATAGATGGTAACGTTAAGAGTTGCGTCTGTTTATGCAGAAGTATTAGTAACTATTTAGACTTCTAGCGTATTTATGCTTCCAATTTTGGGATAGAAATGGAGGAGTGTTGCTTAAGTCTAAGTACACTCTTGAGCCAATGCAATTGTGCCAAATCTCTTAAGTTATGTATATTTTATAAAAATAATTAGCTTCAGGTTTTTGTTTTAATGTTTTAAATGAATATTTAAGGTGACTGTTTTTAAAATAAATGCCTTCTGTTCAACATTAAAATCAAAAGAGATTGCACTCCAATACAACATCTTAAATTAGATTATATATCAGAAATTCTTAAAGTTAGGGCCTGCCTTATTTTCCTTGTGTACTTTTATTTTGCTGTATAACTTGGTATAATTTGTGAAGACACACATTGTAGTCAGCTACTAACATTTATTTCAGAAAGTTATCAACAAGAAAGGCAGTAAAATAGTGTTTTGCTAATGTGATTCTAGAGAACATAATGATGTGCGTTATCAATGAGCTTGATAAGTCTTATCTGAGCTCTAGAGTGCAAACTAATTTCCTCACTACCTTCTCGAATAATCAGAAATGAATAATTTTCTCATACTTTTTTAGGAAGAAAATTCTCATCTTTATCAGCAAGCTTTTCGGTTTTGGAGTTTGTTGCCTGTATGCTTTCTAGTAGTTGCTTAAAATGCTCTTTTCCTTATCTTTTTTTCTCCCAATCTTTTCCTTCAAGGATAAGGAATAACAGCTGAAATCATTATTCAGTCATTATGGATACAAAGCTTTCTTGTAGGTATCACACTGGGCATGGCACTGGGACTGAATAAGACGTTCAAACGCATTTCTGCTTTCCCTGTCTAGGCATGGATAAGTGTCTAAATACCAGAATTCCGTGAAGTCATTAAAACAACCTGGAGACTATTCTGCAAAGTTTTCCTCAGTTCATCTTTGAAGATCTTTGCTGTTTATGTTCCAGACATTTTGATGTTGACATTCCAAAGCTGCTCCCATCTCCCTACATTCAAAAGTTTTAAATTCTGAAAAGCTATATAGTACTCCAGGAGTCTGCAGAGGTCATTTGTTTACTGAATCTCTTCTCTGAACCTGAACAGCGGTTCTGATGAGCTATTTAAGTGAACAGCCATCAGAATCCTGTGTTGCTGTTTCAGATTTATGCTCAAGATTCCAGTTGTCAGATTCTATTTTGCTCAGGAGTGAGATATATGAGGTCTGCATGGCTTCTTTCCCAGTATTCCCACAAAGACAAGTTCCATTAATGCAGCTTTAGAGACAAACTTAATGAATAGAGTCCCTTTGACTGTGAGCCTTGACAAGCAAAAAAGGTCCTTTCTATTCCATGGTACTTTTACACGGGATTCATGCCAGTTATTTTTGGAAATGCAATACCTGATGTACATTAATCAAGAATATAATTATATTCATCTGTATTTTTTCTGTTTTTTTTTTAAATCTAATTTGAAAAAATACACAGACTCTAGAGGCTGTGTCTGAGAAAACAAACTAAGCATTGAAGCGGAGAGCCTACTTTTGCTGTAACATTTGTGTTGGCTATTGTGGCTCTGTGGTATGAGATGCTGATGGTTCCTGCTCCTTCCTGTTGACTAAACTTAATGTTACATTTCAGGAACAAACAGTAGTAAAAATAGAAAACGTATTCTGGGTAGCACTGATATTTTCTTTCTTTCTGTTAAAAAGAAAGACAGAAGATAGAGTAATTCAGGATTAGGGAACTTTCTGTGCGCCTGTGTGTTTTTTGTGCCTTTTTCATTTGTTTATGAAAGCCCGAGAAGGACATAAAACTTCAAATGTCAAGGATCCTCAAAAATTAGACAGGGGAAGCTTATTTCAAATGTTGCTATCTTGTCCTTGAGAGGGATTTGACCTTGTTCTCTGATTTTAACTTAATCATGTAACAAACGTTCTTTGATATTATTTTCCTTTATTTCTAGGAGAGCACAATTCTGTCATTAGCACACTCTTTTCACACAGGATGTGTTACTGGAATGTTCAGTCACATTGGGAAAGAAATAGAGTGGTGTACAGACATGTATCCCATTTATAGACCCAGTGTCAGCCTCAAATCTTTAATACAGCTTGTTTGCCCTGCTTTCCCTTTGTAGTGTTACAGTGGACCTAAATTGAAAAGTACTTCTTCCATTTTAGGGAAACCTAGTTTCTTAATCTTTATTTCCTTTTAATTTTTTTTCCTTGACAGGGATCTCTGTGGGGAATTGTTAGCTTTTCTGTCCTTGATAGAACTTATAGGAATTCCCCTGTCTACGTCAACAGTCCACATGTTTGTTATCCTGTTTCTGGCAGTGATCAGCATTTGCTATTTCAGAGGAAAGAGCAGGAAAGTATCCTGTTGGCTGTTTCCAGTCCCTCCTTGAGGATATCCTACCACTTGATCAGAATTAGCAGTGCTGAAGTTCTGCAGGAGGGATGGCACCAAGCTTAAGAAAATGCGTTGTCAGCTTCACAAATACAGAGTTTAGTCACTCGAAATAGAATTTCCCAAATCACTGCTTTTAGCCAAGTCAACACTGGGGTAAAATGAGATGAAAGGAGTCTTAAGGCTGGTTTTAGCCTTTGAAAAATTATCTTATGATTGGCACTGAAAAGCCTCGTAACTGATTTTGACTCTCTTCTCTGTAGTTCATATTTTTTCATCTCCATGGCTCTATTTCTCTCTTTCTCTCTCATTCTTCTTCATGGTCTGAGCATGTTCTCCTCTCCTTTTTGATCTATTCAATATATCAACATACAGCACCTGAAATTTCCCCTCTACTCAGATTCCCAACTTTTTCTTGACCTTTGCAAAAAGGTATCTTCACTCATCTTTCTGTCAACACTTTGTATTTTCTTTCATCTTTGTGAATTTGCACATTTCATGTTTGTGTTGTTTTTTTTTTTTTAGCATTTGTTCTGTCACTTGTTCCTTTATACCTCTCATTTTTGGAGTCACAACTTTTCCAAATGTATCACATGCTTCAATCATCCATATTTAGTTCCTTTCTTGAAATCAAATGTTTAACTGTACCTTATTTTTTTTCCACATTTTTTTAATGGTTTCTTCTTCACACTTTTTGCCTCATTTTTAAAGCTCTATGAAATTATATTCTTAATATATCTATTCAGCCATAAAATATCTGCAATGTACATAGCTTTAAATTCTTTAGTACCAAGGAATATTTTCTTAGGCAATTTTTGGAAAACTGAAGATACTCAATAATAATAATCCCACCGTTTAACCTCTTGCTGATTTTGCATGAAAATGGGACAACTTAGCATTTCTGAAAAAAAAAAGGTCCCAACTCATTTGCCGAATACGAGACTTAAATTCCAGTAATTTTAAAGGTGTGCACACACATGAGTATATTATCTACTGTTCTAAAACTTCATTATCCATTGGGTATTTTTTATAAAGTTTAATGGATGTTCTTCAGTAAGAATAAGGTGTCTAATACTTTCTAATGCAAAGATATATTTGGTGCCTCCTTTGCATAATGGAAAAAATATGCAAGGAATTGGGATATAGTCTGTCAAGTACAAAGAGAAGGCCAGAATTGGAGTTAAAATGCCATTTGACTTTCCTAGTAAGCATTTTGTCTCTTTATCTTTCATATTCAAAAGTGGTATGTTAAAGATGGGGAAGTTGTTCTGCCTCATGTAAGGCTGATGGTTCACAGAATTACACCTGTTTTCTTAAAACGAGGGGATTTATCTTGAAGTTATAATACAAATGTGAAGAATTTTAATTCCCATAGAATAATTACTGCAAAGTTCAACTGTGAGTGTAAAAATTGTCTGAACAGTAAAGTTGAATCACTTGTGAGAAGCGATTTAGGGAAATAAATATGGAGAATTCAAAAGTTCCACCTTCATAAGGGAAAATCTTTGTGTAATAGTCATTTACTGATACTTCTATCCTTTAAGCACTAATTGTAATCTTTCTGCTAAAAAAAAATCAAATAGCAACTTTAGCCATTTGTAAGGGAAGTGATGAAGTGAATTTCAAAGAAAGGTTTTGATTCTTTTTATAGAAATGAAAATTGATTTTCGGGGTGAGGGAAGGAAGAATACTTGCAGATAGTTTTGAAGAAATTAATTTCTAACTAAGAGCCCAGAGTGTAAAAGTGACTGAGCCTTTCCTCCTAAAAAGATGAGGGGAGAGAAGCAAGAAATCTTTTGGATGTTCATAGCTTGTGACAATGTGCTTTTTGAGGCATTTTATGTGGTGATTTGAGATGTTGTTAAAACCTGGAACAACTTGTGGTGCGTACATCTACATACTGCCTTTGAGAAGAGATGGGGAAGAGAAGCACTTGGCACTGTCAGCAATCCTTTGTTCCTTGCAATGCACACAAGGAGTGTGTGAAGCACAGGCGTGGGTGCAGCTGTGGCTCTGGATTTATAGCAGCAAGCAATACAGCCATACGTACAAAGGGTACCTCTCACCATTTGAAAAGATATTTCAAAGTAAGGCATAGAACAAAAACTGAAGAACATTGCAAATGTGGAGCTACCACACACTGCAAGTTGGTTTGTGAACTTTGTTCAAGCTGCCCTCCCAAAGTACTTCTGATGATAATGCCACAAGTTTAAAGATGTTGCGTGGCCTCCTCCTGTTTGCCATTTCAAGGCAGAAGTTTTCTTACTCAGCTTTGTTGCTGAAAGCAGGAAGAAGAAGCCTTAAAATGTTGCTTGAATACCTGAGAGAACACACCAGATTACTAGTTAAATAACAAAGTTTCTGCTTCTTTTTCATCTCAAAAGTCAAGAAGACTTCTTTTCTACTGAATTTGCAGTTATATGCACACATTCTGGTTAGTACTTTGCTTATAACACAGTGCTTGGCACTGTCTAAGGATGTTGTGCTTTTTGCACTTTTTTTTTGTGTGTGTTTTGTACAGCACTGTGTATCTGAAATATGAAAAGGTTATTGAGCAGCCTGGCTGCCCCAGCTCTTTGTTTCCGCCTCTGCACTGGCACACACCAGCACTGGCTCTGAAGCTGCTTGTTTGAGAAAGCCTGCTTTCTGCAGTGTTGACCTTGGGTTGTTGCAGCACAGCATAAGGATATGATGTAAGTTGAAATTGCACCTGTTGTAATTAGAATGTCAGTTAATGCTTGAAAGCTTCCAGCAGCTAATAGTTTTACTTCAGTAGTGTACTACAGATGCATTACATCTTGAAATTTGAATTCCTTTTTTGGTTATTCTGTCCTGAAACTTTGATTCCAACAGCCACCAAAAAGACAAATTTTACAGAGTTTGTCAAGAGTTAATTATCAAAACTCAGTCTTTAAATGAGACTAAATAAGCAAGAATATCTGATGATGAGACTTAACTTGATCATGTAGCATGTGCTTATACTAACATCCTATATCAGCATTCTGATGTGTGTAATAGAAATTAGGTATCACAAAGTGTAGGAGAAGGAGTTGTTAATGTAGTTATCAAAGTTTGACTACTTCTCACAAAAATTTTGTTCTATGAAAACAGATAATGAAAATAGCATTCTTTAAAGGCAGAGTATTGGTGTTTCCTGCCTAGAACATTTCCTTCAAAAATATTTAAGAGTTCTAAGAAAAGTAGTTTATAAGATTTTAAGGAAGATTACTGGTTAGAAATTGCAGTTATCAAGGAGGACACCAGCAGTGAATATTAATTGAATCTGTGGTTTGTTACAATTTCTGTTTGTCTTTGCAATTCTAGCCTACACAAGAAACAAAGATTTGCAAAAATAACTTCTAGACAATACCAAGTTTTAATGATTAATTTTTTTTTACCAGCCTTTTGCAACATCTCTGGTTTGACAAGCAAAGTAGTCATTGAGTCACATGATTTATTTTAAAAATGATTCCTTTTAAAAAGGTGCCTTCATTTTGGTGAGGGGGTGGCTCAGCTGGAAAATAGTTGAAAGCTGGTTGACTTAATACTTAGGCAACCATACTCTGAAATGCCTAGGGCTTTGTGTGACGCAATTTTCTTTCTATACAGTGCACAGAACCAATGGTGCTCTGGCAGTAATGCTATCCCTATAATCTCAATTTACATTTATACAAATGCAGAAGTAACTAACATTGAGCTTATAGGGTTTCTAGTGCTTTCTTAACATGACAATAGTGCATTTATGGTTGCACTGTAGATAAAACTTATAGAGGATATTGCTGTATACTTTCAAGCATATCACTCAGATCAGAAGTTATATCTTAGCATCAAACTCTTTTAAAACTACTGAGTAAAACTGCAGAGTTTTCTTCCAGATGAACTTGGTAACTCAGTGTAAACAGCTTAGAACAAGAAAGTAGTGAGGAAGCTACTGTTGGTGGTGATGGAAGCACATATTCAGTACTGAAAACATGAGCCCACAGTGTCAGTAAGAAAATTGGCCTGTTATTTGTATCTCAGTTATTTCACAGAATCACAGAATTGTAGGGGTTGAAAGGGAACTCTGGAGATGGAGACCAACCCCCTTGGGTTGTTGATGCTGAAATCGGTCATTAAAAAGAGATGGTATTGTGTCACTTAGTTATTGAATTACATTTATTCTTCTTACTTATACTAATGCTGGAAGCTCCCTTTGATTCGCTTTACTATAAATGGCTGTGTAAATATGGATCTTGTGAGATGTTCACCCTCTGTTCTCATCGTTTGATCCTTCTGCACACATAAAAGTGATCAATGCAGACATAACATCATGGCTAATTTCTTCTCATCTTGTGTACTCCTACATCGGTAACTTTTGACTCCCAGTTTTTTCTTCATTAACATGATGGAAGATATTTACCTGAAATATGACAATACAGATCGATAAGCTCTGGGTAAAATGTGCATTGCTTGTTTTTCTTTGTGTTTGCAGTATCATTGGTTCATCTTTTATGCAAAATTGTTGTCATGAGAACCAAAAGCTCAGACTTCGCTTCCTTGCAGTTTCTGAACATTGAGTTGCACACTCAGCTCATCTGTAGTACAAACACAGCATTTTTCTGCAGGCTGTGTTTGGACAGGCTAGTTACGCAGTGTCTAAGCCAAACAGAGTCTAACAGCAAGAAATGAAGTTGGCATTCTCACTCAGAGAGACTACAGATTTTTGTGATAGGTACTGCTGTCGTGGTGTCTGTCCCCTCAGCTTGCTGCAGCCCTTTTGCAGATCACCAGGAAAAAATCTGAGATAATTTGTCTATTAGACATAAAATTTCAGTAGGGTGAGATTAGGTGCATGGGACTTTTACTGTTCACAGCAACATCAGAGAAGAAAAAGCTTCCTTTGAGCAGATGCAGCTTGTTGTTGCCCTGCTACTGCTATTGGTGCAGCTGCTGGCACTCACTGAAACTGCTGAAAGTCTGGTTAAAATGATGGTGACCTTATGGCAGCATCTTGGTGATTCAGTTTTTGGCTGGTCATTCAATGCAAATGATCTATGCATTACTTTTGAGGAAAAATTGTGTACCTCCAGCATCCCCTGCCTGAAGGGTGTGACAGGACAGCAGCCCGGGCAGGTTCTGGTGGGGTTTGAGTTCAAGCTTTTATCTTTTAAACTTCATACACTTCTTGTTGCAGTAAGTGGGCAAGTTTGCACTGGCAAGCCATTTGCCTTTCTAGCCATGAGCAACAAGGTAGATTTCTTTGTGCCTGCTCTGTCCCACATTTTCTTTATGTACTCACCTTCCACAATCTCGTTGTTGTCCTGAAGCCAAAGGATCTTCCCACAGCTTACAGAGTTGGAGTTCAACATGATGCCAAGCTTGTTATTTGGCCATGAATTGAGTACATAGTTTATTGTGGGGGTAACGCATCACCCAGAATAGTTCTGAGGGGCCAACCTGGGAGTATGCCAGTGGCGTGCTTCACTGTAATTAATATCTAGTTACCCATGTTAATTTCTGAATTGTGCGAGTGAATTGCTTGGGAGCATCATGTTGTCTGCTCAGCATGCCAGAGACTGCTCTAAGTAGCTTCCTGTGTCTCACGTGGGTAATGTATAATAACAAAGCCACCACATTCTGGTGCCCACAATTGTTTCATTTGCTTGGAGACGTGGCCTCAGGCCATCGGCATGTGGAAGCCACACAGAAGGCATGCATATTCAACCAAAATGCCACTGACAAGTATTAATCTTTGTTATTAAATTTCCTAATCTAGAGAGGATAGAGAAAGCACTTAAAATAACTGGGATATGCTCTTCAGAAGATTGCCAATGGGACTTGCATTGGCAAGCATATAAAATACCAAGCATTCTGTACTCCCAGCAGTTTGGAGGGGTGGTAGGGGTTTAGTGTTTGTTTTCTTGTGTTGTGTTTGTGTTTTTTCATTAACAGCTATTTTTTTCATAAAGGACATACTGTTTACAGCATTTATGACCAAACAACAAGAACTTGGAAAAGAGATTTTGAAATGGTACTTTTCATGTCAGATCTGCTCTCCCAGAAATTGATGGAATTTCTTTGGCAGGGATTAACTCCCTTCTCTTGCCTGTCCTTTTCAAGCCGAGTATTTCATAAGCAATCTAGGTAGTCTGATGGTTGGACTTCACTGTCAGCAGAGTAATAATCTGTTCATCTTATACCAAAAGCTTGCTTTAGTGATAGTTCCTTAGCTTCTGAGTAAGGTTAGCCTTTTTCTTTTGAGAATTTCAGATTTAAAATTTGTGGTAATGCATTCCAAAGGGTTTTAATTAAAACTCTTGCTCTTATAGTTGTTTCCAGATTAAAGTAAATTTGGATGTTTTCTAACTGCCGTACCAGTCTTTTTTGAAAGATATTCTACAGTTCTCCGCTCCATAAACTGAAGTACTTGCTTGCTTAACCTAAAAGCAGAATCTCTCGAAGGGTAAAAATGTAAATGCACTTGTTTGCATTTGCATGGTCTTCAAATTGAATATGCAGTTGTTTTGATTCTTCCTCTTTTGTTCGTCTTTAGGCAGCTGGTTAATTTCACTCTTGCAGTTGAAGATATATCTTTACTATTACATATTCCAGGGACAAGCATGGGACAGAAATATACTGCATTGCCTGGTCTAGTGGCTAATATCTGCACAACCCACTGTATCATAGCTGAAAATCAATCATCTTGTCTTTTATCTGCATGTGTACATGAGCAGTTACCACTGTCCTGCATGGCAGGATTCTCCAAATATTTCTCATCTTCACTTTTCTTCCAACTGGCAAATCTGAGATTGCCCTTCTCAAAATGTACCTATATTTCATAAGATTTAGCCCTTCTGAAGCACTCATTGTTAAAGTTATTCTTGCAGTTTAATGGCTATTATTTCTCTCTATATTAAAACAGCTAAATGTTAGAGGTTAACATATTCATTATAAGGGAGAATATTTTTCCTTTTTCATTACTTATCCAGATCTTCAGTCATCTTATTTTGATTGCATGCTGTAAGGAGGTTTGGGAAAAATAGTTTCATTTATTTGATCAAGCAGACTACATGTATAAACTTAAACCTATTCACAACTTCATTGTAGTATACTGATTATTTTGATAAATTTGACATAAATATTCAACAACAAAAAGTACAGATAAATATTCTTATAACAGAAACTTACTGGTTTTATGTAGAAAAATGGATACTATTTATTCTGTGAGAATTTACTAACAACAGGCATTATAATGAATATAATTTTTCCACTACTTAAAGAACAAAATGATCCTAACTCAGTTCAAAATACTTCCTTTTAAGTGCCAACAGGACAGTTTGAAACAGCTTTATATACTTTCTTCTTTTATTTTCCCATTTACCTGTCCTAACAATAATCATATTCTTTAAATTTATGTCCAGATGTGACACTAAGCCAAACAAACCTTGGATTTCACTCTAATCTCTACAGTTCAGGTGATGAGAATAGGTGATAAAAAGTAACCTGTGGGAGAAGCTGATGATTGCTGTTACAATATTATGCAAAGTTCTATCAAAATGTTCTAAAACAAACATGTGACATAGAAGACATAAGAGCAACTAATTTTTTCATAACTTTTCACTTTGACAATAGATATCATCAATATGTACGCATATTCAAGGAACTCTTCCAAATAGAATCAAATCCCAAATACTACAAACCATATGACCTGATAGAATATACACAATTTTTGAATAAATGTTGACAGAAAACTGAAGGTTTGGAGATAAGAATTAAATGTTAACTATGCTTTAAGAAGGGTAGATATAAGGCAGGATGTTTACCTCCTGCCAGATAAATCAAATTACTTGAGTTTAAATAAAGCATGTATTGTGAACAAACAAGGGAAATTAATACTTAAAGGAGACAGGCAACACCACCTAGTAAAAGAAGTATAAACACAAAAACAGGACTAGAAAGAGCAAATGTTGCAGTAATAGAGCATAGTGCTGCATTCATATATTATGTCATGCTTTCTGTTGAACTTGAGCAACATTCAGGAAATAAAAGGAGAAGCCTCATGTTTAAAACTGCCTGTGTTTGGAAAGCAATAAGTAAAAGGAAATGTTTAAATCTACTTGTTTTTTTGTTTTTGTTTTTTTTACATTGTGAACTAACTTACTGTGAAATTTGAATGCTTTTGTCTACGAAGTAAGTTTACTATTTTTCTGTACACTCTTAAGTAATAAAACAGGGAAATGAGCAACTTCTTAACAAACAGAAAGCACTCACTGAGTGTATGCAGCATGGCTGCTTCTTATGGCAAGAACTTGGTTCTTCTCTCTTCTATACCCAGCTGAAATGGGTGTCTGAACCAGTACAGCTGTAATGGCAGGCCTTCGTTTAAGAATTTTTATCACATAACAATTTTTTGCTCCCATTATAATGCATTTATTTGAAGCATGTATGTTTCTTCTTGAGTACAATGAGTATATATCCAGATGCATGAGATTATAGTCAACGAGTGCTTAGTGACAGTCCCTGTATTAAGAAATAAACATTGTGCTTTGTCTGGTTGACTATCAGTGAATCTCAGCCTTTGGTCCCTCGTTGCCTTTATGGTGATCCCTAAAGTCATAGCTGACAAACACAAGGAAAGTGGTGCCAAGAATTATGATGGGGAATGGGCGGTGGTTCAAGAAGTGCAGGTTAAAATTTGATTTCACTTGAACATATCCTTAATGTAAGTTTTTCACTGAATTTTGATTGGCTTCTAGTTTTGTAGGTCTCAGAGCTGGCTGTGTTGTTTCTTCTTGGTTCCCTCCTGAAACCAGAGAGTAATACCCACCAACGTAGGATGTGTTGTATTATCAATGTATAGTATTAGATTTTTGCTTTTTCCATTGCTTCAGGAACACCAAAGTGGTCAAAAGAAGAGTAGGCAGAGTTGAGTAGACCACATGGACATCTTTTCAACCGTTGCAAGATTCACCTAATGATTTACCGTCAGCTTGCCCTTATTCCTCACTTCAGGAGAGACCTTGACCAGAGCCTGTAGGCCTACGGCTGTTTTCAGGTCCCTAGAGTCCATGTGAGGGTATCCTGAAGGAACAAAAAGTGGAATTGGCTTCTTCTGAAATTCTTCCTGACCTCAGTGCCAGAAAGGAATAACTGAGGCTTTCTTCCTTGGGTGTAACTGAACTTCACTTGATAGATGTAATATTTTAAATGCTCAAGTCTGTCAACGGTTGATAAAATGCCATCTCTGCCCTTTAAATAAACAGTAACTCTTCTGTGTTTAGTTCTTGAAGGACAGAACTGAGTACCATTAACAGTTTATGCATTATGTAAACCTCATGTTAACCTTTTAAACTTAAGATTTTCAGACTTTAAACTGTTTAGAAAATTTCTCAATAAAATTATCTGCTTTTCTTCAAGATATACAGAACACAGAGATAATTTTCTGAAGGGAGCTCTTCCTTACCCACATGCTTGAAGCCTGAGCTCACTAAATTAGGCTCTTGTGTGGCTGCAAGCACAGGGTGCCTCTACCTCTTGTCCCAGCGTCCATCGCCATGCTACTCCTGCTCTCACAGAGGGATCAGTCATCTGCTGCACTGGAGCATACCTCTGCACTAAAAGCAGCACTGGGAGGCTGAGGTTGCAAGTACAGACCCCTTCAAACTGTGCCCAAGTCAATTCTAGCCATTCAGTGGATTTTTGGATCAGGCCCAATGTACATATATAAAGCAGCCAGAGATGATTGATAATGAGATGGAAAACATTCAAGAAACCACTGCCAGATGCTCTTGCTGATGGCTTGCTGGCAAAATGTCTTGCAACATCCAGTTCATGTTGCCTTTGAGAAAAGGCTTTCACATTACCATATAGGTTTGATAGGAAAAGTGTGAAAGTGATCTGACCAAGGTCTATGTGCAAGAAGGCTCTACTTCAAACTAGTCTGTAGCTATTACCTATCAACAACTATAGATTCAACAGCTAACTGGTGCAGTTATTCATTCTGTAGTACTTTTTAGTGCTGTTTTTCAGATGAGATTGCATTACTTCACATTGTATTACAACATTTCTATTAAAGGCTATCCTGAGATAAAGATAAAATAAAAATATCAAGTCTTTCTGGCTAATTCAGGCACAGCTGTTTATAGACTTGAGAAACTGAAGGATAAGAGATGGCACTTTGAAGTGCATGTCTTTATTTTGGTTTGGGAATGTCTTCCTTATGACTTCATTAATTAATCACAAAAATAAAACAGCTGTCCCTGAATCAGATGGAAAATGTATTTCCAAACTCTAATTTTATGAAGACCGATGGCTGCTTCATGCTTTTTTGTCTCAGTGCTTATGGATATACAGCAGAACTTCAAATACAGAATACCAGGAGGACTATTGCTAAAGTCAGAATTACTTGATAAATTGAGCAGTTTAATTACTCACTTCAGGGTTTAAATGCTCATTACAGTACAAAAGCATGGTCTGAAACAATTAATGTGACCAGTACTGTTTATACTAAGTGCTCTGATAAATGCCAAGTGTTCAGTAGAAAATAGCTTTTAAACATTTTGCCACATTACACACTTTGAAAATATGGATGATTTACACGGCAGATATTTTTTTCTGAATGAAGAACTTTCTAGTAGAGGTGAAATGTGCGATGCAGGTGGACCATACTGGAGCTTCAAATTATGCCTCTACAAAAAATAAATAAAACCCCCAAACTTTGAATGATGTCTTTCTGTAATGCATGAACAAAATTGATTGATTGCTCTGGATGCATAGATGGCAGTGAAATGCTTTTAAGTACATCAGTTCTTTCCTTATTAGCCTAACTTTTGCAAAAATTGAGCTACCGGAGTACCAAAACAGACTGAATATACTGGCATCCATTGACGTTTATCAATGCTTCCTGAATGTTTATGGAGACCAAACAGTGGATGTGAGCACAGTGAGATGGTGGGTGGTACATTTCAGCAGGGGTAACAGTAGGTTACCTCTGCTGGTGGAGATTTTGACAAGCTTGTCATGCAGTATGGGTAGTGAGTATGTTGAAAAACAGTGTTTTGTTGCTGAGAATTTTTTCTATCAAATAGCGTTACTCTGCTCTTTGTACATGTTGTAGTTTCCATGGAATTGAATCACTCGTTACTTTCAGAGTGACTTTTGTATTTATTTCTTATTCTGCAAATCTTGACATTTTTCATTTACCACCAGAGACTTTTGTTACTTGATTCAAAAGACAGAGTTGCCTACTGAATGTTTTAGCTCAATAACAATAGTGTGATTATTCTATTTGCAGAAATGTCCAGCTAATATTTTTGTGACTCTCTTAGTGTATTTTCACTTTTTTTAAGTAGCTGTAAACAATTTTTCTACCAACTTGATTTATTCATTCCGTGTGGTATTTCTTTTAGTAACTGATAAAGTGTAGCAAGCTATAAAAATGTGCTCTTGGATTGTATGTAGTACTGGTGGAGGTTTGTGCTCTTTGAGAGATTTCATGAAGCCTTGCTGTTAATCTCTGTTTAATTATAACTATATCGTGTAAGATGTCTGGAATGCAACTGTCAAAATTTCTGTTCTTTTAGCTGAACGGATGTTATGGAACAGGGAGATGGATTCACATATAAAGGGGTGCTTCATTTCTTTTGTCCTTTAAGGAAAGTAGTTCATGATATGCTCAACTTCTTTATGACCACTGTGTTCACCCAGAGGTACTATCTCCTTTTATGTGAACGCTTGTGGTCTTGGATGAGAAGTCAAGTGCCTTGAAACTTGAACTCGGAAGATCCAGAGATACGTAGGGAAAATGGTACAACATGTCCTCCCATAATAATGCACTGGTATTTTGTGATTCAACAGATTTATTGGAAACAAAACAAATTTTATGGGAGCTTAAAGACCACTGAGCTTAAGGAGCCCTGTAAAAGATCTTTAGTGATTTTAATTGGTCTTGGAAGCAATGAAGTCACTAAACTTGGTATTTCCTCTAAGATTATCATGATCTCAGGATAATGTCACTAGAACTATTTCCATTTCTTTTCAATCCCGTATAAGGGAAACAAAGGAAAACTAAGACCAGTAGTATTATGTAAGATATACAGACTAAAACACATTCCAAATGCTTTGCTGTATTGAAATGCATTCTTTTCATCCACTCAACAACAATTAGAAGTGAAAATGGCACAGTTTACTTGAAAACTATTGAAACAGAATCTGAAAACTTGTAAGCAATGATAAAGAGAATGTTTTCCTTTTACCAGACATCCTAGTTCAGCTTCCTTTATGCTATTCTGTAGTTCAGCAGCTCACTTATTTCAAGAACATTTACAGTGAACAGAAGTAGAAGCACTGCAAAATCTTGCATGGTAGGATTTTTTTTTTTTTTTTTTTTTTTGCTTTTTTTGCCAAATTATGATGTGAAAGTCATGTTTTAAGTAATTGTGTTGAAATGAAGACATTGATTAAACAAAGAAATATTTCTTCAGATCAGTAGTAACTATCTGCTTCCTTCATTCAAGCATAAAATGCCTGAAACACAGCAGAAAATATTAGAATCACAGAATTCTAATATTGAGTTGGAAGAGACATGGAAAAGCCATCTAGTCCAGTTCCCCTGCACTGAATGGGGACACCCATAGCTTGATCAGGCGCTCAAACTGAGCTTTCAGCTGTACCTGGACAATGCTGGTTGACTGATTACAAAACCTAGGATTTTGCATAAAATCACAAAATAAGATTATATGGACAACTCTGCTCTTTTGATTGCTTAATTCATTTGGGTTTAATAGCAGCCATGTTAGTAAAACGTGAAATTGATTAAACTTGGTATTGATCAATAGGGCAAGATGCCAATGCTTTTATATAAAAAAATAATTGTGCTCTAATGTGCTAAATATTCTAGGCCTGATTTTCCAGCATGAAGGATTTAGATTGACTGAATAGCTTTTCTGGAAATAAAATATGTAACTCAATTATATGTCCTTCTCTTGGAACCTCATTTAATGCAGTTTCTTGTCCTTCGGGGCTTTTCAGATGGCTGAGTCAAACTGCAGTGCTGTTGCATTTCAAGTGCTTAAAAGAAGTTACAGGAGAACTATGTTGTTTTATTCAAAGAATAGCTCCAAAACCCTTGGGAACATTTGCTGAACACAAATGTGGTAGAAAGCCTTTTCATTTGTGCATATTCTGACTTTAAATGTATTTTACCTTGTTGATTTTTTTACTTGTAATATTTTGGATTTCCTAATCATGTTGTGCTCTGTTGTCATATACTATTGTTTCAGATCACCTAGTTTTCTTTTTGCTTAATAAATTTCAATTACTTGTTGTAAGGTGCAAGGTGACCGTAGTCCAACCTCCATACAGGAACTCCCTCTCATCTCTTGTTCTCTCTTGCATAGATTGTAGGGCTCACCTTTCAGCTGTAGGTTCTACATGGCAATATTTTGTTTTCCCTATTGACCAGTTCCTGGCTAAAACTCTTTTTTGGCACTTGATAGATACAGGTAAGCCATGAAACACGGGCTCGCTTTCACGAGGTCAGCACTGCTCCCAGAACATGGCTATTTGCAAGTTGAATGGAAACAATAAAATGAGAGATGGGTGCAGGGCCCCTTTCCATGATTAATGTTTACATTTTCCTAGGCTACTTTTTAGTTTATATTAAGTTCTCCAATATGTTTTAAAGCGATTTTTTTTTCCCCGCTGTTATGCCTTGATGTTTAAATGAAGTTTAGAGTCCTCTCTCTGTTCTCCTTTGCTACACCAGTTTTATGTACCACATTAATTTTAATTGCTAAGAAAGTTAGAGGATTTGAAATTAGATTTTATTAATCTGTTTTTTAATGGATGCTTAGTCTTCCCCCTTAACAATGCTTTTGCCTATTTCAGTATTTTTCTTTTCATACATAGCTGAGATCTCAGATACAAATACAGCTTTAGTCTGTTGCAACAGAGTTATTTTATGAAAATTGGTACACACTGATGCAAGACGTAATGTTGTGCAAGTTTGCTGAGCTATGACATTGTTTTTGGCTTTGAGTTACAAAAGGAAGTTGTGTGGTCTGGTGATAAGACTAGGGCACTGGAGCTTCTTGATTCTCCCTTTAGCATCTCTGTAGATTTGCTTGGATGCCTTTAAGCAAATCAGCTGAGCTCTTTAAAGGTCCTTTTACTCATTCAGGACTGCAGGAATACCTGCTATGTAAGGTTGTAGTCTACATCCTGCTACTGATTTTAAAAGAACTGAGTTGTTTTGTATTTTTATATTACTATTACTGTCATTAATCAGTGCATTAATAAAAAAAGATAGGAAGCCAAATGATAAAAAACTGATTACGAGTAGACAACATGAACTGTTACTGTGGTCACACAGGCATTTAGATCACTAAGTATTGTACTAACTGCCAGTGGTACAAAACTAAAGGTCAAAAGCAACAGAAACTACAGGGCTACCACGAAAAATTGTTATTTATTATTCTTTTATTTTATTTTGATTTTATTGATTTTATTTTGATTTTTATTCTTTTATTTTATTTTGATTACAGCAGTAAAACTAGTGCTGATCTTACAAGCTTTGAAATTTCATGATCATTCTGTGCATGTGGTGTCAGCCCAAAGGAAGGGATATGGCAGAGTTCTCTGTGTTAAAATGTTTAGCTTATACTATTAATATGAGCAGAGAGCCACGGATGTTGTTTGGAGCATTCCAGCAAAAGTTTAACTGCACCCAAAAATCCTAGAAAGCTATTTCTATTGAAATAGCAAAAAGTTCTGCTTTGCAAACGAACTTCGTTTTTCTGGCATTGATTTGGTGTATTTGTGTTTTCTGACTAAATGCATGGGTGATGTGGATTTTACAGTGACGTCAAGATTATAAGATGGCATGTCTGTAGGAGCTGCTGTGCTTGTGGGTGTCACCTAAGCAAGCAGTACCTTCTGTCTGCAGAATGGTTCCTTTGCTCCCTTCTTCTTCCTGTTCCCTGTATTCATTGCCAGCCATGATACGCACCATCTCTTACGTGCATTCACCTCTTTGTCACACTGATTCAGCTTTCAAACTGCAGGCAAGCCTTTTCTTTTGGCTAATGTTGTTCTCTATTAAGCTAGCACGCTGCAGCAGCCCAGAGTGGATGTTAGAGCAGGGACGGGTGGAGGGGCAGCGAGTGTGGTGGGGTGCAGGAGCACGACACTTGTCAGACCAGCTGGAATGGCTTACCGCTGCCAGAACTGCAATATGGCTCATTCTCTTCCAATCACCAATTTCTCACATTCTGACAGATGTCAGTGTTGGCAGATTCTGAAGCCCCTCCTCATGTTCACAAATGATGTTTCTGTATTAAATTTCATCTTCCTTTTTTTTTTTTTTTAATCAAACTGAAATGTCTTTCTACTGTGATCATTAAGTGAAAGGACGATGCAGGTAACAGCTCATTAAGTAACCACTCCTTTGTACACAAAGGCACTCTCCTCCATTTTCCTCATACCATCCATAATCTCCAGAAGGAATCCTGTGAAGCATCATTACATGTGGGTGGCCAGTCTGTGCATGTTTGAGAGCTCCCAGATTCGCCTTTGGAGATTGGAGTATATGCAATGTTCTATTGTTCTCTGCAGCATTAAAAATATTCCTGACTATTTAACTTTTTTTTTTTTTTTTTTTTTTTTTTTTTTTGTTCCTACACCACAAAATTGAATTTACAGCTTTTGTGTTTTCAGTTCTTAAGAATTTTCTACATAAATGGCAGGGTAGACAGTCATTTGTAACTGGACTGTTCATTGTCCTTATTGCTACCCTTTTCTATAAACATGTGGGTTAATCATCTGTGACTCATATGGAGATGCAGAATCTGGAAGACAAAACAATAGGGGTGGAAGATCTCATAGCAGTATGTGAGCTAATATGAAAGCGTAATTGTTTTTGTTTGTCACAAGAGCTCAGCATTGCCCCTCTGCTTCCTTCATGAGGAGCTGTAGGCTGCCATGAGGCCTCTTTTAAGTCGGACAAAGTGAGATTCCATTGCACTTTTCTCTCTTCTAGATTCCAGTGGCACTTGAACACACATTTTATTGCAGATTATTTCATTATGTACACTCAGCCCTTAAATTGCTATACAAATACCGCTTGACCAGCCCTATGTTTGGATAATGATCAAATAAGGGAGGCTTGGCTTTCAGGACTGGAGGAAGTGCTGCCATTCATGCAATTGGACACATATTGATATAGATCCACTTGTACTGACTAATGTATTGCATTCAGTCATTTACTTGGAACTTATTGCCAAGAAAACAAAAAAAGAAACCTATGTAACAATCATATACATAAACAAGTGTTATGCAAATGAGGAAAAACTGTAAAACAGCTAAAGGTGACCAGTGTTTCAAATTGTTGCTTTCTGATGGGAAATTGGTGGTCAGCATAAATATATTATCTAACACACTTGGGGTTATGAAGTGTTTTTAAATCCCTCAAAAATCATCAATTTTAAGTGACATGAGGTTTTATTTTACCTGTCTAAATCCTTCAAGAGTGGTAATCTTATATACCTTCGATGCTGGGATCTAAAATATGATTGTTCCACAGCTAACATATCCTTCAACTGATAAGAAAATGGAACAAGAATTTTGGTTGCGTAAACACTTTTTCCTTTCATTAGCATAGCTTTCTCGAGCTCTTCTTGTACTTATAAAGTTGATTAATTTTCTGTAGCACAGTATTGCCTGCTTTGAACTGTACAAATGAAATGTAGAAGTTTAGATGAAATAAGTTTTCCAGAAAATAAATCAATAGAATCCCAAAAGTTAATGGTACAGCGCATAGGTGGGTTTAAGTGGGGGGTGGAAATAAAGGAATGTGAGGTAGATTTGTTTATTTCCATAAATATCACACTTCTGAGCAGCAGCTGCAAGCTTTCCTGTTTAACTTGATCACCAGCAAATATAAACATGTATGCACCAAGGGGTGTTTTCTTGCATTGCAGCATTCTTTGCAAAATGTGCATGGTTGTATTTTCTGAAGTGATTGATTTACCTGATGAATTTAACACTTTCTTCTCCTTCATCTGTCTTAGCAGGGTTAAGGATGACTTTTAGTTGCCATGGATTGGACCGTGGCATCATCCACTGAACCATAGATTGTATCCTTGGGTGGAGTTGCTCACTGTAATTTCATTCCAGCTATTATTGCTTTGCCATGTTACTAAGTCCCCAGAGATTTTAGTTCATTATTTGTCTTCTAATTGAACTGTAATAAAAATCATAGTCACTGAGATAGGAAAGCTAAGTTTCTTGTAACAATGTGAAGACTCGAAAAATAGGAATTCAGTAATAAATGAAGTAATAATGATTATTGAATTAGCATTACTTTGGTTGACTATATATCTACTATACTTTTGTGTTCATCCTCTCATTTTCTTAACAAAACATGAATCCACCAAGCTGGGAAGGAGTGTTGTTCTGCCAGGGAAGGGAAAGGCACTACCTGGATAGACTGGACTGATGGGCCAAGATTAACTGTATGAGTTTCAATAGGGGCAAGTGTTGCCCTCTTCCAACATCTGAAAGATGCTTCTAAACTTCTGGGGAAGTTTAGGTTGGATATCAGGAAAAACTTCCCCACAAAAAAAGTTGTTAAACACTGGAATAGGCTTCCCAGGGAGGTGGTTGAGTCACCATCCCTGGATATGTTTAAAAATCGTTTGGATGTGGTGCTCAGGGACATGATTTAGCAGAGGGTTGTTAGAGTAATAGGGCATATCTTCAAAAGAGACAGCGATCCCCTGGAAAGCATCAATTGGAGGGCAGCAAAGATGATAAAGAGCCTGGAGCATCTCATGTATGAGGAAAGTCTGAGACCTGGGGCTGTTCAGCCCACAGGAGAGAAGCCTGAGAGGAGATCTGGTCAATGTTTCTAAATATCAGAAGTGCAGGAGGCAGTAAGATGTGGTCTGACTCTTTCCAGTAGTGTGTATCGATAGGACAAGGAGCAACAGCTAAAAACTGAAACATAGGAAGTTCCACACATATGCAGAACTTATTTACTTATTTCTTTCTGGTGTAGATTAGAATTGACCAGCTTTGAAGAACAAAAAGCTAAATTTCTAAACACGATTCAATATGAAAAAGAGCAGTTGTGTACTTAAGATTAGTCAAATACGTCTCCGATGCTTTAACTTTGGCTCCATATCATGAAATGTCATTTTTAGTTCTCTATCCATGTTCGTAAAAGTGCAATGAAATTTGGAATGTTATATAAGACATCTATTACTGCCTCTAGAAAGGGTGATAGAAGAAATGAGGACTGAAAGGAAAATAGAGTAGGAAGGAGAAATGAGACAAATGGTCCTATGTAAAAGTTGGCATGGATGAGTACATAGAATTTGTCAGGGACATGACGTAGCAGTGTGTTGTTAGAATTAGAGTAGTATGGTTAAATTGAGGTTGGACTTTGATGATCTTGAAGGGCTTTTCTAACCTGAAGAAGTCTACGATTCTAATTCTACTTATAAAACTTGAAAATATCTGAAGCCAATTCTTAAGATGTAGAAAACAAATGTCAAGGATTAGACTAAAAGAAGTGGGGTTTTTAGCTATCTTCTTCTGCAATCAATGTTGTCAGTAAAAGTTAAGATTATAGATTAATTGAGCCAACATGACTATTACAAAAACTGTTTGTGTACAGAAGTACAAACAAAAGCCTGACCACTGTCCTGGGAAAGAGAGAATCTGCAACAAGTGATTGAACCAGGGAAGAGTCTGACAAACTTAGAGTAGACAGAAGACAGAAGGGGAAAGGATTCATTCTAGCTCTAAGTGTCCCTGTTCTCTGAAGGGGAATTGGACTAGACGACGTTTTAAAGTCCATTTGTAAATCAGACATGGGAAGCTACGCTACAACAGGACTAGACAAACAAATAAGACAAAACAGGAAAGGACACACTTTGCCTTCCTGTGATGTACTGTAGAATCTGAGAGGTTTAAACGGGATTAGATAAATAGATAAATAAAGGATACGTCAAGGCCATGGAGATCCTGGTCCTGTTATTAGAGCTCCAGAAGCTTCTCACCACAGGACACTAGCAGGACTTGCTAGGAGAAAAATCACATCAACCTAATCTTCCTGGCTCTGTTTCCAATAACCCCCTCAGAAAATAGGCTGGAGAGCTGTTTCCTTCAGCTAGTATGTCCCAGATAGCCAGTTGAGGATCTATGCTATGTTAGAATTGATGCTGTGTTGGGTCAGTCTGTTGGCTTTTTCTATAAGTCTCATGTGCCCCAATATCTTCCACCCTTCCGGAAAGATTTCAGTGTCACCAGTAGCTATTGGAAAATATTTGACTGTCTTATTGCTTGTGTGATCAATTCCTTATATGCTGATTTATATGAAATGGGGAGCCCATGCCATTACCTTCCATATACAATATAGGATGGCTGAGTAGTAGTAAGGAAACCCAGCTGATTTATTTGGAGATACAATTTGCATGCGTGAGGAATACCTTTTATCCTTACCTTTTATCCTACCTTTATTTATTTGTTACTTATTTATCTTTTTTAATGACATGTAAAATGTTAGCAGATATATTCTCATTGTTCATTCACAATGAGATCTGCAATGTTTATGGGAGTTCAGCTGTGACATAGGCAGAGTGCCACATTTCTCTTTCGCAGATCAGAATATAACATCATTTAATATAATCTGAGATTACAGCTCTAATAAGCCTCTCTGTTCTGTGTTTGACTGAGACATCCCTTGAGCAGTTGAAACCACTGACACTTGCGATTGGAAGGACTGAGAATCTGTTGTTTTCCATGGAAATATATTTGAGAAGCTCAGTGGCCTGGCCTAAGTGAGACTTTCTGACTTGTCTTATTATTTAAGTGATCTTCCTTAGCTTCTGGTGTTTATATTTATCTCACAGAACCCAAGGAAGTCCTCCTACATCACTTCTCTTTGCTTTCTGTCCATTAATCATAATACAAAGTAAAAACAGACTATGCACTTACATAGTAGTATAAGTTTCTCATCAGGTTAAACTACTTCATAAGGTATTTGTATTAAAGTAACCTAAATATTAAGCACAAATCTTCAAATGGATATGAAAAATCTTGATTGGTAGTCAATATAACCAATCGATGATCAAAAGATTTAAATTGCCCATGTCAATACTCCAGGCATTTTGCACAAAAATTTACACTGACTGTTACCTTTTTTAGGAAATGAGTCTTAGCTTACAATCACAAAAAAATAAGGATAAGGTTAAATAACTTGTTTGACAGCACAGAACCAGAAGATCTTGGACCACCCAACTTCTACAGTCTCTGTAGTCTATGCCTTATAATTCAAATAAACCTTATAAAAACTTCCTTGTGAGAAAATAAAATACAATGTCAAGTACATTTATTGGTTTAATCTTCTGCTACATGAGTTTTCATTGTAGAATGAAGCAACTTCTCTGTTTACTATAAATCATATTTATGCATTCCTTCCTAGCCCCACAGATGCCATAACTGACCTTTGCAGGAACTGAAAGGCTCCTTATCTGTTAAAGCACGTGCATGCACATCTGGTTTCTGCTGTGTCAGCTGATGGCAGCTGTAACGTTAGATATGTTTGCAGGCCTTTTATTCACAATGGCGATCTTGTTTAAGATATCATTTCCCCTTTTAACTTCATTTTGTGTTTGCTGAATAAAGGAAGAACTCATCTTTTTGAACGCATATCACTCTGTATTTTTTCATTAATTACCCGAGGATCTAACTAGCTATTATTGCTACAGTTCATTATGACAGGATAGATGTTCAGTCTTTTCCACAGACTGAATGCACTGTTTGACTTACAAACCAATATTTAAAAAAAAAAAAATCAACAGATTATTAGAGATTTACCAGTAATTAGGGCAACTGATAGAACTTCCTTGTATTTTTTCGTTGCTTAGAGGGGAAAATGAAAGGAGCAGTCAGATGACTAGTTTCTTCATTTTCAGAGGGAAACAGCCAACATACTAAAAATATGACTTCAGATTTGTGAAGAATTTACAGAAGGGATGATCTGCTTTTAAATACTAAGATTGCACGGTTTTCCATAGTGATCTTAATTTTGTCTTTGCTTCATCACTGTACTTTTGTAGTACTTGGCCATATTTTAGACCTAACCATTGACATTGAGTCTAGATATTTTAATTATTGATATTATTCTTCATGACAGAAACAAAGCTAGTATCAGGTTAGATATTATTGAGCTTCTGTTGAAATCAGAATAGCTATTAGCTTCATTTTCTGTATCCAATACTATTATCTGTAAGATGCTGTGATAACAGGTTAATGTGAAAATTGTATAACAAAAACATAATGCAAAAATACATACCAATGTAAAGTCTTCTTTCTTTTTTTCAAATAAGTGTAGATTTAAATGTGTTAAGTCTGTTTCCAAATATTACTAAGACAGTCCATTTTGCAGTTGTAGGGTAAAAATACTTTCATGAATAACTCTTAAAAATTATTTATTTTCTCTTGTGGTAGTAGATTTTACCTTGAAGATTGGCTGGGAAGGATGTACACATCTCACTTTCTAAATTTGTAGGTGTTGCCAAGACAAAACCATTAATTTCAGTAGAGATTGCTTTCCTGTGAAAGAAATGGCTATGGTACCACGATGGCCAAGGCAGAAATTCAATGTTCTTGTAAGTGACTGAATTGTTTTAGAAGTTAGCATTACAATCTTGCAAAATCAAAATGTTGAGAGTTCAAGAAATTGTGCAACTGGAGTTCAATAGGCAAAATTAGATTTTCTTCATCCCTGTGAAATGAATGTTGTATCCAGGGTATCTCTGACCTACAGGAACCAAAATGTATGTTCTGTGTAACAGAAGTCCACATTTTATGAGATATTAAGTGTTAAATAAAAATAATCAAAAAAGCTCATGAGAATATCTTCCTAAAATGCATCAGGGATTCAGAAGTACTGGAATGACTGCTGCTTCCTGTGACACTTCATTTTAAGACTTTTTTCTGGGTGACAAAATGTAACATGGGAACTTGTATTTTTTTATTATTTATTTTGAACTTGGTCAAGAACCATTCCAGAGGACAGTTTGTTCTGCTTGTACGTATGTGTGTGTCACAATGAAAATTATTTCTCTTTATTTTTTAATTTAAGAAATTCCTAGGAGAGTTGTATGCCTTTGGTAGCATTCTGTTTTTAAGCTAATGCATTAAATATAATGGAACGGTTGGAGCTATGCAGTGAAGTAGAATCACGCTGTCATGACACTAAGAAGCTGAAGGGAAGGAAATGATGAGAAATGAGCTATGGGAAGATTCAGCATGTGTGCTTTTCACTTTCTTCCTATATTTTTATCTTCAGCGGTCCAGAGGGCCATTGAGTTTCCTGCTAATTTGCTCCAGTTTTAAGTACTCTGACAGTACTGACAGGACTTAAAAATAACCGGAGGTCTTACTGGTAGCAAAACCCTAGCAGAAACACAGGCCAAAGTTCAATTTCTAGATTAATCTGCAGGTCTGCTACAGAAGTGAGAAATGAATGGTAACACAGCTCATGGTCAAAAAAAAGAAGACATGAAGTATTACTACAAGAGCATCTATTGGGTGTTTTGATCTTCTTGATTTACAAGTGTAAAGGGACTTAAAGCTTTTAAGCTGTGGTGGCAAGCAGAGTTAGGCTTGGCGCCTGGCCGTTGGCTCAATGAATATACCTAAATTAGCCTCGGCATATGGTCAAAAGGACAGGGAAGGAGGAACCACATTTTTATAGATAGGATTCTTTCTTCTTCCTGTTCAGCACCTATAGTTTGAGTCAGTGTTTTTGTTTCATAGAATCATAGAATCACAAGGTTGGAAGGGACCTATAAAATCACCTAGTCCAACTGTCTTCTTGTTACCATTGCTAACACAAACTAAACCATATCTCGTAGGTCCTTATCCAGGCACCTCTTGAACTCTGCCAGGGACGGCGACTCCATGACCTCCCTGAGCTGCCATTCCAGTGCCTAACCACCCTCTGAGAGAAAAAGTTTTTCCTCATGTCTAACCTAAACCTCCTCCAGTACAACTTGTGGCCATTTCCTCGGGTCCTGTTTGTTGGTATGGACTCACCAAGTATTCACCAGTGCTGAGTACAGGGGGATGATCACCTCCCTGCTCCTGCTGGCCACACTGTTTCTAATGCAGGCCAGGCTGCTGTTGGCCCTCTTGGCCACCTGGGCACACTGTCAGTTCATGTTCAGCCGAGCATCAACCAACACCCCCCAGGCCTCTTTCCTCTTCACAATCATCCAGCCACTTGTCCCCAAGCCTATAGCACTGCATGGGGTTGTTGTGGCCAAAGTGCAGGACCCGGCACTTGGCCTTATTGAACCTCATCCCATTCACCTCAGCCCAGTGACATAGCTTATCTAAATCCCTCTGAAGGGCCTCCCTACCCTCAGGCAGATTGACACCACCTCCCAACTTGGTGTCATCCGCAAACTTACTGAGGGTACACTCAATCCCCTCATCTAGATCATCAATAAAGATATTAAACAAGATGGGCCCCAGTACCGACCCCTGGGGGACACCACTTGAAACAGGTCGCCAGCTGGACTTCACTCCATTAACCACTATTAACCACTGTTTCCTGATTATAGTCCTTTGTAATGCAAATGCATATGTTAAAATAAATAAAACATATTAAAAATATATATATTAAGAATAAATAAAAGCCATAGATATGAAAATATGGAAGCTATGGTAGTAAGTTTCCATGGTCATGTACGTGACCTTATGGATTCACCTCCTAAAAAGATACAACTACATTTCTCCTGAAGCCAAGTTACCTTTTTCCCTCATCTCCTTGCAAACAGAAGAAATATCTTTGACGTAAAGGTAGCACTTTAAATTAGGTCAGCCAGAAGAAACAGTGTTTGCACTCAGGGAGGTTGTGTGAACCTCTCTTAGTTTAGGGAGCTGTAGGGAGTCTGAATACCTGCCACCAGGGAAGCCCTTGAGTTCTTCTGAACATGTCAAGATGACCTTCAAGCTCTCTTTGTCTCTTTTCCCCTAAATCTTATGTTCTGGATTACTTGCTACCCATACTGTAACTAAAACAGTCTTTGTGTAAAATTAATAGATATGCAAGTTTTACTAGAAGTTCTAGTTTCACGCCACTTCCTGTTACATTTTGCAGATGATCTTAGAAAATCTGTGCAATAGACAAAACCTAACTTAACTGGAATCCAGATTAAATGATTATTTCAATTTTTTGTGACCCTGTAAACTTAATGGGGGGCATGGGATTAAAAATAAATCTTTCAGGACTGAAATCCTTCAGTCCCAGGCCTGAATTCTGTGAGTCTCTATGAGATTTCTTGGGCATATTGGGAATACTGTCATACAGTAAAATTATGTTAGGGTTGCTCTGAAATGCCTTCTGGTTGAGACACTGTAAAAATGAAGCAAGGCACCTTACCTTTTTTTTTTCTTTTTTTTTTTCAATAGAGAAAGAAAAATGTATCAATGGAAATAGCAAAAGCTTTTTGATATTTCACAGCATCTCACAAATACTGGTGTGAATCTGTGGGGCTTCTTTTTCTTATTCCCCATTTGGTTTCTCAGAGAATTAACAGGATAAGAAGGAAAACAAGTCTTCAAACTGACAAAACTCTACTGAAGCATTTTGTGTGAGATTCCACACACGCCTGCTTTCTAGCTATAAATAAATTCAGAGCTCCCTCTAGCGAGATTTCAAAATCTGTGTTTTCTTTGAGTTCATAAGTTTTAAAGTGAAATCAAACGTTTCATTAACACATCAGGCCAAAATAACTAAATTAATATGGACAATTAAAACAGGAACACATCTGTTTCTGCAAGTTCTGATTTTTTATTTTTTTTTAAATAACTTACTGCCATTTGACTATGGTCAGAAAGGGAGTAATTTTGCCAGACCACTTCTCTGTACAATTTGCTTACACACTAGCACAAAAGTAAATTCGGTTTTGCTTCCTGAACTACATGTTTCTGTACATTAATTTGGCATAGTGCAAGTATGAAGTAAATTATTTCACCCTTTGGCCAACCAGCTGGATAATCTTGCTGCTCTCCTCTGCAGCTTCCCATTTCTCAACCCAGTATCTTGTAATCTATTTCCAGGCCCTCTCTGTTTCTTTTCGCTTTGACTTCAGGGACTATTTATAAATGAGTTTCATAGTTCAGGTTCAGCATGGGAATCATAAAGAAATTTTCATTTTTCTCAAAAACAGTAACTCAATAACTTGAGCCTGTCACCTTGCCAGATCTGTGTTCTCATGGGTTTTCCATTATTTCCTGCTTCCAGTCATTTGCCTGTGAAATGTCTTTCCTGTGATATTTTGGTGCAAAAACATTGACAGCTTTGAATATGAAGAATTGTCAAAGAGTCCTTCCATTATGTTAAATTTGGCTTTGTTTTGAGAAATAGCTGGGGGGATGAGGAAGCATCAAGAAGGCACAGATCTGCAGTTGATATTAATAAACTCTATTTTAGGCCAATGTCAGATCTCTCCCAAGTCACTTAGGGAGAACTATCCGGTCTGCACATACCCAATCATTTTTTTCACTCTGTCAATGCCCAGAGAGCCTAAACAAAATTGCACATTGACCTTAATAGGAAAGGCTCATACATTTCTGTATGAGAAATAAGCGATGCTCCAAAAAGCTTATGAGCTAAATATAATATAGATAAGACCTAAGGGAAGGGGAAGTGGTATTACCATATTTCATAGGAGAAAAGTTGGAAGAGATTTCATGGAGATTCAAAGGTTTGTTTTTGCTGCTAGGTAAAGATACACATAGGCTGGCTCTGTCTGCCCCATCTCACCTGAAACAATAACATCTGTGAAGAGAAAGGGCATCACCATTTGGGTGCAGTCCTGGCTCAATATGCTTACAAACACACTGGACCACAGCAGACTCTTGACTTGCTGCCTCAGAACCAGCTGAATCGAGGTGCTTTTTGATTTGATATGTGTAAAGCAATGACTGCATCCTGCTTTGATGCCTTTGTTTGCTAATAAGGCATTCTTCAGTTTTTACACAGCCAACAATTTTTAGCCCTTGTTGAAGGCCAAATCCAGACAAATTTAATTCGAGCTGTTAGCTTGACCATGCTGGCATTCATTAAGCATGCTTCTGCATCTCAAAGATCTCAGTGCAGACTTTGTTACAGATTTCAGAGTTTAACTGCAGCTAGTAAATGTCTTTCAGCACCAAAAGTCCATAAGCAAACACATTCTAGAGTTCACTTATAAAGTGAAAAACTGTACAAGTTTGGATTGATTGAGTGCCTTGGTTAAATAAACTGCTTAAGGAGGACGGAAAGGCATCAGGTGGTTTTTTTTTGTTTGTTTTGTTTTGTTTTTCTATAAGAATATATATACTCAAATACCTTAGTTTCTTTTCCATGGAATTTTCTCACTTAAGTTAGCTTCCCTCATTTAGCTTTACAAAGCTAGACTGCACTGATAGTTTTTAACTGATGCTTTCAAAGGGTTGTTTCAATTCTGATTTCAACAACACACTGATTGAATCACTTGGTTGCAGGATAAGCAGAGCAGTGCAGCTCACCCATGCTGATTTCTGCCCCAAGTGACTCTGACACAGAAAAATAGGATTAATTCTGTTGAAGTTTCTGCTAGGTACACTGCTGTTGCAGCTGCTCACTTTAAGGGAATTTGTATTCAGATACCTGCAGGAAGACTTCAGTATGAGGAGCTTTATAGCCTCCCCTTTTCTATCTTAATCGGTGTGCTCTCTCAGAAGAACATCTGTGGAGTTGCTGGTTTAATACATGTTTTTTCTTAGGAAATTACCTAGAATGAAAACTGACCTTTTTGCTTTCTTTGTTTTAAATTAATTTTCAATATTGTTTGAAGTGATATCTTTTTTTGGGGGAGAAATTTCCTAAATGGTAACAGCTGGTGCAGACTGGGGAAGTAATTGTATCAGGAATATTTGTCCCACTGATTTATTTCCCAGGTTCCACTGAGGACTCTTTCTATAAGGCCATTGCATTTAAATATTATTATTTATGATTACTATTTTACTATCTTATCCAAAATATGTGTAGGAGGTGTGCAGTTTAATTTATTCGGTAAGGAATAATAATATGCTTGTATTATTTAAACAGAAAAGTATAGGTAAGTCTTAGAATCATAGAATCACCAAGGTTGGAAAAGACCTCCAAGATTGTCCAGTCCAACTGCCCACATATCACCAATGTTTCCCACTAAACTTTGTCCCTCTGTACCACACCTAAATGTTTCTTGAATACTTCCAAGGATGGTTTTCTTGTGGAAAATATTCTTCACATTTCTCTTTGTGGCTACAATGCTATCTATTGGGTAAGAAACACTGTTTCTTAGTGAGGTAAAAAGATGATAGAAATGATGATTGTGCATTTTTTGTTTGTTTGTTTGATGATTGTGCACAGGAGAAAAGTGAGTATAAGTAAAAGAGGACTATAATGGTTATTGTAGAAGGAATTTTCAGGGACAAGTTGAAGTTAAAAAACTGGCTCTCTCATGACAGTAATCATTAGAAATGAATGACACTGGCCAGAACAGCTGACTTGTTGCTATTATTGCAAGTAAGTTATCCTGTTGTAAGATTTGGTAGTTTCTACTACTCTTCGTTTGTCTAGATGGATAAGTCTGAGACTCTAGCTCTGGGGGGAACGAGAAGTTCTTCAGCATGCTTTTATTTTCTTCCTAGGTTTATTGTGACTTCAGTGGTATCAACAACTGGTTCCCTTATGCTGTCAGCTGGAAATAAATGCACATTTTCACATGACTTCATGTAAAAGTTGAAATGTACTGAAGGAAAAGTGTTAATTCTCTCTACTCTGGAAGGTGCTCTCTTTTGAAAGAGAGCTCTCATCTCTATTCTAGCTCTCATCATCACAGGATGCCCACATTCTTATAAATCTCAAAGCACTTTTACATCTCATACCTGTTTAATGCATTGACCATTATGAGGGAAAAAAATAATTGCAGAAAGAACACTGAGACTAAGCAACAAGGCTAACTACATTTGTTCTGTTCAGTTTTTCAGTAGATTTGCATTCACTTTCAAGGGAAAAAAAAATAGTTTAATATTTCCTGGAGGTAAAGCACCATCTTGAACCACATTATGAATAACTATTCAGTATCCGTTAAAACCAGATAATAAGTGCAAACATGATTTTTATAGTCTGATAACAAGACAGAATGGCAGGAAAGGTCATTGATTTTCAAGGTGTGTGTACTAGAAGGCTTCATAGCTTAGCATCGTGCTATCACATTTTTCTGGAAAAAGCTTCAGCCTAATCATCCTTTGTCTACAATGCACAAATACAAAATTATATTAATCTAGGATCATAGATTTTTTATACACAAAAGGCTGACACAAAACTGATTCACAAGATATCACTTGCATGTGTTGGAAATTAAATTTGCTTTCTTAATAGTTTTGTTCACAATATATTGTATAAAATAGTGCTGTACTGACTGGAGTGTGGGTCAGACCGCCCCAGTAAATGTGGTCATTTCACTTCTGCCATAGATTTGGTACAGAGGTTGAAATGCCATATATAATTGTCTGACATACCACCTTGGGCAGGACAACCATTCAGACAGTTTAGGCAGTATGGCACTTGATATGTTCCATTACCAGTTTTTAGACCACTGAGAATTTTCCTTTGTCCTGTTCTTTCATTGCTACATGTCGGTTTCTGCAAAAAATATAATAAAAGGAAGACAAATACTTGTTACTGCTCTTAATTTAGCTCTAAAACATATCAAGTAGAAGGACATGGTGCTCTTCTCAGCTACCAATGACTTCTACCACTTAATTTTTTATAATCCATATTTAGTTGGTCTGACAATTTTTTATTTATATTCTGGCCACATTGTTGCTCAAGCACTTACACGTAACCTTAGTGTAAACATTTGCCTTCAGTCAGTCTTTTTTCTTATTGTCCTCCTCAAGAACTGAGTTTATCAAATTACATTTTAAGAAAACACTTTATTTTTATTGCTCTAATCTGTTAGGAGAGTTTAAACTTAATGCACTCATGACAAAGGAAGAGACTATTTCCCAGTGGCTTTGTTTCATGAATCAGATAAACTGCATTTCTCACTGATTAGAAATATCAAGAAGCGTACGGAGGGCAATAAATCCACAAACATACCTTGCTTTTCATTTCTATGCAAAATAACATTTTCAAATTTGTTTTCCAGAGTATTTAGCTTCTTCTTTATAGTTTCTTTTATTTAATGCCCCATAGTTTTCACATTCTGTCTTTTTGTCTTCATTCACCTTTGGGGATTGCAACCTGCTCCAATGACTTACAGTTAGAAAATGTGAGGAATCTATAGGTATTGTACATATGTGTCTGCTCTATTTATTTTTTTCTAATAACTAAAAGTGGTAATCACTAGTCTGCATGTACTTTGCTCTCCAAATATGTGTCTTTTGATAAAGCTAGCTGGAAAAAAATGGCATTTGAGAAGTGCTGGAGATTTTCATAAGGATATTGCAGGGGAACTGAAGCTCCTTTGAGGCTCTGTCAGTCTCACCAGCACCAGCCAAGGCCTGAATCCAGCTGACTTTCTGCTCCAGTTTACATTTCTATGAACAGCCATACTCAGAGCAACCTGAGTAGTTACCATCATGGAAATTTTCACCCACGTGAAAATCTCATGCCATCAATTGCCTTCTCCTGTCATCACATTGATGTTAGATTAGTAGGAAGTGGGCCTGGGGGTGGGGAGCAGACTTGAGTTCTTCCTTACTAATCATGAGATTCATGGTTGTTCTGCAAGACAAGCAGACGTAGTTTCTTTAATAGTCATGGAGAAGAAGATGAAAATACAGGACTGAACACCATGGCATGGGCTAGGGTACAGGTAAAGAAAACTTTGGAAGTGTTCCTTTGAAAACCTGGTCCTTAAAACCTTTATCTTCCTCAACTTTTATCTTCCTCAGAGTGTTAAAACAGGAATAATCTTAGCACTGTCGATTCAGAAGACAAGATCATGGAGAAGATTGATATACAATTTCAGGTTATTATTATTTGTAACTACTTGAACTGAGGTTGTTTTCATCACACTTGGTTATACCTACAGATTTCAGCAGCTTCTGTTTCACGACAAAATAAATGTTGACATGTTCGTGCATCTCCTTAGAACGGCAAGGTTGCAGCTGGATCAAGGAACTAAGCAGTGAATGGTTTAATATTTTTAAAGAAGGTCAGCTAAGGTGAAAGAAATAGAGCACCTTTCTGAGGGCAGGAACAACTCCCAGCGATACATTTCATTGGCTGTGTCAGTACCTGTGCCTTCCCTGTTTTTGAAGAGTAAATCCATCCCAGTGTTAACAAGCACTAGGCACTAGGCTGATCATGTCACACAGACAGCTTGAGCTAACCCCTGCCAAAGAGACAGGGCTGTCAGCTGTCCTCTGAGCGAGGTAACTTGGGATTTTATTCCTTGTGCTTGAGTCTGGTTGTGCTGAAGGAGGACCCCATGGCAGAAATAACTCTCACAGTATCTGAAATACACTGGGAAATTGTAGCACTTTTCCTTTTCTGGATGCTTCTTCCAAAATCTGCATCTCTGACAGAAGCAGTGACATCAAAATAGGTCACTGAGACACAGCTACTGCAGCATGAATCAACAAGCTTCCATTCCCCCTCCCGGTAATACATTAGCATGGTTTTGCTCATTTTATTTCTCCAGTTCTAATAAAAAGGATAAAAATGTAAGTTAAAGTTCAGCTTTCCAAGCTCTTTTCTTGCATGCCTCCTGCTCTCACGTCCTGTTCCTTTCTGTGAGCACAGGCTCCTTTTGCAATGTAAACACTTTCCCCAGTGTGAGCCCTCTCCTACAGAAGGATTTGTCACCACCAGGATTAACTGATTTATGTTTTCACTGTCTTTGCTTTGGCTCTTCCTGCCTCCTCCACGTGTCACTAGGGTGGTCCTCATGTTGAAATGCAGGGAAAAGGTCCAGATACACAATGTTTGTAGCAATAGGGATAGTCTGTATTCGTGTACATTCCTGGCTGGATGGACAGTGTACAGAGAGAGCTCTGTGTTTTTTCTTCAGGAGGGGAGGGGGCACCAGAGCCTTAATTTCTAAAAGAACTCTGACGAACATGAATTCATTTTAACCTTTCTTGACACTGCCAGCTACAGAGCTACAAGATTTCTTTCAGTCTAACTCAGTTTTTGCAATATTTTGTTCAGAAGATGGATGTATGTATATATTGCTGTTATGCAGTCATTTTCTTTTTTTTTTTTCTTTTTCCTATTTAATTCTTTCATGAGCTGTCAGCAAACCTGAGAGAAGTTTATGTTCTTTTATTAACCCAAGCTTCACTTTTACTTATTTTCTCGTTTAATTTCTTTTTTTCATGTTGAGGTAAGGTTTGAATGTAAAATGTATGGTAAGGTTTTTTCATGTTAAGGTAAGGTTTGAATGTAAAATGCAGTACCATAATCTCTAAAATATTTCATGTTTCTCTGAACAAGGAACAGTTCGTTTTATTTACTCCATTCAAAACAAATCTGGTCAGGTTTTGTTGTTGTTGTTGTTGTTTTGTTTTTTGGTTTTTGGAGGTTTTTTTAGAAAATAACCTGGTGCTACACACACTAGCCAGTGGATGTCACTGTTACAATGCAAATCTACCTAAAAATTGCCACAGATAACTTTGTATACCAACATTAGTGAGTAATAATTAAAAAAGAAAAGTCTCATGTTTCTTAGCCAGCTGCCAGGTGCAGCAGCACTCAGGGCTTCCTGAGTAAGAGGCTGCAAACTGGGGCTTCCCCTGAGAACCTACTCTGTGCTGTGGCTGGGGCTATTCTGTCACCTGCTAACAGGCATCAGACATAGAATCAGAATCTTCTGAGTTAGAAAGGATTCTTAAACGTCACCCAGACCAACTCCCCTGCAGTGAACAGGGACACCTATAGCTCCACCAGGAGCTCAGAGCCCTTTTCAGCCCCTGTCCATGTCTCTCCTGTACTGAAGACTCTACATCTGGATGCAGTACTACAGGTGAGGTCTCACCAGAGCAGAAGGGCAGGATAACCTCCCTTGCCCTGCTGGCCATGTTTCTTTTGATGCAGCCCGGGATATGGTTGACTTTCTGGGCTGCAAAGGCACACAGCTGGCTCATGATCAGCTTGCCATCCACCAGCACCACCAGGTATGTAATATATGTATATTTTTGAGTTGGTTACCGTGAATGACTTAAAAAACGTTGCTTAAAAAACAAAAACAAAAACAAAAAAAAAACATGACTTGCAGGGGCTCTGAAGCTTTTTTCTTCTGTCTTCCCATCTCCAACTACCTTCCAGAGGAAACTTAATGGAAACTTAATCTCCATAATCCTCATTATAGAACATAGTGTAGTATTTTAAAGAATGCTCCATTGATGTTATTTCTTTTTTGGAAAAAGGTGGTGAGAAATATGCCTAAGTATATTTGTGGATGTGTGTGCAAGTCCATGTACGTGTATAGATGCACACACAGAGCTCTGCTTTGTGACAATCTCAGGTGCTCCCTGAGCTCTGCTGTCTGTACTACACTGATGGTTTTCAGATCCACTTGTGCTATGCTTAACAGCCTTTCTTTACCACTGGTTTTGAAGCCAAAATTTTTCCCAGGTAGAGTTCTCAACTGATGCTGAAATGACCTCAACAGTTTACTTAATCTGCAAAGTTCTCCATGAAGCTGAAATGAAGTATAATGCAGGCAGTTCATGTTTTTCCTGCAATAATAATTTGCAGCAATCATATTCAGGAACAGCATTCACTTAAAAAGCAATACCACCAGCTAAGCAGAGCTAAGCAGACTATCAGGAAAATTTAGAGCCTGGGAAACAAAAATGCTGAATGCAAGAAAGAGATGGGCACATACTGCTTTTTGTATTATTATTAATCTTTTTGTGATGATCACTAATGTACAATGAATTCCTCATGTTTTGTCATGCACTACCAAGCATGTTTCTTAATTAAACACATGCAAATAAACTGAGAGATCAAAGCTGTTACAGGTCAGCACTGCAAAAAAAGTTTTTAACTCAGAGCGTACATTTTCAGAGCAAAGATCATGGGCAGTTCACTAATAAATTGAGAAAGTAATCAGTTCTAGGTCTATGCTAGCATAATAATCCTTAATATACAAGTATACAAGTAATATACAAGTAATATACAAGTAATTTAATGTGACCTTATTTAAAGATTTTGAATGGTCCGGATCCTACTTAATAGGGGAAAAAAAAAAAAAAAGAAAAAAAAAAAAAAGAAAAGGGAAAGGAAAATTAGACTCAGGAAGCTGTGCCCCTGTACACTGTTGTTTGCTTAATTTATGACCGTGTTATTAAGTGTAATGAATGCAATCCTATAATGATCCATTTCACCTTGACTGGAAATGATTAGCCTTTTTTCTCAGGCTGTTCAGAATCAGGTATTGAATAGCTGCTAAATGTATTTCACATGAAGGTGTTTTATAAATGGATTCTGAAAATACAGAGTTTATGCCCTGAATTTGTCCTACTAACTGAAAGATAAATTATTTGTTACATTTAAATCAAATATATTGTAGCCAAGCAAAGATACTGTAGATAGTGCTTCTAGCTTTTTCTTAAATAACACCTGCAGGGTAGCTGATGGAGTGAAGCAAAGCTGAAAACTTATCTTGAATTTAAACAGGTCATAGATTCAGTTTCTCAATAGCTCTAATTACATGCATTGTTCTAATACTGGCATTTGTGTGGTTGGAAATGAAGATCATTACCAGTATTTAATGAAGTAAAGGCAAAAGCCCCACGGACTTGCATCCAAACCCCTTTGGCAGTGATATTTCTCCTCTAGCTCCACCTCCATAAAACAAAGAAAACAATACTGTCAAAAATTCCTAGTAGAAATCCAAACTGGAGATGGTAAGTTTGGGAAGAACTTTGTCCTTCTTTCTCTGATGAATTTGGACTGAATTAGAAAGCCCCTCCTCACCAGCATGGGCCCTGGCAGTAAGCTGGTCCCTTTACCAACATATAGGAACCTGCAGCAATACCATTCCATGGTCTATAGCCTACACGTAGATATGGGTAGTGCCTGTATGGAATCCTTCATCTTCTCACCCCACAGTGAAACATCAATTATATCAGGCTTCTTGCATAGATGTCAATTAGTGAAAAAGAGGAAGGAGACAGGAAAATAAGTTTTCTTACTATTTGCTTGGCCTAAAGAAAGCCACTTTCTAAAGTCCCATGCCCTTCCATCTACTATTGATAGCAAAAAAGAGAGAGATGAAAACATTCATTCTGCTGTAATATATAAACGTATATAAAGTTCACTGCATTCATATTTTGCTTCAGTGGCCTCATACAACTTAATTTTTCAAAGTCTGATGTCTTTTAAATACAGAAGATTGAGAATAAGAAAACAACAAGGCTATATATATATATATATATATATATATATATGGTTTTGTAGGTACATCTGGTTATAGCCCACAAGTATCAGCATTCATCCTAGAGTACATTATTCTTTTTTAGTACATGCACGTAATGTCTATTTGACTAGGACACAAATAATGTACAACTATCCTGTCTGCAGTGAGTTTGCTTGTTGTGCACACGTGACATAGGAATACCTTCAATTTCTGAGGGCAAGTCATGGTGTTATGGACAAAAGACCATCTGTGTGTACAGAGGAATAAAGCGTAATTTAGGTACCTTTCAGAATTAGTCACTGTGAGTGTCTGCAGTTTGAGTCCTTCTAGCCCATGAAGCCTATGACAGTGTCAATAAATCAGATAAAGTTCTTCTCTCCCATCATCTGCTTCCTGATATCTATTCTTAATTCTGGTGTTGTGCACTAGTGCACTACTTTGACTCTCTGGGTCACAAATGCACAAAGCAGTGTTGAAATTCTGAAGCATTTTTTTCTTCATGCCACTTAGAAGCATACACTTTTTTATTGTTGCTGTTCAGAATTTTCATCCAGGTGGATAACTCATGCCCATTAAAAGAAATTCAGAGTCATCAATTCTATTATGTTTGAAAATCTTGCACCACTTTCTACCAGTTTCATATATCATGAAAATCTAACTAAAATAGTTACAAAACAAAGCCTAATTGAATCTGACATTAAGTACTATAGCTTTAAAGACACTCGGATAATAATTTTATAAAACAGCATGTGCAGTATTAATTATTGATTATTTTCTCATTGTGTAATAGCACAGTTCTTCCCAGGTCAGAACAGAGGATCATTAGGCCAGATGGCACTCTACTACTTTCTGCACAACACTTTGTCTATAGCATCTCAGTCTGGGAGGCATGAGTCCTGTGGGAGTTCAGTTGGTAGAGCCACACAGGCAGTTCTGTGTTGAGGGAAGGCAGAAGCCCGTGGGATGGGATAACCCACCTCAGCAACTTTCTTCCAAACTGATGGGGAAGTGATTGATGCATGGTAAACATGTGTGTGGGTGCATAGCTTATACGTTTGGCATCAATTCAATCTCAGATGCTGTTGATAGAGAAAATATATGACAGTTCTAGTTGCAGGGCTGAAATGAGGACATACTACCCAGTACAGGGTTAAGCAGCTATAGAAGGGTCTAGTCATGCGATAGGAAATAAGGAAAAAAGCTGTATGTGAGCACAATACAGAAGAAAGAAATTTATCTGATGATGCTCACAGCCTGATATGATTTTGGTGACAATGCCGCAAAGAAGAAATAAGTATCTTAGAAGAAATTCTCAGTAGTTTCTTCTGCTTTGGAAGATGGCTGGTTGGCTAATGGCATAATCTGAGATAAATTTAAAAGCAAAATTACTATATTTGAACCCAACTCTGATCAATTCAATGTTTTAAACGGTTTGAAAAGTAGAAGTCTGATGTTGTAGTGCAGTGACTTGATACTGCTGTGCTAGCTGCTGCCAAGAGAATGTACCAGTGTTTTGGTTGAAATACTTTGTATTACTGTGATGCTGAGGGCTTTCAGACTTGGAGTCTGCTTTTTTGAGTCTGGTAAAGAATTGCATAGCAAGAGAGACTGCTTTTTCCAAATGAACCTTACCTACAAACTTAACTTCTCCTTCACACACAGGTAACATACCAAACTCAGATGCTATTGCAAAACTGCTTCCATCATGCTTTGCATGGGGACAGCTAAATGACCTGAAAGTGGAGTGCACCTGAAGTGTCTGGCTATGCTCATAAAAAATGTTAATTCCTCTTCTTTTTTCCACTTTCTTTAGCAGCTTATAAGGTGCCTTTTCTTGACTTTTGTTGTTGTTGTTGTTGTTGTTTGTTTGTGGAAGGAAGGTAGTAAAAAACATATTTGAAAAAACAAGCATTTATGAATCAAGAAAATAACTATGAGGTCCTGAATGCAACAAGCTTGGAGGTAATGAAAGGCTATCAGAAATGCATTAAGCAGTAATGAACGGCTATCCAAAATGCATTAAGCAGGAATATCTAAAGCAAATTCCAAAAGTTTTGTTTACTCCTATACCATTCTCCAGATTGTAAAGAAAAGATGTGGAGCTTTCACACAAGGTCAAAACAGTGGAAGCAGGCAGTAGACAGTAGATAATTTTACTGGTAGAGATTTTTATTAATCTCTACTCACATTTTTTAGTGACAAATTAGGCTGCTAATTAGAAACAGAAATACATCACAACACTTTCTGGGCTGGTACTGCAGAGCTGGAGCATGATAATATTTCTTGCTGTCTTTCAGCTAAGATGTGAAATAAGAAAAGAGATGCAAAATAGGAAATAAAATGTGATTATGCTGAAAGTTGTCTATTTGGAAATTAGGATAGGCTTATGCATTAGAAGCTATTATTATATTTGTTTCATCTTCTTCACCTGTTTCTCGACATCAGTGCTTTCTTTATCACTGCACTGCATTGTTGCAGAAGGGGTTTTGGCAAAATGACTTTTCTCCATCCTTTCACTTCTGAGGTCTGTTCCAAGGATTACAGCATATTCTGCGTACAAGGATGCCAAACTCCTAAGACTTACTTTGGCCCAGATATTTCAGAACAAAATGGAGCTTCTTTGTTGAAGGAAATTAAATTATGCTAAATATCAATGGTAAATTTCCTTCTGTTTCTATTGTTTAGTGGGTAAATTGTGGACAAAACTGGAAAAGTAACTTTATGTAAGGATGTAAACATGAATCTGTAAAGCACAAGCTTAAAAATAGTTTGCAGTAGGTGGATGGTTGGGCCAGATGACCTTTGAGTCCCAACCTTAATGATTCTATGATCCTCCTATGTCGTGCCAGGATGAGTGGAATAGGCACGTATTCGATGTAGTCCTTTGTTACAGACATAGAAAAAACAGTTGCGTAACTTCATATTTAAATTTAATAACAACTCAAAATTTCCTTCCTCCTGATTTGAATTTCTATACTTCCAGCTTCCCTGCATTTGTTTTTTATTGTACACTTTACTGCAACCAGTGGAGGTCATGTAGTCCAGCCTCCTGTTCAGAAGCTTTACCACTGCCAGTACTAATCTGAGTCAAACACAGCTTGGTCAAAGATTATTTTGAAATCTCTAAAAATAGACCACTTTGTGGGTCTTTCTTATGGTGCATTACCAATATAGTACCATTGTTTTTATTAATATTCAGTCTGAACCTCAAACGCCCCATACGTAGTTAACTAAATTACCTAGCACTGAGTAGAGTTTTGTACTGCCATATTTTTAACTGGTTTTCAAGTAGTTGTAATAGTTGCTAGAGCTCCTTATTTTATTCTTCTGATTAAATAAATCCAGTTTCCTTAGCTTCCCACTATTTATGTATTAGTGATCTCTGATCACATCGGAGAAAGTCCAGAGGGCAGCAACCCAGTTTTTCAACACCGTTCCTGAATCGAGATGGTGTGGAGAGGCAAAGCTAGACAGAATTTTATGTGCAGCTAGAGTGGTGCCAAGTGAAGGAGGTTAATAACCCTTTCATCTCTTGGCCACATTCCTCCGAACATTTGCCTTACTTGGATGCAAGTGCACAGTTGGCTGGTGTTTCCCATAACCTTGAGGTCCTTCTCATCAGCCTGAATTGATATATGGAGTCTTTCCAGGTACAGAATCCTGCGCTTGTTGAACCTTATGAGTTTTTGCTGCAGGAAGCTTAGTTTTATTTCTGGGCAATAGGTAACAGCTGATTACAATTAATTTTTGAGATGGCTGCATTTCTGTGTGAAATGTATTAATTGGTATACAATGCTTATTGTGGGGTAGTTTAATTTAAGGTTTTAATTTCATATGATTTTCTGAAAAGTGCTATAAAGGTACAAAGTTCAGTTTTAAAGATCTCTAGATAGTATTTTTTTTAACAACAACAAAAAAAAAGAAAACAAAAAAAACACACAAAAAAGAAAATACAGAGCAAAACAAAAGAAAAATCATGATATTTAGAAGCTAAAATCCCAAGAAATACCAGCATATATAAGGAGCTACATATACCGTAATGAAGTGCAACAAGATAGCAACTTATTTTCTCACCTGTTCTCTCATGAAAAAGACATCTGAGTCTGCAAATCTATTTATAAAATAGACTTAATGTCAAAAATTAATACCCCAAAGCTCAAGCTGTCCAAGTATTTGAATTTTTAGCTTTTGAATCATGATTTTAGTTATGGCGATTACAGAGCTACAGGGTTTAAGTCTAGTTCTGGTTGATCCAGATCTCTTTACCAAGTCCAAAGTTATGATTTGTTTTAAAAAATGGTTTATAAAATGTCACAGTGGAGGATAACGTAAGTCTTAGCTTAATACAGCTAAGGATTTCAAAAGAGAGTATTCATGAGTGAACGTGAGTGTAGATTTTTGAGTTTAGTTCAGTCTGAAGAACTGAAAGCTGAAGAATTTATGAATTTCCTAAATTTCTTAGCCACCAATTCATAGCTGTTCTCTGTTATCTGCACTCTAAAAATATTATCAGAACTGGATAAATTTTATTCTTTTTCCAAAGAATTAGTTTTCTAGGTTGAGATATCATCATATTTGCTCACTATTGAGCTTACTCAGTTGACATCATCGAGGATTTAATTTAAACCACCTTTGTAGAGGTATTTTTATTTCTCTTTGCAGACATTGCCCCCAGCTGTCATATTGGTAGTCTCATACATATGTACCACCTATAACTAGAAATAGAGCTTTATTCCAAAGATACAAGTAGAAAAACAACACTTTATGTCTTCAGGCTTAATTCCTCTACTGAGTTTCTGGGCACTACCTTAGCCTTTCTTGCTCTCCCTATTGTTCTGTGCACTAATAGGGTTGGATGAATCTGTTTGAATTTGAGAACTCAGTAACGCTCTATATCAGTCTGTGGAACTGGATGGATGGCCCTGAGTACCAAGTAGCTGACAACTTTTGTGAGGGCGTAGGAGAGAACAACTCTAGTCTGTGATTCTACTTGCTAGCACCTTTTTTTTTTAGCCTCAGCATTTTGTAGGTTATTATCACACAAGAGCAGATAACTGTCCTCCTCCTGATTTCCTCTGGTAAGGAAGGGAGCAGGAGGTGTTTTGCTCTTCTACCTCACCTTTAAGTCAGAGGCATCAGCCTTTTGGAGAAATAAGTCTGGCTTACAACCTTAGAAGACTTACACTATTACAGTGAAGAACCATATCTGTTTGCAGACATGAGAAGTTTATTTATGACTACGCTTGTAGTGTGCACTATGTTTATATTTTCTTAATTCCCTGGTGACTTTTAATTGCTGGGTTTTACTCCCTACTTCTTCATCCTAACGTTAGAACTAAATCTTGTAGGTAAAGAACGAGGACTTAATTCTACATCTTCCTTTGGTCTGTTCCTTATGATCCAGCACTAATCAATCAGTAAGAGCCAGCTTAGCTACTGGGCTCCTCTTGCTTCAGTCTGCTATGTAACACCAAAAGTGCTGTCCCTCAGCAGGAAAAAGCTGTTCCCAGCAGCTTTGGAAGCAGCTTTCCTGAGGATGCAAGAGTGCAGAGGAATGCTTCATCTCTTCAGTACACAGAAAGCCACTAGAGATTGACAAATGAGTGGGATAATTTCTTCAAAGCATCACAGCTTCTTCGTCCTTTCTTAAACTGAGTACTACCATGGAACTCACTGCAGAGCAAGCCAGAGTGAGCCATGCACACAGGGGGAGGCAGAAAAGGGAGTTTAAGTTCATCATGTTGCATCGTTCAGTAGCTGGAATTCTTTTCTTGGCATGCACTTTGGAGAAAGGGGAAATTAGAACATCAGTAATGCCACAAATGAGCTTTATCAAGACCTGATGTGCAATTCAGTGTCTTATTTTGTGACTGTTTCCAGTCTTGTACAGACTCTGAGCTTTAAGGTATAGATGTGTAAAGCTCAGGGCAAGGCATGAGTTCAGAGTGTCACGAGATGAGGGGAGAGGCTGAAACACTTGTATAGGTGTACAGGCATCTAAGACTTTGCAAAGGAGGGACAACTCCTGCACTCAGCTTTCAGTAACATCATCTGTAACCCCCAATCTCTCCAAAAGTGAATCATGGAATCATAGAATTGCTCCGGTTGGAAAAGATCATCGAGTCCAACCTATGACTCCACCTAAGCATACCACCCTGACTCTAATAACCCTCTGCTACATCACGTTCCTGAGCACCACATCCAAACGGTTTTTAAACACATCCAGGGATGGCGTGAATGGTGGAAAGACTCAATGTCTTATGCATATAGCAAGAGAGGGGTTACAGAAAGGCCAGAGAAAACAGAGCCCGATATCCGAGGACGTCGGACCCGAGCATCTTCCTCCAGAAGAAGGCCAGGCCGCCACCGCCATTCCTCCTGCCGCACCGCCCGTTCCCACAGCAACGACGGCGGCTGCGGGGCGGACCGAGCCCTGCCGGGGCGGGCCGTGCAGCCGGGCTCCCGCCCCCTGCCACCGCCCCGCATCCAGCAGGCTGGGAGCCGGCGGGCTGCCGAGCGCCAAGATGGTCCATCACTCGGGCTCCATCCAGTCCTTCAGGCAGCAGAAAGGTCGGTGGCAGCCCTCGGGCTCGGGAGCTACGCGCGGTACCCGCGCGCTGCTGCCCCGCGACGGAGCGGAGCGGAGCGGAGCGGGGGATGCCGGCGTGGGAGCGGGACTGCGGGCTGGTGCATGTTGTCGGCACGCAGGATTTGCTTCCCGACGCGTACGGAGGTGCAGCTGTGATGGGAGGTGGTGTAGAGGTGTTGTAGAGCCGTTGCCGTATGTCGTCGTGAGGACAAAAAAAAAACCCAAAAAACAATGATTTCCTCAGCCAACTCGCACTTTTTTGCATAATCTTTGAAGTAATGTTTGTTGGTTTTTTGTTTATTTCTGCGGTGTTTTATTTTTACTTCTATGCCATCCAATGAGGCGAAATGGAGATTTCATTTGCCACCGGCACGTTTCAGCTGTTACCCAATTCTTTTTCCCTTGATTTCACAGTCTGTGATAACTTGGTCATATGTAAGCCATAGGCTTGCTTACTGGATTTTGCCTCGTTCTTTTGTTTGAGCAGTTAGTGAGAAATCAGTAATTGAAAGCACTTGTTCCACTCAGGTAATCCCATAATAATAGATGTAGTTCTTCGCTGCAGACGTTTTGCATTTGCTTCCTGTCTGGTGTGTAGTAATGAGTGGTGCTGTTACAACTTGTAAGTGGTCTCGTTTGTCAAGAGCAAAGTTAACAGTATAAAAAAAAAAATCTTCCCCCCTCCCCCGTATCATGGATGCTTATAGAAGTTACTTGGAGCCATGGTATAAATCCTTTTTGAAATTATGATTATTCAAAGCCATCTTTTTATATACACAGCGATGATGGGCTGGCTCTAGAGTCCTTGTCAAGGCTCTTGAGGAGTCATTCTGCTGTTCTGGGGGTAAAGTACCTGACAACAACCTTTGTAATGTTCAAGTTCAGGTATGCTATTGAATTGCTTCAAACCATACTGCACAGCAGGGTTTAAGAAATTGTATGTTTGTGGGACTCATGAAACTCCATAATAATCTCATGTTTTGAACCAGTGACATAATGATGAGGAGTTGCTTGTTCTCCTTCTGCCTGCAGAAATCCTGACTAAGGTGTCCAACCTGCAATAAAACCTTGAGAAGAATGCTTTTGGAGCAAGAATGCTCCTAGGGAGCTCTGTAGCCTGCAGTGGGCTGACTGGGACGTGCATCTCTTTTCTGATCATCTGTGTTCTGAATGTACCTAAGGGAGTTGAGTCTTGGCTTTTTCTCAACCTGCTGCTTCTGGGCATGGGGTAGGACAGCTTGAAATTGTGGACAAAAGGCTGCAGAAAAAACAAGCAACCATAAGTCACAATTAAGAAATCCTGATCTAATCACAGGAAATTGAAAAGAAGTAGAGAATCCAGCACCCTCTTGTTGGTGGGCAGCAGAGCATCATAGCGTTATCCTTAGTTTCCTCAAATTCGGTATTTTGTGTCATTCTCCTGATTTCAGTGAGTGTTTTTTTTTGAACTTACTGTAGCTGAGATGTTGACCGAATGCACAATTTGCTTCCTAGATGCTTTCAAAGCATTGCCTTACATTCCCTATTTTAGAGACACAGTGGTAATCCTTGTGAAATGGCCAGCTGCCCATCGCAGCTGTGCCTTGCATGGTTCACTTGTGTTAAGTCCGAGCTTCATTTCTTTTGGGGAATTGGAAGGGAATTATTTTGATGGAGATTCACAATCCAATGGAAAAGATGTAAAGCAATAAAAGTAATGGTTCGTGGAAAAAGTAGATATTTTATCCTTTAATTTTCGATACAGAGATTGTGTACCTGCTGCCAGATAAGGTAATATTCAGGGATGTAATGTTTATGATCAGGATGGGATGGATTAGGGAGCATTTTATTTTCCTACTCTGAGCACTTCTCTGCAGCTGAGAAGACAAGCAGCAATATTTGTACCAATGTCAGCTTTCCAAGCCTTGGAAAACACCAGAGCAGGTTCTCCAGCCTCTTGGGTTTAGGGGTGTCCTCAAGAGTGAGAAAAATAGAGAAAAACTGCATATATACCCCAAGGATGTGTTTCTGGGTGGAGTTTGTTTTTTTTCTTTTTCTTTTCCCCTCTTGATAGAGTGAGGAGGTGTTTGCTGTGGGAGGCTACTGTTGTAATGTGACAGCATGGTTTTGTCTTGCTCCTTCTTCAGGTGGTGCACGAGGAGTGAAACCCTTTGTTTTCAAAAGCAGCACTACAGCACAACGTACTGTTAGAGAAAGACGCTCAGAGATGTGGAAAAAAAGCATCTCATTCTACTTTACCTCCAGTTTGTTGCTCCCTTGTTTCGATCTGAAGGTATCCCTATAAAAAGAGCAATGTCCTGGAGGTAGACTAATCCATGTCTGCACAGTAGTGCATTAGATCTGTTGAGCCATCTGTAGAGTATTTGATTGCTATTTTTAACTTCTGTTGTGGCAGGAGCTGCTTTTTTTCTGAAATTACTTTCCTCAGTAATATTCTCAAAGATGTACATTTCATTATTTATGTTCATTATTATACTGCATTGCACCTCTATCTCTTCAGAACGTGATTCAAACTATGGTCTCTTAGGAATTGCATCAGAGAGGAAAAGGAGGAAATGTTTCTCATTCCTTTGGAACAGAAAAAAATCTCTGTCCTCTGATACCAATATATGGTTTTGCTTAAAACTAATGATTAATAAACAATTATCCAGAAAGGACAAATAAGAATGAGACAATATCTCTGAAGACAAAGATAATCTCCGTGAACAATTTGTGTCTGAATAATTCCAGGTCAAAGCAGTTGGCTGGGATTTGGTAGTTGATCTCAATCATGATGGAATGATGTTCTTCTAAATGAAGGGCATAAAGGTGGCCTTATAGTCGAATTTGTGGTGTTTGGAATGGATACAGGAGTGGTGCAAAGCAGTGCCTGTTTCATTAGGAAGATTTTCTGGAAGATGATACGCTTGAGTAGGAAAGGCAGCCTAGAGTTTGGAAGAGGAAGGTGCTTGGTAGTGATTGGGCTGTTTCTTGCCTGACAGAAGCTCAAACCTACATTTTGGGTGTAGGTCAAGGCAATAATGAGGCTTTAAAATTTAATACTTGCATCTTTAGTCCTGATACACAGACTGCAATTTCCTGCACGCTCTGCTGGGTGCTCTTATTGCCTGTCGTTTTTTTTTTTTAATACATTTAGCAAAGCCTTTTACTGAAAGAGTATAAGGCTGGGAGAAATAAAAGAGAATACATTCGCACTGTAAACCGAGCTGCTTTTAACACTGTGTATGAGTTTTAAGAGCACAAACTGCAGATTAATATCCAGCGCCTAGCTTGAGGTGCTTCTCATCCTCTCTGTTCAAGTTGTGTAACAGCTCAGGAAGGCATTCAGAAACTTCAGCGCGCACTGTGACTGCTCTTTGTGCTGATTTAACTCCTTGGGGGATTCATCCTGAAGCCACCTGCCTTCTGAGCACATCAGGTACTTCTGCAGACGATATGCTCATATAACCGATCAGTGACAACATTTTGTATCTCTCTTGTGTTAGCGTTCTGAAGTTGTAGTGCAGATTGGATGGGTTGAGTGATGGGTTGACAGCTGGACTTGATGATCTAAGTGGTCTTTCCAATCTTAATGATTCTGTGATCTCTGTAGAGTTGCAGTCCTCCTCCCTATGTGGCAGCGGTTGTTGCCTCATTTACTGCCCCCTGAAAATGCCTTCAAGCTTTGTAGAAGAGTGGAACTTTTCTGTTGTTGTTATATTCTACAATAATTTTAAGATCTTAATGACCCAAATTCTTTATAGAATAACTTGTGAATTTAATTTGTGTTCAAGTTGTGAATTTAAATAAGGTTTGTAAAGATTACATTTTTTTTTTTAATTTATGTTCCTCGGGAATTTTCAGTATTCAAAACCTGGACTTCTAATTAAGATTTTCATGTGTAATTCTCCAAGGAAGTTTGACACTTCAGTGGCACTGGTGGACCCAATGCAATTAGTAATGCAAAGAGGTTTCTGAAATTACTAGAAATGCAATTTTGTCCTTGGCAAATTCATAAGAAATGGTGACTTTTATATGTTGTTCTCAGGCACAGACAGAACAAGTTTTCACATGAGTGTGAGGAAAAGCATTTCTATGGCTCAGCTCTTTCATTTCCATTCCAAGTAGCAAATTAGCATCTACAGAAAATTTCAAAGCTGTCCTCTTCCTGACTCTGAAAGCTGAGAGCAGCACTGCTATTAACACCCTCCCTTAAAACGATACCATTTTCAAGCTGTGCCATTTATAATGCTCTAGCGGAGCACTGAAACACAAGGCCCTATTTTTGATAACGTTTACTCTGGAATGTATTTTCTCTCCTATTTATTGTCTGGTACAGCTACACAGTGTAAGATGCACTTCATCTTTTTCAGTCAGACATCTTAGAATGGCCCACAAGAGGTATTTTTATACTGGATTGTATTGTGAGATATTTAACCTTCTATTATGCTAATACGTGAGTGTTGTAGAAACCTTGTTACTGTATTTTTCATTTCTGAACAAATATATAGAATGAGATGGATGTCATCCACCCAGACTTCTGCAAGGCCTTTGGCATGGTTCCTCACCGCATTTTTCTCTGTAAATTGGAGAGGTATTGATTTGAAGGATGGTTCAGTGGATTAAGAACTGGCTGACTGGACACAGCCAAAGGGTTGTGATCAATGGTTCTGTGTCAGGGTGGAGGCCAGTCACAAGCCTCAGGGGTTGGTCTTAGGACCAGTGCTCTTCAACATCTCCGTCAATGACACAGGCAATGGAATCGAGTGCACCCTCAGCAAGTTTGTGGTTTTCTTTAGAATTCTTTTTTTATTATTTATGTTTCATTGAATATCACCACAAAATTACTAGTGCCAGTTCTGCCTTTGTATTTAGGTTGGTTCATTCGGCTTTCTTCCTGTTTGAAATCTACTGTATCCTCATATAGTAGATCATATAGATGATATATGAAACAAATGAGAGTGTAAATTAAATACAGTGTTTGTAAAAATGTTGTAATATACTGGATTTGTTGAATCAACATTTTACAATTAAGTGGACTTCATGTCTTCAGCCATGAGAAACAGAATGGTAGCCTCAATAAGGAGCACCCAGAGACCCAAGTCCCAAGCTCTGCAGCCTGCTAAGTAGCAACAAAGTAGTGATGTCTTTTTCACTGAAAAATAAGGGAAATAGCAGAAGCAAAGTGAAATCCACATTGATTGAGCTACAGGAAGATCTCGAGTTTTCTGCTTGGACTTGTCAATGGCAGAGATTGTGGCTGTGTTGTCTTGACTTGGACACTGAATGAGGTTTTCAGAAAGCATGATATATATATGGTATAACTCCGCATACAAATCTTATATTCCCTTCATCAAGCTCATTTAATATTGTAATATATTCTGTTCTATACATCCTAAAGCATATGTTGTGATAGATTATTTACTGAAGATGAGTGTAACTCAAAACTGAGCTACATCATGTAGCAATATGTTTTAACAACTTCGAGCCTCAGTGTGTGCAAATTCATCACTTTTTGCTCAGAATGAGATTCTGTGTCTACCTCAGATTGAGTCATCATCTGTCTTATGAAGACTTGAAGCCAGTATAACTGAAGTGAGGAGTCGTTCAGTTGTCTGACTGCTGAGGTCACGGTTTCATTCTCGGTTCATCTACTATAAATGGGAGTTTTGAAGAAGCCAATATCTTAGTTATGCTTTTGGGGTTACCTCCAATGTGCAAACATCAGGGAAAAGCAACACTCATGATGTGACTCTTCGGTCTGTTTAAAGGTAGGATCTCTTGAAAAAGCCATGGAAAATGAAGGAAAAGAAAACACTGATTTATCTTCCATTGTAGGAAAGGGAGTGTGGCTTGAAGAGTAGCCCATAAGAAGATTATCTCCAGAAATCACTTCTGAAGAGCAGCATGCCCCAGTTTTTTCATTAGTAACAACATAGAGCAAGAAGATGGATGGGTTTTCCTGCTTCTGGGCTGCAGTTCATACTGGATTTCAGTGTAGCACTGGTAACTCCAAGAACATGCGTCACCAGAAGAAAGTAGAGCACTCACAGATCTTCACTGAAAAATTCATAATTGCATCACAGTTACTAGTCATGTATGCTCCAGATAACTGTTGTGATGATGGCAAGCTTTTGAGCTGGAAAGTGTTTGAAATGTCACTACTTGTCGGAGTTATTAGTGTCACCCTTTCTCAAAAGAAATTACTTATTTCTTACTACTGTTTTGTTTGCTGAGTAACTTCCTGAGTATGTCTTTCTAACCCAGAATGTGTGATATGTGTCAAGTTTGCCTTTTTTTTTTTCCTTTCTACTTTATTAAACCAGTGCATGGTTTAACTCAAATCACGAATCATGCTTTGAGGGGGGAAAAAAAAGTCATTTTTCTTCTTATCTCCTTGCTATTGTGTGGCAGTCCATTACTTTTCTTTCCTGTGAAGTCTTTCTAAAAGGAATTTCATGGTATGAAAAAAATCGCAACAAAAGAGCAAAAAGAGCAAAGGGAGTTAGCACTGAAACAGTAGAAAAAGCAGGATATCGTAAGTCCAAAATTTATGAATGTATTGAGTGGCTATGGGAAGGAAGTTTTAAAGCAACTAAGAGTAAATAAAAGAGAATGTAAAAAGATGAGTAATGACGTAGAGAAACAGAAGCAGTAGGTGGATAGACAGACAGATATATAAAATAATGCCAGGTCCCACATACAGAGCATCTTGAACTGTGTGTATTGTATTGCTGTTGATTTCCAAGTCAGTTGCTGAAAGAAAGGGGACAAAGTAACAGACAGAAGCAGATAGCCTTCAGCTTTTAAAGATTTCTCCGTTAGGATGTGAAAAGCACTGGGTGCAACTTCACATAGAGCCAAGTACATGAGATGGAAGAATAAACAAGTACCACGTGAATGTGAAAATATGTATGTCAGAATGCACTGCAAATAGCTGGATCTCTCAGCTAAAATTAAAACACAAAACCTGTGTACCTCACTTAAAATGCTTGTGTTTTTGTTGAAATTGTGCTTTAAAATGAAACATGGTAAAATATATTTCTGGATTCCGAAATATCTGAGGTTTGCAGAGAGTCCTGTGCAGAAAATTTAGATTCTGTTGATACATTTAAAGACAAGAAATCAATTTCTATATTAAAAATTGACTTTAAGTGTACATCACGCATTCAGTAAACATTTGCAGAATCTCTGAAGGTTCACCGTTGACTGATCCTTTTGTAGAGGAAGTGTTGGCACTTCTGACCTGTTCAGGTGACATCCCACTCAACACTGAGGAACTTTGTATTGCTGAATTATCCAAGATGCAGACAAGTATTCCATCAGGTTGTTTGATGGCACTTGGATCCCTAATGTGCAGTAATTGGTAGGAGTTATTCTCATAATGCTGTCTAAAAAGTATTGGAATTCAATGTACATCAGTACTAAAATCTTCAACAAGCTGACAAAACTATGTCCAGAGCTGCAGGAGAAGCTCTGAGATGCTACAACACTTGTTGGTTTGTTTGGCAGTTTGCTTGTGTTGCAATAATTAGGTGCTGTTGTCTTTTCAGGAAGCACCAATGTATTGCTTGTGCTATTGTGAGCTTTCTTTGCACGTAGGCTTGAGTGAAAAAGGAGGAGAAAATTATCAGATGCACAAGTGGGAATAAATGAATAATGTACAGGAGCTTACCTATGTTGCTATTAATAATTCACATTTTCAGGAACACAGAACTTTGAAGTTGCTGTTTTAGAAATCCAGTATCTAAATAAAATGAAAAACTGAATGGGAAAATAGGCTGTCATAAGAAAGCACTTGTCATGACTGCTATCCTTCCTGAAAGCCTTTTGGGCTTAGAAGTATTTCATGGTGTCTGATTTGGAAACTATCTTGAGTATGTTTGAGCGTAACATTGAAAAATAATTGTGAGATTTTATGGATGCAGTCCACATGGCAGTCTGACATACCCCACTGATTACAATGGGAGTTCAGTGGGTGACTGGGAATTGGATGTGTGGAAGAACTACTTTTTAAGGATATTATTCTGAAGTGAATATAATGTGCTGGTAGGGATTAATGCCAGCTTTCTGTTTTTGTTTTTTTTTCTCTACTGTAGGATAGGAGCCTCTCCAATTTTATTTTATGTTCTAAGTTGAGAAATAAGTATGAGATTGATTGTATACAACAAATAACACAGCAGCAAATTACTGTCCATTGCTTAATTAACCAGCAATTATATGTTTGTTTCTGGAAGGTTTTCATAGAGCTCTTTGCGACATTTTCAGTAACTGGAGTATTATAAAGTAGAAAGATGAGGATAGATTCGAAATAAATAGGAGTGAAGCTAAACAAGAAACAAAATAAATTATAATCTTTCCTACCAAATGTATTTATTTCTTTTTTTCTTTTTTCTTTTTTTTTTTTTGCAAAAGATGATTTAAAAAGAGAGTGACTGAGCTCTAGAGCAGGTTGCCTGGAGAGGTTGTGAGGACTCTAGCTCTGACCAGATGTGGTGGTGGGGTGACCCGGATGCTCTGTGTTGCCCTTCCCAAGCAGAGGCTTGGACCACTGACCTCCAGGGGTCCCTTTCAGCCCGTGCCATTCCATGGTCATCATCAGCTAAGCTTTAACTTTGAACTCATGTGTTATTAATGAATATATTCATATTCCTTTTTGTAGATAATTAAGAAGCCTGGCTATAAGTTATACTTTATCTTAAATTACTTTGGAATATTTATTTGTTAATATCTTTTCTTAATTTTGTCTCCGTTTCATTATCTTCATATATTGGGTTTCTGAAGAATTTTCATACTGAAAGCATCAATTAAAATGGAATACACTAGCAAAATTAAATAAGTACTCTGTGTTCAAAATATAAATAAAAGCTTCTACATCATATTTAGATTCCATAATTATTTTCCATGCTTTGCAAGCTGAATGCTTAATTTTATCAGTACCTAGGCAAAAAATAAATAAATAAAAAAAATCATATGCTTTGGGATGGGAGAAAAGGAGAGATTCTCAGATAATTCACATGATTGGTTGACTAACAGAGACATTAAGGCCAAATGCTTGTAGTAAAACTGCGCTGAGAAGGGTGCACAAGCAAGCTACGGCACTTGACAGCAGCAGTGACTTGTTTGGCAATGGATGCTTCACAAACAACTGCCAAGCAGACGTACCTGAGCTCTCTGATAGAGCCAGCTGTCCTAGTGACCAGATGTGAGGTCTGTCTGGCATCTGCCAGGTTGTTTGCCATCTTGGTTCGTGCCTGTAGTTGTACATTCAGTTGTGGTGTGGTGACTCTGGAGTGAGTAATGGGCCACAGTTTTGGCATCTAAGAAGGGCCTTAGAGAAGCATTTTTACAACCACTAAATTCAGTCTGAGGCTAACAAGTTCTACTCCAATCCTGCAGTTGTTTAAAATTCTTTGAGAGTAGCCCTGGGCTGCTCTGCCCTGGAAGTCTTGTAATAAAAAGAACAAGCATCTTTGGTGTGGATGGTCAATTAGAAGTATAAGTATTAGACTTGCAACTTCTTGACAAAACAGCATGTAAAGTTCCCAGAAAAAGAGAGAGAAACTGGGAAACAACTAGAAACTGGATGTTTTTGTTAAGGTGAATATAAGGTATATAATAATAAGGTGAAAAACTGCTTTGTGCTATCTGCTTACCAGATTTCATTTTTCAAACGCACGATGTCTGTGGCTCATTAAAATGGACAATCTTTTTAATACACTGAGCAGTAGAGACAATGTTTTCCAAACAAAAAGAGTTTTATACAGCTCTTCTGTTTAGCTCTGTTGTATTCTAGGCAGGCATGCTGGTACGCCACATACCAAAATTCAGGGATATCTTCAGCCTTTCTTTTTCTTTTGGAATGTAGAACCATTAATTCAAAAGAGCAAAACTCATAAGGCAAAATTTTTCAAAAACAGAATAGAAGAAGTAGAAATGTGAACTCTGTCTGTGAGTTAGGGCAAAAAAAATAATAAAGATGGCTTTTAAAGTTTAGAGTCCATCAACAGGACCAAAAACAAAAATCCTGTGCTTGTGGATTTTTTTTAAATTCTACTGTGGAAAAAAGTGTTTTAGAAAAAGTAACATTTGTTTTCTGCTCTAAATTTTACCAGTGAATACTGAAGCTGTTCATACTGAGGCTTGCAGAAGACATCAATTGAAAGTGCTATGCAGAGGTGGAATAATTAGGGTATAATTATTTTAATTTTTTTTTCTGATTTTGATAATTCTTCACTTGTTTCTACTGACAATCACTTGCTTTTTACTGGGGCTTTTAGTAGGCCAATTTGGAAGGCAGATGAGTGTGAGTGCTTAGAAGAGTTGGTAAAATTTCAAGAAAATTCTGATCTCGTGAACATTTGGCCATAGAGTTCCCATTTGGAGCACTTCTGACAAGATTCATTGGTCAGTTCCTGATCAAGCATCTAGAAGAAATAACATTACTGTAGGGTTCCAAGGGTATTTCTCTAAGCATCTGGGAAATGCTGTGGAAAAGGAAGTATTGAACAGTTAGGATTTGATGTAGACAAACCCTCTCTCTTTTGCTTCGGACCCTAGTTAAATATTGTGCTCTCCAGTGATGCCTGCAATGGCAGATGTTTGGAATGAAGGAATGAAATGTGCACTCCACCAAGGAAGAGCAGACTTTGACTGGATTCCCTTACCATGCAAATACGTATTTTTTTTTTATTATTTTTTGTGGTTTATTTTTTGTGACCCAAGTACCTGTGTAATTCATTGTGTTCTGCTTTCCTTCCTTCCCATCCTTGCTTTCAGGTTGTAGATGACAAAAGCTTTTCTAGTTTTCCTGTCAGCTTTCCAACACTCTCTGTAGAAGACTGTGCCATTAAGAGGAGCATCAGAGAGGAATTCCTGCACTCCTCAGAGCCCTTCAGGTCTTCCAGAGAGGCAGGGAGAGAATGAGCAGCCAGAAAGAAGGTCAGAGGTTTGGTAGCAGTATCTTGCTGTTGAATATGAGAAGCCATTTCTTCCTCTGCACTCATCTGGGGTCCTGACACAGCCCATTTCTGTCTGCTTGGGAGATCGGAGTTCATTACAAGCATGCTCATTAAGCTGCCAAATGTACATTTATATTTTATATGTCCTGTGCACACATCCATACCTCAGAGAGAGGAAGCAACCATCAACAGAAAGATGCTGGCCTCTTAAACCATCAGTCCTACATTAATTATGTGAGTATTAATATGTCATGAGGAAGCAAATCATGACAGCTGAATTCAAACCACTAGCAGCTTTGTCCAGAATATTTAATAAATTTCATCAAGAATATCCTCAAAATAAATGCTCTTAGGAGCAATACATTTTAGTTTAAAGATTTTAGCCTTGAATCTCTTTGTTTTAGCTTCACCAAGGGATTTTGTTCTTTTTTTTGTCTTCATTTAAAATTCACTGTTTTCAGGACTCAGAAGGCTGGAGGGGAGAGGAACAAAGCTCCTTTAGTATCACATTTTGGTTTTGTTCATTTCTACTGTTCATTTTTAATCTCTGTGTTTATGAAATGATAATTTCTTGTCATTTCCAATAGAAAGATGTGTACTGGTATAGTTTTGGATATATGCTTTCTTTTTAGTTCTGTTTCTCCTTCCATTTCTTCTTGTGATGATCTATCTTCTATAAACATAAGATCTTCATTATTGATTCTGTTGACATTTCTTGTTATATTTGATAAATATTTGGATGCCGAAGTCAAGTTTTAAAAAAAATCAAGCTTAGAATTTGACTGTCACTATTGGATGAATATATATTTTATGCTACACAGAATTGTTCAGTTAGCAATTTTGTAATTTTTTAAAAATGTTGATGGAAGAAAATGTAAATGTGCATTAGTATAGCAGGCTGTCTCTCAAGATATTCCGAACATTGCTGGGCAAGCAGATATCTAGATATAAGTGAGCACTTGCTTTTACATTGCCATTAGACAGTTGGTATTGTTTTTTTTGTGAAAAGCTGGCCTCATGGATAATAATAAAGTTATAAGTACCTATTTATGTCATACTAAGGAGTGCTGGAGTGGTGGAAAATACTGCATTGATGAGAACTGCATTAGCGTCTATCACAACACAGTAAAGCTCTTAGGGTACTGGGAGCAGAATTCTTGTTCTTAATCCAAGTTTTAAAATGACATAGCACCAATTGTCCAACTCTCTTCAGATTTGTAAGACATGCTTTTTTATTTTCCTTTATTTTTCACAAACATTTGTAAATAGTTAAGAACTTGACCAGAAAATATAAGTCAGTCATAGACTGTGGCCAGAAAACATCTTAATATAGTAAATCTTTTTTTTCCCCTAATAATCCAATAATCTGAACATCCAGTTGGTGAATATTTTATTACACTGTGTTATGGAAGCAAACAGAAATATTAATGGTTCTTATCCAAGAGCTTATATAGAAAAGGAGAAGATCCTCAGCCTGATAGTAATATCTGTGGGAAAAAATTTCTCAGTGCTGGAAAAAATTACTACTTGTCAGAAGAGGAAAATGATACTTTTATAATAAATGCCTCATGAGGTTTTATTCTCATAAAGAAATTACTGATTTGCGACCAACTTCCTATTTTTCTATGATGAAATTCTCTCAGCTTAATACCAGTCTGCCCTGTAAACCCTTGAATAAATAGTGCCAAGGAATTAGGCTTTGCACAGATTTTAGTTTATAGAAAAAAAGGATATGTTGAGGCCACATCAGGGTATGTGACAACTGCTTAAGGAGCAGAGCTGTTACACAGTCTCACCACTGTAGATAACGAAGAATAAAGGATTCAAAGTCAGTTTTCCATTGGTGGTAATTTTTGCACTTTTCAATAGATCACTCAGCAATTCCAAGTCACAATTTGCCTATTTTTATCAGTCTTACAAATCTTTACATTTTTGGAAGAACTCTAAAATAGGAAACTACACCTAAAACTAACACAAGGTAAAAATTGCATACTTACTTTTAAAAGAAATTTGCATAAATGCTACAGAACTCTAGACTAAGCTATCTGACCATAGAATATCCCTAATAAACCTTGTGAACATAAAAAAGAAATAAAGTTTAGTGTGAGCAGCTCTCCTGTCACCTTGCTGTGTTAACTTACAGGTAGAGAAGGTAGAGCTTTCTATTCTAATAGGCATAACTCACTGGACATCTCACTAGCAAAGAAGGTTCCTTCTAGGAACCTCTATGTGTCTGGGTGATGATGATTTCCTTTGCATCCTCTTTTTCAAGCAGCAGAAGTTGACTGAAACTCTCACGTCATCACGTAGCTGCATCTCTCCACCGTTCAAGAGTAGACTCAAATTTTTACCATGATCAAAAAACTGTATTCCGTTTGTGTTTAGCAAATCATTTCTATGATTTCAAACACAAGAAGATTGTTTTTCCACTACCTTATAGCGTGCTTTTATTACGCGCTCCATGTCCAAAAAGGGATTTCCCCCTGTGTCTTAAGAATGGCCCTGGAACTGTGTGCGCCTAATGTCTTTTGTGCTGACCTGACTGGGTTGGTCTCACTGGTCAAAATGGGATGGTTAAGGCCAGTGAAAGACAGCATGCTGCCTCGTGGTTGTCTTGAGAATTAATGTCGTTAAGCTTTTTGTTGAAGTTTCTTGGATTGAGTCTTGTACATTTGCATTCTTTTTCACTGCGTAGGGATTTATCTCTTTCAAATAGATTATCAGTGCTGGCAATTTATTTAGTCCTATGCCTGATCCACTTGTTTTCTTTATTTTACACTAAACTGTTACTTGTGACTGAAAACAAGATTGCACAGAAAGAGAAGGCATTGGGACACACTCTCTCCTATTAACTGCAATTCATTAAAAATCTAATGTAAAACTATGCTGTAGCATGTCTGGGAAGATTTATTTATTTATTTCTTTATTTATTTAAAGTGAAGCTCAAATGCCAAATATATTTGTTTATGTTTGTGTAAGTTAAGAATAAGATTGTCTGATACTTGCAGGTCTCAGCAAACAGTTGATATAACATATTTTGAAAGCTAGTGATTCATTTAATACTTTACACAAGATTTTGAGGCAATATTTCTGACAAATACGCCCAGTGTCAGCTAAGCCCCATTGTCTTTAAGCAAGGCAACTAACTTTTTATGACTAATGTCAACAACACCTATCATTATTTTACCTAGTTGAAGACCTAGGAAACATAACTGCAGAAGGGTGCTATGAATGTTTGCTGTATCACTAGATAAACTTTTGGATCCATTTTTGTTGTCTGAGCAAGTTATGGTGTAACAGTTGAATTTGGCAGCCAGCTGGACATAATGATTTGTCTGCATTACTGGATCAAAAAAAAAAGAAGTGAGAAATAGTTTGAAGTCTTGTTAGCGAATGGTCTCTTCATGTTTTATTAGGGGTCTCTCAGGAGGAGAGAGTGCCTGCTGACATGGGTTATTATGTGCCTGCAAGTGTATAGACATAAGCTTTTGCAGAGTATTATGACTAAGACTAGTGTGCAGGGATTTTTTTATTTTTTTTGTTTTAAAGGCAGATTTTGGGCTAGGAATCATCAAGGATATTGAAGCATCCTTATTTTTGAGATATCTATATGGTTGGTCTCTGAATTGTATGTGTATTAGTATATTGATACATTTATTAAGTAGATGCTAGTCTGGTGTTTAAGGTTTTCCTGAGTCAACATGATGGTCACAACTCTTCACATTTTGGTTTTGGTCCCTAGGTCTACACACTGCACTAAGTGGTTAGGATGTTTTTTTCCAGTCGAGTATCATTCTTAAAAACTGTACAATGGTATTCTTGTTGACTTATTGGTACATCTGTGAAGCTTAGAAAATCTTGAAGATAGTGTGAATTTTATTGACCATTCTTCCTTTTTATTGCAAGATTCCAAACCTTGTGACATGACTCATCCATGCACGTGTTAGCCAGTGATGTTTTAAACTGTTTGCTGTGAGTATATTATGTGTCTAACTGAGCAGGCTCAGAATGATTGATCCTTGTTGCTCTGAGCTACAAGGTGACTGTTAGCTTAAAGTGTTCTCACTGCTTATGATATCACTGCATCATTTATTTTGAAGTCTATCTTAATAAAAGTAATAAGAATTGAAAAAATGAGTATGCATATAAGCTTTCAAGTGGAATGAAGTAGGTTAATTGCCAAATGTCAATTCTGCTGTCCCACTGGTGCCAGCTATGTTTATAGTTTCACATCCACCTTTTTTTCTGCTTCCTTAAAAGTTAAAACCTTTTTTTCCCCGCTTTTATAGAACTAGTTCCAAATTCTAAAATAGAAGTGCTAATTGTTGAAAGGTCAGTAATTACCCATGGATTATCTTTCATTAGAGATAGACTCTAATTTTGCGTTGGATGTAACTCCCATACTTTTAATTACACAGAGTACATAATGATATTAGTAATTCTAACAGCAAGATCTAAGAGCAAAGTGAGGCAAGTTTTGCAGCGATAGAGATAATATCTTTTGTTAGCTAATGTAATTAGAAGAGTTAGACATGTTTCTAAGAATGTAAGCACTTTCTGCAAGTCAAATAAAAATTGCAAACTTCAAATGTACATTTAAAAAGTTGTGGTAAAATTAAGAATGTATATTAAATTGCATCTCCTGCCTTTTCTTTCAGAAGGTCTAATTGATGAACCTGAATTTTAAATTTATCATGGGCTTTTTACTATTTGGTAACTCATATTCCACTGTAGTTAAAATATGTTATGCTTTGATATTACAAAGCTGTGCACGCACTTGTTCTGTTATAGGAAAGTTGGTGTTAATGAATATCATTTACAAAGTCTTGAATGTTTGTTAACCTTGAATACATTAGCAGAGCTCTCAACTAATGGGTGGGATTACGTATTATTGAACGGAGGCTACAGACTGTAACCCTTAGATAAAAGTGAGGTTCAGACTTTTCAGTTTGCCTGTCTTCGTATGAAAGCAAACAGTTGAAGGTTAATAAAAAGTATTGAGTTATGAATTTGTCAATAGTTTACAGGCTTGTTGGGCCTGGTTCTGTGACTAGCGGGGTGGGGGAACTCAATTTCAGAAAATATGTTCCACTGAATTTTATGCATCTCCAACTGCACTGGCTGCTGAGAGCTGTTCTTTATACACTATACAATTTTTGAATTTAATATCTGTGAATTTTTTTGGCTTATCATATACTCCAGGATGTTCCCCAGAGAAGCTTCTCTTTCTTGTGTTAAGTATAACTTTTCCTCCTGCACACCATCAGCCTTTTACTTTCCACAAATCAGTGGTTTAACTGTTACTAAATACTTTAACAGATAAAAAATACAGCAGAATCAACTGTGATCTATTTTTTCTTTTAGCACTAGAAAACTCTCTGGCAAAAGAAAAACAAAACAAAACAGAAGCTTATTTGCTGGTGCATTTGATACAGAGTATAATTCCAACTGTTTTGTCATTTTCTTATTTTGTAAACTAATTTTTCTTGATTTGACAGCAATATTTTGTATGAAAAGTTGTTGGATTCAGAAATTGCTAAGGAGAGGAACTTGAACTTTTATTTTTAGACTTGACTCTGAATTCTTTCTGGAGTGAAATGTTTTCTCTGTCTGGGCTTCAGACCACGAAGCAGTCCTCACCTACACTGTTAAATTATTTCTTGCAGGATGCAAGAATGTAATGTAATGTATTGCAGGATGCAAGAATGTAATCTTGAACATACTGTGAGACAAAATGTTGTGTGCTCCCTTAGTTTTGTGGTATCAACTGCAACACTCAGCTCAGTGTCATCAGCAAACTTGCTGAGTGTATACTTGTTCCGTCTGTCCTAGGACACTGATAAAGATGCTGAAGAGCACTGGTCCCAAAATGGACTGCTGGAGAGTTTTAGTCTTACAAGACAGAGTAATGTGCTTGGTAGGTTCAGCAGGGTGCTTGGTTTGTCATCGCAGTCAAGTACAAAGAAAGCTCAGACTTTTGTAACTGGATCCTGTTGTGTGTGTGTTCAGTGGAAGGGCATTACCAGGAAAGATCTTTAGTCATTTAATTTTTCGTGTGTGTGTGTGATGTTCCATCATTCTATGAGAAGAGATGCAATGGATAGTATGAGACGTGATAAAATAATGATTAAAACATATTTGTGCATGGGTTTGAGGAATAAGAATTGTGTTCCAGTTGAGCAAGTTTGCTATTTTCATAAGGTTAAAAAACATTAATAAAGTACATTAGTTTTGGTCTTGTAAAAGACATTATTCATGAAGGGAAAAAAAAATCTTACAGTAATACAGAAATCTAAGTCAGATGCAAAGATGAATATAGGATACTTGCATAGTTCTGTACAGTTTGCTTAATTGTACTTGTTGAAAGGATATCATTTTCTTTTTAAATCCTAGGCTTTGAAAGAGCACGGATATATTTTTTTTCAGATATTTAACCTTTAGAGTTCTTAAGTGCTTTGCTAATGACCTCAACTTTTCCCCTGTAATTTCAGAAAATTATAAAATTGCAGTTTTTTAAAATAGCTTTATACACCTCCACAACATGTCTTATGACACATTGAGCTGTCTTACGTGGGCCTGATGTACAAGCAGGTGACTTGAGATCGGCACAAAGGTTGCTGAAGGAGGCTAAAGAAAGCCTTCTAATTAATGAGCAGGATTTTTGTCAGATCTTGCTTAAGAAGCCTTTGTCACATGCAAAATCTCTAAGTCATTGAAAGCTAGCAGGGAGCTACTCCACAGTTGGTAAAGAAAGTTCTTTCGTTCTGCAGCATTTAGCAGCTGAGGTGATCTGCAGCCAAAATTCTCAGGCAGTCCATGGTTGCATGCTGATGAAATCTGTATTTGTCATCTGTTGGCAGTTCATATGCAGCCCATAAGTAACAAAACCACATCTCAGTTTGTTTCAGTGTGTGCAAACAAGCGTGTCAGAACCAAAACTGCATTTCACTTCCACAAGAAACTGTCAGCTGGGGTTTAGGGAAATTTTCTCTCCCTCAAGGTGTCACGGCTTGCCAGTTCTTCTGGGCCTTGCATCAGCTTCCTGTGTGACTCTCAGCCACCTTTTGTGAGTTTCTCTTCCTGCAGCCTCAAACATGAAGTCATCCATTCCTGTACCTCATCTACAGACTTTTAGGAGAGAAATTGGTAAAGCTCTGGTTCTAAAGAGTTGTGTTCTACTTGAGTTTTACTGTTTGTTTATTTTCACCAGCGATCACTTCATGCAACAAATATGTCAGTGATAATATTTCCATCATTAAGAGTTCTAGAGTTATACTAGATTCTTGCGCTGAAAAGTAGAGCTATTGAAGAAGCAAATTCAAAAATCATTGTCCTAGAAGTGCTTCTAAGCCAACCTCACCATCTAAAGGTGATTCAGAAGAATCAAAATCCTTATCTTGGTCTACAAACATGGAAGTCTCATCTGGGTGAGGGACCTTTGCAAAACCTATCTGTACAGTAAGCGTTTCAGACATATTCCTTGTTTGCCATGTTTTCCAGTAACGAGGCTTAAACCTTGTAAAAGGTTGTGGTTTTAATTGCAGCTGTTATTAATTAGGCTAAATATCAATTGTTTTCACGAGATAGTTAATTGGTGCAGCCATTAGTAATGCCAGGTGTTGAGATCTTCCAGGGTTTCAGATCCTTTATTTTTATCTTACAAGGAGCTTTTTTAAAGTAGTACTGAAATATATGCAGTTTTCCTGCAAAAATCTTTTTAGATTTAACAATATAGCCAAAGTGTTTTAGATAACCATACATCAGACAAAAAGCAACACTGTAGCAGCTGAAAAACAAGCTGTCAGTATAAGAAATAGTAATGATGATGATAATAATAATAATGAAACATGCTGAATTCCCTCAAGACTGAACTTGGTTATTTGTCGACAGCAAAGTTATTGCATGCATATTGGTGGCTTCAGGTGCCTGAACGTAATTGGATCACTGATGAGTATGTTGCAAAATAAATCATTAAAAATAGTTTTGCTTTTTTATTGCATCTGCTATATGCAGATAGATATCGTTATGTATATATATATATGTATGTATGTATGTATTGCTAGGTGCAAGTAGGAAACATGCCAGTTAAGAAAGGACAAGTAACTGGAATGCATTCACTGTACCTGCCTTTTCCTTCTCCCATCTTGTTGGAAATAAGACTTAAAAATAATTTTATTTCCTAACCAGTAATAGTTTAAAATATTTTGGGGCCCTCTCTTGAGGGTTAAAAATAAATGAAGTCTACAAAATAATCATTCAACTAAGTGCCAAGAGTTAGCACCAGCAAGCCACTGCACACTTCTAAAATGAGCCGTTGGAACCTTTAAGTATCTGCTGGTGTAATCAACTCAGAATATGAAATCTATGTAGGGCAATATTAATTAAAACTGAAGCTGTTTCAGGACATCCTCCTGGTTGTTGCATAGTCTTGATTCCATTAGTGCAGAGCAAAAGACTGTGGCAAAAAAACATTGGGACAGAAGGGAGCTGAGGGAGCAGCACTTATAGCACACAGCCTGTATTAAAGAATGAGGCAAAAAACAAACAAACAAACAAAAAACATCCAAGTGATGCTGTTCAACTAGAAAGTTTAACTCGTGTGACAAGTGTTAGTGTTAGAGAGATGTTCCCACAGTTACAAATAGGCCGTATCAATATATTTCAGTATGTTTTAACCTGCTTAGCATAATTAAAATATGTGTAGGTAATATTTACCATTGCACTGTACTGCGTTGCATCCATCTGAACTCTGCAACCAGAATATCTTGGATTTAGTCTTCACTGTGCCTTGATTTAGTAGGTACTTGTCAGAACACAAAGCATATGCTCAGAAGCCTGGGAAGACCTGAAGAGCTTTGGCAGTATTGTGCCACACACACTGTCATTGATTCAGCAAAATACTATGAGAAACAAACAGTGAGCCTTGTTTCTTTGTGATGATTTTTTTCAGTTTTCACTGAAAAGTTTTCCAAATATATAGCTGACATTAATAAAGAACTGTGCAAATGCTTCGGTAAATAAAACTGCTTAGTAACTAGTTGCCTAGAATGTAGAAGAGATTCAGACTGTAGGAATCAAGAAGGGCACTGACTGCACTTGGAGCCAGAAACCCATTTCTCTTCCCAAAGGGCCAAAGTTTCTAACTTCTTTTCTTCCAGAATTTGTAAAGCCACTTATGAACTTGAGCATTCTGGAATGTTCATGCTACCTAAATCTCAGTAGTCCAATGCCCAGATACAGTTTTTGTATTAAAGAATCCAATTGGTAGTTGTCTAATACCACTAATGCTTACAAAAGTGAACATGTAATGTGCAGAAGGGTTGTATTCTGACTTCAGCTGCTAGTTCAGAGAAGGGTACTTGCTCTATTCATTTCTTTTTGTTATAGGGTGTAGATGATTGTCACAGCTTCCTGAATGCAGAGACTGAATGATGTTAATGCTGAAGGGATTGTGGCTGTTTTCTGTACTCTGGATGTGAGAATGCATGGCCGTTCCTCTCAAACTGGTGAAAAAGCCTCCATCTTTCTTCACTGCTTCATATTATGAAGCCATGCTGCAGTTGTGCAGTCATTCCTCCCTACAGCTATCTTCACAAGAACTCAGTTCTCAGAGTGCTACCCCACATGGTTCATTTACATAAGAAAAAAGACAGCATAGACATCAAAACCTCTGATTAGCAGCATTAAGCTTTTTCTTGCAGTTGGTCTCTTGTGAGCATGGAGACCTTGTCAGGAGCTGGAAGCTGTCTGCCTGTTTGCTTTCCCACAGCAGGCACAAGCTCAGCTCGAATGCCGGATGCAGAGATTCAAGTGTCCAGATGTGTTACCAGGTCAGGGACAGAAAAAAAGTGTTGATAGTTTCTGCATTGATTCCTTTCTTTTTTTTTTTCTTTTTCTCTCCCCCAAGATTATACCAGGGCTTGCTAACTAATTTGATATGTCTTTTAGAAATAAGTTTGAAAGATGGCTGAGACTGCCTAGATTCCCAACAGTGGGAGTGTGATCTGTGTGTGGTGTGTCAGGCACTAAATAAAGGTTGCAATCATTCAAATGCGTTTAGTTTTAAAATTTTCATTCTGCTCTAAAGGACTATAATGAAATACAGAAATACTGTATCTACTAACCAGTAAATCATCAACTAACCAGTAGACCGTCTACTAACCAGATAATATTACTAAGAATCATTTATAATATCTCGTTTGTATCTTGTACCTGACTTTATTTCATTCAGTCTCTCACAGAAACAGCATACCAGTGAATTGTCAGCAATGTAGCTCTGAGCACCATCTCAGATTTATCTCACTTTACTCAGAAGGGTACCTTGCATTCAAAGTGACCTTTGCCAGCCATCAGGCAGCAGTCACGGCTTTAAATCTAGGCACATAAATGAGTTGTACAGAAAGGCAAGGGTAAGCATTTGTACAGGTATGTATGAATCTGAACAGCCTTGCTTCACTCCGTGCTGTAGAAGGATACCAAAGGAGAGCAAGTTATATAACAGCGGCTATAACTCAGCGTAAAAGCAAAGTCTCCTCAGGGATGATATTAACGTTTAAGAGAATAAGAACATGCTTTAAATATATTATGGCAGAATGCCAAAAAGCAGCTCCAGTTGCCTTTCTCAAAAGCTTGTGCCCACTTAGCTGTACGTACTGACCTGTCTTTCAAAGAAAAGAACTTGAAAACTACATCAATAATTGATTTTAAAAGCTACCCACAATGTGTTTCTTTTCTGTGTGGAAAGAGAGATTGCAGAGAGTTGATGGGATAAAAGGATATAGCCAGCTTTCCATTTCTCCTTTTCTTCTTTTCTTCAGAGCTTATTCTTCAGCATAATAAGCCAAAATAATAGTACTGGAAGTCACTGAACTTGGAAATTCATGAAGAGTAAGAAATGACTGCTTAAATGACTCTGTGTTGGCTTCATTTGTGATTGTGTTTTCTCCCAGTGGGAGAAATACCCATAATAATGCAGCCTGTGCTAATATCTGAAGGGAGCAGCATGCTCAGACTTCCTCAGATTTTGAGTTCTTTTTTGCAGTCCTTTTCTGCTTTCACGCTGATTTATTGATGTTGTCGTGCCTTCAGCATGCATTTGGCTGAGCGGATAGTGGTGCTGGGCCACAAGCATAACCTGGCTCTTAACTTTTGATTGACAGAAATTCTCATAAAATGATCAGCAAAGCAGGAAAGGTCATTGAATTTTGGAGCATCTAAACATTTTATTTTTCAGATAAGTATTAGGAATCTCTCTCAGTGGTCCACAGTGTTGATAGAGGACTCCATGCATTCCAGAAAAAAAAAAATGCAGCCAATTTCCAGCAAAAGGTTTTGGTGTGCCTCCACATGAACTTTAAGGGAAAATCCTCTCCTCGTTTGACATCTTTAGTACAGTAGGCCTCAATATTTCTCTCCTTCCACCACGGTGAAAGCTCTGATAGTAGTGAAGTCATGGTTAAGTGGACTCATGAATTCTGCTCACTCCTATGTATTTTGCAGAAGACATTTATTATCACAGTCTGTGCTTCTGATTTACAGTCAAAGAGAACAGAAATATATCTCACTGTGATGGCTTGTGGACATTCTTGCTTTGAGAGTGTGAAAATGTCTGATGGAGGTTTAAGCCCTGGGAGAGTAGAAAGCAGGAAAACTATTGTATTTCTCAGTTGCATCATTACAAAAAAGACAAAATTGATTGTCTTAAGGATATATGCTTTAACAAGAAGAAAGATAATGTATGAATGTGGGAGTTGGATTGTAGTATTTCATTAGCGCTGTGTGTATTCTGTGGGATTCTGGCAGGTTTTCGAACACTGAGCTAAGCCTTCCTGTGCATGGAGAAGAATATAGAATGATTTTGGTGAGCACAATTAAATTCATGATGACCTTTGTTTTGCCGGAGTGAATCCTTCTCAGTGTATGTAGACTTTGAATCAGTTTTTCGTAAAGAACTCTAATGTTTCTCCTTTCATAAGGATTTTTTGTCAAGCTGGTGACAGGCATGCAAGAAACCAAGTTTTTCTGATCCTGAACCCTTATCTTCACCCATCTCCACATCAGCAATGGGTAATATGATTTCATTCTTTGTTTACAATATTAGAAGTGATTATAGCTTCATTCAGCGCTTTAGTTCTCCTTTAACAGATTTGAAATGATTTTCTTTGAGTTTACTCTTCATGCATGAGAAGTATCTCTTCACCAAATATATTGTGGTTCTGTTTCTCAGCATATACATGTAGTGTGGTTTTTTTTTATGAAGTATTTGTTACCATGACAGTATTTAGAGACATTTTGAAATGCATATAAGCTTATAAATACATATTACAAGTCTGCATAAGGAGATTTGAAGCCATTAGTGTCACTTTTGTAGATAAGTATTTAGGGATTCTTAAAACCAGGAATTATTTGACTGCTTTGTGATGAGCTATTAAATCCTCACATTAAATTCAGGATACATTTTTTATGATGAAGGATTTGCTTGTCCTCAGCAAACTCATTTGTGTTTTCTGAAGGTAGAAGAGAACTAACAAGTTAAGCAGAAAGGAAGATTGGCTGGCCCTCAGCTGTGGAAGGGTACAAGAAAATCAAAATAAACAAACACTCCTTAAATTTCTTCTGGAAGGCTGCTCTACAGCTGAAAGAGTTTAAGCCTGTAGAACATTTCTGGTTGCATGCAAGGTGATGAACCCTACTGGACATATTGTATAAGAACCAGGCCATCAGAAGGAATGACTTGGCTTCTTGTATCAAGTCTTTAAAAGCACCATGTGAGCACATCTGTGGGGATGGGCTCCTTTGGCTTCCTCAGTCTTTTCTATTTCTCCAGGTCATGGCAATTTCTCCCACTCGTAGCTTTGGGTACCAGAGGCTGAAAAAGAACTTTCTCGAATCATTTGTTGAAAGCAATTTAAAAATAATACATTGATTTTAGATTAATGTCAGGTCAAATGAAACCAGAAGAGGCAATCTCAGTGTATTGAGCAAAAACTAAGGCGTTCATCGCATTACCTTGGATGCAGTAAAGATTATAAATGTTGATAAGGGAATTACTAGAACCATGAATTGTAAATAGCTGATGCTTTTCCTACTGTATTAACACAATGCTGTTAGCTCTTTTTATTCAGTTATTATTGGAATTCCTTTCCTGTATCATTACATTATTTTTGCAGAAGGTACAGTGCTAATCAGTTAAGAAATGCCAGAATATTAAGTGCTTTCTGAAACCTTAATTGCAAATATTGTATAGTACATCCTGCTGCATTTAATCAGCGCACTGGCAGTTGGCTGTAAAAGAACCTGCAAACTCAGGGGACTCATCCAAACACTCTTGGGTGATGCTGAAGTCTGGGCTGCTGCCAACATATGTGGGCAGGCAAGCTTGAAGGGGACCTGTTAATGACTATCCCTGCATGAGACTGGAAGGGTTTTCTAGAGAACTCTAGGATGTTCCTCATCTTTAAGTTATGATTACTGTGTTATTTCGGTTGCATATTTTTCAATCTGTTCTAAATAAGAAAAGAAAAAAAAAGAGGTAATTGTTTAAAATGTCATCAAAAACTCTGTCTTAAGGCAAGTAATTTTGCCTTTTAAGAAGTCTCTCCTAGTATGGGACTTAGATAGCTTTCTTGTAGCTCGCTATTATGCTTCCTAACCACTACAGAGAAGGAAAACCACTGATTGCTCTCTTAAGTGCATAAGCTTATGCATCTGACATCTGTTATCATGCCTTCCATCATTCTTTGCTTGACTAAACAATCCCAGTTTGTTCAATGCTTTTTTGTTAATCATGCGCTCACTTTAATTCACTCCCATATCCTCTTTTATAGACTGAGTGATCATTTTTTCCATTCTTAAAATAAATGCTAAGTATTTCAATGCATTTGTAGCATCATATATTTTTAATGATAAAGTCTATATTTACATACATATAACAATATTATATATAACCTATTTTATATATATATATATATATATATATATAAAACCTTTGTTCAGATTAGTGGCCAACTGATTTTGAATGCAAGCAATGACAGTTTTAAAAATCTGAAATCAGAATTCTTGTAGAGAGTCATGGAATCCTTTGAGTTAGAAGGGACAATTAAACACCATCTAGTAGAACTCCCCTGCAATGAACAGGGACACCTATAGCTCCATCAGGGTGCTAAGGTTGGCCTTCTGGTCTGTGAGGGCACATAGCTGGCTCATGTCCACTTTGCCCTCCACCAGTACCTCCTGTGCTCTATCCTTTCGTGTCTCAGCTTCTACTGATAGTGAGGTTGCCGTGACCCAGGTGCAAGACCCTGCACTCGGCTTTGTGGAACCTCCTGAGGTTCTCCTGGGCCCACTGCTCAAGCCTGCCTAGGCTAATGTGGATAGCATCCCATTCCTCAGGGATGTCAACCACACCACATCCACAACTTGCTGTGGATGCACTCAGTCGCATGGATTAAAGAATCATAGGATAGAATGATTGAATTGTTTAATCTGGGAAAGACCTGGAAATCATTAAGTCCAACCATCACCTAGCTTTACCATTCAAAGTATCATCAAAAGCTGTACTAACTCAAGATGGATGTTGGACAGCATACTTGTCCTCCATCAGCAAGGTCTGTTCTGTTTCAGAGAGAAATTCAGGTTGTGCGATCTGGTTTGGCCCTCAGAAATACACTCTTGTGTCCACTTGTCTTTCTGCATTCCTTCTAGTCACTGGTATACAACCAACCATCTTCAGAACCCTGTGATCTGAAGAGGTTATGATAAATGATTCAAGCAAACTCTCTCAGGGAATTATATTCTCTTAGAAACTGTTTGCATCCGTATCTCCAGGGATTTTAAGCAGGATTCCTTTTCCAGTCTGTTTCACTGCAGACATGTGTATCCAGAAAATCATCAGTCCATGGAACAGGATTATTAACTCTTTAATTCCCTGTGCTCACATGATGTTATGATATGGAATACAAATGGATTACGAACAAAATCGTAAAAACCATCACAGTGGGGCACAAGTTTAAAATGTGGAGTATGGAATGGATGAAGCCATATTTTTTGGAACAAAATATTTAACTTTTACCAGAGATTTTGGGCAGTTTATGCTTTCACTAAGTGTGGGTGTATTTTTCTGCACATTTTAAAAGCAAAGTTTTTACGAATTCATATATCCATTCTAAAACATGTGGGCAAGATCTATTCAGTGAAAATGTCAGAAGAATTCTTTTCAACATTAGCAAATATGGTTTTTTCCAATATTTTTGAAAAAAAAATATTTTTGGTTGCAAGTGACAAAAAAAAGTCTGGAAAAAAATGCATGTGTCTGTATCACACGTGGTGTGCACAGATTGAATGCCCTAGCTGGGCTCATCACTGGGTTGTGTTCTGTGAGCAATACTCCTGCCTGTATGGCCAAGGCCCCTGAGCATTTGAGGACAGATGGGCAAGGTACAACAGCATCTCCCCAGGGACATGACATAAGGTTGATGCACCCTACAGACACTTCATGTGCCTTTCATTTGCATGGACGGTATACATAAATCATTGAAAAGATGCTAGAGGAGTTCCTTAGCTTATTCTTCTTATGAGATAGATGACAAAATGAAGGTTAAGAAAGAAATAAGATGTCTGCTCAGAAAGTAATGCCTCCAATTTATTATGTTGGTCCCCAACATCAGAAGCAGATGGTGGTATGGCAGTAGGGGTCGAACCTTCCTGACAATATTCCTTTACATTAATTTCACTTATTATGATTTAGTGCTATCTTATACCAAATTACATTTTTACTTCAGTAAATTTACATATTTTACTATTTACAACCCTTGAAGTTTCATTTGTATTTCAGTGCTTTTTCTCATATCTTGGGCATTTTGTAACCTACCTGGCCATAAGATACTACACTCAGATTTTAAAGTGCTTGTTACAGGACTCCCACTTTCTGCACAAGACCCATCCATTCTGCTCAATGCATAAAAACCTATCTCTAGCAGTACACAGTGCTTTTAGCTTCTGCTGTGTTGTCTGTTCATGCAGAACTGCCAGTTACTGTCTGTATTGGTCTCTCTTCATCTTAACGCTATGAAAACGTGGAAAGGTGTAGAGAGGTTTTTTTTATTACTGTTTGGCAAAATGTTGTTATAACATTTTTTGCCTTTATATATTTATTTTATACATTCATAGCATTTGCATTTTTCCACAATCTCTTCTTTGGTACCAATCTATCTGCCAAGCATATACTGATCCTCATCAAAACTAATGGGATATTTACCTTAGAACACTAGTTTTATGAACACTTTCCAAAATGTTCAGATATAATCCATATAATATATAGCAAAACACATCTCCTCTGTCTATTGGCATGAAATCAGATTGTCATTTGGTTTCATTGTTCCAATTTCCCATGGAAATGCTGCAAGGCTTGCTCAAGTTGTTCTTCAAGGCCCTCTTCCACCTAACTGGAATTCTCAACCAGAATTTGGCAGGCATCAGATTTTCAGCACAACGCGATCAACTTACTTGTTGGTTTCCTTTGAACTGGAATAGAACCTGATGTGTAATCAACTGTGCATATTCCAGCTTTGGGGTCAATTTCTGGAATTAAAATGCAAATTCGAGTAATCTGCAAGATGATTTAAGACAGGCGTAAAACTATTAGAAAGCATCAGAAGGAGGGCAACAAAGATGGTGAAGGGTCTAGAGGACGAGCTACATGAGGAGCGGCTGAGGTTCCATTGCTTTGTTGGTCCCAGTGTAGAGGAGCTGAGGGGAGCCTTCATGGCAGCTGTAGCTCCTCATAGGGAGTGGAGGGCAGCGCTGAGCTCTGCGCTCTGTAACAGCAACAGGACCCGAGGGAACAGCATGGAGCTGTCTGGGGAAGGTCTGAATTAGGTTGTGAGACACTGCTTCAGACGTTCTGCCTTCTTGCTGACCAGTGGACAGAATGAAGGTGGTGAGCAATGCGTTTCATAATTCACCTCTCTGTGAAGCTGCTGCTTGCTGGAGAGCTTTCTTCTCCAAAAAATGGAAAAGGAAATACAGCCCCTTGGTTGTAAAAGTGAGGCACTGTCATCCTTACTTCTGTTCCTTCTTGGGCTGCTCTCTCCTGATGTTTCTTCTCTTTTGTTTGGCTAACAAATAAATATGATAACTGGGCTCAAAACCCTGGGCACCTATTCATTTTATGCTTGGTGTATTTAAGCACTGCCTTGCTCTATTAAAAGACAATAATGCATTTTCTTCCTTTTCTTTAACCTCATCATATTCTTGGCAAATCATCTCAATTGTACTAATTCTGGTCTCCTGAGGATGCTCTCAGAAAGCATTTTCAGAATTTCAAGAACAGAGGCTGTAGAATAGCCTACTTTGAGGCAAAAAATATAGATTTCTAGAGATGTACTGTGTTTCTAGGCTTGGGGAGAACACATTTTATTAGATTTCTGATATTTTCTGGCAGAAATGATTGTTATTGTTCTGGAGATAATCCAGACTTCTGAAGCTTTTTAATTCCCACATTCAATTAAGCACAAAAATATTTTGCTTTATTTTCATAGGAAGTATTACTGGTGAATCAGGCACAAATTTCATTCTGTTAAAATTATGTAAGACCAGATATTCCTGAAGGCAGGCTTTGTAAAAGGTGCTGATTAAGGCTTTAGAATGCAGCCCTTATTTAGAGCTATTTACTTAATTGTGCTTTTGATGGTAAGTAGACCACCATGGCAACCAAAAAAAAAAATAATGTAAAAATCACTCTGTGTGAATATATATATATATTTTTTTTTACTTTAAAACTAAGTTTCTCCTCCCCTATGCCAGGAAAGATCAAATGCTTCTAATGCTTCAGGTACATCTCATAAACACAGGCAATGCCAGGGAAGCACATAATGTTGTTTGCAGTAGTGATCATGGGGTGATCTCAAAGTTTTCTACAAAAGGAACAGTACTTGGCAATGTGTCTGCATTGGTCTGCATCTTGCCTTACTGGTCTGGTACTTAAAGCAACATTCACATTTGTGTTTAACTGAATACAGGTTTTGTAGACCAAGAATCCTGGATTTTCTGGCATTTTAACACTCTTCAAAAATAAATAAACCTATATATATATATATTGTCATTAGAAATAATATATTCATGGAATAGATGGGAAAACAAGGTCTAAAGCAGATCTCAGTCTGATATACAGAGAGAATACATTGGGGCGTGCTGTGGATAATCTAGGAAATAGGGGTAAAGTAAAGGGTGAAGATGTGAAAGAGCAGAATTTCTTCTGAAGTAAGTTAAACAGTATTAATTCCAAGGGAGGTAATGCAATTATTTTTGGATGGGAATACTACCAGATTTGTGTGTGTACATGACAGTCTGTACCATGCAGGGGCATAGAAGACTTCTGATAAGAGCTACTGTGGTCTACCTATGATTATCTGTAATAGAGTCCTCCTTCTAATTCTGTGAGCATAAGGTGCAATAGCCTGCTTAGAGACATTATACTAGATAATGTATTTATTAAATTTAAAAAAAAAAGCAATTAAAAACTGTAATTATGATTCTATAGAGTGAGCCTTGAGTATTGGCATTTTATTGTCTGCTTATATAAATCTTTCGATTTGGGACAAATGCTTCAAAATCCTAGATGAAAACCTGGCTTTATTTACTTATTTATTTATTCTTTCGACCTCTGAGTTATTTATGTAATTTTTTACCAAGGAAAAGTTGTTTAAAGTAACAGACTTCATTTATTTTTAAAGTTGATCATTACAGGAATTACTCTGATAGGTACCATATGGGATCAAGGACAGACTTATGATAAATTTTGGAAGAGAGGTTTGTGCAGGTGCTGGTAATTTGCTAATTCTGCTGCTGAATTTCCTTCTGCTTCCACAAGGAAGTAGGTCTTTTCTTCACTGGCCTCAGTTTAAGAGGTACGTAGTGAAAAAATGTAGTTCTAACTTCTCCATGAAAACATTATAGTAGGTCTTGGTTTCCTTGTGGCTTTTTTTTTTTTTTTAATCGTTTTACTCTGCACTTGTTATAGTTAATGACAAAAATAAAATTGTGCCTATTTAATTGAAATTTACAATCAGAAAGAGAAAGCTTGTTCCCAAAAATGACTTCAATGGAAGAAATATCTTAAACGCTGTAAGACCTTTGGTTTTGTTGCACTGTTGGTTTGCTTCTCTAGGTGAAGATGGTGTCCTTAGGGACTGCAAAAGAATTCCGTACTGACAGGAATATCAAATGCAAACCCAAATATAAAACTTATGAATAGTAAAACAGTTATCGCTAGGTTTCTTTCCCAGCACAATCCTCTTGGGATCAATTTTAACTCTAGCTGCTACATTTAGTAATGACCTGGAAGCATATATAAAATCCTTAAGGCAGCAGTATGTGGAGCCCTAAACTGAGCACAAGCCAACAAGAAGCCTTTCAGTGAAGAAGATGGAGACTTTTCCAAAGAAGCAGTTTTTTAGGGACGCTGCCGGTCTGTTTTCAGTGCAGCAGAAATTGGGAGTTATCAATCTGTTAGTGGGTAGTAATCCTGCCTACTGCCAGGGGGCTGTAACCAAATGATGTTTGAGGTCCCTTTCAAACCAAGCTATTCTTTTTTCTTCATTGTCATTGAGAAGAGAAAGGATGTCATGCGTTGATGAGATCATCGCTTTAACAGCAGCCATTTCTGTCAGAGTGTTCTCTGAAGGTAAATATAATGATCACCTCTGAAGTTAAAATCATAATTCAGCCTGGCTCTTCCTTTAACCCTGTTCTGACTGAGGTGGTTTGGTTCAACTGAACTGTTAAATGGTGAAGTGTGCAACTGCCTATTTCTTTAAGAATGCCTTTAATACCTGCTACAGCTTGATCTAAGATTCATTTTTTGATTCAATATCAAATGCAAAGGAAACCAAAATAAAAAAAACCAAAATCTGTATCAGGCTGGCTGGGAATGTACAGGAAGAAAAAGCTATGAAAACATTATTCTTTCTGTTGCATTTGAAAAATGCAAAGGTGACAAAAAAGTTATTTTGCAAGTGACAAAGAAATAATGACTCATCAAGAAGAAGAAAAATCACTGTAGCCAGTTTTGATGTTGGAAATAGTGCTGCTTTGTACGTGGAATACATGACTTGCTATGGAATAGACAGGCTGAGACTTTTCACATTAAAGCATCCATTAATACCTGTGGGAGATTCTTATTAGGACCTGGTTATACTTGAATTTAGAGATAAATGAATGATTGGAAAGTGTTACTATCAGCAAACTCAAGAACAAAGTGGATAAGATAGTGATGTGATAAAGTGATAGAAGCTCCTTTTGCATCTGTGGAAAAAGTTATATATTACTTCCATAAATATTCTTTCCTCAATGTAATTCTTCATAACGTACAGCTTGAGAAACTCAAGCTGTTAAAGTTCACTCCTCTGAAATAACAACAATACTTAAAAAGAGAAAAAAGATCGCTTTAAAAATTTGTCTACATACCATAGGCATTTCCTTTATGTTTTTACATTTAATTGACTTGAGCTACTGAGTTTAATAATGGTCAAAAACAATTATAGACATGAAAAAGTCTTAGAGAACAGTTGATACGGAGGAGAAACTGGTTCTGATTGGTTATTCTTTTTATATTGCTCATCAGAAAAGTAAACAAATTATCAATTGCGTGTTTTATTGAAGACCATGCAGCTGATCCTACCAAATCCTTTCCCTTTCATTAGCTATGCATCAAGACTGAAGTTTATTTCTTGCCTTGTCTACCTTAGGAAAAAAAATAACAACTGATGAAAATATGGTATATACAGTGTACTTAAATGTTTGTATTCCTCCTTCACAGTGCTTGTAAATTCAAAACAAAACAAAAAAGGATAAAATAACGGCATTAAATGGAAACAGTCTTCAAAAGCATGACTGACAGTCATTATCTCATTATATCATGAACACCTTCATAAATTAATTTAAAATGTGGGATGACAATGAAAAATACCATCACAGTATGTTATGCTTGTTCAGAGGCATTTACTGGCTAGCCTAGGAGTTTTATTCACACAGTGGCTGCATTTGAGCATTTAAAAAGGAATAATGTTGACTTGCTCATTTTATAATGGAAAAGGCAATCTGAAAACATACCTTAGAAAATTGGAGTTCATAAGCTTGCTCAATTATAAATCAACTTGGTGAAGCTGAACATCCTCAGTATTTGCTGAGGTATTTCAAACAGATGAGAACTAGTATTTGCTGTTACTACAGTAAATTATTGTTTCTTCATTATAATATCTTTTAGTTATGATTTCCCAGAGTTTAATAGAGAAATGATCGTGTATTAGGTTTTCTTTTGGAGGTTGCAGCTGCCAATCAGAGTAAGTGTATTCATTAACAATAAGTACCTATTACACCCATTGGTTACTGAAATCTAAATGTTATCGTGCTGTTCAGAATGGAGCTGGTTTATTCTTCCTCTGTAGAAATATGTAGAATCATAAATGTCATGAAAACTATTGCAGTTTTTTCTTTGTATTGCATTTTACTAGACAGTCTAATAATGATGACACTGACATTTGAAATTCCAACTTCTCATTGTATTTCTTGAATGATGCTTCATTTTAATTAGTTACATGTTGCATTTGAAGTTGTTTTTGTTTTTTACAATTCACAAAGTCTTTTTACCAAGAAATGCTTTTGATTATGTGAGCTGTTGGTGAGATCTGTGTGTTGTTGACACTAACTGTGGATCATTACATACTCTGTAAAGCTATAGATTTGACTTTTATAGTAATTACTCCTGCTTTGAGCTAAGATTTATGCTGGATTAAATGGGCAATAGATTTTAGGTTATTCTTTTTTACATTAGCACTGATCAAATCTTCCTGAGTGTGCTTCCAGTATTAGGTTAACAGTGCATATGGGCTACCTGTAAAACTTCCCTCAGATACAATTCAGAGTTTGTGAAATGTAAAATGTTTTTTTCCCTGCTTTTAATAGAAATTACTAACTGTATTTCACAGAATGAGGCATAGGAGAATCTTCCACTTCTTTGTTTCTACTGGCCAAAACCTGGAGGCATCTGAGAGCTGGTTTGGTTTGAAATTTTTCTAGATTGGCAGAAAGTTAAGTGTGCATTAAATTGTGCATGCTGATTTAACCATCAGGAAAGCTCATCATGCTGAAGTTCCATCCTTCCTGCCTGCCCTGCCAGGGAGCTGTGTGATGTAGTACAGCTGGCTATCCTGGCTTTGAGCCATGGAGGGATTTGCTTACATAGCAGGAATCCCCTGTTTTCCCTCAGAAGAAACAACCTTTAAGGCAAAAGTGCTAAAATGAAAGGCAGGATTGATCAAACCATATACTTTTTGCACCCTTTTTTCCTAGGCAAGAAATTTCTTTAGTCACCCTGTGCTCGCATCCATGCTCATGCTAAGTGCCAGGGAAATATTCTGCAGGGAAGGATGAATTAGATGCAGTTTAAACAGAAAAAACATACTGTTTTTCAAGTCATGATCTTGCCTGTCTGATAGCAATCTTAATCCTTTGTTTCAACGATCTTGCTGCTGTGCTAATATTGCTGTAATACGCACAATAGTCATTTTCACCACGTTCCAAAACCTTTGTGCAGGTCATTAGGATTTCCTTCCTTGAAATCCCACGTCTCCCATAAATTTGACAAGTAGTTTCTTGTCCTTTACAGCAGTTCCAAATATCCCTGACATGGCAATTATTGTTGTAATGTTGTACTGGGAAAGGTCCAGGTTTGAGAAAACTCCCCTACATGGAAAGAGAGGAAGGAAGAGGAGTGATGCAGTAAATCAGTTCAGTGACCTTCTTTATGATGTCAGCCACAAGCTGTTGGTATCTCAGAGATGAGTAATCATTGGCATGCAACAGCAAATGCCAACAAAGCTCACAGGTTTGTGGAACTGGACTAGGACACTCCAGCAGAGAATGGATTAACATATTAGATTTGCATTGTGAAGGCAGATCATGCAAGTGTGTGTAAATGTGCCACGAGATTCTTCTGCTGTGACTCATTCTGCACAAGTAGAAGCTCCTTTGTGTTAAGGAATCTGTATTAGAAGACACAGAGGAATATACAGTAAGAGATGCAAAGGAAGGTAGGGAAATAATTTTCATTTAAATTGAGGCAGTCTTATAAAATAATTGTACTTTTTAAAATATACAGATCACTTAAATTGTTAAAATTGAATGACAGCATGTATTATTTGCATACATACAGTGATTTCAATAAGGATGGAAGCTTTTTTTTTTTTTCTAGTAGTTCTAATGATGCAGTAGGATCCATAATTACTGATCATATATGACTGCTCAAGAAATTGAGTGTTAAAGCTATCCAGCATAATTACCAAATCCATCTCTTTCTATATTATGCTGGAGGATTCTAGCTGGCATAGCTTTGGTCTCATAAACCTGTCTGGGCAGCATAGCAGACACTGCCTGGTCAGCTGTGTTTGAGCAGGACAAGGTTGGGGCCATAGTCCAGTGCCCTCCTTGTGCTGTTGGCACAGTGCCTTCTTTTCAGAAGCATTAAGAAGCAGAGTCCTGTCCACTCATAATTGCTGAATGACCTGTGGTACCTTTGGAGGCAGCAGGACCTTACCTCTGTCTGCCTTAACCTCAAATTAGCACTGAATTGAGCAAAGCACGGTGCGTGAGCCAGGGAAAGTCATGAAATGAAAGACTTTTTCAATCTTTAGCCATTGCAGGTAAATACCAGAAGTAGCCTGCTAATCAAAGGCCTTTCATCATGGACTCCTATGCTGAGTTTCAGAGAAGAGATGTACAACTTTCTTCAAGCTGCACAGATTTTTTTGAGGAAGATGCCTCAGAAATTTATGGAACTCCAAGAAGCAGAGATATTTCTATTTCCCATTTCTTTCCAGCACAATTGGAGAGGGTAAAGTACAACACTAGGAGATAAAGATTTAGAAGTATGTACTACAGAGTAAATTACACTGTAATTACAGCAGAGAAATAGTGTAGTAAAATGGACTCTCTCCCCTAATCTTTTGAGGATTCTTGACGTTGTGCACATCAATCACAGATCTGTTGGCCCCACGCAGACAGGAGGCCTCAGCGCTCTCTGTAGGCAAGCCATAAGAAAATCCATTGCAGAGGTAAAATGCACTTATAAACTTAGCATTTGAAAAAATGCTTGACTTTTGTCGTACCCTCTGAAAATACATAGGCCAGTTTTTGGAAAATACTGAGAATCAATTTCACAACATTCAAACTTCAATGCTGAATTAAACAGCATGTGACATTTATTCAAAAAGAACGCTTTGAGAGGACCCAACGTCTTGGCTGACATGTATTACTTGTAACATACATTGTAAGATTTATTATCAAGACAAGAAATATGTGCCACTAATAAGTGATGGGATATTAATTTCCCATTCCAATCATTTCCTTGCTATTTTTCAAATCTTTCCCATGTTGCTTTTAATAGTTAAGTGAAGCACAGCGAGTTGTTTTGAGACAAAATAATTCATTTCTGACACAAAAAAACTCAATTCTGAGCATTTATTGAGGCATTCTCTTCCAGTGTTCATATTTCCATAGGAAGAGCAAGTTCTCCAAGAAGTTCCTTCCCTGTAGCAAGCATTTTCTTTCAAGTGCTTCTAAAAAGAGAAACAAGATATTGAACTTTCAGTAGCAAGAAATAAAATAAGGGCAATGCAGATAGTAAAGCAAGTTACTGTATTTAATGACTCTTGCTTTCATGTGAAATATCTACTATGCAGTGAGTATGTGTATTTTAATTGCTATTAAAAGTTTCATGTTTACATATCCATAATTTTGGGTAATTAAAGTAATATGAGAGATTTTCATAATGCTTGGGGTAATAAAGAATAACGTTCCTGTAGCATATTAAAGTCTAAATCTTACACTATAAGACTGATGATGTCAACAAAGATGATAATGCATATTATCAGTGTGTGTTGATGAACGATTCTGTAGTGGGTTGATGACAGGGGAAGTTCTGAGCACTGTGAGTTGGGCAAAGGCAGACTGGCAAAGAGTCTTTCAAGTAGAGTGACAATAAATCATATCTTTTATTCCCCTTATTTCTTGTCAATAAAGCATCATCAGTTCTACTTGCCCTGGACAAGTGTACTTGGATTATTTACTGTTCTCCTGTGAATCCATAGAAAAAGTAGAAATTTAAAAAATTATTGTGTTATTGCAATTTAGTCTTAGTGAGCATTGCAATTAACATACAGGGAAACAACATAAAGGGATTTAGTGAGTGAATGTGTCCAGATGTTTAAATGACTGGTAACAATCTTAATACCCAATATTGTGAGCATCTAGGATCTAGAAAAAATGGACAATTTCTTGTTTCCAGGCACGCACTATGAGCAGCTATTTTGTTGTTTGTTCTGTCACCAACAAGGAAGTTCGGCAGAGAACTTGCTAACCATTACAACATGGAGTTGTAATGTTAACATGGGGCAAACTCAGAAAAAAAGAGTGAGATTTTCATTCTCTTCAACTAGTTTGTTAGCTATTCCGTTGTTCTTTTGTTATGCTTTTTCTCTGAGGATTTTCATTTTCTACATTCTGTTTGGTAAATGATTGTAATGAAGCTGACACAAGAGTACTGCCCTAAGTATTGCCATATGCTTTAAGGCATATGTACCACAGAATCATGTCATTAAGCATATCATGTATTTGATTGTTTTTATTGATAGAAGAGTGGGTAAAGAATTGATAGATTCTGTACACAGCTTGGTGTTCTTCAAAATTAGATAATTAAGACATTTTGATTTAATTGGAGAGTTGTTTCTTAATTGAATGAAAACTTGAGTTTTCATAATTAAGTAGTAGTCTTTCTTTGTTTTGGTGCTATACATCTTTGTGCTTTTTCTTTTCACTTCTTCAGGTATGAACACAAGCAAGAGTGAGACGGTGAAGGAGCACCCATTGAAACCCTCTAGAAGATCTATGCCATGCTTAGCACAGAGCCAAACGCATCCTCAGAGTCTGAGCAAGCATTCTTCATTTCTGCAACCAAATCGTGTACAGCCTCAGCCTCTGAGTGCAGGGACATCTACAGCAACCGTTGATGTGGTGTCAGAACGAGGTAAGAGGCTGTTGTCTCTCAGCATCTTGTTCCACGCTGGCAGTGGAAGGGATCACTGTTCAGTGTCCTGTGGTATCTTAGACTGATCTGCTGGAAAGGAGTCAGCGGCGTGCCCTTGTGATCAAGAGGGTCAGTGGTATCCAGGGGTACATTATGAAGAGTGTGGTCAGCAGGTTAAGGGAGGTGATCCTTCCCCTGAATTCTGGCTTGGTGAGGCTGCATCTGGAGTGTTGTGTCCAATTCTGGGCTCCCCAGTTCAAGAAAGACAAAGAACTGCTGGAGAGACTAACCAAGAGCCAGAGAGATGATTATGGACCTGGAGCATCTCCCTTATGAGGGCAGGTTGAAAGACATGGAACTGTTCAACCTGAAAAAGAGAAGTCTGAGAGGAGGTCATATCAATGCTTATAAATATGTAGTGGAGAGGAATCAAATGGTTGGGTAGCAAACACTTTTCAGTGGTGCCCAGCGATAGGACAAGAAGTAGGCACAAACTGAAACATGGGAAGTTTCATATGATTATGAGGAAAAGCTTCTTGACTTTGAGGGTAACGGAGCACTGGAACAGGCTACTCAGAGAGACTGGAATGTCCTTCTCTGGAGATATTTAAAACCTGCCTGGTTTCTTTCCTGTTAAGCCTGCGTAGGGAGCCTGCTTTAGCAGGGAGTTGGACTCAGTGATCTCTAAAAGTCCCTTCCAACCCCTGTGATTCTGTGGTCTTAGATATAATTTTTAAGCAACTTCCATTAAATTACAAGGACATTTGATAATTTTCACTTTGCTTAGATATCTTCCAGCTTGTTAAAGAGATAGTGACAGAGCTGCCCACGATCTCTAGAAGAACCTTGCTGTTGAATTCTAGAGCATAATCTCTATATCACTTAAAGTGAGTCTTAAATGTGTTTTTGTTTTATTTTTCTGAATTACAAGCTTATATTTGCTCACTGAAAACAAGACAAAGAAGTTCTGACACATGCTGTGAAACAGCATGAGAGTTTCATTAGTCTCTCCTAGGGGAGAGAGTTAAAAATAAATACTGGGCTTTCTGTACTAGATGTCAGTATGAACATGAGGGAGCAAACTGGTTCATTGACTGTCACACACTGAGGGAGAGTGGTATGAGGAAAATGAAAGAAAAGGCAGAAAATCCCTATGAATCTTACCTCATGTTGAACCAAGAAATTGCTTTTATTTTAAGATTTATGTTTAAATAAACATGAATTAACAGATAGACTAGTCCAGCTGGAGATCCCAGCCATTGTATGTGTACCCTGTTGCTAACTATTGCCAAACGCTATTGTCAGCTCTGTGTGAAGCTGCATTGAGTAAATTAACACAACTTTTTTTCTGCTACTAAATTCTAAGAAATCCTTCCTTAATGTTGATAGGCCGTAAATATTACTGCAGTGTTATTCTACCAAGGGAAACTTCTCTTAAGAAGAATTTTTTTTTTTTTTTTCTGCCAGTGGAAGATACTCATTAAAACTGCAGCATGAATTTTTTTGTTTGAGTCACTGGCAGCTTTAAAAGTGTATATTACGTGTGTATACTGATATGACTGTTGCATTTCCTTTAGCTAAAGTGATGGAGACTTTGGAAAACAACTTGCTCAAGCTGTCTAGTACAGAATACAGTGATCCATTTTTAGGTAAGTTTATGTCTGAACTGAAATAATAACAAATAGCTGATGTTTCAGTTACACTTGTGGCATTTAAATTTGAAAGGCCATACTTATCCTGAAGTGCCAGGTGGGTTGTTTGTTGTTGTTTTTTTTTTTTTTTTTTTTAATAGGAGACAAAATGTGACTAAAGAAATTTGTGCTGTCTTATGTACTTTAAGGGAGACATTTCAGAACGTTTCCTAGTGCTTTATCACTTTTTGAGCTAACAGTACATAAGGACAGAAGAGAAGTATTTATTTTTGCAGAGTTGATGTAACCCTTTTCTGTAACAGTAGTTCATAATACAATTGCTTTGAAATGCTTTTCTGAACCCTCTTGGAATTGTTATATATATAAATATATATTCTGTTCAGTATTGCCATGTGTGTGTTTCTGTTGCTTTTGCTTTATCCACAAAGTATTCCAATGGGATTAAAAATAAAAATAATAATAGTAAAAAAGCTGTAATTGGGATTTATCTGTACATGAATTTATGTTATTTTGATACTTAATGCCTATGAAAGTAGAAAAGAAGTCTCAGAATAAACCCTTCCTTACAAGTGCAGAGTGAGTCTGTATACACACGCAAAAGGAATAATTTGCAGGTTCCAAAATTAATTTTGAAATTCTTTGTTGATAAAAACCCATTTGAAATACATAAACGTTTCTCTGTACCATGTATAACTACTGTGAAAGCTCCTTTTGCTTACAGTCAACATAGCACCAAAGTAAAAATGGTTGCTTCACGCTGAAGGAAAGAGATTTGCTTTCAGAAAGTTATTTTTTCCTTCTCTCACATTTTTCTATTGATTTTACTTGCTTCCTGAAATATATGATAGAGAAAAAGTTCTTCTCTTCTGGCTCTCTAAAGAAGTAGCTATTGGAAATGTGAGGAAAATTGATACTTCCTCTGAACCAAAATAAAAATGTTCCAAAATCATAACGGAGTATAAAAACTTGGCACAATGATGGTATAAGAATACCATGCATCTCAGTGAGGTTCCAGCTGAAACACTACCGTCTCTCAATATCATTGGTTTTATTGATGAGGCAGGCACTTTCTTCATCCTGTTCTTTTTTTTTTTCCAATTTATTTAAACTAATTTATTTAAAGTGATATTATTGCATACTCATGTATGGCAGCAGTAATTTTTTCCCATGGTAAATGATGTAATATTTCTCATTTGATGTAACTTAGTTTTCACCTGAAATGAAACATAGTGGACTGAGAGATTGAGGAAAAGATGGATTGAGTCTCAACTGTTCAAAATTATATTAAATTTTTAGGGGATGTTCTCCTCTTCTGACTACAGATATAGTCTTTGAAGGGACAGAAACATTATTTAAGTGGTAGCCTTTTCTAACGTGGTACATTTATTTGCTTGTGTCAGTTGAGATGTCTCCAGACAGGAGCTTGAACTGGCTGCACAGAGAGGTGGTGGAGTTGCCATCCCTGGAAGTGTATCAATAAACATTTAGATGCTGTACTGAGGGATGTTATTTAGTGAAAATATTGGTGATAGGTGAATGGTTGGTCTGGATGATCTTGGAGGTCTTTTCCAACTTTGGAGGTTCTATGATAATATCAGCATTATCAGTGACGCCCACCAAGGTAAATATGAGACAGTTAAAGGTACTTTTAAACAAAACCAACCAAACAAAAATGAAGATGGAAAAAGGAGGAGTATTGCTGCTTGAACTTTGATCGTGAAGATTGTGAAAATGAGAATGACACAGCTCTGCTCTGTGATTTAGCTGGTGCTTTGGCATTTTGACGGAGTCTGCAAAGTAGGCTGATTAATGGGTATCATTGTCTTAGGAAATCTTTTCAAACTACTCTCCTGAGGACATGAAAGAATGCTGAATTAAGTGAATGTGGTGAATTTCTAATTAGGCTCTATCGTGGAAACAGACCAAATGGCTTTCTCTTCTTTCAGAATCGTAACATAATTTCTTCCTTCTTCTGAGAAGAGGATAAGTAGACAGCAGATAAAAGATCTGAGTTCACCAAAAACATCCTCCTTTAATTCAGCTGGCTGTAACTAAGCCGTGAATATGTTGGATTTCTTTAATCAGTAATGATGTATTTGCAAAGGAGGCAAGTTACATCTTTGTTACAGCCAAAAAACAGACAAAAGCAATCAAGGACATGATGAATTTTCACTTCGTCCTCTGCCAGTTTTAGGCTGTCAGTTTGAGTTTGATGGGTCAGTAAATACAAGGAAAGAAGGCACTGTAACATATAGTGTGAATTTCTGTGCTTACTGCAGCTATTGATAATAAAACATTTATTTGCCTTCAAAGACCATTGTATGCAAAAAGAAACTGAACTTTCTCGCTTAACATTTACAATTTTGGCTGTCAGTCTTCCCTAGCAGGAATCTGTATGTAAACAGTTTTGATGAATATGCAGTGTTTATTTGTACTAGAACTTTACCTTTATGAATAGTTATGAAAAATCCTCTTCAGTAACCTCTTAAAATTGTAGGAGGTGGTTATTACATACCTTTTTGGAGTTTTGATCATGCTTTGTCAATCAGTTGGCTGAGTTTAAGAGAAGTTAGAAGTTGTTTATAGTTGAACTGAAAATGAACTGCTCTTGAGTTGAGCTGAAAGGAATTGGTATGGTTTGCAGGAGAATTTCTTATACTTAATTCAGTAAAAAAAAAAAACTTTTTTTTTTTTAAGAGCAGCCCTTGTTTCTTGCCATACATGAGATATCATCTCTCCTGCAATTCATGGTAAAGATGAAAAAAATAAATGTAAGATGCAGATATTTGCAAAAATTGGAAATAATTGTCCACTGAGTAGTCTGGTCTTTTCTCAAATCAACCTTTGGGTTTAGTATCAGGAATAAAAGGGCAGCAGTAATATTTAGATAGGTATGCAGCCTGTTTTTTAATCTGCTAGGTCCATTTAAAATTTCTGTAATTAATGTTGCCAGGTTTGAGTTCCTTTATGTCACTTTCAGACATTATAAGCCACATTCACAAAGGGATTTTTTATAATGGAATAGATTAATGCCTTTAAAAATTATATGTAGCTAAATTATCAAGATTTTCAGATGTCAGGCCATATCAGAAGACCAGGTAAAAAACCTGCAAGCTGCCCAGTCAGCTTGTTAACTGGAAAATTCAATTTGCTCATTCTAGCAGAAATATGTACAGAACTCTGTTACAGAACTTTCAAAACTGTGCTAGTGTATACAGAACAATAGCAAGCTGAAATGTCTCATTTCAAATAAGATGTTGAATATGAATAATGGATAATAAAATCAATAGAAAATGGCATTTGGGGTTTAGATATAAAAGGTACTTAGTTTTCTCTTATTTGGCAGTTTGTGTCAGCTGCCTTATTAGCAAATAAAATAACATTTTCTAATTCATTTATTCTTTTTTCATGCTTTGAGGTTTTTTATTTCTGAATTAGGTCAATTACGAGTGCTTTATGCACAGTAATGTAGAGATTGCAATGAGTCTGACTCAAGAAAGCTAGACTTAATTTGTGCTTCAACAGAAATGAGAGGTTTTCACTGGGCTGTTTAGAATACATTTTTCAGAAACTCGTTTGATCTTCAGACAGTGTTTGCATGAGTAGGGGTGATCACATCTATGCTGACTGTGTTGAGACATGATATACTCTGTACTCCTATGGCTCTATCAGAAGAGGGGTGGCCAGCAAGGGCAGGGAGGTGATTGTCTCTCTCTATTCTGCCCTCTTGAGGCCCCATCTGGAGTACTGTATCCAGGTCTAGGGCCCCCAAAGCAGGAAAGATGTTAAACTCAAGGAGGGTAGATTTAGATTGGATATCAGGGGGAAGTTCTTTACAGAGAGGTTGGTGAGGCACTGGCACAGGCTGCTCAGAGAGGCAGTGGATGCTCCGTCCCTGAAGGCATTCAAGACCATGTTGTTCAGTGCTCCATCCAACCTGGTCTTGAATTCAAGTTTGTTTTGGTATTCAAGACCAGGTTGGATGGAGCCATGGGCGACCTGGTCTTGTGCCGGATCTGGAGGTTGGAGGCCCTGTCTGTGAGAGGGAGGTTAGAAGTCAGTGACTCTTGGCATCCCTCCCAACCCAAGCCATTCTATGATTCTATGTTTAAGAGCATTGTCCATTTCTCAGCCTAGATCTGGTTCATGCCTGGGGAGACAGCAGCATGAATGATGCAGTTCTGTGATCTGTTAGAATTGTAGAGGTTTTTTTAGTTGAGAGAAATCCTTAAAGGTCATCTGGCCCAGCTCCCCTGCAACGAACAAGGACACCTACAGCTCAGTGCCCCATCCAGCCTGATCTTGAACATCTCCAAGGTCTGGGCAATACATTCCAGTACCTGGGTATTCTGGGCTGCCTCTCTGGGCAATACATTCCAGTACCTCCCCACCTCTTCTTTACGTCCCATTTGTATCTCCCCACCTTTGGTTTGAAACCATCTCTCCTTGTCCTATCACCACAGACAATGGCAGTTGAAATGAAAACAAAACAAACAAACAAAGGTTGTGGAAGAATAGATGGCAGAAAATAGTGTTACTTCATAGAAAAGAATTATATAAAAATTGTGGAAGTTTTAAAGCTGCAGTTCTATAAGAAAGGCTGAGGAAGTTAAATGACTGCATTTGTACAAAATGTGGCAAGCATTGGTGAAACTAGAAGCCATCATGTTTCAAGTGTTTAGGTTGTATAATTTCATCCTTAGGGGAATGTCGTTTTGATTTAGAGGGAAAATTCTAGAAGAGAAACTTCGTATTTCTTTTTCTCGATGCAAGTGGTGGACACCTTATACCAAAAAGAGCATCTTCATAGAGGAATGCCACTGACAGCATTGATTATTTTATATTTTAAGGTTTCATCTCATTGAGGTTGGTTTCTAAAATTTTCTATCTGACAGCTGTTGTCTATGATGTTTTTTTCATACAGATGTAACAAACACTACAATGATAGAATGCTAGGTGTTAATCATCATTCTTCCCATTTTTCCTATATTTGATACTGTTGTCTTGTGAGACAGTGGTTTTGGTGCATAAAATGCCATGTTTAAATGTACAATAATAACTATTATTATTATTTAAAATTTATATTATTTTTAACTGTAAGTTTCCTTATTGCTGTATGGGGGATGTGGAAAGGTTGTGGCTAAAACCTTTTTGGTATATATTTCATATAAGATAGCATATATATAAATGGAAGGTAATTCTTTTTTTTCCAGAAAATGGGTAGTACACTTTACAAGCTGTGTGCTTGACAACACAGTCAACACTAAACAATGTTTAGAATGTGAAAGTATGTTGAACAATAAGGAGAAACTCATTTCATAACTGAATTATTTAAATAAAACTTTTGCCTAATTTTTGGGAAATGTGAGGTGTACTCAAAGTGTTAAAACTTATCTCACAAACGCAGATTTTTTTATATGAGTGAAGTGTTTCTTTCAGCACTGATAGCCCATCTGGCTATAAGAGGCTGGATTTCAGAGGACATTTTCCTTCCTTTTATTTTACTGGATTCTCTTCTAAGCTCTTGATCTTTGGAAATTCAAGAGCTGGTCACATCTGGGAGTAGGTCAGGTCAGCTCATTTACTTAAGAATTCTGTTTTCTACCTTGTATATGTACTACTTTAAAGCATTCTGCAGTCTTTGTTTTAATTTGTTTTTGTTGTCTGGAGAGTAATACTTTGCTAAGAGTCAAGTTTGGTGCTTTCACAGTCAAAATTGGCTACATATATATATTTTATACAATACATTAAAATGTCCCTTCACAGATTTACTGAGGTTAATATCAGCATCAGAAATTACTGAGGGCTCATTTGGTGTGATTACTATGAAAGTAGCCAAACAGTAGGAAAAGCAGTTCTCTGTAACTGATCCAGTTTAATATTCCTTCTCAGAATTGTTTAGGCTACATGAGATAATTGTGGTTATTTTTTTCTTTAATATTTACTGTTGAGAATTTGGCTGAGCAACTGAATGAAAAATACTTTGTTGTTGCAGATGAGCTTTTCTGAATATAAAATTCAGGAAATTCAAGCTTGCAGTTCCCACAGCAACCATGGCTTGTTTCTTGGCTTCTGTTTAGGGTTTAGAATTACTAGGATAAATACTCTTCCCAGTTCCTCTGACTTTTCCCATGTTGATGTGAGAGCTGAGATGAGAACTTGGCTCGCGATTTGTGAGTAACTTTTCTGCCTGAATAGTTTTGATTTGTAATTTTTTCTAGACATAGGTGTGTGGGAATAATTATTCCATCTTTTTAATCTTTAAGATTTTTTTTTTTTCAAATCTAAATATTTTTCCAGCATTCAGTATAAATTGCATGATCCCACAGCATGCAAGCATTATCCCCTGTTTTATTGCTACTGAGGAAGACATGTCATGATATCTTAGATGGAGAATGTGCAAGGCAATTCAGTATCTGAAAAAAACTTCTCCCTTTTGGCAGAATCATATAGACTGACTCAGAAACTTAATTCAGATGGACTGTGATGGCGTGGAGAAATCTAGCCTGTAATAGTTGGTCCTAATAAGCTTTGAGGGTTCTCAGTTACCTGCAGTTAGGATACTCATAGAGTAATCGTAGAATCACCAAAGTTGGAAAGAACCTCCAACATCTAGTCCAACAGCCCACACCTACAACCAGTATTTCCCAACGAATTTGTGTTCCTTAGTAGAACATCTGAACATTTCTTGAACACCTCCAGGGATGGCGACTCAGCCACCTCCCTGAGCACCCCATTCCGGCATCTGGCCACTCATTCAGAGAAGAGATTTTTCCAAATATCCAACCTGTTGAGTAGTTACAAATAAAACCACCAAAGAGCAAAGCACTTTTTCGTGGTGTCAGCTGTCTTCTGTCATCATGCAGGTACACCTCAAATTGTGTTCTGAAATGGTCACTGTGGTACCTTAATGTGCATATTTTCAGTAATATGTAATTCCTCAATTATGAGTCAAGCACCAAAGCGTCTGAATGTTTACTACATCTACTTCTATCATTTTGTAGAGTTTTGTTTTGTTGTTGTTGTTGTCTGTAACTAAAATGAAGAATTTTCTGGGCTTTTTTAATTTGAATAATGATAGCAAAACATTTTCAGTAGGCTCTGTACTAAAATAGAAGTCATTTCTAGTTTAAGACAGCCATTTCAAATATAAAGCTTTTGCAGGAAAGGAAGTTATTTAAAAATGAATACTTCAAAGGAATATTCAACTGCGGCTATAGCTTTACTGTTTCTTTCCACAATAACCTAAAATGAGCTCCCTGTTTTATTTTATTTTTTCTTCAGAGATAGGAAAGGACAAAGACACGTACACAGATGATTCAGAACACGGGAATTACGATGTTCGTACAGATCAGTCATTGCTTATTCAAAACAAGCTCACCAGGCAGAAAACAGAACCTCGAACTAAACCATCCTTAAAGGTAACAAACACGAAACTCCATTAAATTGTATTAATTGTGAAAATACGCTTGAACATTTTCAAAATATAATTTCTATGGGGTTAGTTAAGCTAAAGTTCAAATAAAGAGGCATTTCATGGAAAGAATTGCAGGACGTGCCTTACAGAGCTTGCAGAATGAGTGAAGGGAATTCTCTGTAGCAGAAGTCACCCAAAATTATGGCACATGTTGTAATGGTTTATAATGTCCCATTTGAGGGACTCTAGCCTTCTTGTGAAAAACGACGACAATGCGCAGAACTGAGAGCATAAGTCTCCGAGCATGGATTGAAAAAAAACATCTCACCAGACAAAACTGACAAGTAATTTCAGCTAGTAATCAGTTAACCACAGTATTCAACTCAGTGTATTTCCTTCTAGAGTTCATCTACTATCATGTCAAAAAATTATGATTAATTTTAAGCTTAAAATAGGTTTGTTTTTGTTTTCTCTCTAGATTGGTAGATCTGTGGTTTTCCTCTGAACCGTGCGTAGTTTATTGTAAACAGAAGACACTTGACTTATTCTCATGGAGTTCTGAGTGATTTATTTCTTCAAGCACTAAAAAATTGTGTATTCTTCAGTGCAGTTTTAAATAATGATTCTCATATTTTGATATATAAAACTATCAATAATACTTTGCTACAAATCTAGCACTGCCTAAATTTCTTTAACTTGTTCTTTAATTTGTTCTTCATAAACTGCACTTTTCAGTAGGCCATTATACAGTTCTGACATACTTCATGCCCTTTATTTTTTGTCATTTTAGCACTGAATGCATGTTTCAGTATGAGTCTTCTAACTGATACGAAGCTTGTTTTCTCAGTCACACTGTACTGTATTCACTACAGGATTCTCTAAGACATACAGCAGGTCAGTGCAATCTCCAGGACTGACCATTGGATGCTTTCATAAAAAGCATTTTTTTATTGTGGCAGTTATCTGATAACTTTGAGATAAGTTTATAGATAATGATGTGTATAGACTTGGAAACCTGTGATGGGGAAATGATGCTTCAGTAATGACAGAGGAGGGTTACAGGTTTTCTACTGGAGTTCTGTTTTGTTTTTAACAGAACACTGTTTGTTTTTATTATGTACTCAGACAAAGCCTTTTGTGTTAAATATGAGGGAACAAAAAATGCAGAATGCGGAATTTGCAGGATTTAAGGAATATTATAGGTAATTACTTACTTTTCATAACAGTAAGGCAGCTAAAAAAGTTCAGTCACAGATAATGTCTGTCTAGTAACACACTTCTCATTCTGCTAAATCAAGACATTCTTCTGTTTTCATGTGAAATACGAAACGACTCTATTTTCCTCTAGCCCCGCACACAGGACTAACATGAAGTTTATAGGCAGCTGGCAAGTTAACTTTCTTTCAGAGTTTCGTGGGACCCCTCATATTTGTATTAAGTTTAAACAAATATACCACTTTTATGTCTTAACCTTTGTACATCCTGACCCACTGAAAAAACCTTTTTTGAGTCTTCTATAGCCACATCTGACTTCTGGCCTTGACAACAACTTTCATCATAGCAATCACTTTGGAAGCTTCCTTTGGCTTTTAGACCGTTTTCTGTAAATGTGACACTCTCCTTCTGTTTACTGTTTGTCTGCCTCCACGGGAAAAAGGCAGAGGAGATTTATATACGTTTTACAGTGGAAGAGAAGGTTACTGTCTTGCCTATGGAATAGTGTACAGATCCTTCTGGCAGTTAGTGGAATTTGTCTAGGGAACACTTAGCTTTGATTGGTAGAAAACTAGCAAAAAGGAAACCTCGGTTTGTTTTTGGGACTGTTGAAAGTTGCAGTGAAAAGAAAAGATGACAGCTTTGCAGGAGGTAAGTGCTCTTATATACAAATAAACTCAGCTGGCATTATTAAAAACAAGTCTTCTCAATCAACCAGATCAGAAATACTGCCCTAAGGCAGCCTAAAAAGTTAAAAGCATATTATTCTTCTCTGCTAATGATTCTAATTTAGGCTTGGTTTGGAAGTATTGTTTAGCACCTGAGAGACCCAGGGACAAATGGTGATTTGCAGTTGACGCTTGATGTCTCAGTGATAAGCAGTAACAGAAGTTCTGGCAGGATGAAAGCCAATGTATATTTTGGGGGGGGGAATTGTCTAGTGATTCAAGTTGCATGTATGATGTGTGCTCTCCATAAGTCTCTCTTGCATCACGGCAGTTTTAAAATCTTAACAAACATCATATGATATAGACAATAGTACCTTGATTCCAATATTAATCTTGGTAATCATCTACTTTACTCATTTCCTTCATTGTGATGTATAACTCTTAATCCTTTGTAGTGTAGTCTGATATTTTAAAATCCACATGAATTTCATATTGACAACCTAAGAGTTGTTCAGACCCATGAAAAAAGTTGTCTTTGTTATCCATATTTGCTTTGTTTCCAGCACAGACTGCTACAGAGATTCTTTAGAAAGCATGACTTCCCTCTGCCAAGGGATCTCAGGCAGAGGAATGCCAGCAAGTGACAGCTGAACAGAATATGACATAAATGGTTTATTGTTACTTGCGAGTGAAACGTAGGAAATGAGAAGGTCCCTGAGTGGAAGATTGATATTCGAAATGTTCTAGTTTCTCTAAGAAAGGAAAGTGAGCTAAACAGATTTTGTCGCTTGAATGGGAAGCTAAAGATGCCTACTGAAGCAGTGAAGTCAGTAGCAGTGAATTATTTTGGTACCAGTGACAATAACGTGCATAGTGGCAAGACGGGAATATTTGAGAAATTACACTTGCATTTCTTTTTATCTACTACATTAGTGTTACTGGCCTTAATCAGATGATTTTTTCCCCTAGATAATTTGCAGTCTGGAAAGATAAAGAAAGGGTTCTAGGAAAACTTTCCCACGTTATCACTATGGGCTCAGGAAGTACAAAGAAGGGCTAGTACAGCGGCCTAGTTTACTGCCTTTTGTGTTATCCACCACTACCCACTATAATATAATACTGCATGTCAAAAATAGCTTTGTGTTGGATAGGATCTGACACAGGTTCTCTTTCAGATTCCGGAAGTGTTGTGTAACTTTAAAAAAAATTAAATCTTAAATAAATGAATGCTTAAAATGTGGAGAATTGTTTCCAATTAGCTGGTCAGAATGCTGAAAATTCAATGTGACTTGAGTATAACTCATTGTGTTCAGTGTAGATTACTACTGTGGTTACTGAAAGATAGAGCTGCTAGTGAAAACCTGAAACACATTGCTTAGGCTTTTAATTGGATTCTGTTGAATTTTGAGCATGTCTTGTTCCTTTCTTCTGCAAAGTAAATAATTCATTTTAAAAAATTTCACGTAAATGGTTTGGAAAAATTGAATAAATCAAATAAAATCAAATAAATCAAATGTATTTCCAGAATTAATATATTTTTCAATCTTATTTTGTTATTTTCCGTGCTTTTGCAGGAATTTTCTTCTTCCGTTGCTATCATGTTTAAGTGCATGATGTTGAGTTACAGTTTCTTAAACTTTATTTGTGCCATCTGTTCTAATCCTGTCAATTTATCTCTAATTTCTGATACATTATTTTACTCAATCTATCTTGCTCATGTGTTACATGGAAGTAAGGAATGCATGCTCAAAGAGGAGGGTTGGTGATTAAAATTGTTGTAGTGTATAAATCAGAAAAAGAAATGGTCATCTGACAACAATGTACTGGAAAGGAGAATGGCAAAAGGAGTCTCATAGATAAGGAGTAGTCTGGTAATGCAATCTAGTAACATAAAAGTAAATAAAGTTTAAAAGGAATGATAACAGATAAAATCATTACCTTAAAATAGAATGACACGGTCAAGTGCAGCACAAGCTAAAGCTGTTTATGCTTTCAGTGCGTGGTTCTCATCTGCTGTAAGATGTCATTTTAGGAAAAAAAATAGGAAAAAAAAAAAAGGAAAAGAAGAAAAAGGAATCTTTGAAATTAGTTCAGGAATAGCAGGGAAAGTAGTAAGAAATTTTATCACAGTGAAAGATCCAAGTTTAAAAAAGAAAATAAAAAAAGAAAAAGTCAGCAGTCATGTCAGTATGGTTCCTACTTAGGTCTTCGTATTAGAACTAAAGAGCAAATAGAGGTGATTAAGTACTAACAGTGAAAAGTTTTGTTGGAGTCACAGGCTTGATCTGAAACAGAGCAAGCGTTAATATGGAATCTCGCCTCTCTTTCTGGAAATAAGCCTGTTGCAGTTAGCATTAGTAACATCTATTTCCAAAGAAAACTTAAAGCTGAGAGCTGAGTCATAAGCTCTGAACGTAGGCACAAAGGGACAAACCACTGAAATAACAGTATCTTTCAGTGTGAATATTACCACAGATATTTACACAAAGCTTGTGTTAACAATACTAAGGAGAATGAGTAATGAAAATAAGCAGGATGGTTTTCATGGGTCAGCCAGTAATCTCTTTACCTAATAACATCTTATGAATGCTGCTGAATTGTATTGATAGAAAAGTTTCTCTGATGTGAAATAACCATTCTACTTACAGTGACAATGGTGCAGCTGTTCATGTTCATATACAGGTAATTACATTACCTTAGAAGTTCACATATGAGTTCTTGTTCCTCAGATTGTTTCCATGGCTACTTCAGTCTCATACATGATTTGGTAGCCCCGAACTCATCTATTAATATCTCTAAAGCATCTCTTAAAAATTGAAGAGATGAAGAAATACAGAAAACTGTTTTCCTTGCCTTGCATCTAAATACCAGCGTGTTTTGATTGTATGCTACATTCTTCTTCTCTCACTCTTCTATCCCAAGCAGATACTCACTGCAAGAGTATGAAGTCATTTTATATGTTGCAGAATGTTCTACACAATAATATGTCCTAATTAGCCTGGAGGACTCCATGCCAATAAACTTTACGGTGGTAGTTGTAAAGGTTTGGCGTGTCAGCAGTAGGTCAGTGAATATGTTCACTGGTTAGCTTCCATGAGAAAGGAAATAGCATTCATTTCAAAGTCTATTTCCTTGTCTTTTGTTCTTCAAATGTTTCCTTGTTCTGCAGCATCTTCCTAGATCTTTGTATCCCCAAAATTCTACTCAATTGAATTACTCAAATCTGGACACAAGAAGTTGAGTCTTCATAGCAAGGATGCTAGGCAGAGGCATAAATATTTTGCTGCAGAAATCAGGAGAAGAATGCCTTTAAACTTTATGACTAAGACATACAAAATAGTTTACCGGAGTTATCTTCCATTCCTACTGTGATTCAACATATTATCAGTGAATTATATTGGACAAATTCATTGTGCACTCTTTAGCTTTGTTACTTTCAGTAGGAGATTTTGTCAGTTGCTTTGGCACTCATGGCACTCTTGTGCACAGCAGTTTTGTTTCTGCTCTGTCTGCTGAGACTGTGCATTATCAAGACATTCTTTAAGTGACCTTTACAGCTGGCATTCTGTCTTCATGTAAGTGTTAATATTAAAGAAGGTAGAGTTGTGAACGTGGAAGTAGAATCATGTAAGTTACACCCTACCTAATAATCTACCAAAGGCCAGAAGGCTTTTTTTTGTTCTTCTCTCACATCTTCTTTAAAGTTACCTCTATTGTTCATGTCCTTGTTGAATGCCATACATTGGGTTACCAGAGAGACTGAGATTCACTACTTCCATTTCCAGTAACGGAAACACTTTTTTCTTATTACACTGTTCCTTTCTCTCACAAATTCCCTAAATAGGGGACACATATGAACATAAATAGGTTTCCATACCATACTCTGAGTGTAGGAAAGGTGATCAGGTGGCTACTGCTGATATAAGCATTGATCAGGCTGATTTTGTACCTGTTTTCCAAGTAAAACAGGCAATATTAACTCTTTGATTGAAATTAATGCTCTCTTTTCTCTGTACACATTATGGAACTGAAATCTCTGTTAAATTATGTATAATAAATGTGCATAAACATCATCAGATAAATTATTTTGCTGTCCCAGATGCTCCTGGTAGCATAAGTGGACACTGGTCTTCCAGAACTACATTCATTGAAATGAAACCAGCAAAGCAAACGTAGCAGTGGCTTCACTACGGCATATTTTGGTCTGTGCATCTGTAAGAATCAGATCCTCTGAAAGTGTTCTGAGATGAACAGATGGGAAATTTCTTTCTACTGACAGTGCAGATCATTATTTATTGAACACTGCCCCTGGAGAATTCTGTTCAGTGCAGATGAACCTGAGGGCATATTTCCACCATTGTTAATCTGAGGAAGGAAAAAATAGATCGCTTTGCTCTTGCAGTAAGGTTTTTTTCCAGGAGAGAAGAGCAAGGTGAAAAATGTCTAGAAAGTGTAGTCCAAACGAAAGGTACAGGTGTCTTACTTAAAGGGAAATTTAATTTGCAGAATGTCTGTACAGAAATTGCATGAACAGAAACTGTAAGATATACATCATCTCTCCCCATGGGGGAATTTTGGGCAGGCTTTTCCTGTTGTTTTGCCAACTTCACGGAACATAAAAAGAAGCCAATTTAAGTCAGCTTTTGTGAAATGCTTATGCTGGAATACTACACTGCTACCCCAAAGCATCATTCTTATCTGCAAGTCATTACAAGAATTATACGAATTGAGTGGGTTCTGGCAAAGAAGAGTGGTAATAGATAGAGAAGGTAAGGGGTAGAAGAGGAAATAAGAGATTACTTGTGAGCAGTGAGGGAAATGTGTAAACAAGCACTTTTGGGATTCATGCTGCTACCTGCTGAAGAATGTAGGAGCAATTTGAAGGTGACAGAAAAAGGATGCCCACTTGGTCTTCCTCATTAAAATGAGGTGTAAGACAGTGGGTAGTTAGGCCTGCCAGTGATGCCAGTAAAGAGTACACCAGAAGATGAGCAACATCCAAGCTGTAAAAACACAGTAAGCTGTGCAAAAGTAGGAAAATCCATAAACCCTGCTTTACTATGGAATTTTGTCTTTCAAGGGTGGAATGTTATAGAAACAGGGTTCCTGTGTCATAGATGCCATTTTTAAAAAACTCTCTGTTTACAAATGGGTCTGTGTATAAGGACTGCGCTATTCTAGTCATAGTATAAAATGTGAGTTGGGTTTCTGGTATACTTTTAAAAACACCTTTCTGTTTACAGAACAAATGGAAGTTTACACTGTCGAGAATAAGATTTGAATGTATTGTTTTTGGTCAGATATCTAGAAGTAAAAAAAAAACAAACACAAAAGCCTTGTTTTGTTGTGGGTTTGTTTTTGTTTGTTTGTCAGTGATAAGATTTAGTGATCCTGTAAACATATTGAAGCAGAGCATGAAAGTCACAGCTCCAGGCAAGTGGGACAACGTTTAGATTTCAAATACCCATTTTCTATTTACATATTCATTATTGAAATAAATAAGCAGATAGGTACTTCGGAGCAAATAATAGGTGCTTTCATGGGTTGCTTTGAAAATTTGCATCCAGAAAATAAAGACAACTGAGGCCATCACAAGCTTCTGGGGAGAAAAAAAACCTAATTGTATTTAAATGGAAGCATACTGCATTTATATAATATTTCCAAAGGTGTGTTGGTGTAATTTTGTAGCAATCAGCAGTCTGAGAATTGCTTCTTGGTTGTCGTTCTGGAAGAAAGAAAGCAGAAAAAGAAGAATGATCTTAGAAAGCATCATTTTTTGCAGACTGAGAGGACCTCAGAAACACTGATCGTGTAGAAAGTTAGCTGTGAGGTATATGGTAGTATTAAAAACGAAAACACCTTGCACAAACTAATGAGCTGGTATCCAGTATCTCTGCTGCTGGCATCACACACCAGCACATGGTTCCACTTATCAAAGGAGAGAGTAACTGTTGGGTATGGCTGAGTTTTATTATTGACTGAGTTTTACCTTAAGCAATCCAAATAAGATACAATTCCATGAGAAACCATCTAGGTGATAAAAAGTAATGCATCATCAATAGACTTCTGATGATGCGTGTGATGCATTTTCCTTAAAGCTCTCATACATGTTCTGGACAGACTGCTGTGTTGAAATGGTGCTGCAGCCTCCAGAAGACAGCAGCTGTTCCTCAGTTTGCCTTTTCAAATTTCAGACTCTTCCTAGGCTGACACCAGTTGATATAGTCACTGTCTATTCTAAATCATGCAAAACACAGACAGTAAAAATAGCTTGCAGCAGCACTGTGTGAAGCGGGCTTTTCCGTATTGAATCAGATGCTCCATTGCATTTACAAGCGTGGTGGGAAGGAACTAGGCAAGATTTGAGCATTGCTAACATGACATTGCAAAAGGACTTCAGCTGGGATATCTGAGGAAACATCCTCATCAGTAGTGTTTCCTTTTTAATTTTTTGAAATTATTTTTCTTCAGGAAAAAAAAAAAAAAAGGATTGCTTTATAAAATTTTCAAGGTACCAAGCTTGGTTTAATTTCCTTTCAGTTTTATTAATTCTGATAGGAAAGCAAGTATTGGAAGTGTTCATACCTAGATGCACTAGATAAAAATTGTGGGATTTTTGCACTACTGACAGAAATGGATAGATTGTGTTTGTTGTACACTTATTTTAGTTTGTTCTGTTCTAATTGGTTTGAACTCCTGAACAACCAATGCAGAAGAACTGCCTGTTCTTGTGACTTGTTCTTTATATATTTGTCCTGTGGATACGTGGCCATTTCTGTGCTTCAGGAAGCACTGTGTTACAGGGAACTTGTGATGGATCTGTTCATCTTTATGAATGCTGTATTTAGCAGATTTTAATTTTATCTTCTCCAGACTGATGCCATGGCATCTTCAGGCCTCTTCTTCAAAGACGGCAAGAAACGCATTGATTACATCCTGGTCTACAAAAAGTCAAGTCTACAGGTAGAAAAAAGAAGCACATTTGAGAAGAATTTGAGAGCAGAAGGGCTGATGTTAGAACGAGAGGTGAGTTTTTAGTTGATGTGGTATAAAGCAAACTTTGCAATGCTGTCTTGCTGTACTAAACTTATAACAGATTACTGATGATTTACAAGTCTTTCTGGTCAGGCTTGTCCCTCTGTTCAGTGCTAATATATTAATCATAGAATCACAGAATGGCCAGGGTTGGAAGGGATCCCATCACCCCCCCTGCAGCAGGCAGGGCTGCCAACCTCCCCATTTAATGCTAGACCAGGCTGCCCAGGGCCCCATCCAACCTGGCCTTGAACACCTCCAGGCACGGGACATCCACAGCCTCTCTGGGCAGCTGTTCCAGCACCTCACCACTCTCATAGTAAAGAACTTTGTTCTGATATCCAACCTAATAATAACAGTAATTTGACAGTGTGTGTAATGTGTCTTGCTCAGGTACACTTATATGTATACATACACGCACCCCCCACTGTAAAATCACTTCTAAATAGATGTAGTGCAGTATACAGGGGAACATCCAACTCCTTACACTTTCAAAACAGAAGAAATTTTAGTAACCCGTGTTGTCAGCTTAATATATAACCCCTATGTCTTGATACAGAATGCCTATTTAATCCCCCTATATTTTTAAAGGGGTAATGATGACAAGTTAATCTGCCCCTATCTTACATGTCTGTATTGAGTTCTTTAAGCTAGAATAGTTTACAATTTATGTGCTACTTGGCAGGCTTTCAAATTTTCTAGAATGCAATTAGAAAAACAAGCAAACAAACAAATAGCCAGCCTTTTATTCTAGCCATACTTAATAAAATATCAGAAGTCATGCCAAGTCTCACTTTTAGCCCCCTTTTTCTTTGCATGCTGAAACCTTTAAAAACTAGGAACTTTGAATATTATTAAGGATTTCTTTTTTTACATTAAAGAATGATTTTGTCAGCTTTGCTCTGATCTGTGATAGCTTGTTTTCCCAAGAGTCCAAATTAATATCCCTTTAGGTTCCTAATTAGGTTCCTATTAAAGTTGCTGATACTATTGGGATTAATTAATATTTTTATCTAGATGCTCACAATCAGCCTTTCATATCAATATATATTTTTAAATTGTTGTCTGTGTTGTCAGAAAGAAAAAAATATATGTGTTTGTGTCCTTGTTTGTCTTTTCCATTCCTTTCTGTGTCTTAGTTTTAATGCTACTCTCTATTGCACTTTGATGCCATGAAATGTGAAAAACTATTTCAGAAGGATGTGAAGCTGTTGTGATTAGGATAACAGTACTGAGGATATTAACATAAAAAGGAAGGAAAAATTCAGGAAAACAGCCTTGCAATTTTACTGTTTTGTGAATTGCTGATAAAAAAGATGTGTATTTAGTCTTTCCTAAAGTAAGTTTCTGTAGTTTCTGTGACTTTTGCCTTGATTATTTTCTAAAGCTCAACTCGGTAGAATTGCTTTACGTGTTCCATGTGAAAACAATAATGTTTTAGCTGCTTGCAAGTCCTTGCAATAGCAATATAGCACGCTGCAGATTTGTAAATAACTGGCCTGGAGGTTTTGTTAAACTTATTTTTAAGTTTTTAAACATTATTTTGAATCTAATAGGAAAAAAAAAAAACAACTGACTTTTGGATATTTATTGAAATAGGAACAATCTTCAGCTGGAGTCAATTTATAGGCACTGACATTTCAGACAAAATGTGCTTGTATAAGATAGCGATTCTAAATATCAAGCTATTGAAATGGCTTTTCACTATTACTTTTTCCTTGTCTTTGGAGAAAAACGAATTCCTAGAGGCAATATTACGTAACTTTGACATGACCTTATGGCTCTGATGGGCAGAATTTTGAGCACTTAAAATTGATTTTATTCTTTGACTGAATTTTCCTCCATCATTGCTTACCAAACCTTGTATAATTCAAGTCTTATGGAGGCTTTTTTCAGACTCAACTTTACCAAAATGTTTGATTATGAAAAACTCAAGCAAAGACATGTGGGAGAGGAGTCTAACACTGAAATACTGATTAAAACAAGATAAATACAGGAACATTTGATGTTGAAACTCTTACTGGTATTCATATAAATATGTGATATAAAACATTTCTGTATAACATTCCTCATAATTTTATGGGGCAAAAAAATCCTACAGGGTTCACATTTGAAGTTGATAACTGTCATAACACTTAATTTTTTCTGATTTTTCTGTTTTGGCAGACTGGGATCTGCAGGTTTGTCTTATGGCTCTAACAGTTGAGCACCATTGCACTATTCTCCTTAAACATGAGACGGATTGAAGGGTCTCAAAAGGGCTCATCTGAAATTATTTTGATATGTTAAGCCTTTCTCTACTTCAGCTAGGTTTATAAGAACTGTCCTACGGGTTTTCTGGCAGTTTCTTGTTTACTCCTATGACTTGATTTGGGATGGGATGGAAGCTGTTCATTTTCTATTGTCTGTCTCAGCACTTGTGGCGTTTTCAGGCTTGCATAGATGCTTCATGATTAAATTTGACCTTGAAGTATTTAGAAGGGTGAGTGCTTCATGGGATTGAATTATTGATATGTGTTTATTTGTTACCACTTTTTGCAGCCAGCTGTAACAAACAGTGATATCATGTTTGTTAAAATTCACTGTCCGTGGGAGACGCTGTGCAAATATGCAGAAAGAATGAACATCAGAATGCCTTTCAGGTATGGTGGAAACTATTTTAATGAACTGGTAATTTATTGTTTAAAATATATTTTTAAAAAATAATATTAGTTACTTTAATGCTCGGTTCCTTGTCTGTGATAAACAAATTCCTTGTGCCTTTCTTGCATTAAATATTATTGGAACAGTCAATATCTCCTGTAATAACACTGAAATTTTAAAAGGTTTAAATGTTTATTTTCAACTCAATTCATGTTGTTTTTCTTCTCGAGAGAACAGCTTTGTTGTGTGCTGTAACCTGTGTGACTCATGCAGAATTCCCTTGCAGAACTCCTTTTTCACTTAAATTGCCAAATTTTCCATCTTTCATATCCCATAATGTGGCTCTCTTGCATTGGTCCTAAGCCAGAAACTTAGTCATTGTGAAGCATCTTTAGCTCAAATCTGGTTTCAAATACCCAGTTATATTCTGAGTTTTCACATCATCCCATTAAGTGTTCAAAGTCCTTTCCATTCAAAAATATTTTCTGCAACAGTCATCTACTGAGTGCTTAAGAATATTATTACAATGCCATTTGAGCTCCCCTAATTTGAATGATTTTTGTCTACATTTTAAATATTGCACTGACTGTTTGCGTATGTGTACACAAATACATAAACAATCTAAATTCCCATTCCAGAAGTACTTCTTTCTTGCTTTCAGTACTTGACATCACCAAAGTTGGGTTTTAACAACGATTTGAACTCTTCGTCGTTTTAGCAACTTCATAGATCTGTAGGGATCTTCAGGAAAAAAAAAAAAAAGAAAAAAAAAAAGAAAGAAAGAAAGAAAGAAAGAAAAAAAACAGTCAACTTTTATTTGTAAGCTGCTCATAGTTGTGTTTGTATTCAGTGCTTCACTTTCCTAGTTTGTTGTAGTGTAAAATGCTACTGGTCAGAAAGAAGCCTACTGCCCACCTTCAGTTCTGTGAGTGGTAAGCGCTTGATCACCATTCCTTTTTCTCTTCTAGAGGATTTAAAGAAGAATTAAAGTGAGATCACAAGCTAAAACTTGCGTGAATATTTCAAATAGACTAGTCCTTTAATTGCACTTTTTACATTAAAATTGAACGCAATAGTGAACTCAGCGTAGACTCAGATTAGAACAGAGGTCCATCTTGCTTTGCCAGCAGACACTGTGGGACGTTCACTACAGGAGCAGAACAGCATTCCACGATATCTTCTGTATTTCCAGAAGTCTGTGGTTTACTGACATGCTGAAACAAATTCTGTTTGTTTGTGTTCATCTTTGTGTTCATCTTTGTTTTTATTAACCTCTGTTGGCCTTTTCATGGATGCAAAAGTAGCCATGTGCACTCCCATAACAGCACCCTACAGTCAAACATTGTAGAATTTAGCATCATGTTCTGTCAAAAGCACTGTCCTTTTTTTATTTTAAGTCTTCAGCTTGCTTATTTAAGTTCAACTTTTCTAAACTCAATGGCACCTATTGTTTCCTGAGCTATTTTCCTGATTCAGCAGGCAGGGGAAGCTCAAATCATACCATAATTGCAATGAACTAGTCCTAAGAACAGAGTTTCTCTCTTTGACTTTATCAGAATAATTAGCAGCTTCTGTCTGTTTTGGATACATAACTGAAGAGGAGAACTTAACCTTCCCGGCAGTGTTTCAATGCAGGGAATGTATCATCTTGTGCAGTGTTGCAAAAATTTGGCTTTTGGTTATGGTCCTTACAACAGCAAGTATCAGTATCATAAATGAATAATACATGAAGAATAAGCATCCTGAATTGGACTCAGACTTCTTGGGTTTATTCTGCTGAATGCAGGAATGTAAGCACAACCTACAGAGTTATTATTTATGTTAATAAAAAATTATTTTACTGAGATATAACAATGTCTTGCACAACCAAAGGACTAACCAGCATCCTAGAACTCAATTTTAGCATGGCATGATGCCTAAATATGTTGGCAGATACATAATATGCATAATATAAGCAATATGAGATGGAAATTTTTTCTAGCATTTCAAAACACTGCGGGAATCCCTGTTGCCTTCAAATATAATAAATGTGAAGACTTTCAAAACTAATTTTTGTTAGGACAATGTTTAAACCATGACTTTATTGTTATTATTTTTAATATTGTTGTGAACTATGCATCAGGAGGAACGAAACTGAAATGGTTTTAAACCCACAAAAAAGGCTCATTTTATCAGTGTCCACAAGTATCTCTTATGAAACATAAGTTGTCCTTGTGTATAGTGAAGAAATAAGTTGTTTCTAGTTCTAACTGGGCTCCATTTGTGCAAAACAGCTAAGAGTGGTTTAAGTAAAACATTGGAAGCTTTGAAAAATAAATCAATATATCTGATGTCTACAGATGCTGTAATAATTCTTTTTGGTTTCGCTTACAACTCTACCTAGCTGTACCAAGTATCAGGCTGCCAACAGCCTACAGATTGCTAGACGGATAAATTTGTTATTTTGGTGTACCTTAATGAATCTCAAATACTGTCCAGATGGGCAGTTGCAAATCTTGTTACTTCTGTTGGTTCTGGTTGAATATATCATCTGATAGAGATTTACATACGTATCCCCATTTTTATGTGGGTTAGAATGAAGGATGAGGGAGAATAAACAATCAACTGAAAATAATATTAAGCCTTCATGTTAATGTGTCTACATAAACTTTGTTTTCATTCTTCCTAAATAAATGAACCATGTACAAGATGAAAGGATTTAGGCAAGTTTTAAGTACAACATATGTAAGACGACATGAAATGAATACAAACACAACAGCATTTGAATATTGTCTAATGGTTGTCTTATGAATGAATCCCTGATCAGATATTATAAGCTACAACATGTAGCTGAAATGTAGCTGAAATGTAAATTTCTCTGAGGAGCAAATTTCAGGCTTGAAAATGCTCTGTTTCAGTTTACTTTTTAAACTGTTTTTCATCTGTCTATGAGAATGCATGTTTTGTATTGTCTGGTGTTCTTTTTCTAATGCATACGTCCTTTTCAACTGTCTCTTGCTTGATTATTTTCAGCTGATTTTTGCTGTTCTTTCAGGAAAAAATGTTATTACACTGACTGGAGGAGCAAAACCATGGGCAGGTTGGTGGGTGATGTGTAGCTTCTAATTTTGTCAGATAGTCACCCAGCTAAATAAAATCCATTTGCAGTTGTAAATTTATCCAGGAAACTTGGAACATCAGATTATTTCACTGAAAACTCAAAATATGTTAGCTCCAAGTGTTAAAATATTCATCTGTAACAAGATGCAGTACTTTAAAGTTTTGCCAGTTCTCATTTTAGAAATGCAGATGTGCTTATGCCCAGAAAAAAAGTGACCCTCTTCCTGGCAGCAAAGATTTCTTACTGAATCCAGCTCTACAGTTATGTCTGCTCCTACTGAGAGATATTTCTTTAGCATGTAAGCTACTTCTGAGTGCTTGTCTTCAGTCTAAATTCTGTAGTCAGCAATTTCTTTAGAGGTGCAAATGTATCATCTCTCATATGCATTCTGTTGAGCTAAATCAATGACGTGCTTTGAAGGCTGGTTTAAATTTTTATTTGATAGCCGACAGTAATGCTTTTGCTGCAGTAGAAGCCCTTTCACTCTCTGAGCTCTCACAGTATCACCAGATTGCAAAAGACCTCCCAGATCACCTGGTCTCTCAACCTTTGACTCTGCCATTACTGTAAATGGATCTCTTTACTGAAAGTCATCCAGCCATAGCATTGGATGCCAACCTCATCTCCACTTGCTCCTGGCAGCTAGGAGGGAAGTGAGCGCAGCAGGAGGAGCCTGGGGGAGCTGAGGAGCTGTAAGTGCTCCCTCCTGTATTAGTCAGGTGTCTTGGAGTCTTGTAAATCCTAATTGCCTGTGGAAAATATATGAAAATGTTTACAAGGGAAATCTCCTGAAAGAGTTTTATGTTCTGGATTTTCTTGAGATGAATCTTTAAATTACATTCGATTTTGGTTCTCCTGCTGTTACTTTAGATGATGAAGAGTTCTCATTATTTTCCATGAACAATTTGCAGAGTCTCATGGTAACAGTTTGCAAAGTAATCAGTTAGAAAAATAAGCAATGTACTGCTGAACATCAAAGACAAAATGCATAAACAAGTAAAATATGTTACAATGAAACAACCTATAACATAAATTTACAACTGCATTTTTCCTCTTTCCAATCATCCACATGCTTGCTCCATTTTAGTGTGCATTATGAAAAAGTGATGTGCTTTGTAATGCAAAGGCAAAATTAACTGAGCTTACTGCAAAGTTATTTTATTTGAAATTCATCTGGTGAGTCCTAGGTATTAAACAAATTTGTCTTCCTTATTTAGAAGGACAGATGTCTGAAATGTGTTGTTGAAGTCATGCCGTACCTGTGAACCAAGTAGTAAACAATTTTAATGCCAGGTTGAATTTACATTTGAGACACGTGTTTTTACCTGTGATTTAACAGGAATTTGGGGCTCTTGTTTTGTAAATATATTTTCTCTGGCATTTTTTACAGTCAGGTGCAGAAATTTGGGGGGGAAAAAAGCTAACTTTAAAATTGCTGACACACATCTCATCATTCTCACTTTTGCTGCTGTCATTGTCGTTTTGCATCTGAAATCTTTTCAGGTTTAACTTCTCTGTAATTTATCGAGTGTTTCTGAACATTTCTAAGCTAAGTGGAGCTTACAAGAGGTAGGATGGGGAATGTAGATTTAAATCTTTGTGAATCAAAGGTAAAATTTTAAAGCCACTGAGTTTCTCTAGTTAAGAATACAGGTAATGCTGTTACATCAGACCTTACTGTGATATATATGTTTCTCTGAATCCATCAGTGCAGTACGGTAGATGTGGATGTCTGCATGACTTTAAGTCTGTAAAAGGAGCATTAGGAGCATATTAGGAGCATTCTCAAAACAATGAAGGTGAATGTAATACTGATAGTCTGTGTTTCTTCTACATGATATCTATATGGTATCTCTCTCCCTATTTATTTATTTGCATAAATTTATGGTCTTGTATGGTCTTAAAATGACCTTGTATCTGCCCTATCAGGCATCTTAAAGCCAGGTAAGGTACCTGACTTCTTGACAAGACTTGTAGAACTTCTTGTTTGTTTTGTGTTTTTTTTTGTCACAATAAGAGAGGCAAACACAGAAGAAATTGCTGGGTACTGACTGATGTCAAAATATCCTATGTGAGCAGTTGCTCAGTTTTGGTGTCTCATTCCATTGTAGCTGTGGATTCTGGTCAGAAAATCCCTGTAGCAGTTTCACAAGGAGAAATAATTGCTCCTTTAAGTCAGTGTGGTTAAAGAGTGAAAAAGTGACAGAAGAGCACTGCTGTGCACATACGATCTCAATATGGAGGTGCTGTATATGAAGCTGCCTTAATTCCTTGAAACTCCAGTCACAGTGGATGGGCTCGTCATGTTAGTTTAGTTCTGAGCACACCAAATTCACTTAAATAGTGCTTCTTTTCACTGGCATCTGCTGACTAGACATAATCTGCAGGGATTTTTGGACTTAGTTTATTCCAGTTCTGTTCATCGTTGAGCAGAAAGGATGTTGAAACCATTTCCTCTTGTCCTATCACAACAATGATAGGGGCAATATGAGCATGCTGGCAAAGCTGATTTCTTTAAAATAATCATTATCTAATACGTATATATATTTTTTTTCAGATTTTGGAGAGTAAAAATGGTCAAGGCTTTCTACATCAGCTAGTCTAAAATAATTTCACAGTATAGAATCTGATATCAGATGCATCATTCTACTTCCTGATGTATCTGCCTGTTTAAAAATATATAATAAAAATCAGCATGTTGAGAACAGGAAAATAAAGGAAGACAATCACATGAAAACTATTAAGATATACTGTATATAACTTTGTGCTGGAAGAGCTTCCACTGAAACTATTAAGATAATCATCTTGCATTATAAGATATTGTTTGAGAAAGCATGTGTCTGTGTGGGACTTGTTTTCTGCTTCAGCCATTATGACCACAGTTCATATGAGTTCTGTTTCTCATAATGCTTATTATCAAGACTTTCTCTCAAGAGCAGTACCAATTAAATACCTAGTGTGCACCAACACCTTGATAAACGTGTAGCAAGAAGATATTGAGAGAATTTTAAATGCAAGTTTAAAGTGATGATCCCACATTTGGCTTAGTTTTCTCTCTGGCATGGCATGGTATATACCATAGAATATGGGTACAACTTTCGCTGCTTTTGTGGATAATAAGGGTCACATTTCCACAAAAGTGTCCTTGCTGCCTGTGTGCTCACTTCAATTAGGAAATGGAGAGCTCTGCTTCTGCTTAACACAGGGATTCTGTATTTATCTCTAACAAACATCATGTATTTAGCATTCCACTTCTTGTTGCTCTCTGTATGTCATGCACACATTGGCACTGAGTGAGGTCCACAGCCCACTGAAAAATATGGGGAAAATATTTACCAAAAATCCCTTCTTTTTTGATTCTTTTTTTCCAGTATCTCTCAGGTGATTCTGATGTCTTAAGACATCATTCTGTAACGAGACCTACACCTTAAATACACACATTTTATTGCAGTTCAATATAAAAAAAAATGCAGGCCAATAACGTGTATAAAATTAGAGGAATAAGATAAATTTCAGCATTTGCTTGAAAATAAACTACACTGCAGTGTATTATTACATCCATAGACACTGTCCTGAGATACCGTTTCATCAAAATGCCAGTGGAAGAAAGCCTTTCATTTACCAGTATATGATCTAATCAGAAATAAAAAAATATGTTCTGTTTGTCTTAAATGCCAATTTTTAGAGAACTACAGGTAGTATAGCTTTTGTTTCATTTGTTGTATCAGTATACTGTTTCCTAAGGTGTAAAGTCAAGAAATTACCTGTTTTCATTGCATTTCTACTATGATGTCACTGAATATTCAGTGATGGATATAGAAATAACAAGTGGATAAAAGCATGCAAATTTACATTTGTTATTTTCTCAGTTTGCAGAGGAATATGAGAGAGCTGAAAAGTTGGTTGCCTAGAAATCCAATGAAGCTTGATAAGGAGGCCCTACCAGATCTTGAGGAAACAGATTGCTACACAGCACCCTTTAGCCGTGCACGCATACACCAGTAAGTGTTGGAACTGGAAACACAGCTCCACAGACCAGAAGGGTTTTCTATTTTCTCTCTGCTTAGCAAGTCCCATAGAGGCAGCCACTAACAGATGGTCGCTGGCAAATACCCAGTATCATGTCTGGTATTTTCTATGGAATTTACTCTTAAAGCAAAAAATCTGCTCTCTGTTACTTGTTCTTTGGTATTGCTCTTTGGTTACAGCTAGTACTGCAGGCAAAAGGTTGGCTGAAAAATGACTGACTTTTTTGGTTTAGAAGTTTGCTGTGTTCTTTTTTTTCCATTACATTACAAAATGCAAATACTTGCTCAAATTTGCTTACCTTGATTACATGTTTTACTTAGGCAAAACCTAAGAAAGCTGTTGAAACTGGGTACACCTGGAAATGGGCTAAATACACTGTCAGGGTTTTTGCTGTCAGCCGTGCATTTTAAAAAGGCTGTTGTCTGTGAGAGAATAAATACATACACTCTGAAGAAAAACTGTATGTGATCACCATCAGTGTGCTCATTTGATCTAGTTTAACTGTGTTACAAATTTTTTAAGCAACAAAACAGTAGAAGTCTTGAAGTTCTACCTGTTGATTTTAAAATTATTTTGTGATACTTATTTAGGAGAGGGAAGTTCATATGAAGGAAAACCATAAGTTAGGGTGAATAGGTTTTTTTTCTCCTCAATAAAGAAACTATGTGAAAGCAGACTGACTTCACCGTAGGAAGGTAGAATAATTGCATTATTATCTCAGGGTTTTTTTTTTACTAATTAATTATATTGCATCAGGTCAGTTGCTTCTTCATGGTGCAGTTTTTCGAAGTGCTCAGCTGACGTGATGAACTGCAATAGTGTCACCTTTGGCACAGCTGAGAAGGGAAAAGCTCCTATATGTCACATTTCTGGCATCCAGAATCCTGAGCCATCTGGGAAAGGCTATTTGTGATATTTGGCTCTATCTTAGGATTCTCTGAGGGGAGGAAGTTGCATAGCTGCTCCTCAAGCATCCGGTGCTTGGAGACAATTATTATTTCCCACTGAATGGCAGTAGTAGTAGTTTTGTACTCAGATCTCTCAGTTATGTCACGAATTTCAGAACGATCGCTTCTTCTGAAGAGGTTTTTTTTTCATTGTTGTCTTTTCAAATGTACATCCAGAAAGAAAATTACCTGGGCACTAGGAGAGTTTGGAAAAAACTATATTTTGTTTTCTGTTTTCCCAACAATCCATGCTACTGACAGTTTTTTGAGAAGGTCTGAGAAGGTGCTTTAAGAATGTCAAATTTTGTATTTTGTGCAATAACCAACAAGTGTAAAGCTACAATAAATCACTGTAAGAAAAAAACACATTGAGCAGCTACATTTCAGCACCTATGTATTGTGTTGAGTATTAAAAGACTTCCATTATTTCAATAGCTTTACCATAAACAACAAAGACAGCTTCTTCAGCAACTCCACAAGAAGTAGAATTGTGCATCACATGCTACAGAGAACCAAGTATGAGGATGGAAAATCCAAAATGGGTGAGAATGCTGAATTTTTTTCCTAGCCTGAAGCTATGAAAATTTTATATCTGTGTTTGCTTGAGAAACTATTTAGCAGAGTAAAATTTAATTTTGCCATCCCTTGAAATCTTTTTTCAACTTGTATTATAGTTGAATGTATGTTGCATGAAATTTTTCCATTAAATAACTCAGTGAATATTATGAATTGTTTTCACCTTAATACTCATTAAGGTGAAATTACTCATTAAAACTCATAAATTTGAGAGATTATAATAGCTTCATGTGATCAAGAGCCATAAGTGAGATAACTTAGATCTCAGAGAACTGACATGAGTCTTCTAGGACTGGCCCTAGTACTGCTACGACCCAGCAGTCCCAGTCCAGCAGAATTGGTCAGAACTACACTTCAATTATCTGATGTCTCCATGCAGTTCAGAGACAATTTAAAGACTAAACTTGAAGACTAAATCCAGTTTTTGCCAACACTCTTATTACTCTTATTATCTTGTTATATAAACCCTATATTTCAGAAAGTCCAGTTATTCATTTTCATTTGCTGTTAAGAGAGTATATGTATATGATCTACTGTTTGTCTGTAGGAATTAAGAATTTAACGTGGATGCATACTTATAAAGATGATAGCAACTACAAAATGTTGTTGCTTGGGTTTCTGGGAGAAAAGCGGTGGTAAGAAAATCATAGAAACTGAGGGATGAAGTCAGATGCTATTGAAGGTGCTGGTGACAGTTTTCATCTTGTAATTAGTGTAATTTCTATGTTTGAATGGTTAAATCAGAAATTTGTCATGAGAATTTACTTCTTAGGTCAGCTTGGCTACACAGGTATGTCCTCAAAGGCTACTGAATTGTTTTATCGTTATTATTAAGGTTGTTTATTCCTTATTTTTTATAATGAACTTTGATAGTAGAATAAATCTGGTTTTAGGAGGACTCTAGGAATGGATCCGGAATGCTCTAGCAGAGCTCTGATCTGACACAAACTCCTTCAGCTGCTTCATATTTAAAAGTAACAGGATATTCTCTCTGCGCCTCTCACTGTGTGCACACCAGATCATCTGATCACCCATAAATCTTTATCCTATGCTCTGATTAACACAAGAGTGTGACCACCTTCTCACATTTGATCTGGCACAGGCACCCAATTGTGAAAGTAAAGTTGTGGAGGCTGACCTTCAGAATGCTATAGTTTAACAGAGCCAGAGAGCTTGAGGAATTATAAGACCCCCACCGGGTGGGTCTACTGATGATTTTCATGTTTAACAGCATCCTAATTACTTAATAGGAAGTTGCATTCTCCTTTTGTAACATGAAGATTCTCAGTGTATAAAGCTAAATTTATATTGAAAAAATATCACTGGAACTACTGCATTTCTTTCTTTTTAGGTATTAATAGATTACTAAACAATGGAACGTATGAAGCAGCATTTCCACCACATGAGGTAACCTCATTAATTTTGTATTTGCATTTACATTTTGATTAAAACTTGCACTAGAAGTATGAGATACTTCATGGTTTATAATTCTGTCTTGCAAGTTTTTCTATTTCACTATGTAATGTTGAGTTATTAATAGCTCTTAAATTAACATTGGCTTCTTGAGGGTCTTTTCTTTAGCTGCCTCCATTCAAAAACACTTTTTTTTTTTTTTCCTAATGGGTTGTGCAGTAGATCAAACTTAAGGAAACTGGTTATTTATTTCCTTTTTAGGCCTTTTTGCATAGTCCTGGATAATTTGTGCTTGAAAATATCTTCTTGAGTAGATTAAAGTCTACTGAAGTCTGCAGAGGTGTGAAATGAATGAAAAACTTTATGTTTTGAAAGGAAAGAAGCAACCCACACATCTTTGGTCATCGTAAATGACTATTGGTAGCATGATAATTGCAGCTGTGAGCACTGTGGTTAATTGGGCTGAATGCTGTGACTTTATCTTGTGTTTCAAAGGACAAATCGATGCTTTAGAAATTGCTGAGGGTGATTTTTTATGTTGTATTAATAATTAAATACAGGAAATACAGAGCAGGAGTATTTTAGAGAAATAATTGAGTTAACACTTCAGTAGGGCATTAGTAGGGAAAGGTTAGTCATACTGCCAGAAAAAGCTGTGTAGCTTTGTGTTGCTACCAAATCCATACTCTCATATCCATTTCAGACATAACAAAGAAATATATACACAAGCAATGATTTCAGAATCACAGAATGGCCACAGTTGGAAGAGACCTCAAGGATAGTGAATCTTCAACCCCCCTGCCACATGCAGGGCCACCAACCTCTACATTTAATACTAGACCAGGCTGCCCAAGGCCCCATCCGATCTGGCCTTGAACACCTCTAGGGATGGGGCATTTCAGCTTAATGAATTCATATTTTTAAGCCACTCTTACCTTAATTGCAGTTTTACTGGCGCTAACGCTAGCGGTTAAACAGTCCAGTTATTTCTTTTTTTTAATCACAGAATTAAACTAGAGTGAAAATTCGTTCCCAATGGGAAACACTATAGGACTTGCTATGGATAAACAGTGCAAAAAGAAGCAGAAAAAAATACTTGTAATGTACAGTACTGGATAATGCCTTATGCATTGCACTCATTCTTTCAGATGACTGTGGAAATAAGCCAATGCTCTGTCTTTAGGGATTTCTAGATGTTGCAAAAACTGTTCTATGCTGGCATTTTTCTATGCTTTGCTGATTTTATTGCAAAACGTTGTTTTTAAGTCATTCTTAAACCAGATAGCAGATTCCAACAAATAGTGCTATTTCAATCCTGAGCAATTCTCAAGTTAAATTCTGAAATAAATTATAAAAAACTCAAAATGACTAAAAGTACTTGAGTCTCTACGGTTCAAGAGTATCTCTGTTTTCTTCCCACAATGATTTACTAGTGAGTTCTTTGATGAAACATTTATTTTCCATAAGTGAGTGTTGTTCAATGAAAGTACACTCTGGGGGGACGTCCAAAATAATGCCAGTTCTATTGTTTCTATCTTCTCAGCCTTGCTAGGGTACATAGTTCCTACAGTTTCTTATACTTTTTAATAGGAGTTAAATAATATCATTGGAAATATCTAGGCCAGAAGGATCTGCCTGACCTACCAGAATTTTTTGGGGGAAAGGAAAAAACAGATGCCATAATGTATTTCATGAGAGTTTTTGAATAGTTGAGATGAGGAAAAGCATACGAATAAGCATAGAACAATGAAATTGAAACACTGTTCTTGGAGCAGTGTAGAGCTGAGTAATTCTTGGTAGCCTTATACTAGTATGGTTTTGTCATTACTTCTTGCAGAAGCTGGCTGTTTGGGAAGTGTATGTGACTGTCTCTCTTGCTGCAGGTTTACATACTACCAGGTGACATTTCCTGGAGTTGTCCATAACAAATTGACATCTATGCATTAAAAGTAATAAAATCTTCATTTTAGATTAGATTCAGATATGGAAGGAATGTATTCGTTTCCCGTAGTGTCCAGTAACACTTTTCATTTCTCTGTGGGTTGTTTTTTTTTCAGGGAAGCCACAAAAGCAGACATCCCATTAAAACACACGGAGCTCAGAATCACAGGCACCTCTTATATGAGCGTTGGGCACGGTGGGGAATGTGGTACAAGTACCAACCTCTTGATTTAATCAGGTATTAGTACTTTTAAAAATAGCTTGTTTCTCTGATATGGAGAGCCTGGAAACGATGCATCATCTATTCTGCTAAACTGTTCATTCTTCTTACAATTTCTGTAAAATTTATTACTATCAGGGAAGAATTGGATTCTCTACATTGCTTCCTTCGGGTGGTCACAAATGTGCAAGGCCATTAATTTCAGATAAGGTTGAATAAAAGTATATAGATCCAGATGCAGTGTGAAAATTAATTGCAACAAGCGATTAGTATTTTAATATCATAGATTCCCAACTGTAAAGCAGAGAAATATATTTAATTAAAGTGAAGTAACAGTGTTGTCTGGATTTCACCTTTTCCTCAAGAAGATGTTAGATTCCAATTAAATCATTTTTCGTTTCTGACAGTTTTCACTCCTGATCTGACAGGCATAAATAGTCATTATGCAGAGAATTGCTGCACCAAAGGCTGTGGAACTAAGCATGTGCTTACTTCTCATCTCTGCTCACTGCTACTTCATCTCTTACAGTAACTGATATCTAAGCCTTGAAGATTTAAAGCTGAACCTTCAGCTTGTCTTTTCAGTCTCTTATTTTCTCTGTTAATAGTTTGAAATATGTCATATTATGTGACTGCTCATCATAAATGATTTTTATAATAGAATACTTAAGTATTGCAAACCTATACTGTTGCTTTCTAGAAGCTGTGTGCATGTAAGTCTGTATGTTGTGTGTGAGTAACCTCTCCTCCACTTAACAATGTTGAAATGGGCTAGCCTAAATTAAAACGTTTTTGTAAACTGACAACAGTATTTACTATAAGCTTGTAATGGTGATTCTTTGTCAGTGTTGCTGTACTAATTGTGAAGACAGACATTACTGCAAGTTTTAATTTGAGAAAATGTATACATTTCCTTTTCATGTAGGCGATATTTTGGTGAAAAAATTGGACTGTATTTTGCCTGGTTGGGATGGTATACTGGAATGCTGATTCCTGCTGCTCTGGTTGGACTCTTTGTTTTCCTTTATGGACTGTTTACGATGGATTCCAGCCAAGTAAGGTAAAATCCCATTTGAAAACATAAAATAGCCTGTTGAAAATAAAGAACAACTTGGCACAGGTTAGATCATTTTACTTGTAAATACTTTTCAGATATTGTAATCATAATAATAACCAAATAGAACACTGGGTAATTCAATGAAGTGTATCCACTTTGTATATCTGTTTTGCACCAAGGTGAATGCAGAGCGTTTACAGCAAGCACTCTAACCATTGCATCTGCAATGATTTCCATTCCTGCAGGAAATGAAAGCAGTGCTGATTCTAATGCCACATGTAGTACAATGGTTATCATTCCAGTCAAAGCTAATGGGGGAAAAATCGTGACACATTCTTTAGTTTTACTTCCAGTTTGCTTTTGGCTGTAGTTTAGTACAGTTGTAAATTTCAACTTGTGTGTGTTTTTTTTTCCCCTTCCAAATGTTAGTAGTGTCAAATTTGTTGATGTAAGCTGCAGCCATCTGAGGGCATTGCAACCATGTGAAAGGCACCTCATTTCCATGTTCCCCACAGTTGTGATTTTGCTCTGAGAGTGGCTTATGTCAGTTTAGAAATAGTGACAAGACTGTCACACTTGAGTGCTAACTGTATTTTTAGGAACTGTTTCAAGAGAAGTGAGCTTATTACAGGCTATTATCCATAATAAAGTTATTAATGATCATACAATTACAGCTGCAGCTCCAACCAGTTTGGATGCTCAGGCAGTGTGCACAGTGGAATCAGATTTCATAGGCGATGTTTCCTGGATTTGGAGCAGGCGTATTTGACAGCTCTATGTGGAATTGTCTTTGTTTTCTCTTACACAGTGAGTTATTATGCTCATCAGTGCTGTAATTAAGGCATTCTATTTTACACCAAACTCCAGAGAGACTTAACAACTTCAGACTGCATTAAATGTAATAAAATGCAATAAACATACCGGCCAGAAAATGATGCTATCTTTCTCTGTATTAGGGTTGTTTTGAACAATAAATATATGTGAAATACACCAGATGTAACTAAAAGCAAATAGAGGATCATCCTGTTCTTGAGCGCAAGTATTGGAAGTACTGAACTGGAAGACTTACATTCTTCACCTTTTCAATGGCATATTTAAAGCAAGCGGGAACTTGTCATTATCTATTGTTCTCAGGATGTGATGATGATATTCCAGGCACTAGAAGAAAAGTTGTAACACTGACATTACCCAATAGAAAAAAAAAAAGGGTTTCTCAGAATTTAAATTAATTAATGATGTGCCAAACTTAGAGCTGTTTTATGCTTGTGCAGGTGTTGTGTGCCGCTCCTCCCTTGAATACGTGTCTCCAGCTTAGCAGATTTATAGGAGAGAGAGTTATTTTGCATGTAGAACTTTTAGGATATGATTCTCAGCTAGGCAGAGATAAGCCAGCCTCCATATTTTCCAGTCTTGTTTTTTTTTTTCCCTTGGCTGATGTTGAGCAGCAACATGAAACAGACAGGCTCATGGAGGTTGGTTGTTTCAGGTTCCACGCTGGGGTGCTTCAGTGTAATGTTGGACTATGCAGAGGACCAAGTCCCACCGGGGGCTCTGGACTGTCTTCTAAAAGCAAAAGCCTGAAATTTAGGTCATCTGTTTGTTTAGGCTTAAGGGGAGGGTGTAGTTATATATTGCTATAGCTAACATTAGTAGTATCAACTTCAAAATACCAATAGAGTTAATACAGAAACCTGTGTTGTGCATTCTGTGCAGTCCCAAAACATTTGTTATCTGGGTGTGTTCATTCTGGGCAAGTCATCTCTGGTTTGTCGAGTGTGAATTTGTGCATTCGCTTTGACTTGACACAGTAGTGCCATCTCTGTGCATTGCTGTAAATAGATTCATAAGACCAAATCTAGGTGTAGGAAACCCAGTTGCAATTAGGAATTTAGGCTCAGTGCCAAGGTATTCTGGCAGTGTCCTCATGGCCACATTACCCCAGATCCAGTATTATTTTTTCACGTGGAACTGAGCATTCATCCTATTAATGTCTGTAATTATCAATCAGTAGATATTAGGAAGTGTTGATTTACAGTATTATGAATTATTTGGGGAAAAATAATGGTTTTCATCTGTCCGCAAAATTTGAGCTTGCAACTGATGCAATTATTTTTGAAGAAGCACTTTTTTCTCAGTAATTCCCATTCACCTCTCGGGATTATGAAGCTGGCCTGAAGGTAGCTATCATGAACCTCCCTCTAGTGGCTGCAGGCAGAGGAATAACATCTTATTCTTTCTGTGCTGAAAGAATAAGTACATAAGATTTCAAATCGAATTGAATCACACAGTGGTTGAGCATGAAGAAAGGTAAAACAATAAAATGAGAAGACAAATCCCCCAATACTCTGCAATATCAGGAACTATGCTGTACTGTTGTAAGCAATTGTACGTGTTTGCCCCATGTTTTGAAACGTATTTTTCTCCACGGAGATGCAGTTTTATTGAAAGTGATATGGAATGGAAGATGTTCTTTTTCTTGTATGTGATTTCAGTCAGGCTTGGTAAAATGTTGCTGCCAGGATTTGGCACTGTGGTTTCCCAGGGTGCTTTGGCTGCTGTGTCAATCAATACTTTCAGGACTCAGCTGTTAAATGAATGCAACCAAGTGAGAAATTCTGTGAGTAAAAAAAAATAAAAATAATAAAAATAAAAATAAAAATAAAAATATTCACAGTTGTTTCCAGAATATTTAGATTACATTTTAAATGCTCAGATATGAAGAAAAAAGCAGAGAGTGTGTATGTCTGGTTTCATACACTTTTAAATACATTTTGATCCATTCACCCTTCCTGAGCTGAACTGGGAAAAGTGTGATGGTTGTAAGAAGGGCTTTAATAGACCTTTACAAGTCTTTCCATTTGTGTTCTTTCTTTTAAGCAAGTTTTGTGGCACGTGCATTGCGCGTCTTTATTCTATATAAACTAAATCTGATGGCTTTAAAGGTTGCTTTGGGCACCTTTTTATAGATCTTTAATTATCACTGTTATCATTTCGCCAGATATCAACACAGCATGGCTATCGCTGGCAACTCAATTTGGTGAAATCCACATTATGCAGAAAAAACCAAGACTGTAACTCAAGATATAGGATGCAAAATACCTAGCATTTATAATGTTGAATTCAAAGTACACTTGCATTTGGCCTCATGTTTGACAACAAATTGCATCACTGTCAAGCTGTTATATCCTATTGTTGAAAAAGGATTTCCATTGCTTGCATACTTGCATGGAAATGCAATCAAGAAAATCCTGTTGTGTGGCACACTAAAAGTTTCATACTGCTCTGCTTCTCTGAAATGATAGCTATGCTCATTCTAGCTTTCAAGGTTGCTTGCAACAATTTCTTAAGTCCATGTTATGTTGTAGGGCTTTCATGAATTAGTGGTTATGATGTGAAGCGCAACCTAAGATCTCAAAATGTCACATCCTGGCAGCTGTGGTCTTTTATTTACCGTTATGTCGGATGGGATTACATAATAGATGTACATGGGATATATGGGATACATGGGATACATAATAGATGTACTCATTTGGAAATAAACATAATCCTCCATACAGTATTAGAAGTGTAAATTTAGGTTTTATGAGAAGAAGTAGTGAAAGCACAATGTTAATTAAACCAGTAATTTCCTGGTATTTGCATTATACCATTACTTTCCAAGTATGACATAGGATCATTTCAGGCTTGTCAGCATTGCTAATGGTGATTACTAAGGTTCTCTGTTTACTCACCATAGCTAAAATTTGCTCTAAAATTCATTTTTGTACTTTTCTTCAATTTGCTTTGCCTTTGTCAAGACAATTATATAATATTTCTGAATATGAATAGTCCTAATGAAGTCAATGACTTCACATCCCCAAACCTTAGAACCTCTAAGCAGCAGAATGCAGTTTTTAGATATTTTACCCCCAAATTACGATATTGTTTTGTTGTCCCTAGACATCAGTTCTCCCATACATAACAAAAATGCAAAGATTTGAATTACTAATGCCAGATTTCCCTCTCAGTGGGTTTTTACACTGTGACCCACTGATCAAAGTGTCTGCAGAGTCATACTACAGGACAGACCTTCAGCTGGATAAGTTGATTGCAATCAGTGATGTCCACCTTCTCATGTTTTTTGTCTTCTATTTCATATCATATATGCAGTAATTAGGTTGGCAGCTAGGAAGCAATGTTTTGTTTCTTGTGTTCTTTGAGAGAAATGGGGTGCTTACAAGAACAAGAAGCATGGTATGATGCCCAAAGATATTATGTCAATGATAGGGCCCACAGTTTTAATGTTTCTGGCCTGAGATAAAGCTTTTAATGCCTTTATTTATTTTGAGTCAGTCTTGTGGTTAGGCATGCTGTTAACTAATAGAGAACACAAACGATGTAGCCTCAGAAAATCTCGAGGATGCTGAAAGCCTTTTAATAACTTTTATTTTCCTATCTTAACTAAAGCAAAGAGATCTGCGAGGCAAATGAAACCATCATGTGCCCTATGTGTGAACGCAATTGCACACTACAAAAGCTCAATGAAAGCTGCATATATGCCAAGGTAATTATTAGTTTACCGCTATCATGAATGTTTTTGTCTCAAGGCCCACTTTCGTTGTGTAATGGCAGCCTTTATTGCAGCAAAGGTTACAGATTGTGTTGTATATCTATGAGTTTTCAGCCCCTGTATTCTGTGCTTCTACAAATGGAGTAATCTGAGAGGTTCAGAGATTATTCTAAAATTTGCTTTACTTTCTGAGAATATTTTCTTCCTAAAGCATTATTTTTTATCAATTGATTAATTCCCCTGAATTAAAAAAAAAATAATAATCTTGGGAGTTTGTTCCTACTTTTCTCTATATTTTATTGTTCTGTTTTCCTTGCTTACGTGGTAACTAAATTTCTGCTCTTCAAAAGGAATTCTTGAGAATTTCATAGGATTATCTTGTGTATGATGTACTCTACTTTGTCAAGCTAATGCAAAGAATTAACACAACTAATGTTTTGCTACTAGAAGCTATCCTTCAAACTTAGTACTTCTGTATACATGCAGTGCTTTCAGGTGAGCAATATGCTTTGATGTGTGCCATATGTTCGTGGCTGGAAGAGCAGCCTTGGCATTTTTCTCCAATTTCTTTAGCCCATAAGACAAACTTTGCTCAGAAGTCAGGATTTATTTTACTTATAGAGCTGTGATTGTCTCTGGATCATGGGATCACAAGAACACTAAGCAATGTAAAAGAGAAGAATCAACTCTTTATTGGATTTGGAAACCTGATTTCAACAGGACTTGACGTGAAACTCAACATTTAGTAACTTCATGTGAAGGAGCATTTGATAAATGTTTGACATGAATTAAATGATTACTATTTATTAAAATTTGGCTTTTTATAACGCTGCATTGAAAAATGAAAAAGCTGTATTTCAACAACAGCAATAAATACTGCTGTAAATGTTATATTTAAGGCTAAACTGTGCTTGGCTTTTATGTACTGCTATAACTTTATAGCAAAATACTTGAACTACTTTCATAAGTTTTTAAAATGTGTACCGAGGATAAAAGCTTTCTTAATTGAAATGATATTATGCAAATCTTGCAACCCATCCCAGAAATCTCTTATTAGATGAGAAGTAACTTATAAAGCAAGTTACTGTAGTTTGACAGGAAATTAATACAGACTGCTATTGGGGCATATTGTTATTTTAATGACCTCAGCCAATAAAAAGCAGATTTTGTCATTCAATTATGTTTATATTACAACTGGCTCGTAAGTCATGCATTTTAGTGTCACATTTTGGTGTCTGCAAAACTTGTGGAAAATAATGTAGGCTCCCAGCTTTTTCTGCCAATCCTTTAGCCCTGAAAAACTAACCAACCTCAGACAGAAACACAGAAAACAAATACATTTTTCGTATTGGGATCTGTGTGTTCTACATCTCCCCTGTGTGGGTCTGATCAGTGTTCTATATGTATGGGTAAAGTATGCTTCATGTGCAGAGATTGATCTTCAAACGACGCAGAGAGGCTTTTCTTTGGGAAAGAATATGATAACCATCTGGCCACTAGAATGGCAAAAGAAGTTCCATGAGGTTTTATGTAACTGTGTAACCAATTTTATGTAACTTCATTCACTGTGTTGTTTCCAAAGAAAAGTTCTCTACATCTTCAGTCATCTCTCTCTTGCTAGGAAAGGGCTGGTGTCCATAAGGGCTCATATCCTGCTGATTGTCCTGTGCTGCTTGGGTTGAGCAGCAAAAACACAAGCACGGCATCTGAATGGCAGTGAGTGAATGAAAGTGATCCGTAGTGCTGGAAAGTACAGTCTTACTTCAGATGAAATATTCTTTTGTACTTTCTGAAGCACCATTAATAACAGAAATAGAAATATTTTATTTAGAAATAAGGCATCAGATCTGAACTCTGGCTAAAGAAAATAGGCATTACCTATTTACTTTCTATTCCTGAAATGGAGCCGGCCTGTATTTCCCTCTGGTTTTGTTGTTGAGAGGATCTGACTTATTTCTACATCTTCCACACACACAACCAAAGAGCTGCTATACGAGGGAGGTTCTTGTTATATTTCAGGAAAACACACTTTTGTTCTTTATACTTATTCTGTTCTCTGGAACAACTCATTGTATATAAGTATGCTGGCATTAAGTTTACTAAGAAAAGTGAATTTTACCTCCCCAAGCCTGCTTATGTCAAGGGACTTGTCTCACTTATATGAAAGACTTGGGCTCATATTTCTTCTTATTAAAATTGCTATTATGGTTTCTTTCATTAAACATTCCTTTCTTACATTTCCCAAGTTTCCCTTTAGAGGAGTACTTCAGAGAAAGCAAAGTAATGCAGAGAAATCATGTACTTCAAATACTTTTTCTGTGGTTTCTTGCCAGACTGGCAGACAAAATACAAAAGATGCATTTTTCCTTCTTGCTCCTGCCCATTTCTTTCGTTCCTTCCCTCTTTTTTCCATGTCAGTATAAAAATACTCCATTACTGTAAAGATTATAATTTAAGGGAAGATCATGTAATATCTGAGTTGCAATCTGAATTGCTGAATGCCCAAGCTGTCATCCTTACCCACTTGATCTTTTTGATTAGCAGAGGCTATCAGCGTGCTGCACGGTGGCTCTTGGGCTAGTTCTGTTCCCAGCACACCTTGCACTGGAGCTTTCTGGTGGGGTGTTGATTCAGAGTGGATATGAAGTGTGTAAAGTCAGTATCAGTCAGGTGTGCTGACTGACCAGCATCCTAACTCTGAGTGTGCTGCTTCTTCCTCTTCAGTTTCTCATCCTAGCATATGCCTTGGTACAAGTTGGTCTGCATTATCTTGTAACATTTTGTGCTTTTTTTCTTGTTTTTCCCTTTCTCCAAAATGTGAATTTGAAGGCTGTACCTTCCTTCCTAATGCTCAGCAGCATCTTAGCCATCTTTCCTAAGAAGAAATGTAGGTCTGCTATTCCTGGATAATTTACATTGCTGTCAATTGGCAACCTGTCATTGATTTAAAGAGCATAATATTAATTTCAGCTTCCTAAATACAATTTCCTATTATGGTTGGCATATAAGAAGCTCTGGATTTTTGTTGTGAAAATTCTAATGTATGCACAAGAGAGATTCCTAGGGTGATCCACAGGCTTGCAGTAACCAGTTTTTCCTTACTTTTTACTGGTATTCTTTGGACCTTACACGTTATACATATTCTGCCCCACAGAGCTTATAAGGAGTGAGATAAGGGATAAATAATGGAATCATAGGATCAGTAGCAGAGCATGTATGAAGGGAAATTAAATACATGATTTAGATTTGCATTTCAGAGTTGGTTACTTAGAATTTATTGCATGGCCTTTCAACAAGGAGGATTTGCTGAAATATCTGTATGTAATTTTATTGCTGCCTGCAGAGAAATTGTGCAATAGCTTGGGAGAAGTAGAGAATGAAAGTAAGAGACATTAACTAACTAACATACATATTAAAAACAGTGAAACATTTGAAGTAAATTGGGATTGTGAAAGCCTTAAAATAGAAAATGAATGGAAGCCTGACGTAGAATCCAAGGGCAATTCTGGAGGAATTTTTAGCCTGTCTGGTCACAGAGCATCTCCTACTTGCTGTCGGTGATACAAGCAGTCTGGAGATGCTTGAAATGATAGGCTAGGAAAACAGCTCAACTGATAGGCAAAAATAGGATGGAACAGACATTGATAAAAGAAGCATGCAAGCAGGACTTTTTACTGGAATGCTTGGCTTTTAATTTCTGCCATCAGTTACGTCCTCTGGGTTCCTTCTTTGCTGAAGTGAAAGTGGCAATATTGTCTGTTACTGATGTATTTATTTTCTGTTCAGGTTACACATTTGTTTGATAATGGAGGGACTGTCTTCTTTGCTATTTTCATGGCAATCTGGGGTAAGTAAATTTTAATATTGTTTTTTAATTGACCTGACCCTTTTTGAGGATTACTGGATTAAAAGGTTATAGTTAATAATCAAAATTAAAGAAGATTAAGTTTTTATTGCATGAACAGTTCTTTTTTCCTGTTTTCATCCACTTCAATTACTGTGCTAGCAGTGGTTGAAAATAATACCTTTTATTGCTAATATGATGACTATCTTTAGTGTCTTAAGTGTCCTTAAGCCTGAGTTTTATATCATGCAGGCAAACGTGGGGTAATTTCATAGAGTCACAGAATCCTTAGAGTTGGAAGAGACATTTAAAGGTCATTTAGTCCAACTGCCCTGCAATGAACAGAGCTACAGCTAGATCAGGCACTCAGAGCCTGTGTAGAGAATTCTTACAGAGTGAATGAGAATGCTTTGCAGAGCTAATTAGAGGATAATGAAGATTTGATGATAGATGTTTACAGCAATTTAACTATTTATATTCATATTCACAGTTGAAATAAAACGTTCATTCCAACATCACCTGCTATGTGATGGGGGGCAAAGGAGGGTGGTAACCACAGGGGCTATGTTGAACAGGAATTACCAGTAACAATTTTCTCTTGTAGAAGGTCAGTGTAATACTGCCACACAAAACAGATGTGATGTTTCCAGCACGAAACATTTAATGGAATTAGTTTTCACTGAAGCTAATACTATTTTGCTGCTAGGAAGTAGAAAAGACTGGTATTAGGAACAGGAGATAATTAATTTCACCAATGTGAAATTAATGTGTCTATGTAAACCCCTAGATAATAACATCAGGTCACATAATACATCTGTCAGAAACGAAGCCAGCTATTACAATTCTAAATGTTCAAATGACACAACATATCTTTATTTACATAAAATGTAAGAATAAGCAATAATCATCCTATTTACAACGAAGGGTGAACATGTTACAGATTTCAGAAGCTGGCCTGTTAGAAGCTAAAAAACAATATACAAAGCTAGAAGACATACCAGGTTAGTATAATCCATATGCATATGCACACAGAAGTCGTAACTAGATTAAAAATTAACATAACTGATGGGCATCCTTGGGGTCCCTTCCAAGCCAAGCCATACTTGATGTTTCTTCATTGGCTCCTACTCTTCCTGTTATAGCCTTGCAATTACTAATAATTAATTGCATAAGCTGCTAAAATACACAGTTGGTACTGTGGTTCTGTACTAATGGAGAGAGCCGCGGTTCGGATGAGGCCAGGGTAAGTGTGAGGAGAAAGGGACACATAAGTTGTGCTGGTGAAGCTAAAAGCTGAGCATTGCATTTACTTTTTTTTTTTTGTATGTTCAAGGAATTGAATGTGTCTTCATTTTTTCAGTCTGGAAACACTGCAAACATTGTCAGGTTCTATTTTAAATGGGAGTCATGAAGGTTTCATTATTGATCCCTACAGGAATGGCATCACTGCACGTTAGCCATTCAATTCTATAGTCTTTCAACTACTTTGGAATAGATACGTGTCCTATTCTTCTTCTGTGTGATAGCCATTTTTTTCTCTTTCTGGTGTGTGCATGCTTATAATTTATTCACACACTGCAACATTTACAGTGAGTTAGTGAGATTGTTCCACTGGTGTGATTGCAGTCTCCACAATAAATTAGGCATTCTAACATCATAGTATCAAGAATGTATTCCATGTGAGTAGCTGCTTTCCGCGCACTTTGTTCTATTTGTTTTGTCTTTTGTTACGTCTCTCCCTCCACAGCTCTGTCTTTTTCATTTTCTTTCTTTCTACATAGACCTTTCTGGAGATTGCAAACAGATTAACTGCAGTTATTTGCATTTTATGCCATGTTTTTACTCATTAGCTGGGCACAGCACATGCTTTTTAAGATATCTATATGTATGGCAGTACTAATTTCTTTCAATCGAGACAATCATTTCTTCTGTCTAACCTTTACAAAACGTGTTGCATAATTTCTACAGATCTCTCCTGTGATGCAAATAACTAATCAGTTTGACAGATGGATAGAGGCTTGTCCTTTGTTATTCCCTTTGACAATGTTTTTAACTGTCATCACAGTCAAAGGATAAATTTAGTTCACGTTACTCAGTAGTACCATTCTCCCCAGCAAACTTCAACCTCTGGGTAATCCAAGTGAAACTAATTCTTTCTGTGTTATTCTCTGTGGAAGATAGAGTGGGAAATATAATGTCCTATTTCAGACAGGAATGATATTTGGATGGAATAGTTTCACGTCAAGGCCATGAAAGTGTGGGGGAAGGAGGTTGTACTGATGCTAACATTATATTACAATCCTAGTCGGAGACTGTGTTGTTACAATGTCCGCATTCTTGCCCAAAGTTACACAAGGGGGAATTTTACCTGTGTGTTATTTCTCTATATTATTCCTCAGAAAGCTAGTCTAAAACTCTCCCATGACAACTCTAAATTGATCATCTAATTTCCAAGCAGAAGAGTGCTGTTCTGGTCCTGGGCCCAGCCCCTTATGTGTCAGTGCATCTTGTGACAACAAGTGGGAACGTAATCCAAAGCAAATTTTACAGTCCAGGGAGGGATGGTGTCATGCCATCCATACAGATGCTGTCATGTGGGTACCCTGCGTTGTGTGCCATGCTACATATGCCATCAGGAGCAGTCCCAAAACTTGTTTCATATGGCCCAAGCGAGTTACCTAAGTGGAGAACTGTAAGGGTCATATGATTATGGCTTAGGTATTGCTTGAAAATTTTTATCTCCATCACAGTTTATTTCAACAGTGTGTCACAACTAATTTTTTTTTTTTATATAGGAGCCATGGGGAGTAAAAAGCAAAAGCCACAGTTCAACATACAAGGATAACGAGTCCTCCCAGTAGCATCCATTCAGCACTTTTATGGATGGTCCATTTCCAAAGCTATTTCCTCATCTGTCTTTCTGGCAGCTTTCAACTGTTGCATTTTTAAGCCAGAAAGGACATATTGCTAGAGTTTTGTTTTGATTTGATTGTGTATGAGAAAAAATTGTGTCTAGATTCTTGATGTTTAAACATTTGAAAATAGGTCCGGGAACATAGCAGGAGAGTGGAGATTGCATGATTACACTTGAGTACAAATTTATACATATTCATAGAAAAGACAAAAGATACCAGATATTACATTCCTTGATATTTTGATATTTAAAAACAGTTTGTGAGTAATGATGGTAAAGGAGGACAGAGGCATTAAGTTGAGGGGAGAATTGGTGAAGTTATAAAGAAAAATAAGGAAGGGTGCTGTCAGATAAAAATCAGTTTGACTGGACCTGGACAACATCCAACTCTGGATGTTGTAATTCCTAATAATTCAGTAAGTTCAGATGATTTAAATGACTCCATACGGAAATAAAAGATGACCTTAGGCAAAGCATTTGTGCTGTTTCTTACCTGGACCACTTCTTGTATTACATAGAAAATGTTCCATCAGGCAAAATAATATAAATCCCAAAACTGCTACAGTGATACCAACTATTGCTCCTGCTTTGTTGATTTTGCCTAGGATAAAAAAAAAAAAAAAAGAAAGAAAAAAACATATTTAAATGGCAATAATCTGTATAATCAGGTACTTCACCTTCTCTTTATAGCAGTCAAGGTTCTTGTAGAGTATGATTGCTAAGCATTTGAAAGACTTTGCAGACCATGACAAAATCAAGCTCTCTGCAGAAATTACCAGCCTTTGTAAAGCAAAACATGCATCTCTATCCTTGATTTTCAAGGGAGTGAAAAGGTGAAGGGAAAAAAAAGGCCAAGTGAGTGTTCAGCCTAATTTAATTCCAGAATCAAATACATCTTTTATTTTAAAGAAATAGGCGAGCAGTGGTCACTCTCTGAGTGCATTTATTTGTGAGTATTTTAAACAAGCAATTACAATTGCAGCCTCTTAATTTCAAGTGGCTAGGTTCTAAAATATTAGTTTAAAATGTTAGAAGTCCAGAAATGCTTTCTGCACCTGTATGGTTAGCAGAAAAACTGCATCTCTCCTCAGATTTTATGAAAATTTTCTTTAAGGTATCTTCTTTCTGTTGGAATTGAACTGACTCTACCACCCCCTTACTTTTCAGTCACATTATTTAAAAATAACATATGTTGTAATTATTAGAACTGTGATAGGAAATGTGAATTATTGATGCTCCATCAGCTCTTAGTACAAACTGTACTGCACTGGATTTGATGGAGAAGCCTTTCAGTCCTTTGTGAAGAGCTTGAAAGCTAATTGATGGCAAAAATTAGTGTACCTAGTAATCTTTTCTTCACCTAAAGACCCAATTTGGAACAGTAGGATAGAGAAGTGCCATGAAAGTTTTATGCTCCATTGTTTTCCCAAGCATACTCAACTTGATAATAAACACAAAATGAGTAAATCCTTTGGAAGTATTTAAAAGAAACCACCTTTAGTCGTAAGTTTCTGAACTTAGATAAGTTAATGTACTACACGTTTAAAATGTTGTTTCTGTACTTATGCTTTCTTGATCCACACTACCACCCTTTGTATTGTATAATTATTTGTTTTTCCACCTTTCTCTAGTTCTCTGCATTGAGGAGTGCTAGAAATAAGGAAACTGGATGCTGCTGGATTGTGTGTGACTCTTAAAATAATAGACGTGCAATAAGAGTCAGCCAGTCCATAGATGGAGCATGAGATAACTGATAATAGTTATGCCAGCATTTTGCTTTAGGTGAGTTTTAGTCTATTCTAGGTCACCTATTAATTCATCTGTCATATGTAGCATCCTGTTCAGTGTTTGTTTTTTAGAAAAAGGTTTGATTTCAGCATTAGAAGTTTATTGTAGAATCATAGAATGACTTGGGTTGGAAGGGACCTCAAAGATCATCTATTTCCAACCCCACTAATTAGTCTACTTTAGTTAGACTTAAGCTAAGTATTTACCTTTATTGGTATCTTCTTCCTTACACAGTACAGGAGAAGTGTTGGTAGAACTATGCTTCAGGTCTTCTGAATGATGTTGAGGTTTGCTGTGGGACCATCCTGCATCGTTGTGGGGATATCAGAGCAGTGCCTGCGGGAGCAAAGTGGGCATGATGGAAGGTCCATCACTGGGGAGTGCTGCTGTCAGTTAGGTGCTCCCTGTCAGTGCAGAGCTTCTCGGCGTCACTGTGAATGGCACGCCAGCAGAAACAGAAGCAACATCTTTGGTCACTGTAGAGAAGTCACTCGGGGTTGTAAGTGTTGCTGAGGACATCAAGATTCTTTTCAGGTTCGGGGCAGAGCTGTTTGTTCCATCTTTTGATGCCATAGTGAACACTGAAGGTAATGTGGTGCATCAGTGGATCTCAGAGTTGTGCTGACTGTGCTCACTGCTGCTGCAGCTTGACTTACAGCAGAGAGAATTAAGGCAAGTAGAAAAAGGAACATGGTTCCTCTGGAGGGTTGAATGGTATTGACTACAAAAATTGTTTTGCTATATGGAGAATATGCAAAAAATAATTTTATTTTTCAAAACAAAACTAATCAGTTAAGATCAAAATCAGCTTCTTTAAAAACAAGTGTTGGACTGTAGAACTCTCAGTAGTTGACCTGTCGATGCTGAAAGCTTTACATCAAGTGTTAATGACTTTAATAGTGACTCAGAAGAGTACTGATGGTCAACAACAGAAAAAAAAGAGGTTTCATGTTTCTATAAACAAGATTCATACTAAGAGGAGAACAATCCCAAACCACTTTCTATATAAAGCTGTTACGATGTATAGTTGGATGGTGCATTCGAGGCCATGTTTACTGGGAAGGATGGCAGTACTAAGAGTGTGCTAAAGAGTTATGCTCCATTGTGAAAACTTGCTATCGTTGCAGTTAGCCCTAAAAAGTGGCACAGAAGGTTTTGTGACTCTGAGCATGGTGTGTCATATGAATGCTGCCTGGAGCAAATTGAAATCTCATTCAGTCCAGGGATTATGGATGGTGCTGAATTGGTGAAATGGAAACTTCTTTTCTAACGTTGAACTAGAAGCTTCAAATTAAGCATCACTTTTTCAAACACTGTATTGAGAATGATGAAGAACAGTCATCTTGAAATCCCTTTGTTGTAGCAGATCCACTGTTCAGTATATCAGAGCAATGGGAGTCTTGCAGGTTTTTGGACAGAGTCCTAATTATTATATGTGTGGGTTTTTTTTTCCCCAAAGATTATATTCACTGATATTTTAAGTATTTAAAACACGTATTTTTACATAATCGGAAAAAAATATGATTGTGATGTGCATTTTATGAATACAACTGAGCCTGTGGTAGGTGTACTGTCTGCAAAACATCTGCAGAACGTCTGCAAAACGTCTATTCAGAAAAACATTTGAATTTCTTATGGAAAAATAAAATCTTCAGAACTATAAATTTAAAGGTTCTTTCTTTGCATGTCATTAAACTGAACCTTGCACTTTTTACTTCCCTTATTATTGTGGCTAGAAAACACTTTAATTTATCTAATAAATTGCATAGCTTACACAATTGACACAATAAATTTCTTAATTATTTTTTCCTAGATGTCTGGAGTAACATGTTCAGATTTGTAGAGGATGCATATGCATAGTAGGCTTTTTAAGCTTTATCAAACCTTTATATTTAAAAATAGATGGAGCAAGCATAAAGCAAAGCCTACAGTTTATCATCTCCTAATATTCAGAAAGAAGCAGTAGCAAATGGTGATCCCAGAAATGTACTGGATGTTTGTACCGGTGGCTGTTTGCTCTGATTGTTTGTTTGATTGTTCAGATTGCCTTCCAAAGATGCTCCTAAATATAATGAGCAGTGAATATTGCATTTTCAAACTTAGTTTATCTATTAAACTGAGAAAATAGTTTATAAGCTTTTAGTAAATTATGAAATGCAATATGACTTGCATAGTATGAATGCACTAGCATTGCTTTCTAAGTGTGCGTTGTCGTTACAACTAAACAGCACAAACTGTAACAGGTAAGCAATGCCTTTCATCTCAGAAATTTGGTTTAAGTTGACATACACTAAGTTTTTCACACCCAGCATTTAAAAGGGACTCTGAACTGACTCAGAAGTACGCTCCATATAGAATTTGGCTGCAATAATACCTAGCAGCTTTCCAAATGCTATAGAATAGAGCAGTTATTAATTAGATTCACTATTAATAAAGTTTAAAAGTACCCCTCAGACTTACCTTGGTGCTCTACAAAACATTCAAGTGCTGGAACTGTGCTGTGACACAGAGTGCAGTCAGCCACCAAAGTGCATGAGCCATGCATGTGACAGTGTCACACTTGCAAGGAATGCGCAGGACAGGTGAGGTGGGGCTGAGCAACTTCCCCCTTGTTGTGAGTGAGCTCTGCCATTGCAGGGTTCCAGAAATTGCAGTGTTTGTGGTAAAGTGGGTAGGCAGTCCTTATTGCATCATCCTTTGAAAGTCTTTGAACCCTTTGTGATGGGTGGCTGGCACTGTAAACCGTAGAAACTGTTGTTCCATGTGCAGTACAACTGTTAATTTAACAAAAGGTGGCTTTCTGTTAACACAGGGTTTCCAGTTCTACACTTTGTGAGGTGAAACCTGGGAAAAAAAAAAAAAAAAGAAAAATAGAAAAAAGTCTTTATACTATAAAGCAAAAAAAAAGGTTATGCTAAGAAAAGTATGCTGTTGTATATTGTATAAAACAAGGACTAATGTGATGATCTAGCCAACCCAAAAATCTAGTGATTTTTTTTTTTTATTGTTTTGTTCTCTGTGTATTTATTCTAGACTGGTATGGTATGTGGTGAGGAGTGACTCAGAAGTGTTTCAGTGGGAATGCCTGGCTTTGTTGTCTACATCCACTTCAGATTTTTCAAGAATCAAATGCAAATGCTGTTTCATAACTTGTCACCAAGAGAAGTGTTGAGTATATGGCATATAAATATGTTCTTATGGGGCAACTAGAGGTGTTGTCATGATGTGCTGCAGGGGGCAAGCAGAAGGATTTCTGTGAATTGTTCTATATATTTTTATTGCTCCTTTTGGTGTATGAAGCAGTGGTCTGTAAAAGGAAGGAGGACAGAGCCTGATATTGTGGGTTTGGTTTTCTTTGAATCCTGGCATTCTCGTAAAGGAGATTTTCTGCAGTGTGTATCAGCAGACATCCATCTCACATTTATTGCTGTGTCTGGGTGGACTCGCTTCTAACAGATTGCTCAGGAGATCTGAAAACAAACACCACTAATTTGTGTCCAAATTTATATCACATGCAGCATTAACTAAGTGACAAGGAGTTACTGTGCTAAGTTTAACAATGTGCTTTTCACTAACACTCACTCGTTATGGTTCTGATACTTAAGTGTATATATAAATAGTTGCATGGTATTTGAAAATAGCAAGGCCTTAAAAAGACTGCAATTCAGTTCCAGAGTAACTGTTGCAACTGTGTGAGAGTCAGTAGCCCTGCCCTTGACTTCAGCACTGATCTCGTTAGGGTTACTCATTTGTTAACAGTCCAATTCACCTGCTATTGAAAGCAAAATCTGTTTGTCTGGGTGACTTAAAGCCTAACGAGAAGGTGCTCTGTGTCTCAGTTCTTGGCTAAGTGTCATACACTTGCAGTGCCAGGATGCTGGCCCTCTGTTCCTGGAAGGCAAAGTCTCCAGCAATGAGCACAAGTGTTAGCAGATGCAGAGCTGTGGCCATATGGAGACAAGGTGGCTGGGTACTCCAGGCAAGGAAGATGAGAAAAACATGTTGTTCAACTGTAACCTGTGTGCATTAAGCAGCAGTTTCAATTTGGAAGCACGTGTTGTAGTAGTCAGTGTTGTAGCAAGGTTGTAGGTCTGGTTTTATTGCATAGCTTTGCTGCAAAGGAGTCCTACTGAATAAAAAAATTAATGGAGCACAGTTTTCAGAAGATGCTAGCTGTTGCCAAGCTCTTCAGAGAGGCAGTGGAGAAGGTCCTCCAACTCCTTACAGAAATACCTCTTTGCAGAGACCTTTTGGGGAAATGAGCACACCACTCATGTTGATGCAGTGACTCTTTCACAGTGTTTGGAAGAGCTGTGTTCACAGAGCACTCTTGGGTTCTCTGGGCGTTGCTCTGTTTTATTTCTCTGCTGTCTGATTTCTATCCATAGCATTTAACAGCTGCCATTTTTCTTTTGTTTTCTTGGCAATGAAAAGCTTTTTCTGTACCTCTTTCCTGTCCCTCTTAAGACTCAAACATAGTCCTCTGTGTACCGGAAGATTAAGGACTGAGGAAAGCAAGTACCTCAGGGTTCCAGTTCAGCACAAGCAGTATCCACCAGTGTAAGGAAAGTAAACATGAGGTAATTGAAGTGAGAGAGAATTTCATGAGCAGAAAGGTTAGGCAGAAACTCTGCTCTATCAAAGCCTTGTTCTTGATCATGAGTGTTCTTGATGTTTAGATTAGTCATCTATTGTATGTCTTGTTTTTCTACAGAAGTAATTGAGAAAAGTCAAGGTTTAGCATTTTCAGAGTAGAGATCAGGATAAGAGATGAGTCAGGGAGAAGTGCCTAGCAACTGGGAGCTGGAAGGGCTCAGTGGCAAGGAGAGTGGGAGAGTAAAGGCAAACCAGGAAAGATGCAGGTTTTCCATAGAAATGGCCTGTTGCTTGGTTTCCATTTCACTGACTCAGAAATTTATGTCAGTAGGATTCAGAATTCATTATTTTACTTGTCGTATATAGGCTTATTTCTTAACTTCTGTGCCTTCGAGTGTAACTAAATGAACAACTTGATTTGTGCCATTGCAAACTGTCAGTGGTTTATAGGCTGGTTCGTCCTGTTTCCATGACCAGCAGGGCGAGAGGACACAAGGACCTATGACCCAGGGAAGGGAAAAGGGGAAAAAGAGTAGGGAGATGGGCCTTAAAACAAAACAGTGCCAACGATCTGAGGAAAAACAAATTAATTTACTAAATAAGAGATCAGAATGCAAGATAACACACTATAATACAATATAATACAATATAATTGGAAATGAAGATAATAAATCAAATGAAAGTATCTGAAAGCTGAAGGCCTCACTCCAATGCTGTGATGAGATGTCACCCACAGCAGAGATGATCCAGATGATAAAAGGGGGAGGGGAAGCGACCCAAACATTTTGGCACAAGTCTAATGGCTATGTTGAGAATGCTTTCTAGAATAGGTCAGCAGAGAGGAACATCCAATGCTATTTTAAAGAATGCGTTGTATATCTCCTATCTGGAACATAGAAAATTGTTTATTTCCTGTATAGCACCTAAGTGCACAGAAGTGTGCATGTTGTGTAAGTATTTTTCTTGCAAACCTGTGCAAGAAAAGTGTTGTAACATTTCTAAATCTCATATTGCATTGGCTTTATCAGCCCTTCCACTGACAATGAGAAAAGGTTATTTTTTCTTTAGATTATTCAAGTGCAAACTGTACTTATATTTAAATAGGAAAGTTGTATACTTTTGTTTTCAAGAGCACCCAAAACTTAAATGAAATTGGTGCAGAAGACAAGAACCATGCTTGGAGGATGTAAAAGCACACTGTCTAGAAATAATATTCAGGAACAAGTTTCTTTTATTCAGATGTCCCTCACTGCTAAGTAGTTGTATGGAGTAAACCTCTAACTTCTAGTCATTCAGTTTAAAATAGCATATGGATAAATCATATCTGCAACTATATGTACATATATGTTGCTACATTTAGAGGAATAGTAAAAAAGAAGGGATGTAAGACCATCCAATCCTTATTCTGAGTAGTAGCCTGCCTAAAAGGAAGCAAATTTTCTCAGTCCGTGTTTGAGATCACTGTTTTCTGGGGAAGAGTTGGGCAAACCCACATTCTGTAAGGCTCTCATCCAAACAAGGTGTTTGCCCTTTATAGCTTTTGTTCTGTACTGTGGAAAAGAATGGGCAACCTCCATGGTAAATAACAGTGTTTGGAAAACTTAGTTATTCATTGATTGTAACTATTTTGGTAGGACCTACCACGAACATAAAATTATGAGAAGGCTATGATTATGATCTTGCACACAGATAAAAATAATAATTTAAAGAAATATTTTAGTAGTGAAGATACTCCAGTAGGAATTGGTGTAACTGAATGAAGCATCGCTGGTATTGTTCAAATAGGATCAGAACCTTGCTCTGCATTTATAGATACCATAGTGTATACATGCTTTTTTCTTCTGAGAAATATTTTAAACCATACAGTATACTTGAATAAAAATTAAAAGTAAATTAATCAAAAAGGAGTGACAGTGTTTCGTATTAACGGGTACCTGTTTGTACAGATATAGCAGAAAGCATAATAATAGATAAATTTAGATGAATGTCCTAAAATAGTGCTCCAGTTTTAACTGTGTTTATCATGAGTTTATTCATGTTCCATGGACTGTCAGTCAGAAAATGTCTAAGGAAAGTTACCATGTTACAGTATGTTGATTTTCCTAGGTTCTGCATGGAGTTCTTTCTTTTTTTCTTTCTTCTGCCATGACTAAATGCAGTTTATGATTTCCACAGCTACAGTCTTTCTAGAATTTTGGAAAAGGCGGAGAGCTGTATTAACCTATGACTGGGACCTCATAGATTGGGAAGATGAAGAGGTAAGATAAAGCAGAAGTAAATCTGTAAATTTTGCAGTCAGCACTATTCAAGTGTCAATGAGAAAATATAATGCCAGCCATCTGAATTTTCCATTCACATTGTATTTGCAGTTCTTACACTAGTCATGGAACAAATCCCAATGTCTTTCTACATTTGTTGAAAGCACCCTTTGAAAAATTAAGTGGATTTTTATTATTTTTTTTCAGTTTACAAAGAGTTCTTTAACAGAAATAAAATGCATGAGCTGTAATAGCCTTAGTGAAGAGATGGATCTTTTCAAAGAGAGTGCAAGTTTAACCATTGGCCCACTCCTGACAAGCCAAGCCAGTTCAGGACTTCAAGTTTTGAGGAGTGATTGCTGTCTATAATGGACAATATAATATATAATATACTCAATATATACTGTGAAAGAATGGAAGTATATTGATGTTTTTCCTTTCTACAAGATGTGTTTGTAAAGAGTGTCATAATGGGGCTCTGGATGAACAGACAGCTCGATTTAGCCACCCAGCTAGGCAAAGATGCTAATACTAGCAGTGAACAAAAACTAAGTCTCCAGAGAGTGAAATAATGTACATACAGAGAAACAAGAGCTACCACCAATGCCAGCATAAATCCCTACAAGATTTTAATTCTACGGTCTTGTAAAGTTCTAATCCTTGAAAGTTCTTAATCCTGTCTAGAAATGGAACGAGTGCAAGCAAAGGGTCAGAGAGTGGATTTTAAATCCTTCTGGGAGCCATAACTCACTCTTTGACATTCTGTTATCAGCCTCAGCAATGATCAAGTGATTTTATTATATTACTCCATAAATCACAGTGAGTATAGCTCTAATGTAACCTAGCTATAATGTTTATTCACATGCAATATGATTCAATAGAGACTTTATCATAATGTGCTTTATAGCTTTCCACAGACTTGTAGATACAAACTAGTATCTTTTAAAAAGTGCTTTCATATCAGAAAAAGCACCATCATAACTGGCATTAATTTATAGTGTTCTTATCAATTTCTGCAGACAAACTGGTGTTTAAACACTATTGTGTCCTTTCCATGCCCTCACAGACTGGGGAAGGCTGAAAACTTCTCTCTTCTTAGTTGATCTCTGGCACATTTTCAAAGGATTTTCAAAAGAGAAAAAATTACATGAAGTGGAACATTATTTAAAAAAAAAAAAGAATTTGTATAAGGAATTTTTTCTATATCACATTCTGCCTGATTTTTTGATAGTTCAGTGAAAAAATACACCAAATGAGATCTCTCATCTTATTGCAGGAAGAACTGCGTCCCCAGTTTGAAGCTAAATATTCTCAAGTTGAAAGAGTAAATCCCATCACAGGAAAACCTGAACCTTTTCAGCCTTTTCCCGACAAGCTCAGTCGACTGATGGTGTCTGTCTCAGGAATATTCTTCATGGTGAGGTTAATAATAATGGAATTAGAGCCTTTAATCTTATCCTGATGTAGATACTGAACTAAGTCATTAATGTGTTAATTCAGAACATTGGACTTACATAATGTAGATAAAACAATCAGTTCGATATTATTGCTCATTAGGGACCTCTTTCTTTTAAAAGATGTGATATTGTTACCTTGTAGAAGTTCAAGAAAAAAATATTTTAATTCAGCCATTTAATATTTTGATTCTCTCAAAATTTGCTTCCAAGACAGATGGGCCTCTTTAAAACTCCTGTTCATTTATTAATGCAGTGGAAAATATTCCCAATGTGGTTTTCCTTGTTCTAATTTCTCTACTCATAAACACTTACCTGTAGATTTCACTAGTCCTCACTGCAGTGTTTGCAGTCGTGGTGTATCGTCTGGTAGCCATGGAACAATTTGCTTCTTTCAAGTGGTATTTCATCAAGAAGTATTGGCAGTTTGCAACATCTGGCACTGGAGTCTGCATCAATTTTATGATCATCATGTCACTCAATGTTGTAAGTTTTCATCTAATGGAGAGATTTATTTAAAATAGCAATTTATACAAGGTTACTCCATTTACTGGGTATCAGAAATATTTCTATGCTAATATTTCAGGGATTTTTTTCCTCTTCTAATATTGTGTTTATCAATGTTTTCCTCTACTGCCTATTTTATTTGTCACTAGACATCTTAGATTGTGTCACCAATCACTTAGTACAGAGTACTGCTTTTGACATTTGCTTTTAAATTTTTCATGCACCTTTTACAAAACGCCAGTTCTCCAAATACAACTATTGTTTTCTTGAAACAGAATTTCATTTTCCTTTTGTTCTGTTGTATTTTTTGTTGTTTTGTATTTTTTTTATAGTTGTATTTTTGTTTTGTATTGAATTGAATTGAATTGAAATTTGAATTGAATTGATGATGAATTGATTCTCAATTAAAATGCAACTTTGATACCATTTTTGCTCAGACCTGGAAGGACTGTGATTTACAGTTCTTGTTTAAGCTTTCCCTTTCAAATAGCAGCACAGGTTTCATCATTTGCTGTGGTAGCAAATGATGTACATTGACATAAACTCTATTCCTTTATAGATGTAATAGCATGCATTATTTTTTCTTTTCCTATTCAGACACAAATAGGTAAGAAGGAACAGTAAGTCAGCAAACAATATATTTTATTCCTGTTAAGGACATTGTGGACTTATTGCAGATAGAATGCATTCTTTAAAATAGAGCTGTCATGTATTTATTTCTGTTACTACATATGCAGTTCTGTGTTATAAATGAGTCAGTTCAAGTTGAAAAGCACACCAAAATTATGGACAAGACTATGGACATTGTCCTCTGAGCTCTGCCCATATCACTTGGTGTTGCAGGGCAACAAAGCACTTATGCCTTTGATTTTTTTCTTCCTTCTCCATTAGACATCATACCAGACAAGATATACTGTACCTACATCATCTCTTCTTTCTGTTTTAGGTGTATGAAAAGGTTGCCTATCTCCTGACAGACTTAGGTATGTAGGTCTTTACTACTGATATGGTCCTTGCTACTGATGACATATACATTCATACTTCCATAAAAGAGGTGCATGCACAGTAAGATGCTGGCATTTCCCTAAGTGAATCAGCATTATCAGCAAAAGAAATGTTATAATGATTTCATTAAAGAAATAATACAAAAGAAAGAAACTTATTATAGAATCACAGAACAGCATGGGTTGGAAGGGACCCCAAGGATCATCAAGTTCCAACACCCCTGCCACCAACCTTCAGATTACAGTTCTACTTTTCCAGGGTTTTGTAGTATAAAATGAAAACATTGTGTTAGAACAAAGGACCTATTCTTTCTTATAATGCTAAAACATATATTTTTTCAGTTCTTCCCAAATGCTGTTATTTGCATGCTTGTTTTTTTTTTTTTTGTTATTGTTCGTTTTTCTGTTTTGTTTTGTTTGTTTTGCTTGGATAATTGGTTGTTTTCTTGTTTGTTTGTTTGTTTGTTTGTTATTTAATTGGAACTTCGTTATGGAAAAATTGGTTTAGGTTACATTTTCTAAGATAAAAACTTTCTGTCAAATTTTAAAGCAGCACTAATTGCAGTGCATTACAAAGTTATGCTAAAGTTCCTCTTTGTTGTTCAGTCATACAGATGAAGCTTTTTAATTCATAGAAAGCAAATTGTAGATAGCAGTTAAGAACTCCTATGTGAACATGTTGCCGTCCAGTATTTCTTGTTACATGCTGTCTTTTCAGCCCCTGTGAAATTATGCATTTGATCTTAACAGCAAACTCACGGCATAAATTTAACAGCTCCCCCCTGTGGTTAAAATATTGAAGAGCATCAATAACAAGCTCATTACTTCATCAGGTTCCATGTAACGGGCAAGTTAGAAAGATGCAAAATGCATAGTCAACTTATTCAAATTAACAAAACACTTGAAAGCACTGTTGTTGTTTTTTTTTTAGACCATGCTTTTTTCTCCACTTAGCTAATTTTTTTAAATCTATTAAATTATTAAAAGGTGAAGGGAATGGGAAAGAAAATAATTTTGTTCTTATATATGACCTGATTTTTTTTCAGAGTATATTAAAAAATTAATTTAATTGCATTTCAAGAAAGCTTTCTTGAATTAAGTATGATGGAACATCAGGTGCATGAGAGAAGTAGCTCTTCCTAAAATTTTCTGCTTCCAAGAGCAAGAGGTCATCCTAACTTTTGAGAATCAACAGCACCCACGTGCAAAGCTAGTGCACCCTAGATCTATATACTGATTTACTTAAAAGTAGACTGTATCTTTATAGGTTGGAAGCCAACCATATAGTACAGATTACAACTTAAAATTCAGTGCTGTTTAGATTTCTGGAACTTAATGTACTTTGAAATTTTAGTGAATGCTCTATATTTGTACATTGATCAAATAAACAATTTTTTTATAAAGAAAGGTAATTTTCATCATTCTCACCTATTTCTAATTCAGAAGTCAATCACTCTGCAAATGATAAAGAAAGAATCCAAATCAATGTAGACCCACATAGAATACTTGTAATCCTAATATACACTTCTGTATTTCCTTCCAAAGAAAACACAGAAGGCATTCCCTTGTTTTCTCATTGCATTACGAATTGTCTGACACTTCAGAAGTGTTATGATGTAGGAAGTGGAAAGGAAGAAGTAGTGGTCTTACAGAAGTATTTAGGGAGTGAGGTGTTTGAGTGAGAAACCAACTGACTGTTGGTTGTCTCTTCTCCCCCTGCTTTCCTTGGGAGCACTGTGGCTTGAAACCATCTCTAGTTTTTCAGTTGATCTCTGGGGGGTTGACATGACTTCATTTTTGTTTATATAATGTGCACTGTGTCTTTCCATAGAGCATCCAAGGACAGAGTCTGAATGGGAAAACAGCTTTGCCTTGAAAATGTTCCTCTTCCAGTTCGTCAACCTGAACAGTTCTATCTTCTACATTGCCTTTTTTCTTGGCAGGTAAGTTATCTTTCCTAACTGACACAGAACCCATAATCCTTGGTAACTGTATAGCCTTCAAGAAAATACATTGACAGTTTGAACCATAAATGCAACAGTTTGAGGATTTGAGGATAAGTAATAGCACAAAATGTGTGTTTGTATCTGTGTGCAAGGGTTGGACTCCTGAAACCTCAAAAACTAGACAGTAATAAGGTTACTTTTTAAGTGGGTCTATGTACCTACCAAAACAAGAATTCACAACTTTTAAAAATACACTTTCTCAGTGTACGTCTGTATTCAGCCTTGCACTGATACACTTCATTTTTTTTTCCTCGCTTATTCCCCTTGGGTTGTATTTCCCAGGACATATTTCTATAAATTTATAGTACAATTTAATGTCAAGATTATTTGAAAGGAAAAAAAGAAAAAAAAAAGTGAAGATTGTTGGTAATGTCTGAATGGCATGTCCAGTAATGCCTTTGTCATACAGTTCCTAAACTAATTTGTGTCTTGCTATGTCTTATGTCTGGCAGAATCAGGAATGTGTTTGTTGTTTTTTTTTTCCTTTCTCATCTGTAATTTTCATTGAGGTCACCAAGAATTTTGATTTATTTCATTACACAAGAATCTGTTAGATCTCTTTGAAGAGTTTTGTTGTGATGGTTCTGAAAGCTCTTTTGTGCTTCTTTGTGGGTACAATCCAGTGCACGTTTCACTCAGGCAAGCAAATCTCTGTACTGTGGTAAATTCCTACATATTGCAACAGCTTATCTTCTTAAACATAGATTAGAGAGTTTGGGTATCTAACATCTAAAACCTCTGTAGCTAGGATTTTTGTCCAGGTCGTAATAAAAGCTTAGGATTTCTTGCAAAATGATTGTCTCTTTCCTTGTTTGCATTCTGAAACTCCCATATCCTACAGATACCAGATGTAAGCCTGTGCTATTTAATCTGTTTATATTTCACGAGTTTGCTCAGTGGATGTTGTGAAATAATTACTGATACAGCATGGTCTTGGAATGTCCACTAAGCAGAAATCTTGTTTTCCAGATTTGCAGGCCGCCCAGGAAAGTACAACAAGCTTTTCAACAGATGGAGATTGGAAGAGGTAAGCAATCCTCTTTTACGTTCCTGAGAAATTTCCATGAGTAAAAGGGAAACAACTGAAGGACATGAATTACATCCAGTTTGAAAGATTTACTATTCCACATAAGTGCAGTGAAGAACAAACTCTTATTTATAATGAAGGATAGGAAAGAGGAAATAGCAGCATCAGAGATTCCACTACTTAGTCTCTGTCAAGACCTAGGTTATAGCAAATAGAATGTCACTCTCTTATTTTGAAATGAATGCAAATGTATTGGTCAAAATGAAATGAACTATGTCATTTAACATATACCTAGACAACGTTCCCTTAGCCCAGATAGCACACTCCAATTCTCCAAAACATAAAATGTCTTAAGGTTGTTCCATTAAACTGTGTATTAATGCTTCTGTTATTATACTTCCTTAATATTCTGGAGGATAGTATTTTTACATTATGTATTTCAGTATTTTCCATTCACCTTGTGAACAAACAATTCTTTGACTTCAGCTACTGATCTTTTTCTGTTTCATGTCAGTGTCATCCAAGTGGCTGCTTGATAGATCTGTGTTTGCAGATGGGTGTTATTATGGTTTTGAAACAAATGTGGAACAACTTTATGGAGCTAGGCTATCCGTAAGTACTGCTGTTAGTATTTGTTTTACAGATAGCCATTGCAAATTAGTGTTAATTCAACAACAGGGGAAAATATTTTTCATACAAGCAGAGAGTAATATACCACCTTCAACTGAGTATTTTTTTTATGATCATCACTAATTGATGAAGACTGTGGGCAGCTGCATTGCTGATCTTTAAAAGTATATTTTCAGAAGAAGGTAAAGTGAGATTCTTCAGCAAGTTCACGTTTGCATGTTTGCATTATCCTCAAAATAGCATTAGTATTAATTTTTAGCCCTCCCTGAAGAGTGACAGGGAATTATTACTACTGTTTACATACTTTTGTGATCATATTTTGCAAAAATATCTATTTCAAGAACATGACATTCTTGGAGAATATTTGTTTTTTCCATCTCACCATCATGCACTGCCAATTCACACCCAAGGGAAGCAGTAACCATGCCCTGAAGTTTTTCAAGGTCCATTAACCAGCTAAATTGTTTATTTTGAGTTTATTTTCCATAGTACAAACAGAGCTGTTCAAGTATTAAAGAGTGTGATGGGTCCAAGAGTCTTACAGTTCTTCTGAAGCTGAAAGAATTTGTTTTCAGTAAGAGGTTGCTCATCAGAGATTAATTTTAATCAGTCTTAACCTTGATAATGTCAGAAAAGTTTACGCTTACAGCATGCGGTCTGTCTGCAATTCATGCACTGCATTGCTGGGAGAAGTTTTATAATTTTCTGAAAAGAAGCAGCCTTGAAGTATCAGCCTTCCCGCCTTCACAAGCCAGCACTGCTTTAACTCTGCCTAGAATTCCTTTTAGAATGTGCATGTTCCTTTATGGAAAGCAATGTTTTGTTTTGACAAAGGTGTGGTTTTTAACTGTGGCCTTCCAGTAGGAAGAGCTAAGCACTAAGTTGGAGAGAAAAAATAGCAGCCTGTTGATAAAAACACTTAGAGAAGTTATTTCCCATCTTTGGTTCTTTCTTTCAGTAATATCTAAAAATAAATGATAGACTTTAATGGCCACTTATGTCTGTACTAGGTAATATAGTTTCCTTTGTATAGCACTTCTATGCATGAGGCTATTAAGATTTATAACTGCTTTGTGAAAGGACCTTTGCAAACCTTTATAAAAAATAATCTTAAATATTTACAGCTAATAAATATTTAGAAGGAACATTTTTTTAAAAGTGTCTTACTTAAAGAGGATATACCATAGAGTGTTTGATTCTTTAAGTTTGTTCAAAAAAATACGAGGCATTTTCTGCTATTCAGTATATCCTAACACTCATAGTAAGCTCTACTTATTCGATATATATTGTTCAATATATATTATATATACTTATATACATTATATATTCAATAGATATTATATATACTTATTTGTCTCTTAGAGATTTAAAAATATAGCATTCTTTGTTTACTGCTTTCAGTATGCATGATTTTTTTTCCTGTTATTTTTGAGTAAGTGATGCAGGTAAACCCTTAAAATAAAATAAAAAACTAAAAAGTCAATGCAAGCCAATTCCATTTTCTGGAAGGCCTATTACAATACTTGACATGCTATATTGAATGCATAATTAAAACTATAATGTTAAGTTGAAAACTTACGAAATTTCATTGAAATCTCTTAAACAATATTGTAAATATTTCCATGTAACACCTCAGAAAACACTCAGATGCCATCCAAAACAACAGCAGCTAGAATTGCAAATTACTGAGCAAGTACAGACAAGAACACTTCATTTGTCTAATATAGGTTATTACAGAATTGGTGGTCACGACGCAAAATGAAAAGAAGAGGACAGTCAATGGAGCATAAAATTTCTCTACCTCAGTGGGAAAAAGATTGGAATCTGCAGCCGATGAACCTCCATGGTTTAATGGATGAATACTTGGAGATGGGTAAGCAGATTTATAGAGATGTCAGTTTATTTTTAAAAAAATAACTTACTTTAAAGTATGCTTTTGCACGTCTAATTTCTAATCACAGAAATGTTTATCTAGTGTTACAGTTCGGCTTTACCACCATCTTTGTTGCTGCCTTCCCACTGGCACCTCTCCTGGCATTGCTGAACAATATCATAGAAATAAGGCTAGATGCATATAAGTTTGTGACTCAGTGGCGAAGACCTATGCCTGCAAGAGCAACAGATATAGGTGAGAGAACCTAATATCTATCATTGTAAGGTATGATCCCTCTGTGTCATCTTCTTTGGTGTAACTTGCCCCTTGCAGTATTTCAGGTGTCAAAAGTGAAATTGATGGACAGCCTGCAGATATCAGGGATATCTTCTCAGCAGCTTGGGCTGTATTGTAATAATTTTTTCAGGTGGAGCCTGTAGTGGTGGGAGTGTGAGGACATGACTTTATCTTGGCTAGCTTTTCTGAGTCAGAAAATCTTTCTCAAGAGGAAAGAAAAAGATTGTGACTAGTAATGACTTCAGTATCATTAGTATGACTTTTTATGACTGTTAAAAACCACTGACTTCATCATTTATTTTGTTTCTAGGTATCTGGTATGGGATTCTTGAAGGAATTGGAGTACTGGCTGTCATCACCAATGCCTTTGTTATTGCCATCACTTCCGATTACATTCCACGTTTTGTCTATGCATATAAATATGGTCCCTGTACAGATCAAGGATACAGACAAGAAAAGTAATGAAGATTTTTTAAAAAATTATTTATACATGTTTATTTCAGTGGAAGTAAACTTTTCCTACTGTCTGTGTCAGCATATTTGAGCGGTAACATTTTATCTTTTACATCTGTACAAACCTTGTCAGGTGTTTCACACGAGACAGCCATTCCATCAGTACTTCCCATCTAAATGCATATAAGAAAATGCAAAAAAAATGTGGAAGCTGTAGGCTTTTCCTAGTTGAGTTGTTCTTTTCTGCAGTGGTTTTGGTCTGTGCTGTTCCACTAGGGTAGGGGAGGAAGCTAGTTTCCTGCTTATCTCTTTGCTAATACTGCAGCTGTGATGGTGCATCTCACAAGCTAAATTTAACTTCTTCATTTCCCAAGATGAAGTAGCATAGAGAAAGCATCAAGACAAAAAAAGAAAAAACCAAACAAAAAAAACAGCAAGGCAGTTTGGTGGTGCTCACGAACTGTGCCTCAGCCCATGCCCCAGGGATCTGTCATTCCTTCCCTCATTTAGAAGGACTTGCTTCATTTTTTAAAGGTTCAAAATAGAGATATACTCTTCTTATGGTGTCCCAGAAAGAGAGAATTTAGGGGCAGAAAGAATAGGACAGGATCGAATGAAAAAGCACTTCAGCGAAAAAATTTGTACTGCTTAATGGAATCTGCTAGTTTAATAGAGAACTGTAGAATCCTCCTGTAGGAATTTTGAGTGTCACCTCAAAACAGAAGATTCAGGAAATACAATAGATACCTTGACCTTTGTGACAATAGAATGCAATTTCAGTAGAACAGGATGGCTTAGGTGCCTGTAGTTTTTGACAGATGTAGAAATGTTTCACTCCTTTAATCATAATTCAGTGTACTTTAATGATATCTGTCATTAATACCAATAGTTGTTACATTTAAGATGGCTGTTTGGTATACTTGCACTCTTACTGTTGGTCAAAACTCATCTTTGATTCCATTCATAAAACCCAACTTTTTTTCTTTTTTTTTTTTTTTTGCTGTAAGTTCTATGATTAGTAGCAGTAGCAGATTTGACAAGTGTACAGTGAACAAGTATACAATCAGCAGAATGGCATGGTTAGGCTGGTGTTTTACAGATCCTATAACTAGAAGGATAATCACAGTGGAAAATGGATAATCCAAACAAAAATGAAAATGTTCACCCACATCTTAGGTTCATAGAAAAACTCCAAAGGGAGCAATCTTCAGAAAGAGATCCTCCTCCAGTGGCAATCAGCCCTTAAATGGGGTCTGTGAGGTGCAGCCAGACTCCAACCCTTCTGTTCATACAGCTGAATTGCCTTTACCTGTGCTCCCAGGGCTGACCCAGTGCTTGTCTCAGGTGATCAATCAGAAGTTCAGGCTGTGATTCAACAGTTCCCATACAGCAAGGAATCCTTTTTGTCTCTCCAGCCATCTTTCTTAGTTTAGTAGGTTTGAAAGGCAACAATGAAGCAGAACAAACAAAACATTATCCTCACAATATGTGATCGCATACAGCTTTATAGTTTATATCCACTTTATGAAGAGTTCTGACCCCGTGTCTTTGCTTTCCAGATGTCTAAAAGGATATGTCAATAGCAGCTTATCAGTGTTTGATCTGAGTGAACTTGGAATGGGATATTCAGGATACTGCCGGTATGTTTTGATGTTCCCTCTGATTGTGATATACAGACATAAAATAGACATTAAAAGGAAAGTCGGTGATTAAGCTGATGGCAGAGTAGTTTCATTCTTGAAAAGTAAAAATATTTGAGTTCAGGTTTGTTCAACATGGAAATCTCAGATGTGAAAAGCATGTTGTAGGATGCAATACTAAGCCAATGGAAACCCATGTTATGTTCTTAGTTTCTTTGGGATTGCTGTAAGCCACATGTTACTTGCCTCTGCGAATTATTTCTTGTGGGAGTTTCTCCAGCTGTAAATATGGCAGAAAATTCTCATGTCATTTTTGCTTAGCATTCTGAGGTCTATTAATTAAAATATGCAATTAAGATGTTTGTTGTGGCTCTAATCCAGCCCAGATTTCCAAATGTTATGCAAAATAAATGGGAGAAATTGAGCACAAAACTTAAACCCGACTTTGCATTAAATGTACCATTTCTTGTTTTGGCTTTAGTTTTATAGTGGAAAATTACCTTAGACCAAGTTACATAATCGTGTTACCTTTATGCAGGCCTTGTCATCAGAATCTCAACTTCTTATAAGCAAGGATGAGAACCAATTTAGAGTCAACACACTTGACTGTAATACTCCAAGATGCTAGCTGTGTAACAACAAAAGAAAGTGTTGGTTCTGTTTTTTTGGAAGAAAAACATTACCATCTTAAAAGCAGCTATATTTAATATTTATACTGTGGGCTATGATTTTTCATTGAATTCCTCTTGAAATATGCTTTCAGGTCAATTTCTCTCCTTTTAACCAGCTCTGGGATAAGCTTGAGAGTTTTTCACCATGTCCAGGTTTTTGAGCATGGACTAATTTACAGAGTTTATTTTTGCTTTACAGCTACAGAGATTACAGAGCCCCTCCCTGGAGTTCAACTCCCTACGAATTCACTTTGCAGTTCTGGCATGTTTTGGCAGCCCGACTGGCCTTCATTATTGTTTTTGAGGTTAGTTATGAAATGCAACAATTCTCTTCTACCTTCTTACAGTTTGAGTTGATTTTTTTTTATAATAGTCTCATAAAGAGAGTGTCATGTCATAAGATGTTTAGTCAGTATAGTATTTGAGAGGAAAAAAAAATCACTCCCCTCAAAATGTGGTCAATCAGCTACTTCCAACTGAATTGATAGAACAGCTCAGCTTCTGGAGTCCCCTTCAAATCATATTTTTTTAGCAGTCCTCTCATAAATCATGATGATTCACAACTAAACATTATTAGAAGTTGTCAGAAATGTGTGTCAGGAAAATTATGCATGATAGCACCCTGATACAACTCTGGAAATGAGTACTAACTTTGACCAAGGTACTGTCTGGGGAACTGGTTGCTTACTTTGATGACCAGCTCATAACAAAGACTAGTGGCAGATCCTGCGGTTGCGTATGAATTTTGATCACTAGCTGTATCTTTAGTTTTATTTTTCATAAGACTTCAGCATTTCTTATAGATGGTTCATTTATACCCATATATATGTGCATACACGTAGATCACTTCACAGGCAATGCCTTCTATTTATTTCCATGGAAATGTCAACAGATGCAGTGAGCACAATAACGCTAATTGATAGAGAAAATTCATAGCTACAAAATACTTTTTTTCAATATGGTCACCACCATTAGAGATGCATTTTCACCAGCAATGAACAAGAGCTTTTATGTCATGCTCATAAAATGTGCACCAGTTGGACCACTGTTGCTCTTACCACTGCTGAAACACACCACACACCACTTCACTGTGCTCACCACCACTGTTTGGTCTCCATAAATGTTCAGCAAGCATCTGTGAATGACAGTGGTTGCCATTTTTTCCACACGGAGGAACTCAGTTACACACCTCTGCTTCATACTTACTTCCATGTTAGATACCATGCTGTCAGACTTCCCCTCTGCTGCTGTCTACCACATGGCAGCAAAATGTAACTGACTACTGGTGGGAAGGTTCAACCTCCACTGCCACCCCAATGACATCCATCTCTGATGCTGTGGGCCAGCATAACTACATAGAAGGCATTACTTTCAGAATAGGCCTTGTATATCTAAATGGAGATTAAAAAACAATGATCATTTTTCAGTCACGAGTCACATTGCAGTTCCAAATTGTGTGTGTGAAGCCATTGTTTTTGTTCTTCTTTTCAGCACCTCGTTTTTGGAATAAAGTCTTTCATTGCTTACCTGATTCCAGACATGCCCAAAGACTTGTGTGACAGAATGAGGAGAGAGAAGTACTTAGTCCAGGAAATGATGTACGAGGCTGAACTGGAGCATTTGCAGAGAGAAAGAAAAAAGAATGGGAAACAGTATCACCACGAATGGCCTTAGTCAATACCATGCTGCAAAAAAAATGCTGTTTGGAAACTGAAGAGTGTGATTTCGAAATGAAGTCAGTCCTGCATCAGTGTGTGCGATTCAAAGTGTATATATATGTTCTTATTGGGCTATGCAGTTGCAGGCTTTGGCAGGAAGTGGAAAACAGGTGCTTCCGATGAAGAAAATGAAGAGCCTTATCTGTAACTGGTCTGAGAGGTGAGCGCCCAGAAGGAACTGGCACTCAGGAATGCGCAGCAGATTAAAAATTTGGACACTGATTTTAAAACGGCAGTGAGTTTTTATGCTGTTCGTGAAGATGCCAGCAGCATAATGAAAATAAAAAATTACCTATAAACTTATACGGTAAGGGCATGACTAAAAAGAAATTACATGATATCCACTACAGCTTCTGATTGCTCAGCCACATCTGTAATGCCTCTGAAGAAAAAAAAACAATTGTTGCCTTTGTGGCCATAACTTGATATAAACAATCTTTCAGGCTTACTGTTTTGTCAGGTTTGTCCTAGTCTCTTGTTGAGATTGTGGATGTGGTCCTACCCTAACAAGTGGGTATATGGCTGCTTAATATATACTATGCAGTTTAAGATTTGCACATCATTGTCATTAATCTATCCTTCCAGTCAAAAACCAAAAATTCTAAATTCAAAGAGAAAGCAGCAGCACTAAAACACATTGCATTGCCCACATTGCAGCTGTAGTTGAAAATGACATGGCTATGAGTTGTCTTTCCACTTTTTTGTGCAGAAAGACCACCTTCACACACATCGAGGATGAAAGAATTGTCATTTCCATGCTCTGCTGCATGCAGATATGTGTTACTGTTCTCTTTGACCTGTCTGAGCAATTATTCCGTGACTTCACAGAATGCTAACTTGAAATATTCTAATACAGTACAAATTACTTCATTCTGAATATACAATTAACTATTTATAGTATGCAAGCTTATGCAGATATGTATCAGACATACAGTATAGCATTTTGACTTGCTTGTTCAGGGAAGGAGAAGCTGAGCACCTTATAACAATGCTCTTCTTATTGTAACAGTAAATGTTCCAGTAATGTGCACTTCTTTTATGGGGCTAAATAAGTTCAAGTATGGGAATTAGATACAGGCTGATGTGTATACAGGTTGTCTATAAAAGCACACACACACAGTGGTTACTTTTAGATTTTCTATTATTAATTGTATGCCTTCTTACAGTCTGGGGAGCTCATTGTATAAAAAGTAGACACTTCTGTAAAGAATCAAATTTCAGGTTTTTTTGTGAATACGGTGTAAGTGTTGGTTATAGTTGTTGTCACATTTTGTTGATGAAGTTGTCTATTAACATTTCATAATGTATGAAAAGATAAGCACGTAATTTGAAAAATCTAAACAAGCGAGCAGAGTTCACTTGCAGCGTTGAGAATGGGGAAACAGAGTTGCGATCATCCCATTTATCTTGTACAATTTTAAGCAATGCTTAAATATTGAATGAGACGAAAAAAAAAAAAGCAAAAAAACCCACCAAATTATACTGACATTATACATTTATATTATTTTAGAGATAAAGCTGCAGTGAAATTACTGCTGCTGGATACAAAAAGACCTGAAATTTTACTTGATAAATGCCATATTGAGTCAATAAGTGTCATTCCAGTATTTACTTGCATACTTTAGAGCAATCTTTTGATTACTATTATTATTATGCCATGTAAAATGAATTTTAAGAGCCCATCAAATAGATGACTAGAATGCATTTTATCTAGTGGACTTTAGCATCAAAGTTTAATTCCTTTACTCATTTCATTATATTCATGAAACATCTTGGTTAATTCCAGCTTAATGTGACCTGACAAGGCAATAGAAGTATCTGCAGTATTGCACAAAGGGGGAACGAAATTGAAAGGTGTGGCTTAATCAGATGTATTAGCAGTTAGTTCTTTGATAATGGGCTATTGGAACTCAGTTTTCTGTATTTTGGAAAGGCTGGTTATTTTTCTTTATATTTTGGATAGTTCCTCAGGAGTCCTTATCAGAAATATCGGCACTCTCCTCAGTGCTTATAGATTCACACTATTTAATTTAATTTATTCTCTCCCTGTTTCATACTGTGGAATATCAAGCACCGCTTGACAGCATTAACCATGTGTCACGGGTTCTGTTTCTGTGCCACATAGCGATAATACTTCAGTTCTTCAGAAGTTCACAGTCCAGCTCTCTTCAGTTTTCTCTAACAGCAAAATGTCTTGGCTGGCCCGAGGTGAGAAGATTTCGAAGAAAAATCAGCTATAGTCAGAACTGGTGATTATTTTGTGCTTTCTTGTTTCTGCTGTGGATGTTGGCACAAGTCAAAACAGGCAAATTCCAACTGAACTTAAAAGTGCATTTGAAAGAAAACCTTTTCTGTATTTGAGTATGATTTGAGATTTAAATATTTATATTCCTAATATGTCAGCACTGGTGTATAAAAGTAGATTGAAGGAAAGTACGTAGATCTGACATTGCAGTTTATGCACTGGAAAAAGCACAAGAAATTTTGGAGAAACACTGTGCGTTCCTTTATATCTGAAGGACATGAACAAAGTGTAAAGGTTTTGCCAGTAACAGCCATTTGCTTAAGCTGAGAACTTTTTGCTAGACTTTGTTTAGTATGCTGTTTGCATTGACTGCACGTTCTTTTACAGAAGTACAAGGCACACACTGTCCTCAGGAATACTGTATTTTATGAATGGTGAATGATCTTTTCATATTCTAAGTATTGTCTTTCCAAATGAATGACCAGACTGTGCATGCAAGCTGCATTTGTGAAACCTGACAAAGCTTTAGAACTTCAATTTGTGCAAAAATGCTTTAGGTTATTGCTGATCTAATCTATGACAGTTTTGCTCTATGCATGCGCCCTTACAGAGACTGCATGAGCAACTAGATATTCTTAAATACAAAAGATTAGTCCAAAATGTCTTAATTATTCCTAACCAAATTCAGCATCTTGATGCAAATGGAAGAAATTTCCATTTCAGAAATTGAAAAATTGACACACATTATACATATTTCTAGTTACTTTTAATTCCAAATTTGTGCCTACTGTGTGAGATCTGAATTCTGGTGAGTGAAAAAAGGGGGGGAGGGGAATGCATGGAAATGAAATGGATCCAAAGAATTCTGTTCCATTAGCCTTCCTAATGAGAAGTTCCTTCTTGGAGCTCAGCATCTCTGTCTATGGAGGGGGATGCATCGAGTGCTCAGTATTTACAGCTGAGTTGGGTTGCCTGCAGATTGAGCAAAGGCTCTCTATTTGTTATGCTGTAATTTAATCTTCTTACAATAGTGATTGAGCATCCTGATGGAGTATTTTGAAACAAGGCAGGCCACATGATGGCAAATTTTCTTTCCAACCTCCTTTTTATTGAAGCATTTATAGAGAAAATTTAGATGAACACTTAAGTTAATATTGATGATGATGAGGCTTAAATTCCCATTGTAATGTTGGATGACAAATGGTTTGGATTTTTTTCACATTTCTTTAGAAGTACATATCTGCATTCCTACAAAGCAGATGCATCACCTCTTACTATGCCCTTTTCTGATAGCAGTTTGACTTATATTATGTTTTCAGGATTGCCTAGGCTCTACTGTATTCCAAAGAAATCTCAAAAGAAAAATGTTTGGAGGGTCTAGTGAAGATAGGTGAATATATACATACCTTAATGCATAAATTCATTAATTTCCTGAGGTTTTCTTCATGAAGGAAAGTAACTTGAGAAACAAAGCTTTAAAGTGAGCGTTAATACAGGGAAAGGCATGAACTCATGATATTTTTTTCTTACTGCGTCATTAAGATGATCTGTGTGCACCTGTGGTTTTCTTATTTTGGCTTCTTTTGCAAACTCCAAATGTGAATGGTTCCAGAGAGAATGATTGGAGCCATGCAGTTCAGTGAATTCCCTGCATGGTATCATGTGGGATTTATTCATCTTGGAGTTATGTCACCAGTTTTCAGGGGCGGATTTGTATGCCTGTGTTTAGAAGCACCAGATCACTTTGATTAACTGAAAATGATCCTTGTCTATAAAAAGAAAAAAAAAAATAACTCTCCTTAAATAGATAGCTTACATGTATTACTGATTTTCATTAGGACTGTTATAAACCAGATTTTTTTTTAAGTACACGGAGTATTCTTATATACAGCTGTATATGAATACAGTGAAGTTAATGGAAATCAATCACAGTTTCCAATTAGCATTACGTAGAAGAAAAGGGACAGATACAAAAACAGTTATCAGTGTATCTGTGATCACTTAAAATTGCATAGTATTTCCAGATGCATTTTATTTTTTTCACAGTCCTTGTAAGCTACTGATGTTGATTTTGGGGGGTTAAATCTTGAAGAAAATCTATAACCAACCATTCATAGCAATGTATATTTCATGTTACAGCTGACACTAGAATTCAGAGATCCACATTTAGGCAGATTTCAGAGAAAGATGAAGTAAGTTATTTTGTTCTAATGCATAGTTTGACCGAAGTGTAACCAGTAACTGTTTTTCCAAGCGTTTAAGTGAGTTGCAAACCTGAATTCCTGTGGCAGAATAGGCAGCGGCTTTCAAAGACCTCTTTACCTTTTTGTGCTCAAGTTCATGATTAAAGCCCACCTCCAGCTGCAGTAAAATGGAATAAGCCAGCATTCTGAGGCTGGAGATGAGCAGAGAAAGCACAGCTCCTATCTTCATTTTAGCAAGTTTTGCTGCAGTCCCTTATCAATTCTTCGTAATGAGGGGTTAAAACTCCTCTGGCTCATTCTTTACTTATCCATAGTGTTTTATTAAATGATGCCTTTTTGCTGATGGTCCAATTTCAAGAGCAATTGCCTGACCTATAGTACTTAAAGGGCTAACGGAAGCCAAACAGAAGTGTTCCCAAACCAGTCTGTCCATGCTTGTTGCCAGCTGGTATGCTTGCGATGGAGTGGTGCAAGAAAGCAAATGGTGTGTCTGGTCTGCTGTGACATCCGTCACTGTCCCAAGCGCTACCTTTTGTACTCCTTCTGTCCCTCCCTGCATACACATGTCCTGAAGGCCCTACCCAATCTTGGCATTTTGAAATTTATATGAATAGGCTCATATCGACAATTTTTCTCCAATTCTGACATTACAACTGTATTCACTATAAATTTACATTGACATCATTTTGTCACAGTCGTGATAGCACAATGTTACTGCAACAGCACAAATGTATAACAGCACAACAAAGAACCATAGAGAAATCCTTTTGCTTTTCCATGTTATGCAGGAACTTTCTTAGTTCAGAACTGGGATTTTGTCTTGAAATGTTAATGGAATACCCCCTCCTCACTTGCACTGGAAGTTACCTTTTGTTAGTTCTGTTGGCTCATTCTAACTTCTTGTGATAAGCTCTGTAACAGTAGATGTTCCCTGTAGTATGCTCTTTAATTGCTGCGAACTAGTTGTTGGGATGCTACTAGATGAGAAATGAGGATTAAACCCAATGCAGTCTAAAGCTAATGAGATTTTAAGCTCTGAGAAGTTGAGAATTTTTCTGTTAAAAATTTTCAAAAAATTCAAATCGCCTTTTTATTTAATGTTCTATCTAGAAGACTTGGAATTTTGTATTGAAAAAAATCTACAAAACTGTTGATTCTAATTTTTACCTAGAGTAGTATCGCTGACATTTGAGTTGTTTGAAATAATTATGTAAGATCTACATAATATTGTTCAGCCATTTTTACTTCAATAGTCCTGGCTAACTTTCAATATCACGATCATAAGAGACTTCTTATAATGTGTATATACTTGAAATTTATGTAATATTTAAATACAACTTGGTTTCTAATTGAGAAATGAGAGTAAAGTTTCAACTATTTTTTCTATTCATAATTCCAAACTTTGTAATTAACATTTAAAATAAGGTTACCACCAAGTGTTTCAGAGAAATTAACTTTTATGCACTGCAAGCTAGAAGTTCCTCTGGCCTGTCCGCTTTCACTTTCTTTTGGGTTTAAGGTTACTCGTACAAGCCGATGTTTACCCCAGAACTAAAAGAATTCACTGAGGAAAAGTTGTTGATATGATTAACTATTGTAAGACACTTTTGGCATAAATTTGTCTTTGAGATGCTGTTTACTTTATCAAGGTTTACATGTACAAATGCAATGACTTACTGTATCATACACATTTGAATATTGCATTTTTCAGTAATAAACTTGGATATCTTTGAAGGAATCTCTCGGTGTCATAATTCCAGATTTTCAAAGTTATGAAAAATACACTGGAGAGTGTTCATGTGCCTTCAAACCATAGTATGTAAGGAAATAATGGATGGGTTAAACTTGTCTCAGGCAGTTGAACATTTAGTACTTACTGTGGTCTCAGGGCATAGATAGACTCAGTCACCCGTGATATACTGCTCTCACTAATTATTAATTTCTTACATTTAAGCTCCTGTTTTAAATTGACATTTTTCTAGTTTCTTAATTTCACTTTTTTTTTTTTTTTTTTTTTTTTCCACTCAAGTGCACACGCTAGCTCTTCCCCAGAAAGATCAGTGGCTTGGGACTTAAAGCAAACAAGAAGATAAGACAGCTTTAATCAACACTAAATATTTAATCAGAAGGGTAATTTTTTTCTGATTTCCAATTTAGCTTTCAGTCTTCGTAGAATACTCATTAATGAACTGATTAATGGCTTTAGCTATCTTACGTAAGGCCATGTGTTGGGCTTGGGTAAAACCCTTTGGAATTGTATGACACAAAAAACACATGCGCCCAATGGACAACTGTAGTTCAAACAAACCCGGTGCAGAAATATAAGTTAGAAGATAGTAAGTTGGTAGCAAATATAATGCTAAACTGTTCTTAAGGGTGTGAAAAAAAAACACAAAGTGGACAGCCTCTGGCATGTAGAATGTAAGAATACTGCAGTGAGTAGATACCTCAAGAAAAACTGAATAGTTTTCACAGTCAGATGTCTCTTTTTAGGATATCATCCCATTACCAGTATAAGTTTTGGGGTTTTTTCATCTACCATCTATCTATGTAATTTGATGCTGGTGTTTTGGTCCATTTTCACTCCTGAATTGTTGATAAGTTATGTTGAGAGCCAAAATGAGATACAAATGCCTGTGTTTTCTAAGTTTCCGTTTCTGCCTTGCTAACCATATCAAGGTTGGATGCACAAACAAAAAAGCTAGTCACATGAGACAACAGGCTGCCAGCTAGATTTAGCTATAAGCTTTTATGAGATTATAAAAGTGGTGTAAAAGGGATTACACAAATATTGACTTAACTCTCAGTTTGTTGACAGTGTCTCCCCCAGGAAAGACCATGTCACTTACAGACTGTTATTTTGTCTTCTAATTGAGTAATCATGGACTGTTCCCAGAGGCTGGGCATGAACACAGATGGGGGAAGTGACTTGGAGGTCCACTTTGACCTAAATCTACATCATAAAGACAGGGTCACTGATTTGCAAAAGCAAGATCTGGGACAAAGCACTGGCTGGATCCATAAATCTGAGTCTTCTGATATTTTCAGTCAGTCTGTTTCATTTAATTATGGATTACAAACAAACAAACAAACAATAACAACAACAACAAAAACTCACCCAAAAACTACATCCAGGAGTCTATCGGGGGAAGAGGTGATCTATTGAGTCTGACTAACAGGCAGGATGTAGAGGGAAATGCATTTCACTGAAACAGAGCCCTTAGCACATTTAGGTACATTCTTCCAAAACATTCTAGCACGGAAATTATTTCACCTCATGATGTGCTTTATTCAAAATTCTTGTGGATTCTCAATTAGGAGGCATTATAAAATGACACTTTATTTATTGCTTACAGATAGTAAATGGATTTTGCAGCTTAAAAACAAAAAACAACAAAAAAGGATATACAAACATTCAACCAAACAAAAAGGCTGAACGTAATCTTTTCAAGCTGAAAGGAGGTCTTTCAAAGACTAATATGGATAAAGAACTATCCCGAATTTTTGTAAAATTTGTTACCCTCTCCTATTGCTTGGAATAAGACATTATAAAGACTTCTTATTTCCACAGAGGAAGCAAGCACGACAAACTCAGTCAATAGAAGACCAGTCTGGTCTATACAACGTTTCTGTGCAGAGGCTTTTTGTGATACCTAAGAATAGGCACAGATTTCCTCTCCCTTGGCCTCCCTCTGTCTGTAGTGAAGAGAGCACAACCTCCATCAGAGGGCAGTTCACAGTCTCACCTTAGTGAGAGACCTCAGAAGCTTATCTGAAGTCTTGTTTTATCTCAAGTTCACCTTTGCATGCTACCCTTCAATGACTAGTTACTGAACAGAGAATGTGGTATAGGCATATTGCAGCTACTTCCTAGTAGTTTCCATGACAAGATTCATGAAACATTTCTTCCGAAATAGCAGAGCTTCCAAAAAGAACATTGTGTTACAATTTCCCAGTTCTGTCATGAAATTCATAAATAAAAATCTGGCATTTATTGCTATAGAGAGCAGTTCTTTCTTGGTCATCTAGAAGTTGGTAAATGTGATACAAAGAGCTCTTCATTTCTGAAGATGGAGTAAAGTTTGATTAAACATCCCATTCCTCAGCTTCTAGAGACGAGATTCTTTGCTCATATTTGTATAGGATTTTTCCTCAGGATTGTAACCAGGCAACTGGCTTGTGTTTTCTTTACTGACATTGTTCTTGAGGGTGTCTTCTGTTCCAGTTGTATTCGCGATAACTGCAGGCAGATGTTTTTCAAAATCTTCCTGAAAAATAGAAAGAAAATACCCCAGTAGTTTCAGAGGGCATGTACTGCTTTTGTAGTTGCTTAAAGAGTGAAATTTTGACACACTTTCCTACAAATCTGAGGAATTGCTTCACCACCTAAATGACTGCCAGACTTACAAAAATGCACTGTTTAGCATGTCACCACTCCACAGTCACTGATTTTCTGATTCCTGCATGGAAAGGCTTTAATAAAAGCAGCAACAACAACTTCTCACAACTCCTCTATTGACATAGAAGTCTTTAATTATGTTCGTAGTGAGTCTCTAATTATGAAAATTTAGTTTTTCAGAAGCATATTTATTTACATTTTATGGATTTTCTTTTTTGTCCAGCCTATGCTTGCCTCAGTGGTTTCATGTTGCAACTACTTAATTAATCTCATTGCTCTGTATTTTTAGCATATACAAGGGGCAGTTGTTTCTTTTCACTGCTTTTATTAATGTGGGCATCATTTTTCTTCAGAAAGTCCCTGCAAAACACCTGAAGCCAAGTCAGACAGCTGAAGTAAATCTAGAGCCACAGGTGCTGTCTGAATTGAACCATCAAGGGGGAATGGTTTTAAACTAAGACAGGGGAGGGTTAGATTAGATATTAGGATGAAGTTTTTCACACATGGGGTGGTGACACAGTGGAGCAGGTTGTCTAAGCAAGTTGTGGATGCCCCATTGCTGGAGACATTCAAGGTAAGGCTGAATGTGGCTCTGGGCAGCCTGGTCTGGTGGTTGGAGACCCTGCACATAGCAGGGGGGTTGGAGGTAGATGATCATTGTGGTTCTTTTCAACCCAGGCCATTCTATGATTGCATGAAGAGTGGCAAGTGGCAAGTTAGGTGGGGAGGGACAGCTTCTGCCTTATTGCTGAGGACCTTGCAAGCTGAAGTTTATTTTAACAATGTAAGGATGCTTGCAGATAACTCTAAAGCAGCGAAAACATGCACTTAGCTTTATCTCACACCTCTCAATCTAGCAGACTTTGCTAGAAGGAGCAGCACTTCTGCAAACCCTTAAGAAAATGGGACTCTCATGTTTAACAAAAGGCGAGGCCTTGGGACACCTGTAGAGGAATCTTTTGTTTGGCTACAGCTGTGAGGAATTACCACTCAGCACAGATCTGCCATCATTGGAGTCTGGGAGGGCAACAGAAGGGCTCCACAGACACAAGTGCCTGGCAGCAGATGAGCAAATTGCACACTGGCTTATAAAGTTCTTGACTGCCTAGAGGGAGGTGTGAGACAGCCTGCTGGGGAAAATGGGTAACCTATAGCTGACTGGAGCTGGCTGGGGCACACTGGTATGGCTGTGTTAGCAGGTTTTGCCTGGAACCTTGGGTCAGCCAACTACTCACCTCCTGGCTGTCGTGCCGCACACCACACCACAGCAATCTCTTGAACCTTTCCGACCAGAAGCAAAAGAAGTTGCAGACTGGCTTAATTAGCACCGGGCGGATGTCCTCTCCTTTGGTAGGCCCTGGAAGGAGGAGAGAGCGGTCAGCAGTAGGGTATGACTGTGGAAAGATGGCTGTGAGATATTAGACCCCAACCCATGCTCCCCTCAGCCCGTCCTTGTGAGCAGCTCTTCAGCAGTCAAGCTGGGTTATTGTTCATGAGTGTTTTGTTCTTACTGAACACCAACCTGTTACAAAGCTGATGAGCAGCCCTGAGATGATGCAGCCCAGGCAGCCGATAGCACTGAAGTAGAGGTAGGACAGGGAGTACCAGGTGTCTGCCAGCAGAGGCCTGAGGAGATGTGACAGGAGAGAGAAGCAGCTCATGATGGCTGCTGCCAAGGGGGATGCCTGTGCTAGGCTGAAGTCACAGCAGTAAGGAAATACCTGTCGGCAGCTGTGATGGGAGCTGCTGTGGTCGGCAGGGCCGTGCTGTTTGCCAGTGTGCAGTTGAGAGTCGACAGCTCCAGGGGAATGGTCTTCACGGGCTGTGCAGGATAGATGAAGGAGCCAATGCCAACCCAGAAAGCCAGGGTGATCCCAGTGAGGAAGCCGCCGATTGCACCCTGGTCAGGGAGAGCGAGATACAGTCAGAGGTAGTGTGTGGGAAGTGCATTTCTGTTAACGTTATGCTCAGCTGGGTTCTTTCTTGACTAAGGTGAAGTATTCTACTAACAAGAGCTGCAGCTAAATGCTGACATTTGAAACTGAAGTCATAGAATTAAAAGTTGTACTGCTGAACAAAGGCGATGGGGCAGAGTGAGGTAAGCTTGGGTTATGCTCAAGTTTACTCAAGTCAGCAAAAATGTACGATTGAGTTTGTTCTGTGCTTCCTAAAGTGGGTATGAATTGAGGGGGTGGCAAAGGAAGTATGTTGTGTTAATATTTTATCCTTTTATGAAAGACAAGAAATTGAAATCTAAAAGAGAAACTAATAAAAACTTCCAGTATTGATATAATCACTAATTATCCCACAGTTGGGTAGAGATAAATTCAGACTGAGAAAAAGGCTTTCTAAACGGTTCTTGGGCTCCACAGGCTCTGACAGTCAGTTTGGACTCTAAACCTATTAAACAGTTTTGAAGGTGGGGTTTTAACTAAACAAATACAAGAGATTGTCTCTTTTATAATAAGGATCTTTTTGTTTCTTACCTTCCAGTTAACACAAGGAAAAATTATTCCCAGAGTAAATAATCCCAGCATGGGCCCTCCACACATTCCGTGAATGGAGAGGGCAGCCTGTGGATGCAGAGAAAAGATGTGAGCCAACACAGCAACTGGGGGAGCTGAGCGTTTCTGATTCCCATCTGACTTGCAGTGGAGGAGAAAGGACAAACAGTAATTTCAGTGCAGAGTTAAAGAGCGAAAGGACTGCAATCAGCAGTAAGTAGTGAAAGCAATTTCTTTTTTATATTATTTTTTCCAACTTAGTTCTGTTAGCACATGAGGAATTAATATGAGATGGTCCACAGTTGTTCAGATTGGCTAACAGTCCCCCAGTGATATCAGTTCAGTTCATTGCATTTCAGTTTATCTATGTTCGGATCACTGCCTTTTTGAAGCGCTAGATACCTGCACAACTCCTCCCATCAGTGATGCTGCTGCAGCCATGGATGTGCACAAGACACCGTATAATATACCTGGAAAAAATCAGGCAACAAGATTGTCAGTGCCGGGTAATAAATATGACAAACAATTTCTAATTGAGCAGCAGGAAGGAATTTGCAGTTTGGGTTTTGATGTAGACCATGAAGCACTCAGCACTATCTTGTGTGAAGCCTGTCTTTTTTTGTTCTAATGAAGCTGAATTTAGCACTGACATTAACTTAAAAGACTCATCTAGAAGCGTTTCAATTCCTGTTGTCTTTGAATATTTTTTTAAAGTGATCTCATGAATGAAATGAACAATGACACAAACAATGGCTTTCTTAATTTAATGCTAGTTTTAACCTTATGGCAGGCAACTCTGTCATAGCAGCCATCAACAAAACTTGTCTTATGAGTTAGCACACCTTGGTTATTGGATGTGAAAATGGTCTGTCTTGGGTGTGAGTAGAAAGGCTAGGTAGTTAGTGGCAAAGCCGGAACAGAAAACATTGGAGGTGATGACAGAGACAGAGGAAGGACTGGTTTTGATCTTAATAAATGTCCATGAAGGGTTATGATGTTATTAAAATACTTGTGGAAGAGTTAAGACAATACTGCAGTACTTGTAAAACGTATCATACAAATGCAAACCGCTTTGGACTTGGTTTTGACAAGTTGTCCTGTTTTGTTTGCTATATCTTTGTTGTCTGCTGAAAAATTGAATAAGCTTTTTTTTATGATTCTCTAAATTTAAACAGAAATGTTGAATTGTGTTACTGTAAAGCAGTAATATTTAGTAATGTTACTGTAAACCAATGTAACAGTAACAACATTGGAAACTGCTTAATATGCTGAAATATATCAAAGTATTCCCAGTACCTTCAAAACAGAAGAATGCATATACCTTCTCAAAAAGATTTTGGTGGGGTGGTTGTTGCTGCCAAGGCTGTTTTGTTTCAGTACCGTATACCGAGTGTACTTAATTGTACTGAAGCTGGTCATCCTTTAAAAGCTTACATTGCTGTGGGGGTTTTGGAAGCAGAAGTGCATATTTGAAGCAGTGCTTGAAGCAGCTGCTGCCCTTCACTCGCACAACTACTCTCAGACTGAATTTGGAATACAGTTTTGTTGTGTCCTACTTGAAATAATATGCAGATTTCTGCAAGCGTTATAGCAATTGGAGGACAAGAGCACAATTCTGTAGAGACTGCATGTGCTTAATAGTGAAATTCCTGAGTTCACATTACCAAGGCAATACCACAGCTGAGTGATGTGATTGTTTGAATGTTGGCAGACCACATTGGCACAATTGAAATGGTTACTAGAAGTGCGCTGATTCAACTTAATTCTAGTTACTTAGCTGAGATGCTTAAGTTAAAAGCATTGTCTCTGTTGGCTTATTCTAAGGTTAACAGAGTCAGGAGGAGGTAATCTCTTCTGGGGATGGAGCAGTTCTATAGAGTAGTAGTTCTGTAGAGAGCCACCTCTGAAGTGTACCTTTCTCTAGAGAGCAAGTATTGCCTAAGGCAGTGAAGTTCCTTTCCAGAGTGTATAAAATCCTGCCCTATTCTTTCTTGTACTAATAGCAGTTGAGAGGGACAGACAACTTTGCCTTTAAACAAATGGATTCTACTTTGGCTACTTACACAAGCCTTTGCTGGTCCACGTGCTTGTCTTCTCAGATAGGTTTGGGAAACATTTTCTGACCAAGTCTTCAAAGGTAACAGTTGCTAAAGCATTGATGCTAGCTGCCACTGTGCTGTAGACGGGGAAAAAAAGAATATTGAGTAAATACAAAGCAAACTACACTGAAAGTAAGCTATTTTTATAGAGAAATGCTGCCTATTGTTCAGTGTTAAATACTGTTCAAGAACTGCAAATTTCATAATACATTATGAATGCAAAGAGTGTCACTGTGGATATGGGAATTTAAGTAGGTAGGGGGACAATTATCTTATGATAGCAAGGGTTAATTAATAACATTTTAGGTTTGGTGCAGGTTTCTGCAGATTCTCTCCTAAACTGTAAGCAGTTCTCTTGAATCTATAGAATCATAGATCTCTTGATCTATGTACACTGCAGATGCTGGTGAGGGTTCTGTCCTTCCTGTGATTGCCTGGGACCCTGCTTCATGCAGTGAGATAGAAATTCATCCCAACTGGCTATTCTGTTTACTCAACTGCAAAAATCTTTAAATTTAGTGATTATGTTATATACTAAATAGTTGTTCTCATCTATTGGAGGGGAAAATCCAGTTTTTCAGTCTAATGTTATGTGTTCCCTTATAAGTGAAAAACATGAAATAGAAATGGTTTTTGACACTTTTAACTACATGAGTTTGTCTCTGTGGCCTTGTTGTGACAGCATGCAAGAAATGTAGCTTCAATTGCATTATTTGGCATTTGGTGCCCTTTATTTTGTAAGTCTCCTGCTAGGAGCAGGCAGTTGGTTATATGCATGTTTTTTTTCCTGTTTTGGTAGCTCTCTTCCTGTAATATTTTGTACACATGAAGTATTTTGAAACAGAATATCAGAGTCTGACTCTATGGCATTGATGCTCGTCACGGTGAATTTGAATCTTCTCTCTAATGTCCCATGAAGTACTGATGTTTGGCCTGTAGAAAGTACAAACTACAATCACATGCAAATCCCTGAGTTACTCAAACTTCTCCAGGTAGACATCTCTCTTCCTATGCTAACTGTGCAGACAGGCTTCATAGGAAAAACTCTCAATGCCTATCTATGATATGATATGGCAATCTAGTTAAATAAATGCAACTTTAATGTGAAGAACTATGAAGTTATTTTAGTTAGCCACGCTCTGGTGTTTCTACAAAGATAAGGATGTAATTTTACCAATACATTATTTTTATTCTATAACTTACTGAAGATGAAAAGATACTGGAGGCTGGGAACTAGATTTCAGTTCCAACAACTTGGCAAAGTACTACTTCTATTTCTAGAATGTGCTAAGGAAAAAAGCTGTGTATTCATTAGGATTTCTTGTTTTAGCCCTGTTCTGGTCCTTCACAAAATCAGTGGTGTGCAGTTAAAATGCTATTTCAGATTCACAGACCTCAATGTTCCGCTGAATGCACAGGCAACAAATAGTCCTGGGACTCCTGGCATTGAAGAAAAAATGTCCATAACAAAATATGGCATGAGCTAGGGCAGAAGACAAAGAAGGAAAAACACAAGAAATGAGTTAAGATTTTACTGGGTAACAGATAAGCATTTGCTTTTGGTCACACTGCTGATGTTTTTATTTTCCAGCCAAGAAGGTATATTAGATTTTGAGAAAAACAGATTTTGTTTAACAAAACGCAATCAGATTTGTACTGCAGGAGTGTAAGAATAGATGTCTGCCCTTATTCAGCAGTCACCTCATTGCCTGCAGAGCTGAAAAGCATCCCACAGGACTTAAATGGACTTTATTCATGTGATTTCTGGGCCCAGTGCAGCTCCAAGTTGTAATAATTTGCATCTGTACCTGATCAGGAGCTGAAATGAAGTCAGCAGTCCAAGGATCACAATTCTTGTAATGAGCGTACATCACCAAACCACAGAATACTGCACACACCAGGATTATCCAAAGTCCCAGTAAATTCAGGTAAAGTGCCCTACAGCAAAAGAGGAAATTCTGATTAACACAGGATAATTTGTAATAGTTTTTCTATATTTAATCCTGATTTCTTTGAGAGATTCCTTGATCAAACCTAACTGTGTAATCTCTTGAACCTCTCCCCATTCTCAGAATGTGTAACACGTAGTCAAAAATAATAATACCAGTTAAAAATACAGCCTCCTTATGCTATAGGGCAAGGATACACTTTATACAGCTGAAGGGAACTGATGTAAAATCAGTAACTGCTATATGCAGGACACACTGCAAGAAGAGCTGGTGGGGTCCTTCCTCTTGCCTACAAGAGCAGGTTTTTGCTTGTCAGGAGTTACTGCTGTTCTCCACTCAAGGAGATGTAATGCTTTGCCTATGAATTAGTTTGCATGGATTCTGTCATGGTAGCATTGCTGCCATGCAGAGTTGTGGTGTCACATCAGTAAAATGGACCTGGATGGCAGAACCCGCTGGGGAGGTTGTGTGTGATTCAGTAATCCTGCAGACCCAATGAGCTGCCAGATTTTATACTGCCTACATCACCTCCCACAAGTTCTCTGGCTAAGGCCAGAGCTATGCTGCTGGTACTCAGAGGTCTTTCAAGACATTTTACTAGTGATGTTCTTGTTGTCATGACCAAAAAAAAACAAAAAACAAAAAAAAAACCAAACCAAACAAAAAAAAAAACTGTGCAAGCAGTTAGTATTAGAAGTTGGGTTGTTCACTAGAATGTGTATCTAGTTATGCACACACTCATGTTGAACTTTAGGAAGTTACCAGTCTGGAGACCTATGTGTCTATATTGTGAAGTTTTGTAATTGATTCTACAATTGTACTATTTTTTAATGTTTTATAATTTTAATAAATATTTGTGAGCACATATCATTTAGATGATGCCCTGCACTATAGTATACTCTGTTAATGGAATAACCACTTCCAGTGAATTATTGCATAGACCAAATACCAGAAATAACATTTTTTTTGTAGAAAGCTGGAGATAGTGCTGCTTCTGTGCAAGCATCTTATCCAGACCTGCTTTTGAAGATTTATTTGGCACCCTGACTGCAGATTAACAAGCTGTGCAAGAGTTAGCTAGCCAAGGGGAAATGATTTTAAGTTGCAGGAGGGAAGATTTAGGTTGGATGTCAGAAGGAAATTCTTTACAGTGAAAGTGGTGAGGTGCTGGAACAGGCTGCCCAGAAAGGCTGTGGATGCCCTGTCCCTAGAGGTGTTCAAGGCCAGACTGGATGGGGCCCTGGGCAGCTTGGTCTAGCATTAAATGGGGAGGTTGCTGGCCCTCCATGTGGCAGGGGGGGTTGGAGATCCCTTCCAACCCTGGCCATTCTGTGATTCTGTGTAGTTTTCTTTCTTCAAATACTTAGGTCACATAGGGCCAGAGAGAACAAGATTGTCAGGACAAAATTGGCTAATAGCCACCCAACAGCATCCCAATATTTATTTAATGCAACTGACAAACTGTTGGCGTAATTCCATGTCAATATATTTCATTGTAGAATATGTTAAGGACAGGTTACTTACATCTTTGCATGCTTCTCTGATTTGCAAGAAATGCATCTCTGTATTGTGGACTGATTAACTCCATAGAGTCCTAGCCACGTAAATGTTCCCCCGATAACAATTGTCCAAAAGGTATGTCGTCTTAAAGGATCTACATCAAAGCTACAAAAGAGAAAGATAAGCAGTTCGATTCCCTTATTTAAACATAGTTTCAATTCACAGTATGTTGGTGAATTTTCAAGAATATATTCAGTTCTGTCCTCTGAATCAAAGTGCCCAAAGTACCACATTGATGTGTTTTGGCTTAGGTTTGGCTTACTTGTTTTGAACTTTATATTGGAATGCTTCTGTCAAGCCAGGATAAACATATATCATGTATCATAAATTGACATAAATCCAGTGGTTTGTGCTCAAATTTCAGATCTGTCACATCATACCAACTGACCAACAAGCCATCTTGCTTGGGACCCAGTTCTTAGCAAGGAACAAACCCATACAGTAAATATTAAAAATTGTCAAAGCTCTTAGTTATATCATTTTGATGTATTGTTCCTTTTGCAAGGTATTGTTTCAGCTGCAGAGCTTTTTGTTTTTGTTTTGTAACAGTGAATGTCATTACTCAGCAATTCTAACCATTGCACGTACATCTTTCCATCTTACATCTGTCTTTTCTGCAGTTCTGCTAGTCTTAATATGGACAGCAGATAACTTTTTACCTTGCTGCTAGTTACTGCCAGTGACTTGACTTGATTGTTGAATTCTAGTCAAGGCCACAAATAGCTAAAGATCATCAATTTGCTATCCTGGTGCTTTGTTTCCTCATTGCTAACTGCTGTGGTGAGTGTACTTGAAAGAAAGTGCTTGTTCTATGAACTGAGAATGAAAGATATGTGCAATTTGAAGGAAAATTGAGTACATTTGCAGTTACACAAAGAAAAAAATGGCAAAGAGTATTAGGACTTGGATTTCTTCAAAGCAGGAAATGGAAAGCAGAGTTCTTCTCTCCTTGGAGGTCAACTGCATTCCCAAGAACCAAAGAAATAAGGACTAGGCTTCTCTAAGGTAGTTCACTGGCAGTATCTCATTATACTATGGTAGCGTATTTTGGGCTTAGTCTGAGGATGGTTTCTAAATGCTAAGCATACAAGAAAAAAAGGTTTGTGTCATTAGTTTCTTACTCAAATATGTTCAGTCGTGATCCTTCATAGGCATCTTCCCAGATACTGGTTGACCCACCATTCAGAATAGTTCCTCGAATCAAAACAGTCACAAAGCCAAGCACCATGATCACCATTTGAAATGCATCTGCCCAGACAACAGCTTTTAATCCTCCCTAGAACAAACAAATTGTGAACTTTCATTGTCTTTCTTGTCATTCAAAGACAACAGGAAGTGGAAGTAGCACTTATTTTAAGATCTTATTTTATGGCTGTATGTGTAACATCCAGCACATCAGGTTTTTTCTTGAACTTAGTTTATATCCTCACTTTCAAAGATTGTGACCTCACAAATGAGCGTAATGGCTCGTCCACAGTCCTATGAGAACATCTGATTTCAAGTTGTGTGGGTTTTTTTTTCCTACTTTCTTAACATTCATCTAAAGATTATCTCTGTTGTTGAACAACTTTAGGGATTACAACATGGCCAATGTTTGTACTTCTCATAGCACACTGTGTATTTCTCAAAGTGATTCCCAATTTTACTGACATCACTAATAATACAGAATGGCCCCCAGAAAGTTTGGAATTGAGCTTTCTTACATAGCTACTTTCATATTTCATCAAATCAGTGGTAGAGCAGCATAAGTAGTGTTTCCAGCAGGGGCTGAAACACTGAAAAAATAAGTGATAGTTATGTAATGATAATGAATATTAGATGTGTCCTAAGCTGAAGTGCTCTCCATTTCCACTGCAGCCTTCATCTTTGTTATTATCTGAAGGCTCACTTTGCTTCCACCCAGAAGCAAAGCTCTCCCTATGATCTGTGAGCCATCCTTCCTGGATTTTCTCACTCAGCATTAATCTGCAGTTATGTCAGAGGTGCATTTTTCATTACAGTGTTTTTCTGTCTATGACTTGTAAAAGATAAAGGGAATCTTCTCAAAAGATTTAGTATGGCAATGAAAGGTTATTATCCCCTTATCTGGTCTCTGCTTCAGGCTGAATTATACCTTTACACAAGGTATTTGAGAATTGAGATATTTTTTTTCCCTCTGAATTGACTAAAGATTCTGAAAGAAATTTACCTCTTATGTTCTACTACTTTAAACACTCAGGCTGTGTTTAGATATTTCACTTCTGTTACAACCTGTGTAAAAGGGTGGATGAATTAAAAATAATAATAAATAAATAAAAAATCTGTGTTTAAGAAGTTCAGTCAATGCCTGTTACATACCATAGTGCAATAGAAAGTGCAGACAACTCCTGTTGCAACTACAGAGCCCCAGAGATCAAATCCAGTGACTGTGGAAGCAAAGAAAACCAGACAGTTAGCAAAGTGGGGATAGGTTTTCTGGATTGTAAGAGAAAAGTTGTGATCCTTTAGCCCTGAAAGGAAGGACATAGTTATTGATTTTAACATTTTCTGCATGCAAGGAGCTTTGCCGGATTGTTCAGGTTTCTTAATACTACATCATTGTTTTTTCAAGTTTGTGTTTCACTGATTTTTTCAGTTACAGAAGTAATAGTTAAAAATAATTACACATAGGAGACATTTAATTTTATAAGCAATGTTTCCTTCTCAGTCTAGAACTTTCTCTTTATTTTAAAATCTCTCCCACCATGCATTGTTCTTGAGGGCAAATCAATTTGTACAGGTTTTCATAGTAGCAAGGTTAACATGGCCTGCTTATGAACATTAAGTTCTGCTCATAGCTGAGCTCCAGAGGAAGGAAGGAAATTCAGAGTGTGAAAAGTGGTATCAGAGAAATGAGATGCTGCTTGACTGATGAACAGTGCAAGGAACTTCCCAATCTCTTTGCAGTTGGCCTTAATTAAGTCAGATCTGCCAAGGGTTAGGACCTAGTGATTCTCTCTCCTCTGTAACAGTACATTTACTAATTCATTCATCACGATGGATGTTGTATGTCTGTTAAGATCAGTTAAGGCAGTGTGTGAAAAGTAGGACTGCATCCAGCTGCAAGGAATGGGGCTTATCTCTGCTGGAACCTGAATGGGTGTTCAGTTTTTGACATGGTGTTAAAAATGAAGTAGGATCTTGAAACTTAGCCCTTAATGTGAGGAGTTTGACTTTTATCTTGCCTGAAAAATGGCACCCTTGCCAGAAAAAAAATCTCTCAGCACCTATACAGACATTACCTTGGTGTCATCCCTAAATAAGTCTGTTCTTAGCTGCTTTAATGATTGGAAAGATGCATTACTATTCTGCATTTCTTTTAACAGCTGTGCCACTGCAAACACTTTGGGAAACAAGAATATCAGCTTTGTGTTTAAGATACTAAGAGTGATAGTGGTGCTCAGGAGGCAGGGAGGCGAGGAATCAAAGTACGGAATACGGTCTTGGATCATCAACTTGTACTGTGGACTTTGTCAGGATGTTGAGAAATTGCTCATCACTAACTTCTTTGGATTGTTATTGAGTGCAAAAAAAACAGAACAGCAAATGCTAAACTGATGATTTACTGGTGTGAGAGGGACCTGGGGAAGGAGAAATGGAAAGCCTCCTAGGTGCACACAAAAACCTTGCTATAGAACTTGTACGAATTTCTTATCAGAGGACTTAACTGCTTGCCTTGCTTGAGTTATTCTTGTCTTGTGGTGTGGTTATTTGAAGTAGCCATAAAGGCATAGAAACTCACCTTGGTTAAGAGCCAGTGATGGAGCATAAACCACTATTCCTGTGTAAAGAATCTGGAAGAGAAAATGTTCATGGAAAAAAAAAAAAACCCATGTACATGACTTCTCAGTAATAATGCTTCTTTTTAGAATGGAGCTTATGGTAGAATATCAGAACTAGAAGTTTCTTTAGATCAACTTGTATTGCCTTCTGCTTCAGTCTGAAAAATGGAAAGGCTTTTTTTATGGTCCTTTCATCAGGAAGGAATTATCTCTCTAGATATTTTGTACTTATTCATTGTTAAGATAACTGGATGTCAAAAATATCCTTAACAAGTAGAAAGAGGAGATCCCAGTAAAACACAGTGATGCAGAAATTACTTGTATCAGATCTCAGAAATTACACTTCCCTTTGTCCATTCAATTGCTTTTCAAGCTAATATGATACCCTTCACAAGGGTGTTCTGATAGAGTGAGGGAGAAACAGAACCTGAAATCAAATGAGGATTTCTATCTATTGTTGTAGGTTCTAGAATTTATAAAAATTGATCTGAAGTAGAAATAAATGTCTTGCAATATCCCAAAAGCTTTCATCAAATACCTAATTAGTGTTCTGAGGAAGTTGATGCCCTTTTAAATCAAAGGGCAAAAAAGCTATGTGATGTCTACCTAGAATAGTGCTTTGGGAAGCTGTGGACTGACTAGGCTGTTTTTTGTAGTAATGCGGAACAGAATATAGTTGTGGAGTCTCTCAACTCTAAGCAGTGATTTCTGCCCTGTTGTTGGAAGCAACCCTTCTGGGGCTGGAGCTTGGCTGGCCTTGCCGATACTGCTGCCTGAGAGGGCAAGCATTGTTAAGGAGAAACTGGAAAGAAACTTCACCTCAGGTCATCCCCACTGGTGCCATCATGAGGGTCATCATCTAGGCACAATCTAGGCATCTCCCAGGATGTGCTGTATGCAGCAGCTTAACAGTGGGATAGCCTTACCTGAGTGTCACAAGCGGGTAAATAAATAAGCAATAAATGTACCAAGCACTGCTCATCTAGTTTCTCAAGAAAGATGTCATTTCTTCTCTTTGAAAGAACCATAGAATCATTAAGCTTGGAAATGACCACTAAGATTGTCTATTTCAACCACCTACATCTCCACATCATGCTCACTAAACCATGCATTGTAGTACCACATCTCCACAGTTCTTGAACACCTCCAGGGCCAGTGATTCCACCATCTTCTTGGCAATTTGTCCCAGTTCTCACCACTCTTTCTGAGAAGTCTTTCCTAATATCCAACTTGAACCTCCTCTGATGAAACTTGAGGCCATTCCCTTCTGTCTTATTGCTATTATCTGGGAGAAGAGGCTGACACCCATTTCAGTACAATCTCCCTTCAAGTAGTTGTAGAGAGTGGTGAAGTCACCTTCTCTGGACATAATCCAGGGCCTCAGTGGCTTTCTTACAGTTAAGGGCCCAAGACTGAACATGATATTCAAGGTACAAATTTAACACCACATCCAAGTGTCAAAGGCAATGTGAATGCATTTTTTTTTTATCATAAATAGGAAGAAACTAGAATGTTGGAATGAGATCTTTTTAACATTCACATTCCAACCTAATTAAAGAATTTTGTTGTAAGGAAAAAAAAAGTTCAGTCTGACACTTTATTAAAATAAATATGTAGACTGAAATGATCACAAAGAAAGAGGCAGTATCTTCTTACCGTCTGCAGGATGTAGATCAGTGTTGCAGCAAGACGGACATTCTTGTTAAATCTTAACTCCAAATACTAGGAAAGAAGAATTTCAGTAAATTGCACACGTAGCATCGGTGACACAGCTATTAACCTTCTGTTCTCCACGAGTAACAGCTTGCTGTGCAAGTAAAACTGTTGGCCACTGACGCTACTGTTGTGAGTAATGAGCAGGAGAGCATAATTACTGCTACACGTAGAGATAATTGCATTTAAGAAATTTTCTCAGCAGAATGTGGTTGAAATTATATGTTGGGTCACAGCATGCAATATTTGTTTTGTGTTGGGAATATAACCAGAAGAGCCCACAGGCTATGAAGAAAAGAAACAAGGTCATCTCCTGTTACAACAGGACAAAAGCAGTGGATGAGCAGATAGAGAGGAAGCAATTTAAAGGCTTTCACAGCCCCTCAGCTTAGCTGGCTTTCTCATTTGAAGCCAGATCGGCACATGGTCAGTGGGTAGAGGCAAGTCAGGTTAGAATCATAGAATTGGTGGAGTTGGAAGGAACCCTTAAAAGCCACCTAGTCCAACTCCTCTGCCATGAACAGGCGCACCTAAAGCTCCATCGAGATTGCTCAAAGCCCTGTCCAGCCTGACCTTGGATGTCTCCAGGGATGTGGCATCTATCACCTCTCTGGGCAACCTGTTCCCTCAAATTACTAACAGCTTGATCCATCCAGTACTACTACCCAGATTCCATGAACTATGACAGATCTCCAGTACCCCTACCCAAGTTCTTACAGACTTCCCCAAAAGCTTGGGTCTTAAGCCCAAGTCACTACCTAAAATCTCCCTGTAGATTTGAGAAAAAAAAATAAAGTCTTCATTGCCAATCCCAGGGTAGCTGGGGAGGGCCAGATCTCCCCTGGGCTCCTGGCCATGTGTTCTCCCCAGCAGATATCAGTCTCCATACAGGCCTGTTGTCTTTGCCAGTCTCTAGGCAGTTTTTCAGAAGCAAACTCTTTCTTACTAATTTTGTTAACATTAACTTCTTGCCTCTTGCATAATAAGCCCCACAGATTGCTGTGCAAATAAGTAGCTAATTTATGTTATTTGACTTGTTTCTAAAAGTAATTCATGAAGTCAGCAGAGTCATCTTTCCAGCATACTTGGAAGGGCTATGTCTACGATGACACCTCCAGTGGTTCAGATAAGAAACTCCTTCTCTGATCTTGCATTAAAACCAGCTAGAAAATGTAGTTAGTCCTGGTGGTGGGAATAGATGGTCACTTATTTTTTTCTTGTGTTTGACAGAAACATTTCGAAACAGCCAGGCAAAGCTGTCTGAATGAAGCCTTTCCTTGGGTTTCAGCGTACAGAACATGAGCAGCCTTTCCACTATCAGAAAGCTCCTTGGGAAGTAGCACAGCTTTGCTCGCCCAGTCTTCACTCAGCCAAAAATTTCCACAAGTTGCTGCAACAAAATCTGCAGCAGCTGATTAAATACTAGATGGCTACCCCTAATGTTGGAATGTACATCAGAATTCAAATGTATTTAGGATACATTTCAAATACTTTCTAGCTCTGACAGTTTTGTGCTGGTATGTAAATTCTTTATGCTGTCTGTGCTATTTATTCTTAACAAGACCTCTGGCTTTTAATTTGTGCCTTTACTTCATGCAATATACGTAAGTGACTACTTTGTATAACAGAACCCAATTTTAAAAATAATTCCTGCATAAATACATTTGTTCTGTAAAATATTACAGAAAGCCTTCTGTGTGCAGGCATTTCTCCAGAAATATCCATATACATCATGCTTTTATAATGAAATAATGCACTGTTTAAAAAATTTTTTACTTACCTCATAAGTGCTTGTAATGTCAGATCTGTAAAATACAGGTAGGAAAAGCTCAGAAGTTAAAATGATGACAAATGTGTATGAAAGGAAGAAAAGAACGAAGGATGCTCCATAGCGATAAACTTCGGAGGGTGTCCCCAGAACTGTCACTGCTGACATGAAGCTGGACGTGAGGGAGAAGGCTATTGGTCCACATGACATCTGCTTACCACCCACCAAAAACTCCTTTGAAGTTTTCTTTTTTCTCTCCTTAATTGCAAAAAAGACTCCAATGCTAGCACATACTAAAAATAGTCCTGCAAAAACAACGTAGTCCCAAACAACAAATTTTTTAATTTCTGGAGCTACAAAGTTTGACATAGCACCAGCTGGGTAATTCTCTGGTAGAGGATTCTGATTTACTACAGCTGTTGCTCTAAACAGATCTACTCTGTTAGCAGCAAAGGTGTAAATTATCTATAGCTTATCAATGAGAAATTAACAGGAAGACCGTTTGGTTGAGATGGCTCTTTTTATCCAGTCCACCTCTGGTGAGGAAGAAAAAAAAAAAAAACAGAGCAACCAACTAGCTCACGATAAGGAAAGAGGGTGTTGCATGCTCTTAGACCCTAGTGATACTGGTGTTTCTGCCAGGCAGACTGGACGGGGGCTGTAGCTGTGAAGCCTGCCCTACACTCCCTTTTTATCTGGGAAGTTTTAATTTGAGGTTAAATATTAGCCGGACAGATTGACTTGATCTGACTCTTTTCTAACCTATCAGCATTTTTAAATAATAAAATGAGAGCAATAAAAAAAATAAATAAAGGAGAGGAAAATGAAGGAAAGCATGATGTGTGAACCTATGACCCTACCACTGTGTTTGTTTTCAAAGCAACCATTTCTTCATATGGTTAAAATCCAAACTTTAATATCAATGATAGGGTTCACAATTGTCCTTTGACGTTTTAAGTTGCTCCTTGATATACACTGTGCCGTAAAGAGTTGAAAGCTTTAATGATTAAAAGTAATTGTAATGCTTTACCCTGAACTCATAGCCTGCTCTTTCTGGGTACCCTCACGTTGGAAAAGAAATAGTGTTATATGATTGTTTTAGGATGAATTTCAGATAACACTGATGTTTGCTGTCAGTTACTAACTGCAGTTTCAATTATAGCTTCCATAAGTTTCTGTGAGAGATGGTTTAGTGGGCACAGCATTAATGGGCTGACAGTTGGAATACATTATATTAGTGGTCTTTTCCAACTTCAATGGTTCTGCAATTCTATGGTTTATTGCATTTTTCAATGCACAACTTGGTCAGACATGCAAGGCCAAAGAAAAGGAAATAAGACAACAGCATCAGTTTTCTAAACTACATCAATGGCATAATTTATGGAATTCACTTATTGTGTTTTTCTTGTGGCTTTTTTTTGTTGTTGTTGGTTGGTTGGTTTTCAACAAGTAGATACATTCAACCTCAGTCTACAGTATGACGATACCTTTTGCAAAGCAAAACAAGGACTTATCATACCAAAGAATAAACGTGTATGCAGAGGTGGTGTGCAGGAAGGGCAGAGAGTTCCTTTTGGAGCTCATCACAAGAGATGCAGTAATGTGAGGTAGGTTATAATGACAAAAGTGCTTCTCTTAAGCCTTGCCTTGGGTAGAGATGGATGCACTTCAACTATAGCTGCATGGCAATTAGTCCCCATAAAGTTTACAAAATGTCAAGGGCATATTTGTGAGGTCTCATCCAGCTGGGTTATCAATTAGTGCCCCGGTTGTTGCCACCACAATCATTTTTGCGCTGGAAGCTGCACTTAGTGAAGTGGAGGGACTAGATGGGAGAGCAATAAATGGATAACAGTAAGTCGGTGGAGGTACTGCTCAGCAAAATCAACCCACCACCTCACAGTAATTTCTTTATCTAAGTGCACCCTCATCATTAGTTAATATTTCCCTTTTGTACCGAACATGTCTTAAGGTGTGACCACTTTCAAAACAGCAGTAACTTTCACTTGCCAGACATTCCTTTGCCTTTTTTTTTTTTCTTTTTTTTTTTTTTTTCCCCTTCCTCTGCTTATAACCGTAACAACACAAACAGTTTCTGCAGGTTTGAGGCTTTGATTCATACCTACAGTCTGTCTCTGTCCATGCCATGGCAGTAGCAAGGTTCTGGGATCAAACATCAACCAGGTCTGGCAGGAGCTTAATGTAATGGGTGCAGGCATGCAGGGCTACGTGGGCAGAGTACACGCGTGCCTCCTCCTGTAACCACTGCTCAGCGCTGGTCAGTGATGACAACACCTAATGAGTTCACAAAAAGTTGCAAAGAAGTGAATTTGTGGGCAGTCCCTCACATGCTTGAGCCACTAAAGTGTATCCCATGTAGTAAGCCTGCAGGGGCCTGATGGTGCTGAGACGGTGAGTAATTGCTGTGGGGTCTGGGATTGAAATAAACAGTGAGATTTAGAAAAGTTCTTGTGGTCAGATTTATGTGCAAGGCACGTTATCAGAGTAAATGTAAGTGGAAGATCACTGTAGCATTAATTCTAGGAAAACAATACTATTACTGGTTTGAACATGTTTTTAAGACGGTCTGTTTGCCATCAACAAATGCTGCTAATTAGCAGTTGGGTCAGCTGTGCTGTAACCCACTGGCAAATAAAGATGCCAGTATGGTCTCAGTGCACAGTAATGTGAGTTTCATTGTAGGAAGCTTTTTCAAATAGTAATATTCCTATTGATGTAAATACATAAATGTGAGCCTACAGAGATCTTTTTTGTTCGGTAATTTTTAATGATCTTTCTTGAAGAAAAGTATTTTGGAGTGATAAAGTTTTACATGACGCAGAAAAAAGTCAGTGGACAATAAACTGGAATTCAAGTCAAAAATTTCCATGTCGTTATTTGTGGTTCTGTAGCCCTCCAATACATTGTCATTATACCTTTATGATTTTGTACAGAATAACTATCTTAGCTAAATCCCACATTAAAAACAAAGAGCTTAGAAATACTGTTTCTACAGGAGAGATCATTTTAAAGTAATACAAAAATGCCCACTATTCTTCTGATGATATTATTTACGTCAGAATAATTGAAAGTATTTCCTGAAAAATTCTGCCCTGACAGGTTGTGGATGCCCCGTCCCTGGAGGTGTTCAAGGCCAGACTGGATGGGGCCCTGGGCAGCCCGGTCTAGCATTAAATGGGGAGGTTGGCGGCCCTCCATGTGGCAGGGGGTTGGAGATTCATGATCCTTGAGGTCCCTTCCAACCCTGGCCATTCTGTGATTCTGTGAAAAAATACTAATATGTAAAAAATAATAATAAATAAATACTCCAGTTTTGTATTTTGACAGTGGAAATTCTGTTAAATCAAAGATTTATTTAATCAGGACAACCCAAGAAAGAAGTTTGATGTTTGAATCTTCAGCAGCCTTTCCTTTTTCTGACTGTGAATCAAGGACTGAACACGAAATCCAACTCAAGTATTTGGATTTTGCACTCAAGGCTGTTTGCAGCTGAATAATCACCTAGGGCTGAATTACAGGTGTTGCGTGAGGGAAGATCATTGTCAAAGGTGTCAAAGCCTGCTACTGTACAGGTTAATGGAATGAGGCCATAAGGTCATGAAATGCTTCTGTGTTTGGGGCAGTGACTGCCTTTGTAGCCAACGCTATCTCAGCTCCCTTTCTCTGAGTAAAGGTATGAGGAAAATTAGACTGATATCACCTAAGTGTCTGCTTGATTCTTTTGTCTGAATTGGTAATGTTCCATTATTATTATTATTATTATTATTATTATTATTATTATTATTATTATTATTATTAATTTCATTCATTGGATTCTAGTATTGCATTTAAACTGAGCCTCAATTATTTATTCCAAATTATTTTGTTAAAAGCTTTGCTTTTGAGACCCTACTAGAGTTTGATTAAAGTTCTGTTATCAATCCAATGACTGTAGTGTCTCACGATAGCTCATATTTGGATAATCATAATATTTTGATTTCCTTATTTTTTCAGAGCTGTAATTTGCTAAATCTTATACTTTCAATCCTTATTAGCCTATGATGCCAGTTAGATATTTCTGTAATAAAACCACATTGGAACTGAGACATCTGCCAAGTTTTAGTGCCCACATACCATCCATGTGGGGCGGCATCACATTGCATAACCACTGTGAATATTTGTTGAGTGTAAATCACTCACTTCAGGGCCATATGTGGCCACACCCAATGATTAACTAGTGCTTCATACGTGGTTAGCACTTAAACTTTCTCATTGTGGATTCTTTGGAACAGACTCTTAGATAGCTGATGGAGATTACTTGCAATTACTGCTTTTTTATGATCTTCAATGTTGCTTGCTAATTGAGTTTGCTGGTGACAGGACTTCAAAGCTTCAGAGAAAAGAAGTCCAAAGGAAAAAATGTATGGTACATGAAATCACTGGGAGAGTATAAAGTGAAGAATTATCAAAGGATACTATTTCACAATTATATTTTAAGTTGGTAGCATCCTTTCCCTTAGGTTGTGATGTTTCACAGGCAATAGCGTATGAGAACGTTTTATATCTGTTATTTGATTAGAATTGAATCCTATCTCAAGATACGTACCTTACCTGCTTATGCTTATTTCAGTGAGATCCTTTATGTACTTAGGACAGATATTTTGGCATCTATTTTGTAGTGGAATAAATAGTTGGTTTTATCTGTCTTCTTTATTCAGTAAATTTTGTATAAGACCGTGATTTATGAGGTTTTTTTATAGTGGACTTTCTGTTTTCCAAATTCTAGTTCTATTCCTTTTCAGCCTGAAACAGGGAGAAAATTATTTAACTGTAAATAGATCTTAGTGTAATTGAGAAATTATCACATTAGTTCTTACATAATGTCTCCAAATAACTGTAAAGTCCTATTTCAGCACTTGCAGGAGGTTTTTCTAGTGAATAGTTCCACTTTGTGGAATGAATTGCAGGGGGCGAGGAAGCTTTGCTTTGTGGAATTGCATATATGCAACCATATTTGGCATTTATTCTGAGTGAAATAAAGTCCTAAATCTAAAGCTTGCATGATATTCTTATTCATCAATCTTCAATTTTCCTCTAGATCACATTTCCTAAACTACTTTAACTCATTTATAACTAGTATATCAGATATTGTCGTTATTTACACTCAAGAACTGAGGGTTTGACTTATAAGGAGGGTTCTTTTCACAAAAGGCAGCTCACAGTATTGCTTTTAAGATGAACCTTACTCTCCGGTGAAGTAAAATTTTCTTTTCAACAAATGGAAGAGAAGTAACAACTATCGTTAAAAGAAAAAAAACACAGAAGTATACTAAATAATAATAATAATTTTAAAAAATGGAATAGAATTTCTGCAAAGCAGCATCTATAAAAATGGATGCAAGTATAAATGGTGGGACTTACCAGCGCATTGCAAAATCTCTAGCATATAATACCATTTAATCCCCAAATTTTCTTTCATTTTGCCCAAAGACTTTTCTAACAAAATATCCCTTTTTGTTCTGTGGAAACCTACTTACTGAAGGCATCAGTTGGACAGCCTTCACAAGTGCAAAGAAATGCTCTGTATAAAGAGTTTCCATGACACAGAATCACAGAATGGCCAGGGATGGAAGGGACCTCAAGGATCATGAGCCTCTAACCCCCCTGCAACAGGCAGGGCCAGCAACCTCCCCTTTAGTACTAGACTAAGCTGCCCAGGGCCCCATCCAGTCTGGCCTTGAACACCTCTAGGGATGGGGCAACCACAACCTGTCAGGGTGGCCTGTTTCAGCATCTCACCTCCCTCTTGATGAAGAACTTCCCCCTGATATCCTACCTAAATCTTCCCTCCTTCAACTTAAAACCCTTGTCCTGCTGTTATCTACTCTTTCAAAGAGTTGATTCCCCTCCTGTTTATATGCTCCCTTTTGGTACTGAAAGGCTGCAATGAGAACACCCTGCAGCCTTCTTTTCTCCAGGCTGAACAAACCCAGCTCCCTCAGCCTGTCTTTGTAGGGGAGGTGCTCCAGTCCCCTGATCATCTTCGTGGCTCTCCTCTGGATCCTCTCCAACAGCTCCCTGTTTTTCCTGTACTGGGGGCTCAAGCCCTGTACACAGTACTCCAGACGGAGCCTCACAAGAGCAGAGTAGAGAGGGACAATCATCCCCTTGTCCCTATTGGCCACCCCTCTTCTGATGGAGCCCAGGATACCATTTGCTTTCTGAGCTGCAAGAGCACCCTGCTGGCTTATGTTAAACTTTGCATCCATCAGGACCCCCAGGTCCCTCTCCACAGGGCTGCTCTCCAGGACAGCTCCTTCCAGTCTGTATGGATGCCTGGGATTCCTCCGGCCCAAGTGCAAAACTCTGCACTTTGCCATGTTGAACCTCATCAGGTTCACCCAGGCCCACCTTTCAAGTCTGTTGAGGTCCCTCTGAATGGCATCCCTTCCTTTCATCATGTCAACCGCACCACTCAGCTTGGTGTTGCCAGCAAACTTGCTGAGGGTGCACTCGATTCTGTCACTGATAAAAATATTCAAGAGCACAAGTCCCAAGAGTTGTCATCCACCATGTACACAAGCAGGTGCGTGCGGACAGGATACTGCATCAGAATTTACAGTACATCAGTTCTTAGGAATCTTCTGGTATGATTTTTCTGTCAATGGCAGCTCCAGGTTTCTGCTTTTCAGATAAAAAAAAATACTGGCAGCTATACTTGCATATCACACTGTTCTGAAAGTAACAACTGTTGCTTCTAAAGAAGTACCTTTTTCTTGATATGAGAGCTTACCTGTTGGAGTAGATAGCAGTTTCAGATGGCAGTCTGAGTCCAGACTATCACTGTATCATCTGATCTTTGCTCATCAGACCATGAACATCCTTGGAGCATTCAGCTGAGTTGCTCAGTTGTAACCGGTCCAAATGCTGACCCCTGATCACCGACTGATCACTGGTACTGACAAAAGGTGAAAGTGAGGTTCACAGTTCCTAAATGACTTAAGAAATTTGCGGTTTCTGCACTTAATCTGGGTCTTGAGTCTGGGATTTGTTAATCATTGTAAATGAATTATTCTGGAAGATAATACAAACTCAGACTTAACAGTGGACATTGACTTGCTGATGCTACTCTGAATGTCCGGCTCTATACACACATAGCACATTTAATTTAAATTCCAAAACTAAGACATTCTCATGGATGTAGAGTCAACAGCCTCTCTTAATTATTATTGTAAAAATTAATATTGCATCTTTTTTCTCTAAGCACTACTTTTCCAACACTTGGGTCAGAAATTTCCTCTATTTTTGTCTCTGCTGTTTTCACTAAAAAGCCTTTGAAATATGTCTGCCTAGTAAACAACTGTGCATTGCTGAAGCATTTGAAAATATTTCTACCTCCTGATAGATTAGATAATGAAATCAAGTGTGTTGAATAAACTGATTGTTTTGCTATACAGTAGGTAAGTGTTTTACTGAACCCTGACCAAATTATTTTTTTGCTTTCTTAACATGTTTTAATATAGAGCTGCGGAAAAATCACAAGTAGTCATTGGAGAATTTAAATCAGATGTTGAAGAAGATGGCTGAAAAAGAATGAGCAGGCAGTTTGCTAAGGGAACACAAATTTCTGGAACACAAAATGTGTTCAAAATCAAAGGTGTGTCACTCAGAAGTCACTGTTAAACTTGCAGATTGGTATCTTTCCTTTATGGTGGACTGTCTTTTCTTAAGAGGCTCCTCTTTAAGAAATACTTTTTCTTCTAAAAGCCAAGCTTACTTATCCATATCCATCTTGACACTGCCCTGTCTGTCATCTGCTATGACCCCAGCTGTTCCTTTTGCATGTAAGGTTGACTTTGAGTCTACAATATACTCTCATCTGTGCTGTCTGTATAGGCAGTGCTGAGCTGTGATTAGAACAACAGGTGTTTTCATCATGTGGAAGTAGGTTCATGATGCAAGCTGGATTGTGTGATAGATGAAATTCTAGCTGTGCTTTTTACCTCCGCCCCTGTCCCCAAATCTAGTTTATTTTGTTATAGAGGGAGAAATAGTGCATAGAAAAGTAGTGTCCTGTGGTGATACATTTTCCAGGAATCTTAGGATCATTATGGTTGGAAAAGATCTCTAAGATCCCCAAGTCCAACTCCAACCCATCCCCACCTTGACCATTAACCATGTCCTTCAGTGCTGCATCTACGTTTTTTCTTGAACACTTTGGTGATGATGACTTCACCTCTGTCAGGGAATGACAAATACAGTGTAGAAGGTTGTTTTTATCTAAGTATCAGTCCAAGTTGAATTATCAGGCATTGTAGCCACACCCATAGGCTGCAGTAGTTTCAGCAGCAGGTCTAAGCTAGATGAGGGTCAGTGCTGCAAACTCAACATGTCAGGAAGACCACAGGGCTCCTGGTGGCTGGCAGGCACTGACACTGAGGAGTGAACACTGTCCTTCAGATCATCTCTGTGGTAAATAACCTAGATGCTGTGGTAAATAGTCCTCAAAAGCTGGAACTGGGGGATGGTTTTTGAGCACTCCCCAGTTATCGTATTGGGAAGTTTTACCTGTGACACATTCTGTTCTTGCTCTGTTTGTTGCATCTGCCACTGATGCAAACCCTGACGTTTCAGAAGTTGTTTCTAATCAGGTTTAGAGGTGGTTTGTTCCCAATTTTGTCAGCAGAAGTGTACATGTGAGAGAGAGGGGAAAGAGGCACATGGGGATGAGCATGGCAGGGAGAAGGAAGGGACGAGAGATGGGCCAAGGGAAGGGACAGCAAGAGTGAGCTGGGGAAATTCACATTGCATTGACTATTTCTGATTCTTGCAGTGCTTGTCAACAAAGAGCAGAATATTAACAAAATGAGGGATGTTATTTCTGTTTGGCTTGTAAATAGAACTGACTTGTACAATGAAGCCTGGAAGCTGTTTTTCTGTTATATTCACTGTTCAAGTTTTACTGCCAAGTAGCAACAGGATGATCCAGCTTGAACCCAGCATATCTCATCAAATGAAGACTGAAATAAATAGCAGTGTTATATTGTAGCTTATTTTTAAAATGAAGATAACATGCAGCAAAAGTAAAACAGTCTATGTAATGAATTACCTACCTAGTCAAAAAGCACCTAGGAAGTATGCAGCCACTGGGAAGAAAGGAGGAGCAGAGATCCCGCTGCAGGTGATTTGAGGATAAGGAGGCACAGAATGCACTATAAAAGGATACAAAAATTAAGTGTGCTTCACTGTCTCTGTGCTGTTAAAAGCCTCAGAAACCCAAGTAATCTACTTTGCTCTTCAACTGTTAATAAGCAGTGTAAACAGTGCTTAAGCTCTTCAAGAAGCATTTAGAAAGTTTCACGGCAAACTTAGTCATACAAAGATAGTGTGTATTTGAGGGTCAGTGTTAATGGTCCATACAGGAAGCTTCCACTCTGAACGGGTCTGCTTAGCATACAGATCACAGTCCCTCACTTACCCCTGGTTATCATCCTAAAAGAGAAAGGGAAAATCAGTCCTCGGGGAGTGAAATGGCTTAGCGCTAAATGGGCCCAGCATCTTTCATTGGATTAGAGGTTTCATGCACTCCAAAGAAATCATGCTGTGAAAAATCTTTTTCCCTGCATCTCTAATTGAAAACTGAAACCAAAGTAAGAGCTTTTCAGCAAGACTAGATCAATCACTCATCTTTTACACATTTTTACTTATTTACTTCCTCTACTTTTCTTTCTAAATATACTTCTAAGGAATCTCTTCATCATGTGTTGCCTGCATAATTTCACTCATTATGTACTCACATCCTTATCTTGATATAGATTACTTGCAGAGCAGCATTACCTCTTTGCAAAAAGCTTTTTTTTTTTTTTTTTTTTTTTCCAAAGAGAATAGTTTCCATTGATATGCAGGATTGCTTGGATATTGTGTATTATTTTCTATTCTTTCTTTTTTTTCATTTTCTGGATTTTTTTTCCGTAACCTAAAATAGAGTTATGAAGAGTTATGGTTAAAATAGTCCAGAAAAATGGTTAAAAGAAAATAGGCCTGCTTGAAACTGAGAAGTTGATTTCTCTTGAAAGGAGTGGGTAGAAGAGCTGGACTGACCTGGTGTATCTGTAATACACATGGGGCTGGGACATGTTTCTGCAGGTCACTGCCCAATGGACATTCTCTTCTGTCCTTTATCTGAGGTCCTAATATCCTAATTACTTTGCTAAAACTTCTGAATTTATTTCAATTGAGCTATATGAGCTTTTGTATGAACCTTTATTTGGGCTATCCTGAGGGGTTTAGGAAACTTCTCCTTCCACTCTCCCCTGAAAGGCCAAAAGGCAAAGAGAGAGAAAAATACTTCTGGAAAGTATGAAAACTAACATGACATGAAGTGAGCACTAGGAATCAAAGAAAATATGGCTTAATGGAAAGCAGACTTGTCCCCTGGGCAGCAGCAGCAGGTAATGCCTGGGTTCATGTCATGCCCTGTTTGCCTGCCTTTGAGTGAGCTAGCATGTTCTCAGTTCCTCAAGCCAGGCTGCATGTGTGCTGCGCTGTCGCGGTCATCACTTTGAAATCAGGAAGAGGGACGTCATAACAGCATGAAGAGCTGTAAAAAGGACTCTGGAATTTGCTTATGTGAACAATTACTCCAACAGCTGTTTGTTCTTCTCAATAAATTGCTTGGCTTTTTATGTGCTATTGACTGCAGGACAGCAGAAGCACTTCAACTTGTTTTGGGGAACAGAAAATATGACTTCAGAATAACTTTGAGAGGCATTTGAGAGGCCAAGACATTCAAGGTCAGGCTGAATGGGGCTGTAAGCATCATGATGGAGCTGTAGGTATCTCCATTCATTGCAGGAGAGTTGAACTAGATGACATTTAAGGATCCCTTCCAATTTCAACAATTCCATGATTCTAAGATTCAGTGTGTGCTTTTTCAAATTGATTTTTTTTCTTTGGGATTCTTTTTTTTTTTTTTTCCTTATATTTCAAAATGCTTTGGGGCAGTTCTCAGTGTGAGCTGCAAGGATTGAACACAATTCTCAATCTGCCTGGGTTATTTTTTCATCTGAAAATTTGATTCTGAGTGCACGTGTTGAATGATTTTGGAAATCTAACCCTTGAAGCTAACTTGAGAATGGAAAAAAATTACAGTGGTAGCATGTGGCCCAGGAACAGTGCGTAGGTCAGGCACTCAGGTTAAGACCACTGGAAGCAAACTTGGGTTCAGGGCTGAATTCTGGAGCTGCAGAATTAGAAGTCAAATAAATCTTGCCTGTCTTCTGCAGGCTTGAGAAGTGATAAATTGCCTTGTTCCTATTTTATATTTATTTTGTACTTGTGGCAAACTAACCAAAAAAATTCAGTAAGACATTTACTGTCAGCAATCTGCAGACGTCACTGCAGAAGAATTTTAGATGTGAGGTTGACAGGAATGGGATTCCAGGCTTCTGTTTGGTTTTTTAAACTTGCAGGAGACCTGCTGTTCCTCCCTTCTGTATGTACTGCTCCCAGGAGTATGCAGAACTTCTGGATAATCCATTTACTACTATTGTTTGGGTTTTTCCCTGCTCACTTCGAAGTCTGTTGGTCTCAATGTGGTGTTTGTGTTTTACTTATTGTTTTATTTTGGATGTTGCACAGTAACATCTGTGAAACAGCCACTCTGTATTGCTTCCCATTTGGAGGAACATAGGAAAAAAAGCAAAACAGAGATTGCTCTCTCACTGGTTTTATTTTTCAAGTTGTGTTTGTCTCTGGGTGAAGACTTGGAAACAGGATTTGCAATCTAATACTCGCTCCCACTGACAGGCTGCACAGCTCTGGGTTAGGAATTCAGTCTTTTATGGCCCTTTTCCACATGGTGGGGGGAGGGAGGGAAGACCGGATGCTTAACTTCAGCCATCTGAATGGAGCTGCAGGAAAAGTCAACCTACTCTATGGAACCTGCTTAACAAGGGGTCCCTTCCAACTCTGACGATTCTGTGACCCTGTGAATTGGCCTTCTGACAGCCAAAGTTTGTTTCTCATCTATTGGTTCTGCATAGGAAAGCACTTTTCCAGACGAATGCAGATCACAGTCATACCCTTGCTCCTTTCCTCAGCTCTATCTGTAGATTTTGACGGGTATTTGGGATTAGGACTAAGTACTCTTTACAGGCCATTTATCTTTGATTTATAACTGTGGAACAAGCTGTAGAACACTTTGTTCTCAAAGCACTATCTAATCGGGTAATTGAATTATACTAATATAGATGAGCACTCAGGGTAGTGCAGTTCCTCTCAACTACCGCTGTGTGCATTAAACATTTCTGAAGTCTTTTGCGGTGTGACTGGTTCATTATCACTTTTCTCCGGGCTTGGTGACAAGGCACAGTTCCATAACACTGAAAGAGCTGATAAGTGACGTCTCCAGAGGAGAAACCAGATAGGAACAATCCTATTCCCAATAGGGAAAGATATTATAGGAATTGGGATATAGCTGTGTAGAAGGGCTAACATAGCATAAGTTTAAAACAAGTGGCAATGAGTTGTTCTTTTCCCATTGGGACTATGAGTGAATTTTGCACGACAGGCTTTACTCTGCTTTGTTGATCCAAAAGAGTTGTAGGCACCTTGCTTACACTGAGTTGCAAGAGTCGCAGGAAGATCTGGACTTCACTTTTATGTTTGCATCATTGGCTTGGGTAATTTAGAACAAAGGGCATTAGGACTGTACGTAATATCAAGTACAACTGAAGTAAAACGTATTTATCAAAATCATTTAGGTGTTAGTATTCCAGTCACAATTGCTTCTGAGCTTTGTGTGGGTACAGCTCAGAAATAACGTGTGAAAAGACACTGTGCTGCTAAGCAGCGTCTTTGAAAGGCACACTGTTCTTTGTGTGTCGATCCATATTTTTAACATATAAGCATGGTCTGATTTTGAAAGCGAACACTCTATGTTAGCAGTGATTTGCTGGCATGAGAAAAGCCAGTTTTAATGTCTCGATGTGATGAATGAGTCTTGACATACACAAGCGCATGGTTAGGCTTCCTTCCTCATTTGTGCTTAATTTACATCAGTGTTGACAGAATTTAAATGTTTAACTATTGGAAAATGAATTCCAAATGCTTAACCTTTTGCAACTTGCAATTTTTTTTTCCCGCTGTCACATTTCTCCTGAGCACTGTTTGATTTTTGTTTTGTTTTACCAAAAGATTGTATCAACTTTCAACTGCAGTTAAACCCTAGGGAAAAATATGCATATCTGTCTGTCATCTTTAATGCCTATGGGCTATTGACTGTCGTCCATCAGTACAAGATTCAAAAGGAATATCAGAGACACTGGTAGGGCTCCTGTGTGTGTATGTGTGGATGCTAAGTGAGCACTTGGTACACATGAGGGCTGTTCCAAAAGTAATTCCTTCTATTTTGTTGTTAGCCCACAACATCAGAGGTGAATGTTGGTGGTATGGCAGTAGGGGATGAGCTTTCCCACCAATATTTCATTACGTTTTGTTGTCGTGTGACAGATGGCAGCCGAGGGACAAAGTGGCATCTGACATGTAGGTGTGTGTGAACCAAAGGTATGTCATTCAATCCCTCCATGTGGAAAAAATTGCACCCATTGACATCCATCAGTGCTTGCTCTATGGAGACCAAACAGTGGATGTGAGTGCAGTGAGGTGGTGTGTGGTGCATTTCAGCAGTGGTGACAGGGGGTCACCTCTGCTTGTGCAGATTTTTACAAGCGTGGCATGCAGCCTCTTGTTTATCACTGGCAAAAATGCATAGCTAATGGTGTTGACTACCTTGAGAAACTGTGTTTTGTAGCTGAGAATTTGCTCTATCAAATAGTGTTATTGAGCTCTTTGTATCAGTCTGTAGTTTCTGTAGCAGTAAATAGGAAGCTTTATTTTCATAGTGATTTATGTACCTATCTGGTACGTGCTGGTGTAACTGTACCATGTGGATGTACAAAAGATGACCAGGCCAAACACCAGAAGCCTTTTTGTTTGGTGTTCCTTTGGTCTATAAAGGGAAGTTATGTTAGCTGAATTCCAACAGTATTTCCAGTTGCTAACAGTAGAGAGAATCTCTTCAGCTCATGATTTATTGTTTAATACCTGCTGATTCTTTATTTCTCTTGTGTAGCAATACAGAGATGTTATCCTTCTAAATCAGGGCCCACGCTCTGTCTGAGGATGGACAGAACTTCTCTTTTCAACACTGGAGATGTTTGTTACTTAAGTAGAAAAATCTGAGTTAGGAAAAAATATATATTTTTAATTTTATAGATTAAAGTGAGCAATAATCTTTAGAACAACTTGCATGTTTTTCTATACAATTAACTGAAGTGAAGCATTTTGGTTATGGTGTGAATTTATCAAGTGAGGAAGGGGAAGGTGACTCTGTCCCTGATCCTCAAACTGAGCACATACAGCCCCTGTCATTTACAAATACTTCAAGCTTTAGACAGCCTGGAAAAATGTACAACCAGCTGCAGAAAGTGTTATATGATAGGATTTTCAGTCACAGGGTGAGTGTTATACATAAGGAAGTGGAGATGAAGGATCATTTTATCTCAGTGGAATACAAACCCTTATGGAAGGTGATAAGAACTGTGAAATGGCAGGGTAAAAATCATTGCCTTAAATTAATGGGGCTTCATTCCCACTTCTGTTGATGAAACACAAAGTTAATTCCCATAGCTGCTTGGCACACTCTATTTTAAGTAAAATTACTTTCAAGGTATAATATTTTATAACCAATATTTTGACAGGGATGCAACCCCAAAATATCAATTTCTTATCTTTTCTGACTACCACACAAGCAAGGGGAAAAGGAGAAAAATGACCTCTGTTAGGGAACAGTTTTCATGTAATAGTAGACTGAATGTAGCTAGCTGAGCTGCTGAGAGGGCTGATCTGGACAGAGTGTCCATTCTGCTGCAGGAGCCCTAAATCAAGGTCAGCTCTCAGCTGCAAGGATAGTAATCTATTTGTAATCTATTTGTTTTTTTATCATTCTCTAGTGCTGTGTTTATCAAGCTCTGTTTTTTCATTTCATCATTTAAATTTGTGCAGAACAGAAGAGATGTGAATGACCGGTCATTCAGTTCATGTTCTGCAACATCGAAATTCAAAACATTTTTTATTCTAAAATTACTAGTGGATCAATATAATCTTTTTGTGTAGCTTTTTTTTTGTTTTTTTTTAATAGTAATTAAATATATCTCGGGTTTATAAAAATATAAACTTTACACTCACTCATTAACAATGATTTAGTAACTAAAATGATTGACTATGTTCAAGTTTCATTTTCTGGAAGAATAGAGTCTGAGGTTGAACTCTGAGAGTAGGACATAATTTAATCCAACAGCAATAACCAAAATCAAATGACTCTGAGGTCACAAATGACATAAAGAGTATATATCAGTGCCTGTGATATTAGGAACATTATGTCCTAGGCACTGATCTATCAGAGATATTCTGGTTGCATTGAGATAAGAGATAGTGTACCAAGCTTCTGATAACATAAAAAGGGCAGAGGTCAGTGTAGCTGTACAGGTAGATGCCAGTTGGCTGTCTGCCTCTCTATCAATATCAGATTAGTTCCCTGGTAGGTCAGGGGGTGAGTTTGTCCACGTTTTGTTCAGATGGTCTCTAAAATAATAATGAAATAGAAAATGCTAAACCCTAAACTATGTCAAGCTGTGGTATCTGTTTCTCTATTCTTTGAAATAATTCAAAGTATGGACACGTCACATAAAAAATTCTCAGCAGCTTCCTATACGTTAAAGAGAAGCAAACAGTATTAAAAAAAAAAAAAAAACTTTCCTTATTTTTTTAAAGATTCACAAGCTACTCAACACTAACTGTAATTTTATTTCTGTCTGTCCCAACAATCCAATGCAATTTTTGCTGTCTGGCTTCTCATCTCCCTAGCCCAGTTTTCACAGGCATGGTGAATATTTTGGTAGGAACAGTTCTGTGCAAAGGAAATGGCAGAAGGCTTGTCAAGCCATTTCCTGGAGTTGTTTGAATGTTAACATTTAGTACATAAAGGCAAAAAATAATTTAGATTTTGGTAAGCATTAATTAGAATTTTGTCTAAGAACCAATTGTGGGAACCTGTCCTAAATATTCATAGAATCATAGAATCACTAAGGTTGGAAATACCACTAAGATTATCCAGTCCAACCATCAACCCATACCCGTGACCACTCTGGACAATGATTCTCAGTGCAACATCTACTCTTGAACACCTCCAGAAACAGTGACTCCACCACTGACTTGGACAGCCCATTCCAATACCTCACCACTCCTTTCTATGAAATATTAATCCAAACTGAACCTCCCCTGGTGTAACTTGAGGCCATTCCCTTTCACTCTATTGCTGTCATCTGGGAGAAGAGGCCAGCTCCTCTACCTTGCCCCAGCTTCCTTTCAGGTAACTGTAGAGAGTGATAAGGTCTCCTTTGAGCCTTCTCTTTTCAAGACTTAACAATCCCAGTTCTCTGAGCCTCTCCCCATGATATTATAAAATATTCTGAAAACAATGGAATTGCTCTTTAATTCAGCATGCTGATGTTAGGGTCCATCATTCTGATTCATAGACAATGGTCATTTAATTAATTGCATAAGTTTCTATGCCTAAGAAAGTAAAAACGGAAGATTAGGTTTAACTTTACCAAAAAATTGCCAAAATACACTGGCAACCCCAACAGAAGCAAGTTGACACTGGTGTCTACCACACTTTGAAGATGATTTGTGGGTGATACAAATTCATAATTCTCATTCTCAAACATATCACGCCATCTATTTGTTAATTCTTTGAATTACATCAATACATTTTATACCTTTGGTGTATTAAACTTGTGGTTTCCAATCTCTATATTAATTCATGCATCAAAATAGTATGGAAGTATTTGTGACATCGCCTTTATTCTGTTAATCCTTCATTGTATATTCTTTTTCTCCTACCTGTCTCCATTCCGTTTTTATTTTTGGCACCTTATTTCTCATAAAGTCAGAGCTTCCTACCTGATTATAGTTGTGCAGGAACTGAGAGGGGATAAATGCCAAAAGGGTCTCAGAACTAACTGTAATTCAGTTTTTTTAGAACTGCAAAGCAGAGTTGATGAGTTCAAAATTGCTTATCAAGATAACATTACTTTGAGAAGTTCTGTCAGTTGGTGGTTTGGGTACATTAGAGTTCTTTTGCACCCACCAGCTCTAGCATCTGCCACAACCGTCTTATTATTTGTTTCTGTTCAGCATATTTTAAGAAAACCTATAAATCCCACTGAAATCAGCTGGGATGTAGGGTTTAGATGTTTTTTCATCTGGAAGGTTAATAACTCTTGGGGCAACACTGCTATAAAAGTAACAGTTGTGACCAACACTCTATGAAACAACTGCACAGGGATCATTTTTAATTGCTGTTATTTCTTTAGAATAATAAAGATAGGATTGTCTGGGTCATTGTAAATAATCAGAGTTGGAAGGGCTGTGTTAAGACACCATGAGCTGCCCTGTTATCTGGATAGTGGCTGATGGTTTGCAATAGAAACATGAAGGCGAGGTGTGTGAGATGGAGGAGCAAAATGGAAGTGTTTCATTATGCACAACGTAATCGCAGAGCATTTAGATGTGGGCATGCACCATGTTGCTGTTGTTGAAGGTGGCTGACACGCTCTGCAATCTCATTGCCTTTTCAGAGCAAGATGTAGGAAGCAGCCTGAGAGAGATTTTGTTGTGCTGATGGATTTCTTGAGAAAACAGGCAGGCTGTTGGTGTGCCAGGTAGATATACAAAGAGACATAGGTAGCAGTTATCAGCCAAAAAGCAGTGATAGACATATATAGTCAGGCTAATTGGACTGTGGGGTTTGTGTTGATTGGTTTGCTCCTTTCAGGGTGGAGAATGGTGTTAATTTGTTCCTGTTAATCCATTGTCTGGTGCTTTCAGATCTACTCTTTCAAAGAGATGCAGCATCATGCCATAATGTACGGACGTTATTCCTTGTGTCCTGGAAGCATTTATATTCTTCGGGTGCGGTAACATACAATTCATTTTCACTCCTGTGTTCTAAGAGCTCCCTGGGCAGACAAACTAAGGCAGCAGGAAATAAGACACAATGCTGAAAAATTGTCTGCTTTTTTTTACAGTTCTCTGTCTGGAAAATAAATAAGGTTTAAAGAAAACTGTAAATCAAAAACATTTTGGACTTTTAAAAATAAAGTTGATGTTAATTTAGTTAAGAAAGGCGATTACATAAATGATCTTTGCTCTGTTATTTTTCACTGCAGTATATTAAGTGAAATTTTTCAACTCTCATTCCACTGCTCCCAGCCTGGGAACTAGAAATCAAAAGAAATGAGAAATGAAGAATGACCACAGAGATGGGAGATCCGAGTTTAGGGATAGTTTAACCTGTTTCTCCAATTTTCTGAAGCCCTTGTGTATGTGTGCTGATGCAGGTATGCCTGTGAGCCTTAATTTTTGAAGCAGATATTTTTTTTCAGTTCACTATCCACTTGTGCTATTGTTCTCAATCTGTCAGAGTCCTGTGGCTAAGAACTAGAAATATCATTTGTTTCTGCACACCAGGGCTTTGAATCTCCTGCTGCAGTAGGCAAGTAAATCCTATTAAAGTTGATGGAGATTTATTGTTGTCTCACCGGGGAAAATTTGGGCTCCTACTTGCTACGTGTGTCTAAACACTGAAAGGTGGACTGCAGGGATTCTTCTGGTTTCCTTTAGTACAAATTGTAAACTTCATTTTAGTAGTCCAGTAGTCCAAATTCTTGTTTGTTGAGCACCTCCCTTCATCTGTTGGCAGCCACATGAAGGCAATCCAGGTAAAGTTTTCCTTTTCTTTTTAAGGAGATGGTGGAACAAAGATAATTGTGCCCTCAAAAAGGATTGAAAAACATGCAGACTACATACTTTGTAATGCAGATTCATTTAATCTAAATAATTCTTTTAGATTGGAAGTAGTGCTCTCCTGAGAAAAAAAAAAAAAAGCAATATATTGTTTATATTGTTCACAGTTGGACTTGATGATCTTAGACGTCTTTTCCAATCTTGGTGATTCTATGATTCTATACAGAAGGTTCATAACATATAATAAAACTGATGTGGTCAGAAGAGATCACCAGGAGATAACTCATACTATAGATGTTTGTTATAGTTGTATCTCTTGGGTCATTTATCTTGTCCAAGATTTACTAAATCTAAAATAATAAATTGAAATATTTTTTTCTCCGCTGAAAAGTAATAATTATTGATCTTATGAGATGGAATAAGAGTTCGTGCTTTTAAGAACACCAGTGTGCAAATGGCCACATGCTTTTTGGAAGCTCACTGGGGGCCAGCATAATCTCACATTAGTAATTTTCACTATTTAGGCTGGTCTGAAGTATCCCCAAGTGCAGTGGACTAAATTCACAGCATGTTAAACTAGTAAGCAAATAGTTATGCAGTGGTGGTTTTAATTAAAACTGGAGGCATTGCACTCTGTGCAGAAACGTACAACTGTGGACATGCTGCTGTTTAGTGGTAGCTCCTTTGAGTGTCTGGATAACCTTAGGAAAAAAAAATAAGGAAAGGAATGAATCTTGGATAACCAGCAAATTTATAAGCATGTTCATCGTGTATTTTTGAAAGGAGAAGGAAAATTTTGGATGTAATGACAGCCAACAAGCCTTTCTAGCTCATTCAAGGTTTAGGGACATCAAGATAACTACAAATGTGGTACCAATATTCCAATAATTGCTCGGGAGTGGGGGGCCACTTTGAAACACCAATTTAACATCTGTGTCTTGTTTAAAAAAAAGAAAAAAAAAGAGAGAGAGAGAAAGAAAAGCATGAAAATAATAGAGCGAATCAAAAGGGTACATATGCTGTAGCAATCCTTCAGGAGAAGACAAATGTTTCTCAGGAAAGAAAATTTTAGTGCTGTTTTGTGTGATTTGGTACATGCACTGATATGAAGGTGTTGCAATTAGCATTGTTTTTCAAAGTCCAATAAGATTTCAGCCGGAGAGACTGCTTCAGTAGAGTGAATAGAAACAGTGCGATAAAGAATCCTTATTTTCTTGGGACTTCACCCTTTAGACATAAATGGCAAAATTTTTGAAGATATTTAGATTAGAATGCTTATTTTAATTATATTAACTAAATGGGAAACATTTCAACTCTGTTCTACTTTCTTCACAAGATAGCAGAGGATGTGAGCTGCTCTCAGTCTTACTGAGCCATCAGCTTTCATAGAATCATAGAATTATAGAATGGCTTGGGTTGGAAAGGACCTCAAGGATCATCAAGCTCCACTCCCCCTGCTGCATGCAGGGCCACCACCCTCCATATCTAATACTGGACCAGGCTGCCCAGCTTTACCTTAGTTCAGCTTTATCAAATTGATTCAATAGAATTGCCAGTGTCATGCAGCTTAGAAAATAGAGACAGTTTTGAGATCCACAAACAGCTTCCAAATAAATCCAGTCCTTGTTTCTGAGATTGACTGTGAAGCACTACGTTCATCAGTCCTTTCGGAGGATTACAGTATGCTGCAGGGAGAGTTGGACCAACTCCATGGAGTTGGCCAAAACAGTGTCACTAGCAATGACCTGGTGAATGCAGCTGAATGGGTTGCTTCCCAGTCCACCTTCTCCCTCTCATTCATTTCAGTGATACGTGGATGTCTTTCTTCAGGGACTCCACTGCAGAGGGTCTTCATCTCCTCAGAAGTCTTTCAGAGTTATTGTCAAACAAAATTTTAATAAATGACTTTTCTTGCGTTAGCACACTTGGAAGAAAAAGCCTCTATAGCACAGCACTCTAGACATGTGTTGTGCTTCTATGAGCTTGTTCACAGGCAGTCCCAATTTGGGCTCTATGGATTGTGCCTTGGATTTGGAGCAAGGGAATACTGTCAGGGCTTAGCCAACATTTGGTCCCAATTTTAAAATAATTCAAGCTGTGTTTAAATACTTACTTGGAATATCTCACTGCTTGGAGATTTTATGCTGGCAATCTCATGAGTTACCTAAATTGTAGTATCATGGAAAAAAGGGTATTTTTATTGAAAACTGTCTCATTTTATTGTAATCTGGCTAAAACCCAGAAATCAATGGCTAGGAGATGAGCTTGTTCAAAATGGAAAAATATTTCCAGTTAACTTTTTATGGGGGTTCATTTTTAATTTCTAAGATTTATTTTGTATTTTTAAATTGGTTCTGTCCTTGAACTCCTATTTTCCCCTGCCTGCATCTTGCAGACCAAAGCTGTTCATGAATATGCCTTCTGCTGTCGTTTCTTTGCTGATGATTACTAGACCAACCTCTCTGTTTTTGGTCCTACTACTTCTTATCATGCTGATTCAGTTTGTCTTAGATACTTCCCCAAGCCTACAAGTTAGCTTAAATTCACTGTGATAAAGCTGGCATGTCTTCACTTCCCAAAATAGTCTCCATTGCTGTGTGCTTCTCTCTTTCCTTTTCAGTACAAGAACTTCAAAAATTCAGTCTGGTCCTCTTTGAAACTTCTACCAAAATATTACTGGGAGGATAGTTTTCCTGACTCATGCTATACATCACTGATAAGATTAAGAGGACATCACCAGATGTTTATACCAAATACCTGTCTATGCACTGCTTCATGTTTTTGTCTTATCTGTTGTTGACTCTGCTGTTGTGTTGCCAAAAGGATGAAAAGGTATTATTTCCTACATGGAGTTGAAATGTCCTATAGAAACAAGCAGGGCAACCTTTGGCTTTTGGTCTCCGTGTCTAACAACTTATTTCTGTTGAGACAACTAAAATGATGTGGGAGGAGGGGGGAGGAATCAACTGCAGACAAACAGGCAGTATGTTGTAATCACCCACTGCCTCTTACCATGTTCTGAATGTTCTGACTGTTCCCTTGTGTTCACCTATCTGCCCCTTGCATTGACCTATTGTCTTAGACGGTAGCAAACGGGGCATTAAAGAGTATCAAGCCTGCAGGATTTGTTTGAATAATGGACCAAAGCTAATACATCCATACAGGTAAAACATCTATATAGACAGAACAAGATTGATGAGTTGATAGTGAAGATAGATGAGTTGTTCAGCCACTTCTCAGAAATGAGTGGGAAGAATGATGGGAAGGACAAGACTTTATATATATGTCAAAGAATGTAATGAGATATATGATGGAATGAAATCCAGAAAGAGCCCTACAATGACCATATTGTATATATATACAAAGGGAGATATACATGAAATATTCTGTTCTGTGCATATACGATTATACCCTTGGCGCCGTAACCAGTTGTCAAATAATAGCACACAAAATGAATTAGCCATTGAAGTTAAGTGCAGCCGGTGCATTTCTCAGAGCAGCAGGGAACAGCACAAAGTATCCTGGCTAAGTGTTTATTGTAGAAGTTACAGTTGGTCTTCTCTTCTTGAATGCAAACTCGTAAAGCCTTTGACAGTGCTAATTGGAAAATATTTTTCTTGAGTGCTATGAGATGGAACTCTTTCCTGCATGTCTGAGCACTGATTTCCCCAAGGTAAAGAAAAGGAACCTAATCTGCAGATCTGAAGCATTTTAGATTGATAGCAGTGTTTGCAAATGATGTGGGGGGTAGAGGATGTCCCTTGTGCCCTTCCACTTTCCATAGCAGTGACAGCTTCTTTGGCAAGGACAAATCTTGGGATTTTGTTCCCAGGCAAACGAGATGTTGATTACTAAAGTAGTCTGGAAGTATATGGAGAGTTCACAACAAGGAATATAGTGAGGAATATGTTCATAACCTCTGAAAAATATATTCTGAATGGTAGAAAATCCACTTCAGTTGGACAGATTTCTGGCTCTTTGCTTGAGTTTCCCAAGTACTTGTAAGAACACTCTTAAAATGTGTTTGGAAATACGATTACATCTAGCATGAGCTGGTGACTTTATGTCTGGAGGAGTCCCATTCAGTGGGGGTGGTTGGCTTAGTAGCTCTGTGCTGATGTTCTGCTGGAGAGCTGACTGAAAGGCTGCTGGCTCCAGAGAAACTGTCTGAAATTCCTGCCATCACTCAAGTTAAATCAGAACAATAGAGAGCCATCAGCAACAGAAGCCACTCGTGCTGCATACAACGTGCCAGAGCATGACATACCTCTCTATGGTGGCAGGGATTCCAGATCGTACTGTCAGAGATGCATCCCATCCAGGAGGAACATCCCATGGCAGCTGTCTGGGATGAGGAGCAGGGTGCTTGATGAGAGTGGAGGAGCAAGAAGTGTCTGCACAGGCTCCTCTCCTAGCCCTGTAATGGGGAACAACTCTTTGTTTAATTGCTGTATTGTCTCTAGTTTAGTCTTCTGCTCACCTTTTCTAGCAAGTCAAGCCAGTGTGTATGTTATGACAGACTCACAGGCTGTCTCTCATGCCATAACATTTTCCACTTAATTGGAAGAATCTTTAAAAATAAATAAGTGAAAAGAGAAAAAAATAAAATCAAGGAGCCAAATTCAGCTGCTTTACATACATAATAGTACTCAATTCATGTCTGGCATCTTTTGCATGTACGGTTGTTTGCATCAAAAGCAACAGGTAATGAGAATATTGAATCCAGAGATAGGTGCTGGGCAAATGCTCGCAGCATCTCTCTCTCATTATTCAGCTCACATCAGATATTTCACATGCTCACTTGTACCAGGCCGTTGGGGTTTTGTTTTTTTCTTTAATCTCATAAACTTTCAGTCCCTTGTCCCTGGCTCAGAGCACCTTGCTCACATACTCCCCTTGCAGCCTAGCCCTGCTACTTGTCATCTATGAAATAGAATAAACGATTATATCTGCAGAAATTTTCCTTTCTAGTTTCAAAGCCACACACTTTTTCCCAGCGTGGAAAGAAACTTGTGGGTTCAGTATATCATTAGGGGTTTGTCAAATGCATCTTCAGGCTCAAAAAACTGGCTGCAGTATGACAGAGGAAAGTAAAAATAGCATATTCTGTATCTTTCTGTTTGCTACACAGGGAATTTTCTCGAATATGTGATTGTGTTTCAGCTCCTCCATATAATTCAGTATTGGCAGCCAACATCTTGATGGTTGTGTTCAAGACTTAGCTTTCTGTCTGCTTTCCTCTGGAGGAGAGAATAGAATTCCTCATGCTTCATTGGAGCTGATCTCAAAGCAGGATTTATTTCTAATGAAGTCAAAACATTAAAAAGATTTATGTCATAAGCTCTAATATATTTTTCAGGCTGATTTTTGTGGCCACTGTTTGCTTTGGTGTTTTTTTTCATTTTTGCATAATCTCCTGTCTACCAAAATAGTTTTGATTTTTTTTCTGGCCTTTCAGGAGAAGCCTCAGTTGAGCAAATTGTTCTAGATAGGTTTCAGGAGGGCTCCCTGCCCTCACAAGACTTCTGAGCAGTCATATTGTAACAAACAGATGTGTTTGTTAATAAGTGTAAGAAAAATAAAATTCAAGAAGGTAGCCCTACATTGAAAAAAGAAAAAAATAATAAAAAATAAAAAAATAAAAAAAGATACATGGTTTTAAATAATCAAGAATAGAAAAGCTAACCACAAGGGACTGGTATTACATTTGTTGGTTTCTAAATGCAGGTCCCTATGTACTGCTCCGTCAGTCTGACGACAGTCAGTAACATCTGCTTGTGTCATGTCTGCATTAATCACTGTGTCACCCTAAGCTACTAAGCCCTAATTCCCCATAATTACGCTTAAGATGAGAGAACATCACATACTGCCAAGTGTACCCTTGCTAGTAGATCATATGAACTTAGTAGATCTTATGAACTCAGAATGAAGGTAAAGTTCATCTTCAGTTTTTGTCCAGGTGGTATTAATGTGGTGAACTCGGTGGTTGCTATGGCATGGCATGGTTCTCGTAGAAGTGCATACCTTGCAGAACTGGATCTTGAGTCAAAGCCAAGTCCTGCATATGCACACATGTACAGTTTCCATGGAGCGCAAGGCAAGTTAAAAATTTTCCAATGTACTTTTGTAAATGATGAGGTGAGTTTCTGTTTTCAGATTGATCAGGCCATGTATTAATGATGTTTGGCTAGAAATGAGTGGAATATTAGGTCCTTAGCAGCTGAGTCATTTGAATGAAATGTTGGCAATTGCAGGAACACCTTAAGGTTTAGATGTGAAAGGCCCATAAACAGCTCCCAGTAAATGACAGCAGGTTTTTCTCTCGTAGGCATTAGACTTCTGAGATGTAACAGCATGCATGTAACCACTCAAATGTACTGTATGTAAACGTGCACTCTGAAGTTTCCTGGAACGTTAGAAGTGCTTTGATCTTGGTAGTAGGTTTTGTTTCTAATTTTGTGAACAATTTCATTTTCTCCTGATCCATCCAAGAGGTTCTGTTAATCTGCCTTTTTTTGTAGGCTTACCCAACACGATGTACACATCATCTCACCAACAGGACTGCTTGGACACTGGCTCAAAGCAGCTAAGAAACAGCTGGAGGGGCAAGTGGAAGCATGCAATTTTCTTATGTTTATCTTGGCACCTTAGTGCAGTCTGAGCTTTTTCAGACTTGAGTATTCATTAATACCAAAGAGAGGAAATAAGTCATTCAAGTAAAATAGAGAATTAATGCAGAAATACTTTTGGCTTGCTGTAAATTTGGCATAGCTGGAAGGCATGCATGGGTTGAACATGAATATTAACAGAAAATAGATAACATTTTTAGTTTAGGGATAACATGGATTTTAACATAAAGGAAATCTCTGCACATCATACTGTCTTTGAAAGGAAAGCGCAGCTGGAATAAAACAGATGAGCATAGGCTTCTAAATTCTTGGCCTTTCAGTCTGTTGCTATGATCTTAGTAGAAAAGGTCTCAAAAAATAAGTCTGGATTTGAAAATATTTCTACCTCCTTCTACCACTGGAAAAGCCATTCTCTCTTTCTCATTTGTAATCAATCAGCATGAATGAGCTGTAGGAGTGTGTTCAGAAAGCACACAGCACTGAGTATCCCATGGAAAATTGTCTTCTGTCATCATGTCAGCAGGGAGGTGGTTTCAACCAAATGCTGCCCTGGCAGCTGTTACTAAATGAACCCTTCTCCCTCTTCTCTTTTTCCTTTGGGAAGGTTAGGGGGAGTGAGGAACCTCAGCTGGCTGTGGAGAGGCAACAGATTTTCTGCACTTTGGATTTCTGCATAGGAAGGCCTGTAATCATTGGTCTTCAGGTGGAAAATTCAAGCCACATGCAAGCACCATGCATGCCTGGTTCCGATCTGGGCCCGTGTATGGAATAGGGTGTCCTTCTCGGGACCATCTGCTGCAGCTGCCGTCTCCATTAGCTTTGGTCCAGCCAGATTGCTCCATGCAATCTGCAGCAGCTTCTTTTTTCTTAGTTAATTATTAGCAAATATATATTTTTTAGTTTACACTTCGATTCTGGTTTTATCAATAAATAAAAATAGGGGTCTTTATTCAAGCAGATGCACGTTAATAGTAGTAAAAGATGTCTCTCAAAAAGTCAGCCTAAACAAAGAGCAAGGAGCAGTTTCTAAGTGCTTGTGATTAGTGTTACTGTCCTTTCTTCTGAATTCCCTGTTACTGCATCAGTTTGATCATTCTTGGAGATTTAAAGTTCACAAGATAGCTTAAAAGTCATAAATAGTCTGTTATTAGAACATGCTTAAACAATAACTCCTAATTTTATGTTTGAAAGTCTTGCAATTTTAGCAGTCCAAAAATATTTAATTTACTATAATTTAAAAGCAGCTTCAAGTTACTAGTAACTACATCCATATGTTTTTGCATGCTATGATGGTGAATGTATGGGCTGGCAATAAAATCTCCATTGCTGATTACACAGATCCCCAAAAGTTCATCTGGAGATATTTTTTTTAATGAATAATCACCTGTATTGTTTCTCCTTCTATGATTCACGTTACTACCATTTTAAACATGTGAGCTGGCACTCCTAAATAAGAAGGATTTATAAGTATTTTAATGTTTTAAATGTCAAAAATAAATAAATAAATAAATAAATAAATAAAATCACCTCTCTGTTACCATCGCTACAATGAAGAGGGTGGCACTCAGCTTTTTGTTTGCTGAGGCACCCTAGGGCTGGTATTATAAGGAGTGGAACATACCTAGTTGGAAGTACAGAATGAATTATTTAATTTTTATAACACCAATTTCTTCAAGGTTTATGTCTAATACAGAAACGTTTTCTGTTCTGAACGGTGATATGATACCAGGGTGCTACCATAAAACCTAATTCAGACAGATAGATTATAGCGTAGAGTTTTATTAGTGTATTAGACTGAAATTACACCTCAATTGCCAAAATAAAGAAAAGCAGAGTACAATAAGCTTGATAAAAATCAAACCTTTCAGTAATCTCTGAGTACATTGCATCTTTATTGGTAGCAGAAAGATGTCAGTTCACTTCTTATCATTTCAGGAAACACCAATAGCCCCATTGCTCAACCCATAGCGCTAAATATCATAATGTGTGTGTCAAAGTTCACTTAAATATAATGCTTAATGAAGTTAATATACCATAAAATTCTGGATTGCTCCTCTGGTAACTGCAGGAGACAATATGAGGAAACCTTTCGTATTTTTCTTATTCAAGCTTTCATCAGGCTACTTCATCCAAAAGAGAGAGAAGTCCATGATCTTGTATCTAGAATGTTCAGTCTTTTTCTTCTAGCTTGTGCAAGCGTTCTAGGGCCTCCACTAATGGAAAAGAATCCAGCTATTGGTTTTAGGTACTCCAAGCCATTGAGTTTTAACTTATTAATCTTTACAGCAGGACAGCCTAACCCAGAGACTGCGCTATTTCTGACATTACTGTCTGTCCCACCACATGACACTGTAGTCATAGGCTCCTTGCTTGGGTTTCTCCATGTGGTAATAATTTGTTGTACTGATTTTTCTAATTCTTCCAAAGAGTTTAAGAATCTTTTTTTACCCTCCAGAAGAAAGTCAAAATTAACAAATTGATGTTTAATTCCTTACCTCTTTCTCCACTTTCCCAGTAATTGTTTGGAGTCCAAATGGTTGTCCACTTGTCATTTGATTCTAATTCTGGCAGAATCCTGATGGCAGTTTGTATAAACTCTGAGGAACAAAGATGAATGTTTGGCATATGCTATTATGCTTTTAAAAATACATTATAAGCATAAATGAAAATGGAAATCATCAATCTTTTTTCTTTTGAAAGGAGGTAACAGCCATTGAAAGTGGGAATTTAAACTTGCCAGACTGTTCAGCCTTTAAAAAAATTACAGGTTTTTGTTCTCAATTTATGTAAGACCTTTATTTTTCTACTTATTCAGCTCAAACTTTGCATTACTAAGTCTTGAAAGGGCCCCCCAAACAAGTGATTCCTACTCATACTATGATCTGACAGCAACATCAACAGCTAAGTTGGCCAATTAAATGTTTACCAGATGTTCACTGCATTGACACTTGCCAAAATATATCCTGTAACTGAGGCTTTATACTCAGCTTACAGTTTTCCTGCTGTTTCCAGACTGCTTCCAAGACACCACAGTCAAAAGGGGGAATGCTACATAAAAGCCAACAGGACCATTATGTAAGCTCAAAAGAAGGATATCAGTGTAGGTTTACTAGCAGGAATACAAATACAAAGAAGATCAGTACAGTTTAGCTATTATTGAGGAGTGGGGAAAGGAAGAACAACCTCCATTTTTTTTCTATTTCACTTGTGATCTAATTTTTATGTGATTGCTCTTGTGCTTTCAGGATAGCTAGGAGTCTTCTAAGGTTTGGAAAGTGAAACAAGTTTGTTGGCTAGAATGTAGTTATTTCTTTTAACAGAAAAAAAAAAGTGAAAACAGAAGTTCACAGTAATATACATGGAATAAAAAGTGAAGGAAAATGAATGAACCAGAGAAATCAGAATGTAGTCAGAATTTGAACAAAACTGGTTTGGTAGCACAAGACATGGCAGAAGAGATATAAAAAAACTAGGGAAGCAACAGCATGAGCTAGCCTTGTGTTTTATTATAAAATCATGTAACTGATTAAGTGTGTATTTAGAAACTCGGACTGGTTCTTAATTAGACCTGTGAAAGGGAATCGGCCTATGGAGCAGTGCAGATTAGATTTGAAAGAACAGTGCAGAGTACGTTGAATGATCTCTGGAAAAGACAGGGTTTTTCCTCCCTAAAATAGTGTAGAGATTGTTCTGCTATATATTTGTTTTTGTGTCTCCCTAAAAATAAAAAAATATTTGGCTGAAGAAAGTTCCTTCTACTTGTTTGGGAAGGTCGCGGGGTTTTTTCAGGAGTACAGCATGTTTTGTTCGCCATCTTATTGCAAGGAGAGGAGGAAAAGAAAATTCCTAGTTTTACAGCTGTACGGAGACCAGAATCCATCCTCAACCTTCTTCAAAATGTGGGATTAGAAATTGCTCAAGCAAAGATAAGTTGAAAAGGAATAAATTAAAGCTAAACTGCTCCACATGGACTAATAAATAAAATAAGTGGCCATCATCCCAGATGAAATACTCAAATAAGTATTTTCAAAAAGCACATCTACTTGGCATTTGCTTCTGTGCTGCTTCTCCAAAGGAGATTCATTAGGTTGGAAATAATGCCTAGTATCTGTTTCACTTTTATTCTTATGATCGCAGATGAATCACCTTCAAAATGCAGAATTTCTCTTTCCTGACAAGTACTGGTGTTGTCTGCAGGCAGGAAGACAAGTTGAAATATTGTGGTGTTTTGCAATGTGAAGTCTGAATATTTTGGTTTTCCAGTAGTCCAAGAGCTTCATAGTGTTCTATCAGAGTTCTAAGTTACCCATGGTTTTCACATCCACATCTACACTGATGTGTAAGACTTTCTAAGCCAACTACATTTAGTATTGCTCTTGTCTGTGATGAACACTACAGAAAAAAGTTCCTTAATGAAGAATATATTTTCATTAAAATTAGCTGGCAAGAGTAAATCTCTGCAGAAACAGCGATTTGAGTAAAAGCAAGTAAACAAATGGGAAAATGACTGTTTATCTCAGCCATCTGCACAGACTAGTACAAATAACGCAACCACCAATGTGCTACACGTAGGCTGTGTACACAGCCATACAGGAATGTTTTTTGTTAGGTAAGCAAGCAATCTTGTTGTGCTAAAGCTACTCATATACAATTTTTTGTCTGGGAATCTCAAAGTATTCTTAGCTATTCTTTGCTTCAGATGTTCCAAAATGAAAGCAAAACCGCACAGGATTTTTCCCATAGTAGGTAGCACTTTTTTTTTTTCTTGTTACCATGTAAAGGAGCTGGTATTTCCACATAGCCACAGATGTTTTTCAACTGGATTTCGCTTCTAGGATGTCTTTCCATCTTTAAACAACTAGCTGCTTACCTAGGAGATATTTTAGCTTGTGTTAAAGAGCCCTAATCTGTGCCTTTTATCAGTGATTTCAGTGACTCTCCACATAAACATAGGATTCATCTGTTCTATTGATGCCTCTGCCTTCTCTTTCTCATAAGTTTGATTATTTACGTGGCCCTCAATGAGAAAAAGGTGTATTTTCAAATGTCCTCAAAGAATACAAAAAACAGTCCACCATTTCAAAAATGTCTGAAACCCAGCTGGAATCTATTCAGTCTATTATCACGTGGATGTTAATTACACTGCCTGTGCAGTCACCATTTCTGGAAGTTTTACAGGCGACACTGCTGGGAAGGGTGAGGTGAATATGTGGGCTACGAGTTACAATGGGAATTCAGCTTCAGGTTGAATATTAGGAAAAATTTCTTCTCTGAAAGTGGTCGGGCACTGGCACAGGCTACCCAAGGAGGTGGTGGAGTCACCACCCCTGGAGCGGCTCAGGATCTGTGGAGATCTGTGGCACTGAGGGACATGGTTAGAGGACACGGTGAGGATAGGTTGGGTTGGACTTGGTGATCTTACACCTCTTTTTCAACTTTAATGATGCTATGATTTTATGATTCCTCTGCTCTTGTAGCCAGGGCCTTGCCCCATTTGCCCCGTTTTTGCCTTCACTTTGCAGGATGAGTAAGTTTTGAGATGTCTGTTTAAATCAACTGGGAAAAGAATTGTAGCCTTGTGAAGTTCTCAAAGGGAACTGCGTGTGATGCAGAGGGTACTTGAAAGCAAATGAACTGAAAAGAGTGGAAATTAAACACTATTGTTTGTAGGTTTAATTTAATACAGTAACTGCTTTCAATATTTGCCAGTGAGCAGTGGGAAAGATGAATGGAGGGTATAGTCTTACAGAGTCAGAATGAAAGTAGCCAAGTGAAGATGCATTTTTCTATTATTATTATTTTGATAGAAACTGAACTAAGAACTGGTATTTTATTTATAAACTTTATTTTTGTAGGAAGCCAAGTAATTTGCCAGAGCTAATTGTTTTCACTGCTCAGATGTAACTATCTGATCAGATAAGCTACGAAAACCTAAATAAACAAGAAAGAATTTGTTCCCTCAGCTGTAAGAGATTGAGATCATTTGTTTCTTAAATGGTTCAAGTAAATACTGGCTATTTCTATTCTAGGCTATTGTCATCTCCTATTTGTTTAGCTGACCAATATTAAATGTACCCTAACGTTGTAAACTCTGTTTAGTTACGTGATTTCAGTGGGATGTGACCAAGACATGCAGGTGTCTCTCATCTAGGGACATACATCTGCTAGGTGAAACATTTTCTAAGCAAACTCATTTGCAGAGTAAACAGATTATAAAGTGCTGATAGAACTATGTATTATCTTAAATCCACATTAAAGAAATAGAAAATAAAATCAATAGTGACTCAACATGAATGCACTGCAGAAAGAAACACATCCCTTCAAACACCATGATTAAGCTAAACACGCTCTATTTTTCCCTTAAATGAAATCATACTTCAAGGATGATTAAGTGAATGACATAAACTCACTGAACTTTACACACAGCATGTTCTCCATGCTGCTGTGACTTTTCTTCATGGATGTCAAATTGTTTTTCGCCTCCAGATTGCTGTGCAGTATGTTGTTCTGACCTTGCAGTGAAGTTCTGCTGAAGACAACATTCTACCGCCTAACATTTTGCCTGATGCAGTTGGGTCAAGTCACTCGTCTTCAAATCTCTTACGCAATAGAGTTGTATCAGGCCTGAACAGACATTAGTTCCTTTTTCTAAAAGAAGTAATACCTGACTTTATCAAAGAAAGAAAAAAGACACGAGTGATTTTTTTTCCACCCTTTCCAGCTCCTCTGGTGCTGTATTGTATCCAGTAACTGACAGTTCTAATTTCTGTTCAGTAACTGCTTGATTGCATTGCATCACATCCTCGAAGAAGAAAATAAGTATCTTGGTAAATGCCTACCTTTGAAGCTGTTTCAAGTATTCGATTCCGGCTATTTTAGTTATGTGAGCTCTTTCTACGATCCCTCGGGCGACATGATGATCAAAGACAAGCCAGAATATCCCAATAATTAATTTTGACTATATTTAATACTGAAGAATGGGGAAATTAAAAGCATGACAGAACAAAATCAATAAACCATGATTATTCCAGACACATTCTCTTGGGAATGCATATGAAAGATCAGACTTGCCTGTGATATGTTAACAAAGCCATTCCCCAAGTGATCTGCCTGTCCTGTTTTAATACAAGCCTACTGTGAAGCCTGGCAAGCAAAGTTTTATTTTCTTTAGTAATTAGCCTTTTGTGGTAAGAATAACTTTTCAAGAGTAGCAGAAACGCAAAAAATACAGATTTAAAGATAGTCTTCCATAAAACAGTATCAACCACTCAGAAATGTCCATCCAGAGATGCAGCCTTTAAACGGATACCCTGCACTGCTCTCTGCTTAATGAATGTTAACTCAAGCTTTGCCTTCTGCAGTGCACTCTAAATGTTCTAATATTTCACTGGAGGAACCACTAATGTTTCCCCATGCACTGGAATTTCAGTGCCTTGAAAATCATAGCTAGGAAATGCTGAATCTCATTTCTCCATCTGTGCTTTCCAGTTGTGTCACCAACACATGCTGGAAGGAGGTTTGGCGAGGCCATCGGGAAGGCACTGGGATGCGGAGGTTTGTGAGCTGCCGCATCTTTTGTTCTGTTGATTTTTTTGGCTGAGGACTGCGGGCTGCAGGACAGGATGTTCACTGCAAAACAGCCAGAGCAGAAGGACACATCTTCCTCAAGCAGGAGGTTTCTGCGCCCACACAGAGGGGAAACATTTTTCTTGTCTGAGTGGCCTCTAACTTTGTTCTGGATAACAGTTCATCGGTGCGGTTTAATAGAGGATGATCTTGGAAATAGCTTGAGTGTTAGTTCAGTGTATATTCAGCCTAATTGCAATCGTCTTGTTGGGAAAATGACAGTACTTACCTGTTTATGTTTTAACATCTTCAGCATTTTCCTTTTTTCGTAAGCAATTTCCTGAGCACAACTTCCTAAGTTAAAACTATTTTTAATCCAAACTTGCAAATATATATCTCTAAGTTAAACAGACCAAAGTTGCTGTGAAAACATGAAACAGTGTTTTCCTGTAGTTAATTTTTTCTTCAGGTTTGATCTACTGCATATGTTATTTCTTTTCAGAGGTGTTCATCCCTTCAGGTTCATTTTTCAGGTCTCTTTCAACCCAAGCCATTCTATGATTGTATGATTTTTATACTCTGAAGACTCTGAAGATAGGGTTTCAGTATCAACCAGAACACAATCTTCCCACCTGTGGAAGAGCATTTGCTGCTTGCACATGGAAATTAAAACAACAACAACAACAAGAACTAAAGCAAAACAAAAAAAAACACCTTTGTGTAAGTCAAGCATTTCCCTTCCAAAAATTAAACAAAAGAGCACACCAAAGAAAAACAAAGTGAAACAGATATAATAAAATCCTGATTTTCAGAGATATCACAAACACATAGGGAATTATTGACAACAGCATGTTGTTTTTTTCTTTCTGTTGGATGCTTCAGACTTGGTTAAAAGGAAAAATATGATGCCTAGACCTGAGGCAGGGATGCTTCCTATGCCAATACACAGAATTCTGTGGCTGAAAACAAGCCAGAGTAATGGCAGTGATTTTCTGTCACCATTCCATACCTGTAGAGATGTAAAGCAGATAGCAGTTTAAAGATTTATTTTTTTTTACGGGTAAATACTTTTGACTTTTATGTAATCAACAATACTGCTTTCATGTCTTTCAAAGATGTAAGGTTCTTTCAGACCCACTAGGTGATCTTCCACATCTGTGTACATATGGATGTATGTATTATGTACATATTGCACCTGTGCTCAGTTAGCACAGACCTGCGTGTGTATTCTGTACAACTTCTGTACTTCTTTTTGTCCAGTAATAATGGTATTGGGGCTTGTTTATAATCAGATGTGGATTTGAAAACTCAGTGAATTAGGAACTTAGAAAAGTAGATTTTGCATTGCTTCAGACACTGAACTGTTTTACTCTTTAAAGAGTCACATATAAGCTGGGGAAGAACTTGGCTTGTGGAAAAGAATGACAGGAAGTAAGTGTTCTTTGTTGAAAATAAATGATACTAATTATATGAATATTACCCACATCTACATCACTACTTTTGTATTTTATCTGGTTTGTGCTCATTAAGGAATCAAAGCTTGTGAGACAAAGCTGTATCAATTAGAAGCAAAGACTTTTGGTTTTTAGCTTCACGCTCTAAGGCGTGTGTTCTAGGATTGCTCTGTGTAAAACAAAGTGTCTTCTGAATTGAGGCTGTCAGACACTGGGAATGCCAGTTCAGGGGTGGAGAGATGTGTGCTGCTTTTGGATTTGGCTTAGTTTTGGGAAAACCAAAGTACATCAGGCATGAGAAGCCTTCATTTTTGCCATGCAGATCTGCATTTGCAGTTGCTATTGCCTTCTTCTGCAACAACCTTGCATCTGCTCTTCAAATGGGAATGACCTTGGTTAGAATATTGCACCTGAATTCATATGTAAAGGTAATGCTGTATTAAAGTTGTACAAAATGCACTCTGTGTAAAGAGTTCTGCTTTAGGTCTAGTTAATGGAGAATAATAGGCATTTCTAGGGGGTAGTACATCCCAGTGGAGTACATGACAGAGATCAGAAATGGAAGACACAAGAGTACCACTCAAGGCACAAAACATAACTTCAGCTATGTGTACCTTGTTACCCAGTTTCAGGTAAAATAGTCTTAACCTATATGTTTCTACAGTGTTACTTTAATGATAGTTTATGATCAGCTCAAAAAAGCTGTGTAATAGATGGTTGTTGCGGTTGTTTTTTTCCCTTTTCTCTCTTTTTCTTTTATAGTGGTTGCAGCTTATTTTTGTAACTGTTCTACACTGCTTATTTTTGTAACTGTTCTACGCTGCCTGCTCCAGGCTTCTGAAACAGCTTTTCCATCAGTTTTACTGCAATCTGATAAAGCCCTGAAAAAGTGCTCTAGAAACCGCTCAGGATATACTCTGTTAAGACCATTTGAATGAAAGAAAAGACGCAGGCTTCGTGGAAAGGTTGCCTGAAGAGTAATGTATCTAATATCCACCCCATATTTTATTGTATTTGGTTCATGATTAGGAGATATAATGTGAAATTGAGAGCTCCTGGAGACTTGCTGAAGTTATACTACGCTCCTCTGCTATCTTGAGTTTATGTAGTATTCATTTCAGTGTGAAGGTTTAATTACCTCTCCCATAGGGAGGCATGCTTGGATCTCCAGTGGCTCACACAGGATTTTGAAAGCTGGAAAATTCATTTTCCAGGTAACTGCATCCTTTATCAGTCTACTGTGACAATGAAAATAAAGATATTGTGCATATGAAGGGAGATGTGAAGTCAGCTTTCAGAGCATGGCTCTGTTTGATAGATTTGCTTGGTTTGGGTTGCACCTCATCAAACACAAAATCAGTACACCATACCAACTACTCATCATGTAAGAAGGCTATTTTCTCAAAAAGATAAGTTAACATATTTATGCAAGGATTATAGCAATGGAAACACTGATAAAATACCTAACCCTGTGCCTCTGGGCATTTATTTGGTAGTGTTGGTCTAGCTGTTGTTAAAATAATTTAAGAAGACCCAGCAGGAATGATCCTAAACGTTCTAGTATATCATTTACTGCAGAGATATTTTCTTTGCAATGTTACTTGGTAACAAGATGATAGACCCATCATTCACACCAGAGGGTATGTGAGACATTTAAGGTAGTGGGATAATGTGGAAGAAAAGTGAATGCCAGGAAAAATTAACTCTTCTTGAAATCCTATACATTATAGAGCTGTATTCCAGTGTTTAAACCTGCATTTTCACTTAGCACACTGGATCTAACCAGACTGAATAAGTGGTTTGTCTTTGGCTTGTGAGCAACCCAAGCATTCCGGCAACACTTCTAGTTAATGCCAAGTTAAACATTTTCTGCCTTTGACTGTGCCAAGCACTGTTTGCACCCACCAACACCAGGGACAGTGGTACACAATCTGCCACTGTAACAGTGACCTCAGAAAGCTTGGACTGATGTGGGTTCTGATGAAGTGAGCAATAGTGAAATGCCTTTTTGCTGCAGTACTTCCCGTTTGCCAGTTTGTGCCTAAAAATGCTCACAGGGTCAGTAGCCATGCCCAGTGGACTCTTAACTACTCATACAAATGTCTTCAGAAGGGCTTAAGTAACATATAAAGTGGTCAAATATATAGGGAATCACAGAATCATTAAAGTTGGAAAAGATCTTTAGGATCATCTAATCCAACTCCAACCCATCCTCATTATGCCCACTAACCATGCCCCTCTTGAACACCTCCAGGGACAGTGACTCTACCACCTGCCTGGTAAGCCTGTATCAATTCCTCACCACACTTTCTGAGAAGAAATTGTTCCTAATATCCAACTTGAATTTCCAATTTGTATACATATACACAAATGTACACCTACATATTTCTAAAATTTAGATATTTTCATTTTGAGTACTGAGAGAGGGAAATGCACACATCCTTTGTGCACCCTGTGCCCAGGGATCAGTGAGTGTCCAGGCAACAAAAACGTAGATGCAGCCATCACAAATCAGTGCACACCAAGCATGGGAGGATTCATTCTTTTTGAGGAGTACAAAAGTGTAAATATTTGTGTAGATTCAAATCTTGATGGCATGCAAGCAAGAACACACAAACAGTGCAATTCTTCAAAAATGACTAACATCAAAATTGCACGCTGGAGTTTGCCATACTTTGAATTCACTCATCTAAGTTATTTACCAAGGCAATTTCCTTGTTTAAAAAAAAAAAAAAGAAAAAAGCTTGCACAACCCAGATCAAAGAAGCAGTGTAGCGCAAACATGAAATGCAAGTATTTTTCTGACTCTTTTTTTCAGTTTGCAAGGGATACAATCAGGTATCCCTTTCTGAAGGTCACTTACCTATTTAGCAAGTGTACAAGGGAGTTTGAAATAGATGATTTTTGAGGTCCCTTCCAACGCAAGCCATTCTGTGATGATTCTATGTAAAGCTGCATGAAAACCCAAATTACACTCAAATAATTATTTCAGACTTTTCAGAAATGTTAGACACTATAACCCTGTGTTCTCATGGGCATCCCAAAGGAACCTGATCAGTATGTCAGTCTGTTTTGCCACATCACCACTAGCTATCAGATCCCACAAGCTAAGCTATAAATTGGTATCTCTTTCTCTGTGCTTTAAAAGAAATTTCCAAGAAACCTTTCAATGAAATTCTGGGTAGAGATGATGTGTTTGTTTGGAGACCTGGCATGTTACTGAGCTGAAATCACATTGTGATGCTAAGGAGCTCACGTGTCCTTGGGCAGTTTGGGACCATTCCAACTGGAGTTTTATAAAGCATACTAAAATCTTTTTCACTCTGTCTTAATAGTGACATGCATAGATGGAATTATAGCTAGGGCTTTGCACTCCTCTACAATAAAGGTTCAAATCCTACATAAGTGAGTTAAAACATGCAAAATTAATTATACTATATGACAAGTTTCTGCAGATGTATGCTTTTCAAAAGCATTGGGCATCTCTACAGATGTCTTGTGCACTTCACACTGTATCCCTCAGAGGATTATTGCGAATGGTGTCCCCAACATTGCAAAGATGTATTCAACATCACAGGGTGCTGGATGGCATGGTGCAAGGAGGAGCCCATACATGTGGCAGAAGAGAGGGCTGAAGGTCATCACGCATCAGGGTCCAGTTTGAGCAGTATCAGGTTTCCATTCATCTGGGGACTTTGAGAAGATTAAAACAAGCTGCAAGTTGCTAGGCGTGAATCGTCCTGTGCACACATCGCCCACAACCAAGATTCTTCTGGCTGTTCCCAAGCCCCCCAAAATAGACACGCAGCTACTTGAACTGCTGCATGGGAGAAAGCTGCACAGCCTCCTAAAAGATTATAGCCTTTTAAATTTTCCAACCCATAATAGCTAGTTTCATCTTGTCAGTGTTATCCCGATAATGAATAACCTACCCTGTTCTTGCCTCCTACTGCATTACATGCACGCCCACACTGACACCGAAGCCAAGAGCACAATTTCCACTTGAGTTTCCCACCAAGCGAAAATCCTTACAGTCACTATTGCTCAGGAGCAATGAATGACCTTTCGGATAGAAGTCAAATCATCCTAACAGATTATACTCATTAACGAGTATATTTTTTATTCAGAAGGAAAAAAAAAAAAAAAAACACAATTTATACTAAATGTTTAATTTCAGAGGACAAGCCAAGTGTTACCACCTGTCTTAAAGTCTAATTGTGCACATTCAGCAGTTTTTCCATGCCTGTGTGGGAATGTCTTCACCCACAGCAAATTGTTTCCCTATATACCAATGTCGTTTTCACATTCATTCAGCCAGGGCAGCTTAGGTGATAAATTCTGCAATATGTGGGTGAAAGGTAATGCCTAAAATATCCAGACTAAATTCTTTTTTTCAGAGCCATGCATGTGAATCTGGAATCTTCTCAATATCCTCAACAGCCATCTTTTAGTAAATACTACAACTAATTTTATTTATTAATAGCTGAAATTTACTTTAGTTCTTCCTATTCTTTTGCTTTAAACAGCAGTGCTCATAAATAAATATGGTTAAAATTCCAAGGGTTTGATCCCCCTGTCCCCTGCCAAAAGCATGGATTTCCCTTCTTTGTTTTATGAAGAGTTAAGAACCAGATATTTTTCCTTTCAGCTTACCAAGGGATTAATAACATGAAACTTGGCAAGGAAATTGCTGTCTGCAAACTGGAGCTAATATTACTTGATGTAATCCAGATATAACAGTTCCTTGTGCAATCTGTATCTTTTGCAGCATAAAGAACATAGGAATGGTTTGGTGGCCTCTGCACATAAAGAGGAAGCAACTTTATTTATAAACATGAAGGAGTTTTGGGGGGGGGGTTTTGGTTTGTTTGTTTGTTTGTTTGTTTTTTTCCCCGTACAATAAGGCAATGTATATTTAGCACTGAGAAAATAGGATTTAAAAATAGCTTCAGCTCTGGAGGATGGATCCACTTGAAAGATTATGAAATTTGGTTTGGGGTTGGTTTATTGCTTTTTTTTCTTTCTTTCTTTTTCTTTTTTTTTTTGCTTACACCTTCCAAATTTATGTTTATTTTGGACTGAGATGACGTAAATCTTGGTGGTTGCCACGCTTTTTAGAAAGAAAATGAAGTTAGTGGTTCTGAACTACGGGAGAAGCAAAGACACAGCTGTAGCAGCCAAAATCCCGTGGCAGAAGATCTGGGAAGGCTCTGCCACGTCCCTCAGTTATCAGCATGATTGAGAGGGGACAGGGGTCGTGCTGCTGACTAGCAGACTGTCCTTAACCTGCTATCTTCTTCATCTTATCTTTGAAGTTATTTTTCATACAGAGCCTAAATCTCTCTTCTGAGGGTATTTTTTGTGTTGCGTGTGTTATTTCACAGACTGAAGTGTCTGTACTTCCCTGCCTACACAGAGATGATGTGCACAATCATTTGAATTTGATCCAAGGAGTTCAAGCTCTGGTTTTTCCATCTTTCATTTGTACAAGTCAGTATCTGCAGAATATCTTTCTCCACTCTCAAGGGGGGCAATAGATCAAATGCTTAGCTCTGGATAAAATCTTGCTCTTACCTTTTCTGGTGTTCAGGATTTACGAATACCAGCATATAAATTCATCTCATCATAGCAACCTGCTTATCTTAGTGCTTGCTGTACAGTGCTATTGGGGTCAAATCTCTGAGATCTCACATAAAAACCAAGAGCACAACTGTGTGTAAAAGAGTTTGGCTTGTTTCCACATTACGCTAGTCCCTTTGAACAAAATGTGCTGGCTGTGTGTTTTACCAATGGAAAGCAATTTGTTGAAATATTTTAGCTTGCTTTCTCACCCCCCCCCCCCATGCTGAACTGATAGTCTCCCTCATTCATACCCCAATCCAAAGAGAACATTAGCCAGACACAAAAAGTAGTGGGGAGACAAGGGGCCACAGGACGTGGGGAGGAATGTTCCAGTTCTGTCACTTAATAAAGCTCAGATATCCAAAAATGAAGAAAAGGGGTGCACAAGTTTTTACAGGCTTTGGGGAATTTTGCTGTAATTTGCCAACAGATTTTGTAGGCATTCTGTTCACGAATGCTTCTCTGCTCACTGAAACACATGTATGTACTTTGGCAATGTGCAGATCTCACAGCACATACACCTTCCAGCGAGGTTTTTGGGTGCTGTCTTTAATAAATGTTAGCTGCAGCCATATATAATGCTAACTACAGTGCTGCCTAAGAATTATAGATGCTACAGGATGCTGTTTTGTGCTTTTCTTCTTCTTTCTACAATAAAAAAGTCTACCATAGGCCCAATCATGTAATTAAGCAAAGTATAGTCATTGCCTTAGAGAATTAAATAGGAACATATTATTTATGATTAAGCCCGTAAGTAATAGGGTTTTACAGGGATTTCATCCTTTGCAAAATACCAGAAGTCACTTTGAAATGTCTCTGTGCATAATGTCTTGATATCCCTTCCATTAATGCTACAGTTAAAAATATATTCTGTAAATTACACCTTCCCTGGATCTGGTAAAATGCAGACATGTTTACCAGGATGACACATAGATTCAGTTTATAAATATTATATAAAAATCCATTCCTATTTGAAAAACCTGGGGTTTTAAAAGAGAAGCAGATCTTTTCTGCAGGTATTTTTAAGCATTAATAGAAAAAACTTCATACTCTAGTAATCTCTTGAAGGCATCAAAAGGAGATATTTTGTGTTAAATTCTGTAGGATTTTTCTGGGAATTATTTGAACTATTAGGGTTTACTTTAGTCTTTTGCTAATGCAAAATAAAGCAGTAATGATGATTTGGGGATAATCTTCCTCTGAATATTATGGATAGTCCCATGTTCAGCATGATATTTTAGCATTTGTCTGAGTCTATTTCCAATACCATTTCATCTAGTATTTACCTATCCCATTAGGACCCACATGGTCCATACACAATGGACAACTGTCCATACACAATGGACAGTACTCCAGCATCACAAAGCTGCACATCTTCTTGCACCCATTTTACCCAAGCCCTCCCTCTCCAAGAGGGAATGCTTCACAATTTAAGAAACACAAAAATAAATACTTGGAAAAAAAGAAATGCTAAAAAAACAGCCCTAGTAGCGTGGCTTTTCATCCCAATGTCAGAGAGTGTGCTCGCATATGTAAAAGTAACGTCTTTGTAAGGTGTTTGAAATGTAGTTTTGTTGCTTGTTTTTTGCAGAGGGTAGACCTGAAAAGTGAGGCAGAAAGTCTCTGTTTGTCTGAACGCATTCCGCAGCCATTACACCTCACAATTCATTCAGGCAGTTGCTTTTCCTCATAAACCATTTGCATCTATTAAATATTACTCTTCTCTCTTTCTGGCACACTTAGCAGAAGATGCATTCATGATTATTATTTACAAAAGTAACCTCTTAAATTTGATCATTATTGTGAGCAAACCAAATCATCTACGTTTCCAGAACTTGAAGCCCACAGTGCTTCATGCTCATTTTTCACTCCTTGTTTGTTTAGAGTTTAGTTGACGTTTTGCGTGTTCAGGCCTTTTTTGGCAAGAAGAATGATAAATGTCCTGCATGCTCAGGACAGTGGCTGGCTGAAAGCAATTTGGCAACAACCACATAGCTCTGACTCCAGCTTAAAACCCTGTAAGAATTAGTTTTGTTACCTATCAGTTAGATTTCTTTAAACTATACCATTGGAATTCGCACAAAGACTTGTAGTTAGATCTTGTGCAATGTGCAATTGTTGGGGCGCTTGTCATGCTGGCACTGCTGGAGGATGTCAGCTACCATGGCTTATCATGTGAACCTTAAAGGTCTTCCACACAAATTGGAATGGATGTTATGTCGTGTTATGTTATTTTGAGTGTCTGTTTTCATTTAGATGTTTCGTTGTACTGAGGTGAGAAAGGAAAACTTTTCAGAACCAGCTACATTGAAATTTAAAGTAATGCCTTAAACTATTCACACAGAACTCAGGATCACATTTTGCTAAGACTTTGAAGCTGAAGTAACTGAGCATCAAAGAAAGATAATTGCACATATCATTTACTTATTTTGATGAGAAGAGATTTGTGTTTGTAGCTGCTGGGCCTCTGTTGAACCAAAATCTGCCTTTTGTCTCTTCTCATGATGTCAGAATTTAGCTGCTGGCAGAAAGGGAAAGTGTTGCTCATTGGATCCCAGAACCCCATCATCACCAGACTGTGGGTTTTTACTCCAGGCTACACCTCACATGTTTGGCTCATGGCATCCCAAGAGGTGCTGAACTGCCCTGGGTGTCCCCAGAGAGCAAATCCCTGCAGGATCCACACCCTGACTGTGCTACTGCTCCCAACCCCTGCGCTGGGAGATAAACAGCCAGCACAGATTTTTAATTGGATCCCCTTTAGGAATGAATGAAAACTTTCTTCTCTCTGAAGTAGTTCCGTCTTCCTTTTTGATTTGAAAGAAAGTTCTTCACAAACGCAAGGAGCCAATTAGAATTAATTGGATATTATTGATAAAGAAACTGAGCATCTTGAGGCTGGAACTGTGAATTTCTTGGAGTCTTGAAATGCTTAGTACATCACATATCTAGCAGGAAACAAATAACAAAAAGTATTAATTATGAGATGCTCCCAGAGCAGCTGCTGTATTAGAGCAGATCAGTGTCAAAGGGCCAGGACCAGGCATCATTATTTCTCACACAGTGGCTTGTGCAGAATGCTACTTCAGTTTCTGGATGAAATTTGTTCTAGTCTTACTATTTTTAATTTGCAGTCCTTAACATCTTTATGGAAGAGTAAGGATTCCCCCTTTGTCTTCTTACAAAGTCTTTGCATTAAAGCATTTATTTTCTGAGTGAAACCTCAGACAAGCCACAGGAACGTGCTCAGTGAAACCTAGCAGCTGCCCAAGGAGCTGCCATCAATGAAATCTCCAGTTCAGGAACTCAGCAGCCAGTGCTCCCAGTTGCAGAGTGTTGCAGTTGCAGCACTTGGCTGGCAGCCTGTTCATCGGCAGTTTTCATTTGAGCTCAATGTCAAATGAATATCAGAATGTTTATTCTTTCTGTGTGTGTGTGAGTGTGTGTGTATGTGAGCAAGTCCTGCTTCTGGGACTTCATAATGGTAAATAAGTATACTCAGTGGAGAAGGGATCTACTTTTATCTTCCAACTTCTTGCCTGCAGAATGGCAGCTGAGCCTCTGCCTCTCACTCTGGTCCTTCTTAGACCAGACTGGCTGGGAGTAGTACAACCTTTGGGGCTGGGCAATATCTCTGCCAGAGCCAGCTACAGGCCTACGTTTGGGTTGGCCTGACCACAGATGGAAGGGTTAATGTACAGTATGTAAAACAGAGGACAGTAATGACCTCATTTTCTTGCTATAAAAGTCTCTACAGAACCCAGATTTCTCTGAAACTGTTTATTATGCTAGGTGATGAGGTACTGGAACAGAACTTCCAGAGAAGCCATGGGTGCCCCATCCCTGGAAGTGCCCAAGGCCAGGCTGGATGGAGCCCTGAGTGGCCTGATCTGATGGCAGGCAACCAGTCCACAGCAGGGGTTGGGGCTGAATGGGCTTTAAGCTCCATTCTCACCCAAGACATACTATGATTCTACAAGTACATGATTCTGTGAATATTATCTGTGGTATGCAGAAGAACTATAATTGTACTGATAAAGTGTAGTATAGCAAGGTGCCATACTGTAGCTAAAACAAGTACTTTTTATGTTTGTGTGTTGCTCTGGAATCTGGAAACAAAGCCAAACATTCTCCTCTGCTCTTGAATTAGTACCATTTATAAAAGCCTAAGATGTTGGTGACTGCTTTCTGAATCTATTCCAGAAATTACATCAATCAACAGTACATACTTACACATATGAATTTGATTACAGCTGATGAACTAGTATGATGTTGATAGCATAGCTTATAAATTACTTGAAAATCATATTTTTATGAGAGTACCAGGGTGTCTTTTTTTTTTTTTTTCTATGAAGTGTTCACAGCTCAATATCTTCAATTAATACACATTTACTGCCACGTGACAGGGCATTTGGGGCATCACCTATGTGAAACAACACAGAACACAGAACAGCCATCAATAACCAAGACTGATGGACAAAAGACTTTTGTAGAGATTCAATATTAATATTTGTAATGGTTTGGATTTCTTTTTCATTATTGTCACCATGTTGCAGATCTTAGAGACTATATTAGGCAACTAAAAAGAATTACTATCACCATCTTCACTATGTAGTATGTATTCATAATAAACAAACTCATCTATATCATAAAGAGCAGAGACGTGATGTAGTAGGCATTTACTTGTATGCAAGCTTCCATGGCAATCTGTGCAAAGAGTAATGGGAAGATGATGATATCAGGTGAAGGTTTTATTTGTCCCTGCTCTTGAGGGCTGCCTACACAATGCTCTGTCAGTAGCAATGCATCCCATCCTGTAGTCAGTCAAGGAGACCTTACTCAGGGATGGTTGAATCCAGCCAAGTAACACCAGCAGATCTCTGCCATGCTCTTGTGATCTGTGAAAAGTCATTGGGAGTCTCTGTCCTCCACTTTTCATGAAATTAATTTCTGTACAATTAATTAATGTCTGTACAATTAATTAGATCTCGAAATTGCAAACAATTGATTTTTTACCCTGTGAAGTTTACCTGCTGGCTTTGGAGGAATGGTTTCATTGGGAAAGATGATAGCAGTGCACATGGTTATGTTGTTAAGACCTTTACCCTTTGTATGGCAGCCCTGCAGTGATATTTAATTTCATGTCATTACTTGTTCGGTGTGTGTCAGATAACACATAATTGCAGTGTTGAGAGGAAACAGTGGCTTGCTATTTGCTTCATCCTTTTGAATTCTGACTTGGAACCCTAAAAAAGTGAGGTTTGTATGTATGTAGGAGAGTAAAACAGCAGACTCCTTTTCTTCCATGCTATTTGTTTCACTTTAAAGTGACAAAAAGTAGCAACTGTGCAAGAAAACTATAATAAATCCTCCTTAAATACTACAGGATGTCAGTCAAAAGCATCTATCATCTAGGAGGACAAGGCAGCTGTGGGAACTCTACTCACTAAAGGTGAAACAATTTAAGAACTGGCAACGTAAGGTCTATGTGCAGTCATCAGCTTAGCTGCTGCTGGGGATACATCCTCTATGCTCTGGCATCTGGCCCCAGGGTTGCTGGCCAAGCGTAAGACAATCTTGGCCAGAGGGATAAGCCCCTCCAAATTGAGCTCAGACTTTCTGACGTCTCCCAGTTGTGTCTGTGCTTAGCTCAGAGCCATGACTGGGATCTTGCTGATGGATTCTGTAGTGGGAGGCTGAATGCTGTGAGTGTAACTGGCACCCAGGAGCAGCATGCAGTGTGTGAGCGTTCACCCAACCTGGCTCTTGTGCAGAATGCAATGGGGTCCTGGAGCTGTGTATGTGCAGCACCTCCAACACAGCTCCTGTGAACTTAATGTTTTGCCTCCTAATCTGCAAAGGTATTGGAGCAGCAATATATTCTCTGTAATATTGGGAATAGTAAATTATTGTAATGGAGCTTTAAAACAACATCATAAGTACATATATGTGTGTATGTTTATGATGTATACATACACACACACACATATATATCAATAAATCTGTATACATAAATACAAATAAATAAATATAAATGTATACCTGTGAGATTTCCACTTGTTAGGATCATTCTGCAGAACATGGAGGAAAAGGAAAATACAAACTATCTCCCTCCCTCCTTTTTAAAGAAAGTTCTTTGGGGTCAAGCCGATAACCATGCAATTTGCTTTTTAAGTCCTATCTTGATTGAAAAAAAAAAAGAACACAAAACCAACTCCTTAAAACTGATTATTTTCTTCTTTCTGGAAGAGTGAGATAACACTTCCGTTATATCAGTCTGTGGTAAAGCAGTTTTTATAACTCTGAGGCTTAAATCACAAAGCCACTAACATGCTTTGGTCTGCTATGCACCTTCAGTGTCCAAGTAGGTGGCTATCAGTTTGTAACTCAATGTTAGCATGGTATGGCTTCTCCTCTTGTTCCTATTGTCTGTGAATGGCTTCACATGTTATTCGTGCCATTTTTCAAAAGCAACAGATATTGCTTTCCATATCATGGGCTAGGACTTTGATCTGGGCATGCATTTTAATGCTGAGAACTCCTACAAATTTGCAAAGCATGCAGCATGCTTCTGTAAGCACGTGCTTATTTTGTAATGTAGCTTGAGTGGCATCTCTCCCACCTTGATGCATTCTGCAGACTTGCAAATGAAACATGCCAGTGGTTCTTGCTTCAAGTTCTCCTCCATCATTGTAAGGAATAAATTATCTTACAGGCTAAAAGCAAATCCAGGGCTCTGTTGGAATATTTCTAATATTTAAAACAGTAGTGCTAGAGATGGTTTTTAAATTGTACCCATCCTTGGTTGTAATGGAAAGCAAATGGCCTCCAACTCAATACCAAAAGATGTAGAAATACGGGCAGTTGTCAGGGCATTACACACAAAGTACTCAATATGTAACTGCATGAGAAAGGAAGAAGTATATCTGCACTTGTGTTTTCAGGATAAAAAACCTAGTGTGTTGGAAGTATATCTTGATATACTTACATGTTATTGTTTCGTAAGGAATTGAGGAACTGGTTATGAGTAAAATTTGACCATCTGTATTAAATTGGTTTGTATCCTCCAGTTAGATATTTTAAAAAGGCAACAGACATCTCAACAGGCATCTGATCCTCTGCAAATACTGCAGAATTGCACTAGAGAAGGAAACAATCTCTCACGATTGAAGCCTGATGGAGAGGAACAAAACGAAACAAATTTAAAGCTATTCCATCTGATTTCCTTAAAACAAACTTTCCAATATCATTGGTCTCATTACCAGTCAGAGTCTTCTTCTGGAGCACTTATAGGTCGAGATAAGTTATTTTAAGCATTTACATTTGGCAGATAATACTAAACTACAGTTGCATAGAAAAGGCCTCCAAGCATGCTGACATTTCACGCCAGCTTCTGCAGCTGACTACAACTGGCACTACTTAGAGATGTCAAGATGTTTAGCTTCCAGACTCTTCTGAGGTGAAGCTTAATAACTGTAATATATGAATCTAGCTATTGTTTGGTTTTGTTTTTGTTTTCACAAACTCAGAACACTAACATATAACCATACTCAGGGGAACAGCAGATAAGAAGTACTGGACCAAATTCTCACATTCTATCATACATCAGGAGCACAGCAAGCATCACAATTTAACAGGATCTCTGAAAACAATTTCAGTCTTCCTGTCAGCCACAATAAAAATGTCTTGAAGGGTGCTGAACTACATTAAGATTAACACTTGATAACTTCAGCTGTGGAGCCAGAAAGTTGTAACTCACTACTGTTGCTGCAAAGGATTTGCTGTACAGTTACTATAGACCCATCACATTTGTGCTAACTGAAGCATTACCCAAGATATCCAATGACAGATAAAACCATCCAGAGGCCAGAACACACCGTAGGGTGCTAGCAGTGCTGGAAATCTCAGCAGCACCATGATGTGAGAGCAGAGTTTATGGGGAGATTATGCATTGCCTTTGAAGCTATGCAACTCCTGCTGCAAAGGAGTGGAGAGAATACAAAAAGTGAAAAATCAGAAATGTGGGGCCTCATAAATATGTTATATGTGGAGCTTTCTATCAAAAGCAATTGATGAAATTGACAGAAATTGTTTTATTCCTGGAAAGTGTCTTCAGATTTGAAGGCAGACCAATGAGGGAAGGAACTCCAAGTTCTGAGACAGTCTAAAGTGTATCAATCTATGTTTATGTGCATATCTGTTTAACTTTCTTTACATATATGTTATTTCTCTATTTTTTACCAAAAAGCTGATAACTCCAGGAAGGTCCTAGGTGAGGTAAGAAAGGAACTGTGGAAAAGAGGAATTTGCTAATAGTGTAAATATTTTTTCTTTTTTCTCTTTTTTTTTTTTTTTTTTTTGATGGAGCTCCAGGGAGATGGGAGAAATCTCCCTTGGTCACTGTGTGCAGACAGTTGGACGAGCTATGTGCTGGGGGAGCACAAGGGAACTGGCTTAACCTTGTGCTAAAGGAATATGTTATCACTGAAACCAGGGAAAATAAAAGGCTCTTTTGTTTGGACCTGCCTGCACTGCCCCAGTGGGGGAAGGTTTTATGGCTAGCCTGGAGGGATAAGCTTTCATCCTACCAGGGAAATGGCCATGAATCTCTACAGTGAGGGAGATGACAACGGAGGGTGGGTGGCTGCAGCAGAGCAAGAGTCACATATTCCTGCACACCACGCACTGGTAGCCTGATTTTGATCGTTTGAAACAATCTGTACTATAAATTTCTGAGATTTCAAAATGCATTCGCACCGATGCAATCACGGTGAACTAATCTGAGCTACATTTTCTTAAGCTATGCTTCCAAGGAAAAATGGTGCAGAAATGATTAAGTACCCACAAGTTTCTGTGAATTACGTTTCAAGCTGAAAATACTGTTTCTACATAATAACTTACGTGGCTCTTTTTGCAGACATATGGTTCATTCTCCATGTGTCATATAATGAAATATGTGGTTTATAACAGTGCTGGGAAGCAAGATGTTAGTGATTACAAACACAAATTACTTAATTACATTAGTATTTTTTTTTTCCTTTTTTTCCTTTTCTCTTTTTTTTTTTTTTCTTTCTTTTTAAATGAAGTGGGAGCTATTAAATATATTCTGATTTGGGACAATGACAAGGTTATGTATTATATCTGCATTTATAAATGCATATATATGTATGCATGTAGCATTCTCAGACAGCAGGATGTAGGTGGCTCTTCCTGAGTCCCAAGAGCTGGATGTGCATCCTGAAGGCAAGCAGTTTTCAGATGACTGGTACACACAGTTTGTCAGACTGGAAAAGTGCACCAGTACTGCAAACAGTAAAAACTATTCAGGAGAACAGGTTGTCAACAGCTCTTCAGCTTTCATAGTGGCAAGTATGATTTCATGGCTTTTCCACATGTGACTCTGAAACCCAGATGAATCCATGGAGTACTGCTAATGAAACTGATCCCATTCTGCTGGAAAAGATTGTTCCAGAAGCACTGGCACTCCCAGCATTGGTGTCAGGAGGATTGTGAAGTAGGAAGCATTTATATGTAAGCATAACTAAGTCTTGCTTGCTTTAAGGGTTGGAAGAATGGTAGGACAATTCTTTGTCATGTCGTAGACTTTGTTGTGGGATTACACAATGAAATGCATTATGTACAGCTAATTCTTAGGGATTCGGTGCTTGGGACCACCAAGGTCCTTCCCATTGCAAAAGCTGCAGGGTGAGGCAAAAGGGGATGAGGGACCCAGGCCTCCTGAGTCTGCAAAAAGGCACCAGAAATCTCACAGGAAAGACATCTGCTCTATCTCATCATCTTGAGTGCTTACAGAAACCCCAGAGGAGCTTCAGAAATTTGGCAGAAAATATAGATAAGATGCAGCCAGACACATTAGGACCAGAATGCACTGCTGGCCCTGGAGATAGAGAATCAGAAAGAAGATACATCATTTCTTCAGATGTGCTTCACCTCTCTTTTTCTTTATGTAATTCCCCAGTGAGCATTCACTATGCTGGAAATTGCCAGTATCTTGAGGGTCAGTTGCCTCTCTCCTTTTTTTGCAGGTGAAATGTGCAGCCATGAGTAAAAGGCTGATTACTCTGCTAACAACATGTATTTTAAGCCCCGGATAGGAACTTCGATGTTAACAGTTGTTTTTCCAAAAGAGTCTTGCTGCATCATGAGGAGGAGAAGGATATTCAATACAGACTTATGTCCTTCTAGCAAGGTTTGCAACCCAGCCAGATAAACTCAAGATGCTCATCCTAAAGAGAGTCATAGAAACCTGTTGAGACATAGCCATAAACTGAAGTCATTTGGTGGCCATTACAGACATATTTTTGTCAAAGCAAGTATTTTGGTCATAAGGTATTGTCCTTGCACTGTTTCAGTGGGCCCAGAAGGCTGAAGTTAGTGAAGTGAAAACAAAGCATGCATAAGCGTGGGCTAAAGTGAATCCAAGGCAGTAGCTCTGATCCACTCCACAAAACAAAGCAATTTAATTCTGAAAAAAAATATTTTTCCTTTGTGTTGTTTTTATCTGCAAATGAAGTCCAAACCAACAAGCAAAAAAGACATTAAAGATTGGATTTGCATTATAGTTTATTTTTAGTAGAAAACTTAGGAGTATCCTTAGACAGAAATACCTGAACAAAAAAATAATCTTATATTCTGCACACCTAGATGTAACTGCATTATATCATGTCAGGAATCTCTGAAAGAAATCTAAAGGAAACAGAACCACTAAGCAATTAAGCAGATTAGCCTTGTTAGCACCAAGAAGTATCTTGGCAGTTAAATCACTGCCAACTGCAAGTTCTGAAAACAAACAAACAAACAAAAAAAGATTACCTCTGCAGAAACAATAACAAAAAGATGAGATGACTTTATGCTGTGCTTTAAATGGATTAAGTGGACAAAACATTATCTGGCAAATCTGTGCTTGGTTCCCATTATTTGGTAAAAATAAGGGATTCAGTTTTAGAATCATGGCTTGACTGATCAAACAAGAACTGGAAAAGTTCCTTGGCAGAGATTACTCTAGGAACTTGGCCTGTGTACAGTGAAAATATGCTACAGATGTATAAATTATGCAGGTTGGGATAGTGCTGGAGAAAGCCTTCCATGTTGGAGTCATGTGGGAAAGAAAGTCTAGACATCATAGATTAGCTTACTTCATTGAAAATCACGCAATCTAGAAACTGCCTAAAACCACATCTGCACAAGTACACATACAGAATTTTGTAACCAATGGTGCTTAATGTATTTTCAAACCAGGAGCAACGAAAGGATTTTAGCCAATTTGCTCTACTGGTCAAGCTTACAGATAATTTCAGGTATAATATGTAGAGCATTTTAGGCAACTAACAAATTAAGCTAACCAGAGAGATGGAAAAAAATCTATATTGTATAACAAAAGGAAGTCTGCAATCAGGTATAAATTGTTATGGTTTCTCCATTTTTACAGTTTCAAACGAACTTATTCAAACCAAGAATCCAAATTCCTAATTATTACCACACAAAGCCAAATCATAACAATTTGATTTTTCTAACAATTGTGATCAATGGCATAGACTTTTCTGCTGAAGAAGCAAAGTCTCAGTGGGAAAAGGATAATGTAGGAGTGTGCAGTCATTCTTGAGAAACGAAAGGAACAATGTATGGAGAAATAGTCACTTGTGGGAGGAAGGAAAAACTGGAGAGCTGATGGTGGGATATTACCTATATGTTTCTAAGAGTTTTGGAGTTGAATCTTCTTGGCTGTGCCCCTTTTGGTAGCTGTGAATAATGGATTTCTGAAGTTATGCAGTGCCCATGCCCATGACCCAAGTGCCATTTTTGGACCTAATCAGTTCCATACAGAGGGTCCAAAAGTACCGCCGAGGAACTAAGCTGTTCAAGCAACACAGCAGATTACAGGGAGAAGAGAGTGAGAGCAGTCAAATCTGCTCAGAAGTCCTGTGAGCCTGTCTGTGCTGTGTCTGCTGAGGAGACTTGCTTGGACTGCCACATGCTGTCTTAGGTTTGGATGTTCTCAAAGAACCACATATGGACAGCAGGGCTGAAATGTTTCTGGTCAGCAGCCAGCATGAAAGCACTATGAATGGAGCTGTGCCAGCAGCAGGGGTACTACAAGGTAGCTGTTCAGGAAAATTGAAAAGTTTTCTAGGTACCTTCTCTTTGCTTCCCTCTGTCATGACTCCCTGCCCTCAAGATGCAAACTCTCTATTCGAGCAAGCTGAGTGTGCGTACTGAAGGTGCTAAACCTAAACCTTCCTTTGTGGTCTCGGCTCCTGCAGCCAATGGTCACATTAGCCCCTGCTGTATCCCTTTTTCTCAAAGCTTGCCTGGTGGCTTTTTTTACTGACACTTCTCAATGTTTCTGTTTCTGAGTGCTCTTGTGCTTCAGCTATTTTAATATAGAATAGCTATGTGATCACGCTCCATGTGCCTTTAAGCCACGTCCTTTCTGGTGCTGGAAGCTGCCACAGCTCACGCTGAATCTGAGATACAGAAACATCTCCAAACAAGTTGATGCAGGCTGTGCCCAGCCCTGGGCTTTGCTGCTCTCTCACTGCAAACACAAAATCTCTGCATTAAACTATGAAAAATCCACTCTGCTACCTGAAAAAAACCTCTTTCTGATCAAGCTATGAGTCTACTAGTCTTTTTTTGACCAGTTTCCAGCTAATCTGGTGTTGTGGTTTTCTGATTTTCGTTGTTGGTATTCCACATAAGAACAACATGTAAAACAGTGGGAGTTAAAGAGTTAATGTTCTGGTTGCATGGACTGCCTTCTGGGGGCATTTTGGGTTCTCAACAGTAAAAGGTGGGGTAGTTTTTTTCCCCTCTCTCTTTTCTCTCTTCCTAGGCTTGTGCCCCTGTCAGGGACTCGGGTCTAGAGATAACTCCATGATATCTGGCCTCCATAAATGCAAACATGAGGTATTTATGCGTCTAGTCTGAAGCTGTAATACTGAGAGACTTTACCATCCATCATGATGGATGAAACATTTGCGAGAAGGTGTTTCATACAATGAACTGAATATTTTCATTATTTGAATCCAACTGAAGTAGGGAGAACCTAATTTACAAAATATCCCAAAGTATCCCATCTGAGTCAAGATGAACTGATTTTTCAAGTTCATTTGCTCCTCTTGGTCAAGGTAAAGTCCAGGTTTTCAAGCCAAGCAGCTGGAAAATAAGAAATAAACGGCTAACAAACATCCATTCCCAGCTGATATTCTGGCCACCTGCAAATTCAGACACCTCTTCTTCCTTGTGCAAGTGCCCTGTCTGTGTGGCACTGTCTCCCCCAGTGAAATATGTAACTGTATTAACTACTGCCATTCACCCCCTTTGCCACTTTGGTTTCTCCATGTCTCCCGGTGATGAGCGTCTACAGTCGGCCTGCCAGAGCCATGCTGGGCTCTTCTTCCTCTGCTCATCAGAGGGATTTGGATGAGCTCAGGAAGAACTCAGACCCCCTTTGCCTGCCAGCTCTCTGGCTCATGGAAATGAGCCCCATACCACAGGGGATAACCATGGTTTATAATTTTTTTCATAAACTGCTCAGCTTTTATTTCTGAATTGTTTCAGTCCTTGGCCTGTGGTGGTTTACTGGGAGGGTGTTACAAACTTTTCTTCTTCGATGGCTCATTTCCATCAAGTTTATGTCTACATGTTATATTGATGTAAGTATATATGGTAGTTTAGCGTAAATGATTCTCATATGTTCCTAATATTTAGCTCATAGTATATTTATGGAAAGAAGCTATATTGCTTCTCAGGCTTTATTTTGCTAAGCTTAATGCACTGAGTGTCTTCCAGTATCCCCTATAAGACAGACTTCTCTGTTCTTCTGCTTTTTTCTTTGTTTGAAATAAACTTGTTTTAATAAGAAATTACTGTTAACTCATTTCAGGATGAAGTCCAAGTAATATTTTAATAATCACACTTCTCTGTTTATGTTCAAAATATCTTGGTTAAAATACACTAGGCTCCACTCTCATCCTTCCACAGCTGCATTAGAATGGTTTAGTTATTCTGTGATCAACTAATACTCAAAGCATTTTCTCTCCTTCTGCCATTTAATTTGCTGAGTTCCAACCTCAAGGCAGAAATTCCTGCTGTCAGTTCCAGAAGACTTATTTTTTTCCATCCTTTTTCTATTACAATGTGCAAGTAATACATTCTTCTTGATCCAATTTGTATTGATTATGTCTTCCTGTCTTAGTGCACTATCATATTTTGTTAACACCCTACAGGTTTTTTTGCCAAAATCACTAGGAAAATTGTTAGTTCCAAGAACAGTTCTTGAAAAACTCAGAAGTCATCTTCTCCAAGTTGGGTATTCTTTGCTAAAACACAAGCAGTTGTAGACCTATTACTGCCCCTTAGCAATACCTAAATATTTCCAAAATTTGAGTCTTGTTTTCACTTACATAACATTTGTGGATGACTTCAACATAACTAAGATTTTACCCCTAAAAGCATTTCCTTAAAATAACAAATAATAAAATGTTAGCAATGCAGTGTATTACTTTTTTTAGGCAGTTGAGATAGTACAACTATGCTGAAGCCACAAAGAATGGCATCAGTCACCAACCACCAAGTTATTTGTAGCCAAAATCTCATCCTGCTGAGAGTGTTTAGATCCTGCAATACTTACTTAATCTTTTCATCGTGAATCTTTCCTGTTCTTTCAACTGTGCTTACTGCCTGCAAGATGTATGTCCAGGATCATGGAAAATGACAATATTCTGATAGTTTTAGTTGGGTTTGGATTTCAGTTTTCAGGTCAATTGAAACTTTTAACTTAGCTCAAAATTCAAGGAGATGAGTTCACGAGACCTTCAGCTTCTTATCTGATCCCTTTGCAAAGTGGAAAGATGTTTTGGCATAAGTCTTCATTCTTCAAGTAAGGTAGTGATCATGCTACCTCCTGCTGAAATGAAAGGGTGATAGCAATGAACTTTGCAAAAATTGATCTGCATTATCCTAGGAGAGAAGGAGTGGACAAAGCACGTCAATGCTTCTATCTTCTGCCTGTATAAACAATCATTTTATGGAAGAATCAATAAATCAATAAATGAGTTTTTATCAGAAAATCATTAATGTACTTCAGAGTATTAAAGATACATGCCAAACTAGCTAAATGGGCCTGTACTTACAGACAAACTTAGATCAAATCTGAAATGTTATCTCCGCTTTTAAAAATGCAATAATAATTGAGCTAAGATACAGTGTAGCAATCTTATCTTAGAAATGTAAGAATACTTGATAGTGTTGGTTATAACCTAATATGCAATAATTGATTTATTTGTGTGAGTACTGGATTCTTAGTATGAGGTTTGTCCTATGTAGAAGACCAACAGAAGCTTCAGGCAACACTTAAGTGCCATTTTGGCCATGCAAATAGAAATGTAATTGGTGCTCAGTCCTTGGGCACCCAGGACAAGGTGTGGGCAGTTGGAGCAGAGCCAGCACATGGGTGTGCTTTTAGCAGCAGCTCTGGGAACTGGGCAAAAACAAGCTGCCTTTGAAAAATTGACCTAGATGTTCAAATGAGTGATAATTTAATAAAATCTGATGTCCCATAAAACTGCTCGTGTTTTGAGGTGTTGGTATTTGTTAGCCGTATCTTGCAAAAGTTAAGGAAAGGATTACATGTCCCGCTCCCTCTAGCACCAGAGGGAGAGCCTAAATCATAAATTCCCTTCTGGAGCTCCCTGAGAAGCCAGGTTTCAAGTCTGTGGAAAAGTTTCCATCATATTTAGCTTGACTTAAACTAAGTCCAATTCTGCCTTTTAGCAAAGCAGCTCTTCAAGCTGCTCACTGGAATACCTAATCTTGTCCATTTTGTTGCAACAGTTTGAGCAGTAGCTGTCTGTGGTGTCTGTATCTTGGTTGGCAGTTCACCACCCTAGCACTGAGGAAGAGCTCTTCCTGGGATCCTCAAGCACCTACCTTGTTTTCAGCTTGATGGAGCTGAGACACTCCAACAAAGCACTTCAGGCCCAGCTAAGCAGTCTTTTATTAGATATTTTTGTCTGATTCTTTTCTTGTGTTCACGCTCATGTCTGAATTCTCTATGGCTGGTCTAGCTCAATGCTGTTTTAATTGTTATTCTTTGTTTGAACTGCAGTTGGAACCAGAAGACTCAACTATGTCCAAGAGCTCGGACAGCATGGTCTCTGTTCCAGGAACTGGACTCCTTAAGGTTAGACCTTTATTATGTGCTCAAGATATTTATCATCCCATATGGTTTTCTGATACCTTGCTGTTGGTAATCTAAATTTTTATGCCAGATCATGAATTCCAAGTGCATGAGATAAACTGTATTCCTACAGTGACTCGTTTGATAATGTGTCAAGATGTACCCAAAAGCAAAATGAAGTGACATGCTCGCAGGTATAGAGTAATTCAGTGGCAGAGCCAGGAAAATGTCAGGTTAGGAAAAAGTGAGGAATTCCTTAACTCATTCATTGTCCACCACTTGCCATGATCAAGCAGAACAGGCAAACTTTTCCACTTGAAAATTCCTGCAAGGTCGTGTGAGGGAGACATCCACATGGTAAATTATGAGTTCATAGAAGGATCAAGGCAGATAATCAACTGATTGTCCTACACAGTACATTTTGGTGGAGTCTGGGGAAAAGAAGAGTCATCACCAGAACTGCTATGTGTTGGTGACAGTGCATGGACACACTGAAGCAGAGGAATGAAAGATCCTTGAAATAAGGAAGAAAGCAAGCCAGCTGCTTTTAGGTAAGAAGAAAAACTTAGGCACATGGCTGTTATCTGGGAAAATATTTCACTGTAATCTAATCTAGGGCTACTTAAGAAATATATGGATAGATGTCTGTGACTGCTCAGGGCTGTAACAGATGTTTTGGCCCCCAAGCCAGAGGAGAAGGAGGCTCAGCACTTGGCATTCATGCATGCGATGCTTAGTGAGCCCAGCAGGGAAGGTGGTACTGGTAAAAGAAATAATGCCATGATTTTTCCAGTTGCTAGTTTGTAGGATAACTGCCTTCAAAAGGATAGGTGTCCAGGGAGATCTACAGTTAAGCTAAGCACATGCATAAAGGCCAGAAATTAGGCAGTATACTTTTATCAATACCAAGATATCTTGATTTCATCACAGGACCTCAGTTTTGTTTCTCCTCCATTATTAGTTTGCTACAGTGCAATGTATGCAAATATGAAAATGAGAGGTTTCACTGCAACTTTACTGTTGAATAGCATGTAGTGATTAGTACAATTATTTTACAAATTGCATTCAGCTGCTCATGGGCTTTTTTGTGATGTGGAAACTGGACTCAGACCAGATCTAACTAAAGCTAGTGTCACACTGGCAATGCTTTCTCAACCTGAAATGCTGCCACTAAATCACTGATCTACATTAAAAGCTATTGACATCTTCAAGATAATATTTTCTTTCTGCCTGATTTTTCATAAAATAGAAATAGAAAACTTAGCCGTGGCTAATGTTAGAAATATAATGATTGCAATTTAGTTTAGACTCTGTGATTAAAGTTAATTTGATTCTGAAGAAGCTGTTTATATCAGTTAATTGCCCCAATCCATAACAGGAAACATTATGTTCTAACCAAGGCAAACCATCACAAATCTCATTGTCTGTCGGAAAGATAAAAGTTATAACTTAACCTCAGATGTGATTGCACAAGCAACCACAAAAAACTCTCATATTACCTTTTTTAATATATTGTTGTAAAAAAATCCTGTAATTAAAGAGGATTTGGCTCTTTTTCTTCAAAATAAATTGATACATACTAAAAAGACAAGAACAATTAACAGCACTAGGGTTGCTCTTCCTTGTGTCATACAAAGAAGCTTGTGCTTAGCTTATAGCACTTTCTTGGAGCAGAGCCTGTAGGTAACTGACTTCCTGAAGGATGCGACAGATCAGCAAAGAAAAGGATCATTTTCAGACTCCTGAAACTTTACCATTAGCAACAGAAAATAAACATAAACACAAAAATAAATATTTCTGCAAGTACATTCCATGTTGCCTTTTTAACTTGTCACAGAGCTGCTTCACGTGTCAGACTTTCTAGAGGAAAGAGCTATGCTACATCAGCAAGTCTCCAACACGGGCTCTGCAACTGCATACGGCTGTAGAAAGAAACCTGAGCCACAAGAGGCTCAAACACTAATATTGTGTGGCAGTGAATTAGAAGGAGTTAAGTGAACTTCTTTCTATGAATTAGTGTAACCAGAGAATCAAGTCTGATTTGAGAGGAAACTGAGCCGCAGCTCTGTGCAGCACTAAACGCAAACCTGAGTGGGGACTGTGACCAGAGGGCTGAAATACGTTTGAAAAGTAAGAGCTTGGAAAGAGATTGCTTGGTTTCTGTATAAGCCATGGGCTGTTTAGACACATAATTAATGTAGGCTTGCACTTATGGAAACCTGGCCTTTCTGCTTGGATTGTTTTGGCTGAGGGTGTGTTCTTGCTTCTTCTTCTTTTTTTTTTTTAAGGAAGGAATGGCTTGTTATTTATTACTGAGTGAAACAGCAAGCACTATTAATATTGTAGTGCTGACAGAGAAGGCATTTTCCCAGTTTTTCTCTTTCCCTTGAAATAGTTGTTCTCTTTCCATACAGATGCAAACAGGCCGAATGTTTCCTGCAAAATAAGGCAGCGATTGCAAAGTGGCTGTAGCAGGGCTACCTCATTGGTAAAAAGGCACATCTTATTGTATGTCTTGGCACATCAAAGAAAAAAAAAAAAAAAAAAAAAAAAAAAGCCAATAAAAGAATTTTCTGTGCAAAGAGGTTTGCCTGTACACAATTTTAGGTAATGTTATAGCCTATAGAAATGGTACGAATTCAGAGGTGAAGAGATGGACTGGAAAGGTTTTTGACTCCTGTGTCCCCAGCTGTACTATGTAATGCTGGTTTGGTGCTCTGAGTCTCAGAGCTGCAGAGCTTTTTTGTGAACAGCAGCCTCAGCAGTGCTGTCCTGCCCCAGGAGCGTATGCTCTGTGGAACACGGGGCTGTTGTTTGGGGGGCCTAAAAAGGGCAGAGTCTGCACAAACCAAAATTGCTGTAGTTTTTCAGGCTTTAAGAAAAAAAAAAAGAAAAAAGAAGAGAGCTTGGAGACATATATCTCTGAAGTTTCTTTTAGCCAGAAGTCTGAAATTTGGGAGGCTAGCCCTGCTCCAAGCACACCAAACAATGCATACCACATTTCAGGGCAAACTGAGTTCAAACCCCTTTAAAGCAAAAAATGCTTTGTAATCCCAGACTGGCAAAGCTGCCACAGCTGGGAAAACTGAACATGAGCATTTCTCACTGCTATGAGAAGAACGATATTATCTCAACCTGGTATTTTTCATTGATTTTTGTGCTGGATGTCTCCTGAAGCTCTGCCCTGCCTCACTGATGCTTCTGACATAGGATTTTGTTGGCCAGGTTTTATTTTCCTGATAAGAAGAAGATGACAAATATTCTTTATTCCTTCAGTTTATCCCTTCTAGTTATGCAGGAGCACTGTGAAACTGGTGGAAGCTACCTAGAATTGGGCTAATATAAGTATGGTAGTAGCTGCAAGAAAAATAGAGACTGCTGCAGAAAAACCCTGCCATTACTGTAAGCCTGAGAGTCTATAATGAATTATATTATGCAACCAGAGCTCTACAGCTCTATTTCCTGGTTGCATGGGTGTGAAGCCACAGTATAGTTATTCAAAGCATTGGTCAGAGGCAAGAGCTGTAAGAAAGAACTGTTTAAGGAAATGTAATATTTTAGGCTCAACCACTGCATATAAAGAAAGATGAAGAAAGTGGGAGTTTCTTAAATAATAAAAATTAAAAACTAAAAAAAAAATAGACCTAAGAAGTCTTTACATTTATTAGGCTTGAAAAGAAGTAAAGATTTCCAAAGACTATTTATAAAGGCGTTCTGTTAGATCTAGTGATTTACTGTATGTGTTCCTCTGGGCAGAGACTGCAATTTTCTGTTTGTCCAGAACTTACTGCTGCAGGGAGTTATTCACAAGAGAGTTTGCTGTGAAAAGTAAATAAGAAATGGCATCTGGAAATATTAAGAATTTGAACCAACAGCCTGATGGAATGTCTGCCCGTTGCTTGCATTTCACATGCCCAGCACTTCAGTGTACTTCAGTGCACCCCTTATGTTATTATATTTATAATGGTTGGTGAATCTCATTTTTCCTACACACAAGCGGAAAGTACTGGGGAAATAACAGTGCCCAGCCTCCTCTGCAATGTGTTGGAAAAAGCACATGTGCCTCTTTTTAGAAGCAGTCCCAGCCCTTTCCCAGAGCCACTCTGAAGCACCACGAGAGACAGTTTTGCAATTCCAACTGCTGGAGCTGTTGTTAACAATTGCTTTGTTCCTCTCAGGTATTTGGTTTTAAAGAGCTTACGAGTCAAAAGCTCTGAGGTTTGGGCTGAAAACGTTTTGGGGGTTCCAGGTTTTCAGTGGCATGGTGCTGGCCCAGTGAGTTATGTGGCAATTTAATTTTCCACTGGGTTCCGTGGAAGCCTTCTGTAAAGGCTATAAATGTACTAGACTGATTTCCCTAGTCTGCCCTCAGCGTGTGCTCTCCATACAGGCAGCCTTGGCTTTTATCACCTCATCACCGCTCTTAGTTCCCTGCTAAAGGAAATCTCCATCTAGGCTAAAGTTCCCATGCTCCATCACACACTGCTGTTTTTTCCTCCCACAGCGGTCGTGATTAAAACAATGAACAGATGGAAGACAAAGTGCGTAACCTTGCCCTTGCTATCATCCCCACAGGGTGTTTCCAGAGGATGCTTTAAGCAATTCCAGGCTAGGTTGTGCTTTATGTTGCTCCATATTGGGACATAACCTTCTGTAAGTTTGCAAAGGCATTTCTGGTTGTATTTGTGTCAGCATGGCTGGGGTTGCAGCTGCAGGAGCTAGCTGTAAGGCAGCTGGCTCACTGTTTGCACTGTTTTGCAGCAGTACAGAACTGTCTGCAATCTGCAGCGTCATGGGTGAAGCTAGGCAAACACTTGGATGTTTATCTTGACCTGCAATACGGCTACAAACAGCTGTTATCAGTGCACTGATAAAGCACGGCTGGAAGCTATGCCTGTATATTGCAGCCCAGGACATTTTGACGGCTGGTGGTAATCCCAAAGATTTCCCCAGCACAGAGCCTCGATCTCTCACTTATCAGCTAATGGCACTCAGCCTCCAAGGTTATCGTTCTGATAACACAAGGACTGGGATTTCTGCCTTCAGCGGGCAATGAGGCAGAAGGGCATGTCTCACTGAACTCTTGATGGCAGTACTTTTTTTTTTCTTTCAGCTGATGGACTTCTCTCCTGGCACCTCACAGTTCTCAGAAATCACCGAGTTCATGCCACCGTGTCCATCTTTTCCGAATGCAATGAGACATTTCATTTCGGACAGCACTTGGGATCACAGAGAGATCCACCCTGTTTACAGACTATAAAAGCAACTTCAAGACAGCTTCCCGCTGCTGTCTAGGAAGAACATGTGTCCAAGAACAATACAGCAGGAACAGGATGATTAGATCTTTGTTAACTCATATCCTAGAGGAATCATGTCGTTGATATGCAGTTACACCTAAACGATGAGATCCATAAAACTCTGTCTACAGGCATATGCTTAGCTGTTCCAGAGCAAAGCTTGTCATTAAGGAGAATTACAAGACAGTAATTTGAGGAAAGCAAGTGAATGGATTGCCATTCTGGAGCAACATCTGCATATTCACTGTTGTTCAGGGAGAACAAAACCAAGCAATTCTGAGAATAAAATAAAAGACTGTAAAAATAGCAAATCTCATCCCACGCTTGACTGAGAGCCACTCTTTTATGTTAGATAAAAGGAAAAGGGGAGGGGAAAAGAATTACCACTCTGCTTATTTCATAGAATCATAGAATTGTTTGAGTCAGGAGGGACCCTTCAAGGTCATCTAGTCAGACTTCCCTGATATTACCAGGGACACTTACAGCTCAGGGTGCTCAGAGCCCTGTCCAGCCTGACCCCTGTCTCCAGGGATAGGGCATCCACCAACTCTCTAGGCAACCTGTGCCAGGGCCTCACCACCCTTATTATTTCCTATTATTTCTCAATGTTCTCTACTAGCAGCAAACCTTATCTACATGTGTACTGGCAGTAGCTTCATGCTGAGTAGGGTTTCAGCAATGAGCTTCACCTGCCAGGGACCACGTATGACAGACTGGACATTCTGGGCTGTGTTTTGATGCCCAGTGCCTTTCTTTATGTCTTTAACAGTCAGACTAGTTATCGTGGAGCAAAATATTTCCAGGATTCATTTTTGACTCTGTCCCATTGATGATACAGTTAAAGTTCTCATCACCTTCAGCAAGAGGCAGAGAAAATATTTTTAGAAAATACAGTCCTCCATACTCCTTTCTGAGTTCTTTAGTTACCAAGCTCATTTTCACCATTCATGCTGAGGCAGCTTTGGACTCCTTGTCCTTTGTTTTTTGGCTGTGTAGTAAAAGAAACGGCAGCAAATGTCCAGATACCAGGCTTGGAGGTATGCTCATATTTTTTATAATGATCCTTTTCAGAAAAAAAAAAATAAAAAATGAAGGGAAATAATGCTGACAAATGAAATAAGACAGACTTTCTGAAGTGCAATTAATATGGTGGTCTTAGATACAACCTAAAAATGGTAGAACCTACATGGTTTAATTACTCAAAGAAATCTTTGCTGCTATTCCAAGCATTTTTAATTGTAGCGAGCTGCCCCTTCATCAAATTCATATTCCAAAAGGTTAAAAAAACATGGCTGTCCTTCCCTTGCCATTTTCTTAGGTGCAGACTTTCTACAAAAAGGGAGTGTGTTAAGTACTGTACTAATGCAGGAGCATAACCTGCAAAACATATTTTAAGAAGGCAGAGTAAGTAAAGAATTAGTGATGTAGCAGTTTTGAAACCAAGGGTGACATCCCACCTTCCACCAAAATTTAAGACACAGTGCCAGGGGCCAGAACATAGTTGGGGTATTATGGCTAGTATAACATAACATAACATAACATAACATAACATAACATAACATAACATAACATAACATAACATAACATAACATA